>CP136889.1:18860008-19460008 GCA_033000465.1 Sciaenops ocellatus
TGGCACAATAGCTAATATCCTCGCGTCTGCGAGGGGATATTGTAATATTTTCACAGCTCTGCAGACTACACTTGAAATATTGATGTTTTATTTTGTAGAGAACACGTCTGCTATTTTGGAAATTTGAAACGATAACGTATCAGATGGAAAATACACTATTGGAAGTTCCACTGGAGGACTTTTCACCCAGATAGCAGATGGTTACATGTGCAGTGGGAAAGAGATACAGACTTGAAAGGTTCACGCTGGTCTTTTAAGGTGACTGTTGCAACATACTGTACAAGTGTGCACGTCGAAACCGCAGATGAAACCGTGTGTGAAAACACACAGGTGCAGGGCAAAAGTCAACGAACCCAGCAACCACCCCCTCCCACCCTGCCGCCTCACCCTCACCGAGCTGCCTTACCTCAGAGAGGCGAGCGTAATTACTGTAAACAAATGAGGAAAATTAACAGACTTGAACTCGGGCGGAATTTGTGCAATCAGGTCAGGTTGTGGTGAGGAGAATGTGCTTTATGGCACAAAATAAAACAGAATGAGCTCGAGCTGCCAGAGAAAGTGTGGAAAGACTTTGAAAAATAACAAATTATGTTTTTTTTAGGGGTAAAATTGTGCTGCAGTTCTTTTGTTTGACATGTAAAGCTTCAGACTTAAACACTTTTATTATCGTTTAAGATCTCTCCATTTAAATTAAAGCATAGCTGCAACAATTAGCAGATTAAACGAGCGACAGATGATCAGTAATATTAATTTTAAGAGCAAAAATGTGAAACATCTGTTGCTTTTTCTTTACAGTAAATTTCAGATTTTTGGAGTTTTGGACTGTTGATTTAAAGACATCACGGACTTTAAGAAATGTTTTATAAATGATTCATCGATTAATCAAGAAAATAACCTGCAGATTAAATCAATAATAAAAAATAATCAGAAGTCGTAGCACTTGAACATAAATATCTTAAATATTACGTAACATTTACTTCCATTAAAGATGGACAAATACTGAGTTGTGGTTATTATTGAATCAATAATGTTTAAACGGTCTCAGTAATTAAATACATTTATTTAAGTATTAAATAAAGTACAAATACTCGAGTATTTCACATTTACAACACTTTACATGAGATTACAGAGAAATATTGGACTTTTTACTTTATTATGATTATTTGACAGCTACTTTACTTACTAGTTACTTTAAAAATTAAGATTTAGATACAAAACAGACTCATATTATAACATAGTAATGATGAAACCAACAAACAGTGCATGCAACATCCTTAAAATGAGCTCAGCTTTGATCAGATCCGCAAAAATATACCGTAATAAACAACATATATGTGCACTTATAGATCTCTACGTGTGTAAAACGTGAATGAATCTTCACCTGCGTGTCACTAAGCGGTTTTGTCTCTTTCACTGCAGTAAAAAGTACTGCTGCGAGTCGAAAACGTTCTCCACCGCGCTCCTGCTTATTTACGGTAATTACACCGAGGTATCACGACTAATTTGACAATGATGTATCGCCACGCGGAGCTCCTTTAATGTCTACCATCGAAGATTACTCCCGTGTGTGTGTGTGTGTGTGTGTGTGTGTTTTTCCCTCCACCAGCTCTTTTCTCTGCGACTTCATGCACCGCAGTTTGACTGTTTCAGGTCAGAGGAAAAGAGATAAGAAGAAGTGATTTTTCTTACCTTGGTCACCCCCCCACCCATCACCCACCATCCACCATCCACCCACTCTCCACCGCCACCATCCCTCCCTCAGACAGGCGGAGTGACAGGCCTCCGGTGTAAGCCTTTATTTACATTAGCCGTAATACTACAGGTGATCAAAACAACATGGTCGTCTCCCACGATTAGCCCGCTAAACGCTAGATGTGTTATGACAAGATGACTCCCACTCCCACCCAACACACACACACACACACATCTACTATCTCAGTACAGGCCAAGGCGTTATCTGGAAGTGGATGTATGCATGTCGTGGGCATTTGAATATAGAGAATCACGCACATCTCCACGGTTAATTAGAGCAGATTTTTTGTTGTCTTATTCTCACTCAAACATCGCCGATGTGCACCAGTTGATTTAATATGAGTCACATAAGCTTCTTATGAGCCGTTTGAATGTTTTCCTCTTAAAAAAACTGTTGATCCGTTCAAGCGGTCACAGTCGGACGCGGAGCAGTGACGATAGCCATCTTTGAGTTTTTACCACGGTTGAAACGCGACTGATTTTTTAAAATTTTAACCGACGAGTTTTTGTAAAGCATAAATACAGTTTTCATGGGAAGAAGAAGAAGAAAAAAAAGAAAAAGAATGAATGAGTGAAATTAAAAGAGAAAAAAGAGAGAGCCCAATAAAAGGGACGACACTTCTGAAGCTCGTATGACAAGATACCGAATTTTTCAATTTGAGTTTGCGGAGGCGTGGAGGAGAAAGGCGGTGTTGTGAGCCTTTGATACCCTGCCGAACGGAGTCCTTCCCCAGCTGTGCTGGCTAATTTGTTCCCTCGGTCCCTATCTCGCCCCCTCCCCGGTCTCCGTTTAGCATTATTAATCAAATTACACCCACTAAACTTTCTTTTTCTTGTGTTATTGAAATTCTCTTCCCCCCCTTTTTTTCTTCTTTCCTACTTTCTTCTCGAGTATTTCTCCTCGTGTCCTCCCCCTCTCTCTCTCTCTCTCTCTCTAGCTGCTAAGTTATAAGGGGGGTTTGAGCTGGGAGAAGAGGACTTGTCATTCAGAAAACAGTGGCATCAGGTTAATGATTTAATTTTTTCAATTAAGATAAAGAAACACTCTCCCTTCCTGACCTGCAGGGCAGCACTGCACATCAAAGCACCGCTGCTCTTAATTGTTTTTGTACTCAAGAATAAAATTTCAAAAAGAGTTTGCATGCGTGTGTGTGTGTGTGTGTGTGCGTGCGTGTGTGTTACGTGTGCTTTGCAGCCATCTCCACCCAACATTGGCCCTGATCATTCGAATCCTCCCAGTATTAGCCCATGATATGCCACTTACACCAGAGCTCCCAGCTCCTGCTCCCCACCCCTTTGAGCGCCTCCTGCACATACGATTCAAAGAAAGCACATACGTCCAATTAAAAAAAATAAAACAACCTTATTAAAACCGTTTTACGAGCCTGCACGCTGCGCCGGGCAATCACACCGCAGCATCTTTCTTTTTTTTTTTTTTTTTGCCCCCTTGCACCCCACGGCTTTGTCTTTACTGCCTCAAAGTTGGGAAGGCTACTCTCTCGCTGTATGAAATTACCTTTTTTTTTTTTTTTTTGCCAGATGAAAGTCATTAGAAAAACCATTTGAATATGCTAATTCCTGCTAGATTAAAAGCTGCTGATGAGTGTGGATGTAGAGGTGGAGGAGGCGGCGGCGCAAGAAGCGAAGGGATGCGGGATGCACACTTTTATTATAAAGGAGGGAAATTTTTGCTTCGATTTGTCGTTTTTTTTAACAAACAACGAAACAAACACAGTAATTACAAGCGATTGTGTTGTTCGCGGACGAGCCGGTTCAAAGAGCCCGCTCCCGTACGTGAGCATTTTTATTTATTTTTTATTTTTATATGGTACGTGAGGATAGACAACAACACCAAGCAGGGAGCATTTTAATAATTGTGAAAACACAAATTTGCAAAGTCAAGCTGTCATATCGAGCAGGATCCAAAAACAACCTTCACGGACACGCGAGTACTGTGCATCCAACAGTCATTTTTTAAGTTTGTATAGGTGTTTCTATCTGCTTTGTGTAGCAGAGTGGTTCTACAAGCAAGTTAGTGCGTTCGTTGGGCGGTTTCAGAGAGTTACAAGAGTCTGTAAATGCAGTGAAAACAATCGGCTTCAGCAATTTATTGATATTAGAAAATGTGAATTTTACTTTTAAACACTTCAGTGCAAAGGATGTATTAAATAATTTAAGTGATATCAAAACAGTGCTGAATTTAGCTGAACTGTTAAAAGGTATAAGTGGTAAAATGAAGAGCTGCTTGGGAGTCGAAAGATCCGGCTCGCTAAAAAGAACTGGAATTCCCATCGCTAGTAATCAGAAGATTTTTACCCCTTGATATATGTGTACACATATAAATCATAAGTCAAAACATCGCTGAATTTAGCTGAGTTATTAAAGGTACGAGTGGTAAAATGAAGAGCCGTTTGGGAGTCGAAAGAGACGGCTCTTCTCTGGAGTCCAAAGATCCGGCTCGCTAAAAAGAACTGGAATTCCCATCGCTAGTAATTAGAAGATTCTCACTCCGTGTTTTTTAATATTTAAACAGTCATTTGTCGTTAATTTAAGTCTGAACTTGTGTTTCCACAGCCGTCACTTCAACGTCTCCTCTGCTCCAGGGATGCCCCCCGTCGTTGTCCTGTGATTTTTTTTTTTTTTAAGAAACGCTGACCATGACGATGATGTTTTATTTCACGAACACCATTGACGGAGCATAAAGGGACAGTAAATGCAGTGGCAGGTCTGATATTAAAAAGATGATCTGTGTGTGTGTGCATGTGCAGGCAGTCAGTCTCAGCTCTCTCTCGGTGTGTAGCCTTGCATTGCCCCCTACTGAAACCCGACTCCTCCATCGACTCTCTCCGCTGCTGCTTCTTTTTTAATGCACTCTCTCTTTCTGCTTCTCTTTTCGAGTTTCGTCCTCGTCTTCATCGTTTACGATTGGACAATTAAACACACAGATTTTCACGTCAGATGTGGAAGGAAAGGGAAGATTTATTTATTTATTTATTTTTTGGAAGGATTTTTCAGTGTTACATCCAAATGTGGGATGAGAGTCTTCAAAAGTTCACGGGGTGAACACACACTCACACACACACTCTCTCTCTCTCTCTCTCATTATCACACACACACACAATTTCCTGAGATGACCACCGACCGCCGAGCTTCGTTATAGGGAGCGATGGAGGGAAAGGAAGTGACATTCCCCCGGATAATTACCACACTTCACCCAAAGGGACAGGTCACAGGGCATTTCTCTCTCTCTCCATCAAAACTGACTCACTCTCTGACTCTCTCGCCCTCCCCTCACTTGTAGGCACCACTAATACAGACACCGGTAACCCAATACGTCTGCTCCAACTGTATATGAGGAAGGAGGAAGGAGGCGTTACCCCCTCATCCTCATGCTGAGGAACATCGGTACATCAGTGAACATTCAAAACCAAAAAAAAAGGTGATTTGACCTAAAATAATATAAATCTTAGTGGCTGTAATTCTCAGAATATGTCAGATAATTCTTCCACGTACAAACTTGATGAGATTTTGTGTGTGTGCGTGTGTTTGTGTGTTGCCGGTGTCGGGGCAGCTCCGGGGGCTTTTGGGGATGCAGTGGCTGCTGCTGCTGCTGCTGGTTAAATCCTCAAAGTGGCCTGGCCGTTCCTTGCCAAAGCTGCCCGCCTCAGTCCAGAAGTAATCCACAGCAAATTCCTTCAGCCTCAGTATCACAGGCCTGCGCTGTGGAAAGACGGCGCTGCCAGGGGACTCGCGGGCGCGCGTTCGAGCCCCCGTGCACGCCCGTAGTCGCCTTTCTGATTCCGAGCATGAACAGCGTGACAGGGTGAATACGTGTGCATGTTTGCTTGTATGTATAGCGTGGCGTGTACTGGCGTGTGTGTGTGTTTTTCAGTGTGTGTGTTGGGAGATGGCGTTGCTCGCAGCCGGAGCCCAGCCAGCTGACATTCAGACTGGCTTTTCTTGCCTCTCTTCCTGGCCGCTCTCCCAGCCAGCGGTTTGTTGGCGGCCCAGGAGAAGGAGGAGGGAGGCACTCCATTCGCCTGGTTAAACATCCCCGTGTGCTCGTTCCCCGGTGATGAAACATTTGTTTCTTTACGAGGGGGGTTAACGGACATGGGAGGCGCCGGGAGGGTGGAAAGAAGAAGAAGGAGGAAGAGTGAGAGGCGATCTGTTCAAGAGCCTGTTTCACAAATTCACAAGAAGAACACAGGTTTTGCCGACACTCTTGTTGGGTTATTTTTCTTCTTCTCTCCTCCCTCTCCATCACCTGTAACACAATTCCTTCTTTTCTCTGGATGGCTCGACTCGCCAGTCTGGATTCTGTTCTGCCTCTGCAGCAGATATCAAACTCGAGGGTGGCTTACTAAGACTGAGCATTTGATGGACAGGAGGAGGGGGACCCGACGAGACCAGCGTCTTCAGTTTACACATGTGTCAGGCGTGTTCAACATCAGCTGAAACAGAGACAAAGCTACAAAATATCACATTTTAAACTGGTTTACAGATCATTTTGTAACCCTCTATGGTCCGATCAACTGCTTTCGCAATCGTGGGCGACTGCTCGGAGCCCGAATGATCGAAAAGCGGATAGTTGGATGACGATGTGCAGGGTTGTGATGGGAAGTTCAGTTCTTTTTAGGGAGTCAGATCATCGTCGATTCGAGCCGGCTCTTCATTCGACCACGTGTACCTTTAATAATTCAGCCAAATTTAGCGCTGTTGACTTATGATTTGTATGTGTACACATATATTCAATACATCCTTACAGGAGCCGGCTCTCACCGTTCACTTAAAAGAGCTCTTTGAACCGGCTCGTTCACGATCGACACATCACCAGCGCAGGGGCGTCACGTCCAGATGTTTTCACGTGCTGCTCGTGCAGGTATTAAACTGTTGAAACGATTTTGGCACAACAACTAAATGTTTGTCACGTGACGCACCGCTTGAATTCTTGCTGGTCAGCAGCTCAATTTTCAAAAAGGTTTCACCGGCGTTCGGTGGTGCACCAGCGCCGGCTCTCCCGTGTGTGTCACGTGTGGAAACCACTTTGGGTGGCGCAGTAAAGCAGAGTACAATGTAATAAAGTGAACGTTTGACATTTTAATGAGTTGTCAGTGTTTTTTTTTTTTTTTCTTCCTTCCTCTTCCTCTTCTCTCTGTTGGACTTAAGCCGTTTGGGTGGCGGAAAAAAAAAATCTTTGAAGTTAAAAACAAGCAACCTGGACATTATTGAATCCTATTTAGAAGGGCCTGGATTGAGAAAGCCTTAAAGACACGCACAAGGAAGGAAAGCAACGCTCGGGCTTGTGTGCCTTTTAATGTTCACAGCATCCCGCTGCCTTTCATGTCCGTGCTATCTGGAATTAATTGCTTTTTTCAAAGTCGGTGTGTTCGTTTTTTTTTTTTTGGCGTGCACGCGTGTGAACACGTGTGTATGTGTGTGTTTGATTGTGAGCGTGCACAATTTGTTTACCTTTTTGGTGCATTTTTTTAGTGTGTTAAACGCATCAAATATGCTTTTTAAAAAAAAAAAAAAAAAGCGCTGGAGTGTGTGTGTGTTTGTAACCAGATCACGACTAATTTTTGGATGTAAAATTACCAAAATTTCCTTTTTAGACTTCCCAATTTAAATTGTCAGGTCGCATAAGCGCAGACTGAATGACCGCAGCGCCTCGTGACGGTCCCTCTGGGAGGCCGAGTCAGCAATCAAAAAGTCAAAAGGAGGGCTAAAAGGAGAACAACTTCAACCCAAACAAGAGTCTGGTGAGAACCAGAAAAGCCTCCGTCGCTCCCTCAGACGCTCCATTTTCACCATTTTTTTTGTATAAAATGTCAGCTAATGCAGTGTGGGGCTGGCGCCAGCAGTGTGTACGGCTGCTGCGTCGGTACCGTCGGTAATGTGTTTATATAACATCCCTCACATTCCACGCTAAGAGCCTTCGACTCTCCCCCAAGTTCATTCAAGCAGGACACACACACACACACACACACACACACTAAGTCTGAGCACATGTGCGCAGAAAACTACACAGAGCACATGCAAACACTTTAGAGTCCATCTATGTGCATGTTCACACACACACACACACACACACACTCCCATTCTCAAATATCCATTGTGGCATTACAGAGGGGATCCCAACACGCAACAGCAGCAGCCGCTCTGAGGCCGCAGAGGACGGAGTAGTTTAGTTTCTGAAGACATCCATCATCGGGGCAGGCAGGCCGTCAAAGCCAGGCGCTTAGGGCCTCATTCTCTGATACCATTACTGCATTACTGTTCCTCCTCTGCTAAGACTGTCACTGAAGGGCAGCGGAGGGAAAGGAAAGGAAGGCTGCAGCAGTGTTAAAGAGATTTACCTCGACTGGGATGAAATATGGAGAGTGTGAGCTAGTTTTCTGCTCGTGCACGTGTGGAAAAGTTGCGGTTTCGTTGAATAAATTGTTCAAATGTTAACTTTTGTCTGAGCACAGGAGTGATTTAAGATCTGCAAACTTGAAGGAAGCTTTTATTTCCTCTGCCAAGGAGGTCGCGTGTGCCAAAATCTTTACAAATTTGGGAGTTTGGTGCAGAAGAACGTCTTTGTTTTTGGTGCTTTTTAAAGAGGCCGGACTTTTTCCAAACATTCTGCCCAGACTGTGCTTGATACAAAAAGCCTGGAAAACCTGGAAAGTTTGCATCCAGATCCTTAATAAAATCAGTTTTCTGTGCACCTATTTGCTTTGTCATGGCAACAGCGTTTCATCTATTTTGCACTTAGCGCGCTGTGCCAAAAAACGCCACGGCGAAAAGGCGCTCAGCGCCAAAGATGGAAAGAAAATTTTTGCACATGTTGCTAATTTAAAGCATAAAGCCGCAGCCAGAAAAATAACATAATAGGGCAGTTGTTCATAAAAACACATCACATCTACTGCAGCTCATTCTCTATTTTCTCAGAGGTTTCCCAGTAGTGCACAGACCCGTGTAAACAAAGCCTGTGATGGCATGTCTTGCCAGAGAGGTGTGGAGCAGAGCTGGATCGAGAGCCACGGCCTCTTTATGGCGCTGCCAGGCAGCTCCGACACTCTTTGCCGTCCTGCCAAATTCTCCAGCCGCAGCCGAAGCTCCTGCTCTCCTTCCTTCTCCTCCTCCTCCTCCTCCTCCTCCATCTGTTGCACTGGAATGGACTTCTTCTTCTTCCTTCTTGGTGCGTTTGCCGCCATCTTGTTCTCAGGTGACTCGGGGCTGCACCGGAGGCAGATGTCACCGAAGTCCCCAAAGTGCGACGACGAAAACAACCTACTGTCGCCTCTTTTCGGCGGGGATAATCCCACGTCTGAAACGACGAACTTTAACTGAAAATTGTTTATTTTTCAAAGTGTATAAATATTTTTCAATAACCTGTCGCCATTTTCTTACACCTTAATTCCCCATTGAGCTGTTGGGGTGATAAATAAAATAGAGAAGAGAAAGAGAGGTTGACAATGGGGGGGACGTCAGAGAGCGTATAAGGGGGGGAAAACGGGGCGAGTCAAAAGGCATTGAGTTCCCTCAGCCATTGTGTGCGTTGACACCCTAATCCGCCACAGCAGCCATTGCAGGTGTTGTGCGGCATTCAGGTCTTTGAGGCGGCTTTCAGCGCACGCCACGGCACCTCTGTATTCACCCTGATGTCTCTACAAGGAAACAGTGGATCAGTGTTTCAGCGACTCACCGTCAGCTGTCACGCAGCCACTGTGAGAAGCACATTTACAGCACAAAGATCCCCTTAGACTGTCTTTGTGTCAGCATTGTGCCACAGCCCCTCTTTCTCCTCAGCCATATAATGACGACTGATTATATCCCGGCGAGCTATTTTATTTCGAATGCTAGGTGTCAGTCGAGCGGGAGCAAACAGGTAAGCTCCTCCGCCGCTGAAGAACGAGGGGAAGCGAAGGGAAGGGGCGGAGCGCGAAAAAGTGAAGTATTTCTGACGGGTGGTGGAGGGGTTTATCACGCCGCCAGAGGTGTCAACTTCAGAAGGCATATGAGAAAATATGTATCTGTTTATTCTATTATTCATAGTGTATCTTATTGTCACCCTGACACGTTCAGAATGCGTGTCAGCCGCCGGTTTGAGGTTTTTTTATTTCGAATCTTTGCGAAAGCTTACAAAATGGATGTGTTTACCTTTTCCCCCTGAAAAGCACCGCGCTGAATACCTGCGTGTCTGAGATGAGGCTTATTAAATTTGATGAGTAAAAAAAAAAAAATGTCTTAACGCTTTATCTCGCCTTTGTGTCGTCCCCGTTTGGTATCTACCCGGAGCCAGACGCTCTCCTCAGGACGCCAAACAGCGGCTATAGCAAAGATAAACAGGCCCCGTGTTTTCCTCCTTTTTTACTCCCCTTTTCTCTCACCTCCTTTTCATGATATGCAGTCATACACCCGTAGCCCTTGTTAATTGTGTAGTCAGTCAAATCCTGAGCTGGGTAAACTCAAGGTTTGAGACAACGGTGCGAAGCGTGCTCTGATGATGCTTTGGGATTTTTGGCGTTTCCCTCCTTTCTCCTGAGGGTTAGGTGATGGATGTTTGAAGGTTTGATCTGACACTGAGACGCGTCTGAATACGTGGAATCAAAGGAACATGCAAAAGGAAAAGTAAGCAGACGGGCTTCATTTATGAGCAAATGGACGCCGGGGAAAACACACCCATCTCTTTTATTCTGCTGTAACACTTCAGAGCCGTCGAAGAAAGATTCAAAATTGGATGCATTTCTACAAAAGCCGATACTGATATATGTTTAAGGCCATCTCTATGATTGAACGACAGCTCGCTTTATGCACGAGCCGAGCCTTTATCATTGTTGTTAGATATGGAAATATGATGAATACACAGCTTTAAGTGTCTATACACACACAAGACACCTCGAAATGTTCAAAATGGTAAAAATAAACTGATGTTTAGTGATGGAGGACGTTTCATTATCACTTTATGTCTCAGTTTGTCTGCTTAATGTCACTTTGAGTGACTCACATCAGGATCTACAGTACTTGTCATCATTGCTTTTTATATAATTTATGCTTTTCATGTGTTTTTATGACCAGAAAGGGGAGCGAGATGATGGAGCAAAGGTGACGTGGGTCTGCATGCAAACCGGAGACACTGTGGTTCATGGTCGGCGCCTTAACTCCTGAGTTTAGATTTAAGCTTGGAGTTTATGTGCACGTCTTTGCTCTGTTCCTTTAGCTGCAGACTTGCAGATAACATTAATAACTCACAAATTGTGATGACTGAAACACCAGAGAGTTTTTGCATGAATTAACGGATTGCTCCTGCATTAAGTCGTGCATGAAATACTTCTAATTCTTGTACATTCCTGATAGTTTCATGAAATAAGACATGAATGAATTCATGATAATTCAAGTACTCCTAACATCAAGTGTTACCTGTCTGGACTACATACTGTATGAACTGTATTTATCTGGTCTGACCACAGAGATGAAGATCAAACAACCAAAAAACAGAATACAAGAATATATACATATAAATGAATAATTAATAAGTCAAATGCTTCAGATAGTAAAGTTTAAGTAGTCATTGGATCATCTAATGTCATTACATCATTGAAATAATGGAAGAAATTTCAAGTATTGCTGCATTTTAATGTGAATTTATGACCTGAAAACTGTTATATATAATATTTTATCTTCCTTATATTTGTTATGCACCAAAAATACCAAAACAAATTCCTTGCATGTGAAAACTTACTTGGTATTAAACCTGATTCTGATTTTAAAGCAACATTTTTCCTGGTTTAAACTTGTCGTACTTAAATCGGTGCTTCCTGGGTTATTGTAAAGAACGTCATCAGAAAAATGCTCGCAAATGTCGTGAATTTCCTCGTATGAAATGATCTGAATCAGTCCAGTTTCACATAAATTTATAGTTTTCATTAAGTGGATGAGTCACTCTTCTAGTTATCTGAGAAAAAATGAAGGATTTCTACAAACACGTCTTTTCCTTGTGCAGCTTTCAGAAACGTTATAAACGTGAGTCGACGCTGTAAATCCAAGTCGCTTAAGCTGTGCAAGATTTTTGATCAAAGATCAATTTACAGCCTCTTCAGTTAAGTTTTTCTTCACAATATGAGAAAAAAGTTGGACACAGTGAACCCAACAGCGAATTAGGATGCAAACTTTGTTATTCAAAGCTAAATCCAAGGGCATTCAGACAGAGAGACAAAGTTAGCCAGAGAGAGGGAGAGAGAGGGAGATCTGTGCTGTGTCAGCAGTGTGCTTAAACCAACTCCAAAGATTAATCACAGGAAAACACATACAGCACATACACACAAGTAGTCTCTTTCACACACACACATATATGCACACAAACAGGCGCACGCATACCCACAGTTGTATATCTCGCATTCCCAGCAGTTCAAAGTGTGGTTGGTTTGAAACAGATTAAAAACTGTCTATGAAGTGATGCATTGCAATTGTCATAGCAAGGGTGGGAGAGATCTTTTTTGCATAAAAATCCCCTCTTTCTTCCCACCGCTATCAGCAAAGAGATGGAGAACTCACTAATCCTGCTGTGGTCGCATTTGCATCGGTGGCAAATAAACAAAAGCACACCATTTTTCATCTCCAGCTTCTATATTAAAAAAGGAGATGGCACGGGGTAAGGGAGGGAGGGAGGAAGGGAGGGAGGGAAGGGAATGGAGGTGGAGAGGAGGGCGAATGAGAACGAGAGAGGAGAGAGGGCACCCAGGCAGACCCTTTGGTGTCAGAGATATGCTCGCTGATGTTTGGTCTTGGTAAATGGAAACTACTGTGGCGTGTTCGCCGCATCAATCCCTCCTTTCTCATTCCAGGTGGAGATGTAGGGGAGAGGAAAGGGATGATGGATGTGTATACAGAGGAAAGGGGGTGTAGAGGAGGGGGGGTGATGGAGGGATAGATACAAGAGGACCTCATCCTGACACATGGAGGAAGAAAAAGAAGATCTCAACTCGAAATGTCTAAATGTAATATCTGCACTCTACATCTAGAGGGAAGACGAGTGCACGAGCCGGACTTTAGCTGCAGGTGGAAAATGGAAGGTTGAGGCCCGGCTCACCTCCTTTCCTCCCACCCTGACCTTGAGTCTTCAGTCAAAGCCCACTAACTGCTCTTTGACCACGCGTATGGGGGATTCAGTTTGTTCTCAGTTTGAACTTAACGTGGACCACAACCTTCTGAGCTGCTGGGACACCACTCCTTAGTAGTATCCTTAGCATTAGTACCGCAGTATTAGTATTTAGTATTCCTGCACAAGAACTTTACTTAAATAAAGTAAAACAGTCTAATACTGGCTGTTAATCTAACCGGACATTTACTGTGAAAAAGGGGAAACTGTTAACCAACTTTAATTACTTAAATTAATTAAGTTTTTTTTTTTTAATCAAGTTAACAAGTTGAACTAAATTGCTTTTAAATTAATTTGAAAAAACTTAATTCATTGATGTTTTGTTAAGTTGGTCCAACAATTCTCTTTTTTCATTTTAAGTTTGTGTTAAGTAAATATAAATGGACTGCTCATAAGTCCGACATATGCAAACCTGCAGTGTCACGGGGTCACAAGTACAGATAGCTTAATTCTAAAAAGGGACCCAAGCCGCTGCTGTACGCAATCTTAAAGATATTAATCATGGAATGACTCTTCATGCAGGAGTGATCAGAGAGGCGACATTTATAGTGTAATAGAAAGGACACTGATGATACTCGATGGATAGTCACAAATTCTGTGCATATAAAACCGCCTCCGAGAACGAACACGCGGACACGTTAAAAACACATCAGCTGAACAAAACAATCGTCTTAAGATCAT
Source organism: Sciaenops ocellatus (assembly GCA_033000465.1). Lineage (NCBI taxonomy): Eukaryota > Metazoa > Chordata > Actinopteri > Sciaenidae > Sciaenops > Sciaenops ocellatus. Next base: position 18,873,588 of record CP136889.1, read on the forward strand.
TATCTGTAGCAGCCGCCATAAATGTCATCACAGTCCGGGCAGGCATTTAAAGTGCACGTCAATAATTTTATACTGACATTTGTTGTAAAAATAAAAATAAGTCGTGAGCTTGTGTATTTTCCCAGATTCCCCATGGCCACTGTATCTTTGTTAACTGAGTTACTGCCATGAGTATAAATGTCGGGTATCTGTAGATGTATACCTACTTAAGTTGATGAAACAGAGCTGTTGAATACACAAGACTAAACAGTTATTATCACTATACTATTATTTAAGCAATATTACATGAGAGGGTGTGCTTTACCATCGATATTGGCACGGTAGTGATGCAGAAGTGTATATTTCGATTATACAACGGTTACCAAATAAACTAAACATATAATCTAAATTCATAAAATGGGGCATTTTGCTCTCAATATAAACATTTTTGCTGGTGTTATGTGCATTGCCATCAAAAGCCATGTAATGGAACACAGTTTACGATGCCAGCAAGTAGCCCGACCCTGAGAAACCCCGACATTTTCCGGAGATTGTGGACTGAATAGTGAATAAATACCACACATACAAACATTAATTTGCCTTGCAAGCTCAGCCTTGTTGGGACCAAGATATAAGCTCAGAAATATAGATTTTTCTATAGACAGATGTCGCTACTACGTCCGTGAACTATTAGCGCTATATCTGCGACTCACCACACAGCTGATATACCAAGTATTTCAAAGTGTGACAGTAAATTTTTGTGTCTTCTCCTGATGCCAAAGTACCCGAAACTTGTTCATCAGCGCTATCAACATCATCACCGCCATCATTATTTCTGCCAACAACAGCCAGGAGACACAATTTCACATCCAACGCTAGCGGCTGCCGTTTGATCACCCCCACGATGAAAACAATTTGTCGATTGGCTGTGGTTAAACCTGTAGCCCCTGTCGCCTTTCTTCCCTCTGACCCGTGAAGAAAAGAGATTAGCTATTCAAGGCAGCCAACAGAGTGACAATCGCCGCATCAGATCAATATTACTTATCTCTTCCCCTTCTCCCTCTCTCTGCATTACACTCCTGGTACAGTAATACACCTGGAGGAACCAGTGAGTGTGTGGTGATTAGATTAGGCTTTTACTGTACACAAACACACACACACTGATAAGAGAGATGCTGCTCTGCCTCTCTTCCAGCTGCCGTGTGAAGTGGAGAGGATAAAGACTACAAGCCCAGGGTGTTTGAGTTTGTTGCTCTCTGCAAAGGAGCGCTGTAAGGTTATTGGTTAGCTGTCACCACTACAGTGTGTATGTTTTTTTCCTCCTTTTTTTGGGGTTTGAATCATACAACGCAAGTTGTAATTTTTTGTTTTTAATTTCCTCACAACGACCAATTTCCAGGCAAACCGGGTGTTGTAAACCAGCATCACATGGGCACACATGCTGCTCGTGTAAAGGCTCGAGTAAAACCAGGTTCTGAACCCGAAAGCATGAGTCTGAAACCAGGCTGATCAAATAAAAAAGCTCAAGTTTACTCAAAGAAAACGAAGGAGATGAGGCAAACTCATCTAATCAGGACAGAGAGCGAGGAAAATGGCTGGAATGCTACGAGGGCCGGCATATATGCTTACTGTGCTGATTGGGAAGTGGGAACAGGTGCACAGGTGGGTGGGTGGAGGTCAGGATAGAGGATGATGGGGAATGATGTGTTACTGCAGATCAGGTGGAAGTGGCGGGATCTGAAACAAGGAACGAGGAATTGGCTGCAGTCGTGACAGCTTGTTTGAGTTTTGGTGACCCGTCATTGCCAAAACCAGAGATCTAAGAGACGGGATATGAGTTTAAGCAGATCACGGTGGAGAAACATGAGGAATAAATCGTTTTAGGAGCATGAAAACATTGTGAATTACATGCTAAACTCTTCTCCATCAACCTTAAAACACCAAATGAGGGATTGAATGGTGTCATCCATCCATTGGAGTTCTAGAAACTTGAAGAATCCAAAGCCAAGCAGCAATAAAACTGTTCTGAAAGCTCATAGTGGTCTAACTTTTTAATTTGTACTTTTTATTTAGAACACAAAGGGAAATAACTAAATATTAGCCAAGGTAGGACTGGAAATCACAACAACAATATGTTTTTTTAGGCTTACACGCACTCGATGCAACGTCATTTGTTTCTGTTTCACCGAGAATAAAAGGTGCAATCATTATTCCTGTGTAGCTCCACGGGGCTGGTATCAGTACAACTCAAATAAGATGACATCAAACAGTTGTGAGTCTGCTGCTGAGTCACAGACAGAACAAACAAAGACTTCTTCTTCTTCTGTGGCTAACAATAATAACATCTAATCTAATTAATTAACTACAAAATCTGTCCCTAGCTTGACACAAGTCACTGTATCCAGGTATCAAGCTGTCTTAGAACTGAAGAACTCGTCAATTTCCAATCACATTTCACATAAAATCACAAATAAACCACTTTTTCTACAAATGTTTAGTACCAAGACGCTAACAACCAAATATTCGACTGCAATCCAGGAAAATAATATCTGCACAATTCAATTTTGTGTCCATCTCATCCTTCCTGAATTATTAAAAAACAAAAAGCCTTTTGTCTTCTCTGTCTGTCTCTCTTCACTACTTCTGTATTTCATAAAAAGCCTGCAGTCCCGGCCCTCCGCTTGAGATGATTTTGGATGTGCAGAGAGAGAGAAGGCGGGTCGTGAGGTTTTTTAGATGAACCGTTGGCTCTCCTTCTCAGCCTTGTAAATAATTAGAATTCCCCGGCCGACTGCAGTGCCTGGACACTTCCATAATTACATTGTCAGTGCGGCGGCTGATTAAGGCTGGGCTGTGAAGTATGGTATTAGCCAGCACCGTGTCTGCATGCAGAATAGAATGGATGACCCTTAGCTACCTTCCGCTCGCTCTGCAGGGACTCGCACTGCGGCTGCTGAGAGCCGGATTGGCCGTGGATTACGTTACTGATCGTGACGATTTGTTGGAAAATCTCCTTTTTATGGGGTTTGCTTGTTCTTCTACCTGTGTGTTTACATCAGTTAGTGATTTCCTCCATTTCCCAGCATGTCTTTGACATTGCCAAACTTGTAATCAGCTTTTTTGTGTGTTTATTTGCAGACAGGATGAGCAATGACACAACGACAAAGATTGATACTGCCACTTCGGTGCAGATAGTCAAACGTACGTGCAGATTTCTTAGCGGGCATTGCATTTTGGTCTTTTGAGGCTAATGCCAATGGAGGAACTGGTGTTGTAGTCCTCTGTGTTTGACTGAAAGTCTGAGCTTCACGACATGGAATAATGTTGGATGCTCTCTCTTCGGGGTTTAACATTTTTGTCCCGTAGCCCAAGAAACACCGGTCCCAGGAATGCACAGGTGCATCGCCCGGAGCTGCTTTCTAAGCAGCGATCAAGCATTTCACACGTCTGCTCTCAAACTTCTTTTTAAGTTTACAGGACCAGCAAACTGCAGGCAAAGTTTCCCCCCTGTCAGAGAACAGAGCCCAGGAGATCACACGGTGGAATTGTTTGAATCTGAGTGAGGAAATTTTCCGGACATGTCACGCTCACGCATTTCTTTGAGTAGGACCCATTAACTTATAAAGCCTTTAAAACATTCAGCGGCCTTGCGCCAGCATGCACAGTCAGGTCCTGAATCTATCCCTTTAAGACTTTTGTCGCATGTCATCTCTTCTCTCTCTCTGGCACTCATCCTGCCTGTACGTCTCTCCACTGTGACTGCATCCACAGAGCCGGGGAGATGCAGAAAAATGGTCATCTCGATAGCAGCGGCGACGATAAAGATGATGATGGATATTTACCCTGACCACACTCACTGATTTATCACCGCTTGGCCAGTGTGTGATGGGTTACTGTATCATACATCTCTGCTGGGTAAAGCTCCACTGTAGGCGAGTCTGGAGAGGAGAGAAGAACCCCCCCTTTCCTTCCTTCCTTCCCTCCCTCCCTCCCTCCCTGCCTGCCTGCCTTTCCCCTGACCTTGCAGCTTTATGACTGCAGTAATGCGCTGCAGATGAAGAGAGGAGCAAATCCACCGGAGATAATAGACAAATCATCTCCACGAGGTGGTGAAATAAAAATCCCCAGACAAACAGACAGCCTGTGTGCTCTTGGACACCCCTTTAAGGAACTCCAGTGTTGATAAGTAATTATCCCTGCCCAAAGGCATGATGGGACTCAGAGAGAAAGAGAGAGGGAGAGAGAGAGAAAAAAAAAAACATTTGTATGATATGTTTGCAGCATTGCGTGTACAGTAAATCTTTAAAGAACGGATTGTGGACTATAAATCTGTGGATCTGTAATTAAATTAAGTATGATTCTGCATGCATGTATGTGTTTAATACCACTTAGCAGCGTTTGTATCAGTGGATTTTCCTTTGGCCTTCCTCCTCTCACTGCGTCTTCAACACTAACAATCCACTTAAGATTCCCAAGAAAGTCTCTCAGACTAGAGATTACGTCGACATGCTGCACCTGTTGATCAGACAAGCCAATGAAGCTAACGATGAGAGATCTTTCACTTGAAAACAGTATGATGACACCTCTGAACCGGTGTCTCCAGTTGTGCAGACGGCGCTGAGTGAGTGACGGAGCACATGACTCTTTAACGTCTGGCCTCGTTTGCCGGCGCTGACCTCAGGTAAAGGCAGGGCGGGGTCGACTTACGTGCTCGCAAGCAGCTGCAGGAATGCAAAGGATGACAAGAAGCACCTCCGCCGTACATACTCATGCAGCTATGCAAGCAAGAAGGGAGGTACTGTATCTACTGTTAGGCCTCTATTCAGACTAAATGAGGCGTTGCAGCAAATCGCCGCAGGGTTGTGCAGCAGTTGCAGAGGGTTTATTTATTTGTGCTGAATGTAACCGCTATGAAACAATCAGAAAATAACTTTTTATTATGCCGACTCACTGGCTTTCGCTAGCGGTGCTCCCTCACTCTCATTCACTGTCCAAGTCACTCGACAACAGCTCTCTATCAAATCACTGGACACAAACAAAAGGAAACTTCTTGGTGTCACTATTTTGCAGCAAAGACTGATGTAGAAGCTGAAATGATGAAATAAACCAAGCCAGAACACAACAGGTAGACTACCTTAGTTTAGTCCACCTGGTTAGCACGGTCGGATTGGTCACTGCAACGTGATGTCGAGTTGCGTTTCTCTAAAAGTTGAATATGGCTCAACTTCTCTATCGCAAGTAAATCCATTTTGTTTCGGCATCCTCTGCGCCGTGCCTCGCTCCGGCCAAAGCGCAGCACCCCTGTGCAAATGAACGGGAAAATCTGTTTTCAATCGAGCCTAAGATTGTTTAGATGTCCTGCTCCCAATATGGGGAAATACTAACCCACTGAGGCCGACAAATATAACAAAAATCACAGTGACTTAATTTCTCCAAATATCAGGATCTGGCAGACAAACCCACGTTGTTCCTTCAAACCTAAATCTATGTAACAGATATACTATCTGTACTCCATCAGACATAGACAAAACAGGACGACGTGCTGTGATGGCTCACAAGTTATTCACATGATTTATCAGACTCTTGTCATTACTGCATCACATGTGTTAGACGTGCTGCGTGGAGTCAAAAAGCACATCATGCCAAAGTCCACTGTAAGAGGTTTAAAGTAATCCATCAGACGACATTAATCTCGTGTTGTGACAACCTTGACGAATTTATTGACGTCTTATGTTGATGACATCTGAGATTGTCAGCTGTTTAGCTACCGCACTGCTCATGCCGACTACCCAGTTTGACTTCTGTTGATTCAAATCGTACCTGAAGTATGAAAACACTTCCTCTGTGCCAGGAAAGAGTTTTTAATCAGCCTCAGATCTGGACACAGTGTGAGTACAAGAGCTGTAACCTTGATAGAAGCGGCAGTATCTAACATTTTGCAGACGATTTAGTGTTTTACAGATATAGAAGCTCGAAACTGGGACAATCTCTGACAAACCAGGGAGGTCTGGTCACCAAATGACTGTTGTTTCCACATTCACGTAACTGTTTGAGATGTACTGTGGCATCATAAACTGGTATTAACATGTTGGGTGACTCTCTGGACATACATACAGCAACACTTGAAAACAAGCAGCACTAGATGACAAAGTTTAGGCCTTATCATGTTTTATTTTACTTGAAATAATAAAAAAAAGTTGCCCTCTGTGGGAAGAAGACAAAAAAATGCCCTGTGTTTGACCTGAGAGTGAGGCGGGTCAGGAGTGGAGGAGGGAGGCAGGGAAAGGGAGTCGGGCTTAGAGCGAAGGGGGAGGCAGAAGAAGGTAGAGGACGGGTGTCAGGACGGAGCTCAAGGAGCAGTTAGAGAAAATAAACAGATGGGAGCTTTGAGGATATTCTATCTGAAGCTTAGTCCTGTTGAGTATAAATATGGTGGCGGGTAAGCCATCTAAATAGGCCTGTGTTTACCTGTCTACACGGCCCAAATTAATCACCCATGCCGCCACGAGCCGCCGGGGGAGGGAGGGAGATGGGTGGCGGCGGAGGGGTGAGCCAGTAGGGAGGTGGGGGAGTTAGGAGTGTAAACACAGCTAAAAGCTACTGGTTGGCACCATTTTGTTTTGGTTAGGATACAGAGTGAGTGATTAGGCTGCTCTGTTGTGATGAAGGGGTGGCAGGAGTGATGGAGGACCACTTTGTGTGTGTGTGTGTGTGTGGGGGTGTGTGTGTGTGTGTGTGTCTTTTTTGGATTTTTGAATTTGCAAATACACATTTTTTTTTTTTTGGGATACTTTCCAGGAGTATAGAAATGGTGGAAAAGTTTACAGCACTCAGATTAACATGACAATATAACCAACAGAACTCCCAGAAGCTCGTGAGTAAAATCATCTTTAGCGTTGAATCTTTAGTCGATTAAAAATTTAACTTGTAAGTTGTTTATTAAAAAGGTACAGTGTGTAGGATTTAGTGGCATCTAGTGGTGAAGTTGCAGATTTCGACCAGCTGAATACCGCTCACCTCATCTTCCTGTTCCAAGCATGTAGGGTGAACTAAAGTGGGCATGAAACTCGCGAAAAACAGAACAAGGTCCTGTCTGGAGTAGCATGGCGGTTCAAAATGGCGGACTCCACCGAAGAGGACCCTCTCCCTCTGTAGATATAAAAGGCACACGTGAAAACATAGTTATGGTTATCATATTCCATTTCTGCCAGCAGATCCCCTTAAATGTTAGACACCTGTTTATGTTTTTGTGATTGTAAAGTTAATGGGCTTTAGTTGAGGATGTCATGTTGGAGTACGGCAAATTAGGACGGATATTTTTATGATTTTTGACAATTTAAAAGACTAAAAACTGGGAAAGAAAATCAAAAATATTGACTACTGATCACTACAAATCCTTCTAAGTTAGCCATACTCTTACAAATGTCATATTGGCTTTGAAAGACTATTTCTAATACAAGATCAATATCAGCAAACTGATCTAAAGCCTTGTATGCATCTGTATAAATTAGCACAACAGTAGTCTGCACGACACGTAAAGAACATACGACTCGTGTCCCCATTGTGCTGCAGCTCTGCTGATAGAATAAGGAGTCAGATAAGATGTGACGCAGTCAAAAGGAAAAAGGCCTGGGGTCGGGTGGAGGTGGTGTGGGGTTCGTAGCGTTTGTTCTGGATTTTTCCATTATGTGATTTGGCATGCTGATGCCTTTCATTTCAATCATTAGAATTCAGCCGGGATCAGGAGAGCTTTTCAGGTGCAGGAGAGGAGCTGCGTTTTTTGGATTAGCGGTCCGTGTAACGGCGGCAGGATAGACTCCAAAACGAGGCTGATTATCATACCATTTCTCATACCTGACACGATTAATGCAGTTTTTTAACCTCTTCTTTTTAAAAAAAGGGGGGAAATGGTTTAATTTAATATATGCTTGGTGTTTAATCATAAGCCCTGCGTTTTAGGGCCTATGCAGAATGATATTAGTGGTTTGAGAGCAACATAGGCCGCTGTGACGCCGCTTGACTCCTCAAGTTTTGCAAATTCTGGTTACTCAGAACTTTTTTGTGCCCCAAGTTTAGAAATAGGTGAAAAGAAAGACAGGTGGGAGAAGCTTTAACATGTACAAATACATTAAGGATAAAAGGATGAATCCAGTTTATTCCAAGTTCAATGTAAAACCGAAAGTCAGCACACCGAAATGATCAGGTTGGGAGTGAGTTGCTGCCCCAAGCAAAAGAGTTGAAGTATCTTGGGGTCTTGCTCATGACTGTCTCGATTTTCCATTCAATGTCCCAGCACTCACCTATGGTCATGAGATTTCAGTCACCACGACTGAAAGAATGAGATTGCGGATATAAGTGGTCGAAATGTTGGGGTACTCATTTATATGGCCCATCTAGATGCCCAGTGCGTTGTTGTGGAAAGGGATGTCTGGAACACCCTGCTAAACCTGCTGCCACCACAAACCCGACCCCGGATACATAACCTGGCTGTCATTGTCCTATTGATTGGTTGCCAGGTCAAACTCAGGCGCTTAAAAGAGAGAGAGAAGAAGAAACTAAACACAGATGCAAGAAAGTTGGCATGCTATGCAGTTGCAGGAACTCTTCTTGTCAAGGCCATGATTGATAATAAATAAGAACAACAGCCCTTGTACTTGAATATAGGTTAATTTTCTGTTTGTCTTTATATGTTAACCTTAATTGAGCTTTGAGCAGTCGTGGTTGGCGACGCACCAGAGGCGGTTTCAGACCTGGTTTCTCCCACCCAGCCCGACACTACAGGAGATGAATCAAACTCACTATAGAGCTCAAGTATGGCTTGCATCCTTTGCATCCAAGCAAACACTCAGTATGTGTTTTAGCATGTAAGTAGCTGGCATAACCACAAGGCTTAGTGTTAATTAATTCCCCAAGACCCAACAACAAATGATTTCTTAAGCATTACCTGGCCCATGACGGCAGCGATGGATGTTTAAAAATGACAATTTGGCTAAAACTGCTGCCTTTTCTTTTTCTTGCCCCCCATCTCACTTCCTTCTATATGTCGTATGTCGTATGGCTTCACAGAACTGATGTCCAAAACTACAGAAATCAAGCACAAGCTGTAGTAAACTGGAAATATGTTTCTAATGTGAAAGGTAAAAACGTATTTCCACTAAAAGAAATCAGTAAGGGCACGTAAGATCATTTGTCCTTAATATTTTGCATGTTCCTTGTTCACGACCAAACCCTCATGTACAACGCCTACCCGTTACACTCAGTGCGACCCTTTTTGACAGCCGAGTTTGAAACAAGCCACGGCAACTTGCACATCAGGCCTCATAAATACAGTAAAGCCGAGCAATTTGTGCCTCGCTGCAAAACTTTTCGGATTCCGTGACTTCCAGGAGAAGAATGGGCGACAAGCGCGAGGAAGTAATGCCTTTTTAGTCTTTCTGACATGTTTGTCTTGGGCTAATTCCTCTCCACACCACGACAGCCACGACCTACGAAGTCAAACGGCTCTGTCACACCTCTTTTCTTCTCGGCCCCCCCGGTCTATCTCTTCACTCTTCACAGGAAAAAAAAGGCCAAAGGGTTTTCCTTGGTTCCTGTAGTGTGAAATGCAAACTGTCATTAACTCGGAGAGGGCAAGCGGAGGGGCTTACAGGGGAGCCATCAATACAGATGATGAGAGGGTTGGAGGGGAGGGGGGGACAGAGAAAGCCTCTCCCTTCATTGTGTCTCAATAACTTTAAAAAGGAAACTAATCCATTCTGCTCTTAATTGCATGCCACGTCCCCCGATGTGTCCCCCCCACACCCTCCATCCCGTCTCTTCACAATGTGGACGAGGCAGTATTTAAACAGACTTCCCAAGATTCCCATTTCAAATGCTGTAATGAGTTTTTAAAGAACATAATGGTCTATATTATATTATACATTTTTTAGCAGGAGGAGGTGAGGAGGAGGAAGCTTGCCCTGTTGAAATGGGGTTGTCTTTTCAAGGGGTGTGTGTGTGTGTGTGTGTGTGTGTGTGTGTGTGTGTGGACGTCAACGTCACGCCAACAACACGTGTGAAGTGGGGAGGACAGTGCTCTGAGGATTAAGGTCTAATTTCTCCTGTTCTTTTCATTGAGACTCTGCAATCCAACAGATTGATTGGGACTTTTAATTACACAGCGGTAATTACGGGCCAGATCTCGCGTTTTGAAAAGAAAGAATTAAAGTTCATTTTGCTTGGCTAATTATCAAAGCTTGTCCTGATGTATATGTGTGTGTGTGTGTGTGTGTGTGTGCCCAGGCAAAGCCCCCCAGATGCCAACAGCGACGCAGGACCCCCGGATCACAGATACTCGGTAATTAAGGCAAAAAGGTTAACTTCGGAAATAAAAGACGTGCGAGCTTATTGAGCGAAAGAAGCTACTTTCCTGATAGGGGAAAAAGAAAAAAAATCGGATCCTGTCTTTCATTCCTCTAAATTCTAATTCTACTTTCGGATCTAGCGCCACTTTTCTGTCACTTTATCAGCGCTCGCTAAATTACAACATTTCACATTCATCAGCCGAACTCGCAAGAGGCTGCAGAACAGAAGCTCGTCCGGATAATTGGGTTGATTTTTTTCCCTCCGCCTCTCCGCCTTCAGTCACAAGTCCGGTCGGACTCGCCTCCCCGCTCTCCACCTCTCTCTCTCTCTCCCCTCCATCCGTCCATCCATCGGCCTCGTCCGGTCAAATCTGCACTTGCTGACATGCAGCACAGTAGCACTGTGCTTCTAATTTTTACATTACATTGCATTAGCTTCACCAGGTTTAAGAGGAAACCAATACAGGAATCATTTTATGGCGTAAAGCAGGAGCTGCGATTTGGGCTCAGGAGTCAATCTGGCGCCCGGTGATGATGGTGGTGGAGTTAGCGGGGTTGGCAGGCCTGATTAGACCGTCTTAGGCTGGGGGAGTCATATATGTGCTATTTCGCTGATAGGCTGCGAATCTGGATTTCCTGCTCCAGTGCGCTCATGGAGCTAAACCCATCCAACCGAGGAGGCTAGGCAAAGTGGAGAAGGTGATTTCCTCCATCTCCTGCCTGCCCGCACACACACATGCACACACACACACACTTGAGTGCTCAGAGTCACACACATGAACATCATCGCCTCGGCACAACCTCATGAAATCTATTTGAAAATGTCTGTGTGTGTGTGTGACAAAGAGCGAAATGTATTCATTGAAGGATTCAGGGGGGGAAAAAAAGATCAAATTTACTGGACTGGCTTCGTTAAAAAAAAATAAATTAAAATGTATTTTATAAGTTGGTGTCCCGACGTGAGCTCGCGGTCGCCTCCAACTGCTGCCGCCATTTCAGTGCCAGCTCTGTCCTCTCTCTCTTCTCTCTCTCTCTCCCTCTTTCTCCTTTTCACTGTGTCTCCTTTCAGTCAGTCCGTCTGTCTGTCCGTCTGTCATCCGAGCCTGCCCACCTGCATCCAAAAAGACGCTGCAGCGGCCCTTCGGACCATTTAGCGGGGACACAATTACGCAATTGTGCGAGCAGACAAATGCCGTGTAGGACAGTTGGAGGGACGGTGGAGGTGGGGTAATGCAATCTCCCCTCTATCCTCCTGCTCTTTCTCTCTCACCCCCTCTCCCCCTCCTACCCACCCTCACCTGGCCTGGCCTCCCTACGGTCCTCACCCTCAACACCCCTCCCTCCTCACCTTTTTCTCCCTCCCTCTGTCATCCCAGGCTTGTCCATCTCGGGCCCGGGGAACAGTGGGGAAGCTGTGTGTGTCGGCTCTTCCCAACAATTACCTTCAATTACGGCTCACTGCAGTGTGGCCTAGTGAAAGGCTTAGCCATTAGGAGTCTCTCTCTCTCTCTCACTCTCTCTCCTCCTCGCTCAATTCTGGAGTCTGGCCAGGCTCCATGTGAAAACGACCCAAATAGCCCCCTGCTCACTTTACACGCCCCACAGCTCACTTTACGTGAGCCAGCCCCGACCAGAAAACCTCACCGGCACTCTGTTAATTCACATCTTTCACTCCCTCTTTTTTTTATTTCGCTTCTCAGTCCTCCTCCCTCCTCCCTCCGGTCTCTTCTTCTTCTTCTCCTTCTCACCCCTCCTTCCTCCTCTTCCTTTTTTTCTCAGAGTTCTCCACCTCCGCCGGGACCTGATCCTGTTTGCGGTAGTTGGAGAGTTCAGGGGCAACAGGGGACAATGGATACCCTGAGATGGGAAGCTCCCTTGTGGTTCAGAATATACAGCAGCACATAACACGTTTAAAGCTGGAGGTCTGTGTTATTTTTTAAGCATTTCGAGGATTTCGTGCTGATTCGGGATCTCCTTTTCTTCCGTTTCGACGTAGGATTCATTTAGTTTGACCTTTTTTTGTGGTTTTTGGTGTGTGAGGGTACCCAATCCATCTGGCTACTGTATCCAGTCAACTCTCCCTTATCTGATCACCTCAGTGGGCCGGGTGCGAACACACAGCGCCTTATCTCTGGGTGTTGTATTTCTATTCCAGGGATAATTAGCATAGCGTTTGTCCTAAACCCGCCATGCTACACACACAGCTTAGGTGGTGGTGGTGGTGGTGGTGGCGGGGGAAGGTATGTCTTATTTAGCATCTAGCGCGGACGCCGGGAACAATACGATGTGTGTAAGCCCAGTTTTAGCCCGATGCTGCTGCTGCAGCATCCCAGTCCCTGCTGCGGCTCTGGGCCCGTGGACAAGAAGGGTCCGGGGCTCAGAACAGGACAGCTGTGTCTGGGATCACACTTCTCCGTTACAGAAGGGGGGCTGACCACGGGCCCAGAAGCAAGCCCCCCCAAAAAAAACCATCCCCTCTTCCCTGCTTGCGTGCCCAGGAAACCCCTCCAGGGCTCCCCCGGCTGCATCCAAAACCTGGGCATCGCCGCCGCCGTTTGTGCCTCTCGCTTTCAAGGCCGGCCAAGAGCCTCTCCTCCTCCTTCTCTGCTCGTTCTCAGCCGAGAGCCTCCCCCTGCCACCTGGCACAGCGGCTCGGCTCGCTGCTCCGAGTGTGTGTGTGTGTGTGTGTGTACGTACAGTATATGTGTGTGTGTGTTCACAATTGAGGCTGTACCTTTGGCTCTGTGTTACGGTATATGCCTGCGCTTTTGTTTGAGTATTGTTCGAGTAGGTGTGTGTTAGCATAAAAAGCAGTGTACATGTTCATGACTGTGTTTGCACATGTGTGTGTGTGTGCACTTAATACCCCCACATCCTCTCCTGCAACCGGGGGCCACTTTCTAAAACGCGTCAGTGATTTTGGCTCCGCGTTCGCCGACAACACGGTTGGTTTTCAGCACACCACCGGCAAGGCTTACCTCTCAGCCAGGGACGGCCAAGCAGACACTTTCCCTGGACAATCCCCCAGCCTTACCCGAACCCCCTCCCCCCCCCCCACACACACACAACCTCACCCGTTCCTCCCACGCACGCACACACACACACAAACACACACAGCATCCTCTTCCAAGCCTGCAGAAACACGGTAATGGAATACTCCGGCTGATCCAAGGGAGTGGCGAATTCCAATTTCTTCTTGAGTAGATACCTTTATGATGATGATGATGCTGATGTGTGCATGCTCGTGCAAGTATGTGTGTGTGACGTCTCACTGTTTCAACATTAGAAATGTGGCTGTTGGCTGTTGTGCATAGGATCTTTGGGCGAAAACAGAAGTAGGCAGAGGCCTGTGAAGATTTTTTTAATTTATTTAATTGAGTCCAATTTTGCAACGACAGCTGCAAATATACAGTCGATCAATCGAGAGCGCGATATCAAATATTAGTCTGCGCCGCCTGTCTTCTCCTTTCAACTCTGTGCCATCAATTGTGCAGCTCTGCCAGGGCCTGTCAGCGCGCTGATTTACCGCTGTTTTGCCTAATACACTGTAATGACTCTGTTTAGAAAGAATCGGAGAAGCCACCCACGTACACAACGTTCATTTTCACCCTGCGAGCGAGCGCGAGAGCGAGCAACAACGGCAGAGTCGATTGATGGCAACAAAACTGTCGCTTGTCTGTTCACAAAGAAAAAAAAACTCACACAGCTGATCGGTTGATCTGCTGCCGGAGACGAGAAAGCAGTAACTGTGTCTAGACGCGGGCCCCATAAATCAGGCGTTTTCACATTAATAAAACCAATGACAAAACTGCCTATTAATCATAGAGCTGCGCATATAAATTTCATGAGAATAAACAAACTGTTTTTTTTTGTTTCGAGCGCCACTCACATCGAATAAGAATCCCATTTGGGGTGTTATGAAACTGTCTCCTTGACCCGCGGGGCGGGGGAGATAATGCGTCCTTCAGTGAAAGTGCTGCCTGTTTTCTGACTGTGTCATTGCCATAACACGAGTCATATACTGTATGCAATTCCACCCTCAGGTCACACACACACACACACACACACACACACACACACACTTGCAGAAACCTGCCGTTGTTTGCCAATTTAACAGAAAACATTACACGTTCCTTTTGGAAAGGTTTTCTTCAAGCTGTTGTTTATCTGTGTGGAAATATCCTCTTAAGTATTACAAAACACTCCCGAGCAGCTGCCAATAAATACAGAAAGTCATCCTAAAAATGCGATGTGATGGTGGTTTGTTTTTCTACGAGTGTGTGTGTGCGCGTCTCGGTTTTTTTGGTCTCGTTCCAAGCGCCGTCTGACACTGTGATTTTTGCGGTTTGTGATAAGCGAAAGGCAAGTCAGGAAAGTTGAGATGGGAATCTTCCTCCTCTGTTCTTATTTGTGCTGTTGTTTCAGCCATGTCAGATAGTGTAAACACACTGCAACAAACTGTGATACAACTCAAGGGGTTATCAGATCTGTAATTGTCTGTGTCTCTTTTGAGAAAGCGCACCGCTGATTCTTCGGGTAATATCTACAAACATAATCCGCAGTCGACTCGATGTGCTTAAAAACTGGCTCCTCTGTCTCAGAGTGGGAGCGCCTACACGAGTGTGTATCCTCAGAAAAAAACACACAAAAGAATAGAAACTGTTTATTTCCGAATGTGTGTGTGCGCGCGTGTTTGTGTACGACCGAAAGCGGTGTGTGTTCCGCATGCATCACGCCGCCCTGATAAGATTTGAGCTGTTTTTCTAATTAGAAGTTGCTGGAATTGTGATCATTATTTTCCCCTCAATTAAATGATACAGCCTCCTGCAAAAAAGGGGGAGCTTCTAATCAGTTTGTAATTAATGCCGTGGAATTTCTCTCACTGCCTTGCTGCTGTTTCCACTTCCCAGTAAAACAAACAATAAAAAGGCGTCGCTTTTATATGCTCTTTACTGAGGTTATTAATGTGTCATTGTGGATTCATTCTGAAACTAACTGCAACATTTTACTTGTTTGCAGGATGGAAAAAAAAAGATTTTAGCATTTCGACTGCAGAAGCAAAAGAGAAAAACATCTACAACAGGAGGCCTGGCGTTACCATTAGCTCTTCGATTGGTAAATGAGTACGAGTAATACACTTAATGCAATAATAAACCCAATGCTGCGTTATCAAATCAAGGTAAACATAGTAAATAAAACACTTCATATGAAACTAGAACACACTCCACCAAATTACCACGATGGTGGTAATGTGTTTGTGCTTTAATCTGCATTTTAATAAAAGCCTGCACCAAAATACACAAAGTGTTTTTGTATTTGAAATTAAAAGTCAGTAAGTGCTGAAGTTAGAAACAGACATTCGTAGCCTCCAGAGGGTGAACCAGACGTGATCCCCTGACTTTCCCTGCAGTGCCACTTCAAGTTTGCCCTTCTTGTTTTTTGATGAAATGTCTCAACAACTAACAAATGGATTGCCATGAAATTCCAAACATTCGTAACCTCCAGAGGATGAACCAAACGGATTTCAACGATCTCCTGACTGGTGTGACTCTAGCGCCACTTCAAGTTTGACCTTCTTACTTTTTAGTGAAACGTCTGGACATCTAACGGATGGATTGCCGTGAAATTCCAAACAGACATTCGTAGCCTCCAGAGGATGAACCAGACAGACTTTCATGAGCCTGTTTACCTTTTTGTTTCAAATAAGACTCACAGCGGCCTCCTGGGTAAAAGTCTTGTGTTTGTTTGAGCCGTTCATCCATCCACACTCCTCCAAATGCAGACTTTCTTACTCTTCATACTAGTACTGGTACTACACCATCACACACGTATGCATTTTTCACGTCTAGACGAGGAAAAATGTAACCTGATTTCCGCAGTATCCTCGAATGGATTGGCGGGTTTATTACAAGCTTTGCAAATGTTAGCATTTAAGTAACCTTTGCAGAGGTCCCAACAGCAAAAACTGGAATATTATACCTTGAAATTAAAAGTGCACCAAGTTAATCTGAATACTGGCTGGCCCTTAAAGGAAAAATGCTTCAAAAATTCAGAATGCAGATAATCCTCAAAATTACATTTTCGGGTTTCCCTTATTTGGAAACTAAGGTATGGCCACCATCTTCTGAGTCATGAGTGTGAGCCCAAAATATTCCTCTCTGACAAGAAGTGAACATCTAAGCTATACAAGCTTACACATGCTCTCCCTGTCTCTCTTCCTACCATTCATTCAGTCATTTAGTCAGTCAGTCAGTCAGTCAGTGGATAAGGATCTGGATGAGCTCAGGTGATTACACTCTTTAGGCCAATGCTAATTGCAAGGTCTCTGCTCTAAGTACTGTAAAAGTATTAATTAAAGCAGACCATTAATCAAGGCCTTTGGCAGCTGAACTGAGAGGAAGAAAGTGAGGAGGAGGGATTGAGGAAAAAAAGAAGAAAGAGATGATTTTCTCAGAACGAGACGAGACTTTTCTCTCACTTCCTCTGTGTGTAAGTGGGTGGAGATGGGCGTGTGATCAGAAACTGTTCCGGTGTCTTTCAGAGGAAGTACATGATGAGTGATGGGGTCACGAATGTCACTTTGGATCATGTCAGCTCAAATCACTCGCCTCATGCCTGCATTTACAACCTGTAACTGACATCACATTCTATCAGTGATCCTCATAATCTCCTGACACAGTCTAGAATAAAGAAAGTTCTCAGCTGCCGGGGTTGAAAAGTTACTCAGCTTGCTGGATAAAATTCATAAATACTGCGTGATAAAGATTTTGGATAAACTGGCTACGAGGTTCAAACAGAAGCTCTGTTCGCTTCTTAAGATCCTTGGCCTCGACATTTTTTCATACAGGCAAGTGCTGATACAATGTTGGAGTTTAAGTGCTGATGCTAAAATTATACTGACACTCGGGCCTCGAGGTCTTACAGGTATTTAGTTTAGTCTATTATTGTGATGCATATATCAAAGCTCCGGCAACACTACAGATAGTTTGTTTGAGTATTTGTAACATTTCTACAGCTTATTAGATTCAACATGTTAAACCTTTTCTGATAGGACTTAAGGTTTGGGTTTGGTTTGGGCACAGAAAATCTCTCAGATAATCCGTTAAACATTTACAGACAAAGTGAAACAGTTGAAATGTTACAAATACTCTAAACTAACTATCTGTAGGCGGACTATCCAAATAAAGTGTTACCCAAGCTCCTCTACTTGCGTGGGGGATTTCCTTGTTGAACCAATCCAAAGCAGTTGCAGTGTAATTCTCTTTCTTGTGAGATTTGTTACCACTTGCTTATAAAACCAACAGCAGGGGCTGGATTGGGAACATGTGCACATCTCTTGCAGGTGGATTTAGCTTATCTAGAATTCAGCAAGGCGGCATCAATCCATGAACATGTAAGATGGCGTTGACATGTGTTTTTTTTTTTTGCAATACCGTTTATAGAAAAACCTGATTCAACCTATTACCACATGCGTGAAAGGCAACAGTGGAACGGGTAAGATTAG
Organism: Sciaenops ocellatus; assembly: GCA_033000465.1. Classification (NCBI taxonomy): domain Eukaryota; kingdom Metazoa; phylum Chordata; class Actinopteri; family Sciaenidae; genus Sciaenops; species Sciaenops ocellatus. Next base: position 18,891,414 of record CP136889.1, read on the forward strand.
ATGCACTTTGCATGCATTTACCAGCAAGCCTCACCTCTTGCGTTCCACCTTGCAACATAAAGTACTGACTACTTGCGTTGCATTGGACGTAAAACATTACCCACTACGAAGTTTCTACAACTCTGGGTTCCTCTTTTCTTTGTATCCAGCTATGACAACAGACAAGAACGCCGAACATGAGAATTGGCTGGCCACAGATAGAATACAGAATTAAGTACGGAGGGATAACTGACAGGTTTTTACTTCAACATTCATAATTAACTTTGCAGAGCTTTCATGTTTGCAAGTCGAGTTAACGGTCATCTGTTGATTCGGCGGCAAAGCTCGTGCACTAACCTCTACTCATGAATAACTAGTGTTTGCTCTTCAGGACGAAGTGCCGTGCTACAACCTTTATGGAAGTGCTATAATTTGGCCAAACAGAGTTGTGTTTGGACATGGAAAATATTCATATTTCTGGCAGTATTCACAAGTCCCCCCCCCCCAGACTTAAAAGTTAAAATTATACACTGCTTCTTATTAAAAGCTCCGATTATTGCCCTGAGCCTTAATTTATACATATGCATGGGTTTAAGCTCTAAATATGCAGACGGACGGTGCGGGGAAGAGCAGGAGTGAAATCCTATTATATCCTACCTGTTAGATGTAGAGTGGTAAGCCCTCTGACTCCCAGCAGAATGGGACTGGAGAGACAAAAGGCATCAGTGCTAAACGACTGAGGTGATTTTAATCACATGCTCTCAGAGAAAGAAAGAGTGAAGAAAAAATAACATCTGAAAACCAATTCACTGAACAAAGGCCTGAGTGTTCCCTTGTGGCGGGATCGAAGAGGGAAAAGAGGACGAGTCAAAGAATGAAAGCGGAGAAATCGGGTTTTATCATGGTTTTGAGTCGGTGAACTAAAGGTTGAGGTTCAGAGAGGAGATGAGGAGGGGAGGGGGAAGAATTAGAAACCCCCTTCTAGTCAGCCAAGATATTTAATTTCTATCTCTTTCTCCCAATCTCTTCCATAAACCTGATGAACATCATTTTCATGTCTGTTCCCACTCTCTCTTCTTTCCCGGACCTGTCATTTACAAAATGGCTGCTGAGGGTTGGAGGATGATGCTCAATTTGTAGAGCGTCTAAAACGTAAAAGAGGCTGTGAGAGACGGGGGGTCGGGGTCGGCGCTCGGGTTTCCCTAATGGCTGCGCAGGGATCGGCCCCCGTTCTGATTGGACTGTTAAATGATTTTCTGGGCTCGGGGCCCAGTCAGGTCCCCGTCACAGTCTTTGTCCCGTGACAGATGGACAAAACGGGTAAAGAAGAGGAAGCGCTGTCCAGATAGGGAAGCCAATGAAAGGGGGGAAATGGACACGTTGGAGGCTGACGTGCTTTAGCGATCAGACAGTGAGAGGGTTGTGCTACGGAGGGAAATATTCACAGTCAGTAAAACGGTTAAGGAGAAAGACTGATGCTTCAGTTTCGGACCTTGAAAAAACAATGCAGTTCTACATTAGTGCTTAAACAACAAAATATTTTAATAACCTGTTAGTTTTGAAGTAAAAATATCATCATTATAAATTAAGGTAACTCTGAGTATCACTAAAAACTTCAGAGTTTCAGGACTGATGCCACAAACAAACTTTTTGGTTGACCTGTTGGGTAGTGGTGAAGAGTGTTTCTTCTCTTCAGTGTATCAAAACACTGAGAATAAAGTCCTGAGATTTGTACTGTAGATAGTTTAAATTGTCATCAATACCCAGAGCTGGAAATATTCATCATTACGTTGGTATCTGTGAATTTTGTTCACAGGTTTTCCATCCTGCCTTAACCGGCTTTCCATTTTCCGGGGGGTAGTTCGCCGAAGAGTCGGCAGGGATGACTGACCGGGTCACGCTGACTTTTCCACATTACATTCAAATATCTGTTCTCATATAAGTTGCCAAAGACATTACCTACTACCACATTACAGTTATGTGTCAGAACAATGTGGGCCTGATGTGCCTGCTCAGACGGAGGCTGTTTTCCAGAGAACAGTTTTCCAAAGAGTTGGCAGGGAGGACTGACCGTAGCTGTACTGTTGTTTGTTCTTATAAAAGAAAATAGCCGTTTACAACAGTTTTAGGGCTATTCCTTTTGTTTCTTTCTGATGTTTTTTTTCAAAGTGTTGAATCAAACTGTTTAAAAAGCTACAAATGACACATATTTGGTATCAAATTAAAAAGGAAGTTGTGTTTTAAAAATGAAAACAACTTGAGATTGTCAATTTCTTTCTGTTTTTGCGATAGAGCTGTTGATTGAGTAGGAAAAAATGCTTCATTTAATTGAAGCTTCTCAGTTAACTACAGCAACATTCAAGAATTCTGCCGAGGTCTAGAGGATTAACTGACAGCAAAAATGCTGATGAAGAAATGTCTAAACACAAACAGCCCTACAAGACTACAAAAACTTTTCCTAAATCTGAAATTCTTCAGTCAGTAACCATCGGATACAAGGCAACAAAACAAGGAGCGTTTAAGAAAGCATTTGATACCTGCTCACAATTTTGAGGTCTGTACCAACCAACCAACTGTTGCTCAGACAAAACAAGCAATCTGGAAAACCAAGAAAACTCGGGGAATTTGCAAAGGGTAAGGCTGGATTACCAGCCAGGCAAAAGCCCCGGTCCCTGAAGTCCCCAGATTTATTGTGTAACAGCTGTTTTTTTTTTTTTTGCTGTAATTTGATTACCTGCAAATTTTTCTTGGGGATATGCAATTTTGAAGCAGAGTATCAACGGAAATGATTAAAAAAAAGCAGCTTAACACACCATTTTAGCTTGAACACAACCCCACCGACTACACATATTCAAATCCAAGGCTCTGTTAGAATTTGCATAGCATATATTCCTATAAACTACAAACAGGGGTTCACGTCTGTACCCTACCCTACGCCCCGCTAGTGGAATAATCAGGCCATGCTCATTTTTCAGCACAAACTATGAGACAATAATCAAGATTGACAAATAACACAATCACAACTTGCAGCCTGAATAAATTTAGCCTCGTAGTTTTAGCAGTTTGTGCCACCCGAGAACTAAACTCAGTGCCAGTATTCAGCAGCAATAACTTCCCTTTTAGATGCACTGCCATTCTTTGCATGCTCTCAGCGCAACGTGCTCTCTTGTTGAGCGTGTAATAAACCAATAGCTCGTTGCAAAATGAAAGCGACTGCACAGAAAAGCGATCGAGTCTGTCACAAACAAGACAAAACAACAGCTCAGAGACGTGCAGCAGCTCTGTGTGGAGCCTTTATTGTCATAAAATAGAGCAGCGGGTTAAAAAAAAGAAAAGAAAATCAGGTTGAAGGTGAGATGAGTACTTTGATAATGCCTCTGAGACCACAACATCAACTCCCACACAGTGTCCTCCCTCCACTGCTCACACAGGTAAGACACACTCTTTTCTGCTAATGATGCAGGCGTATACGGAGCAAAGTCACGGCCAGATAATCGTTCATGGTCAGAACTTTTTAAAATGAAGATTTTCCAGTAGCACAGCGACAGACTTTTTTTTTCAGCCCCCCTGAAACCAAAATCTCATTAATCTCGTTTAATGTATAATTTAGCTCAAATGTAGGTTGGCTATGGGTCCATGAAAGGCGTCTATATACAGTGTGTGATTGCACTGCGGCTGAGAGGAGGAGCTGATGTTAGCGAGACAGTTCAGCGTAGGCAGATGAAGGTGCATTAACTCTTTTTTTCCATTACTGTTTAACTTATCCACGCTCTTTCACAATCCCTTTTTCACAAGGTCAACGTAAAATTAACTTGAAATGTATACCTCCTCCAGCAATCACTCCTCTCAGTTGGGAAAAATTTCCTTTTATGCTGGAAGATTGTGAGACTGAAGAGAAAGAGCAGAAAGAAAAGACCCTCGCAGACTTTTTTTTTTAATTCTACAAAAAAAAAAGAAAATCATACAATTCATGATGTTGATAATGTGGAGAGTTCTCACTTAATTAAACTTGTGCACGCGAGTTGAAAAAGAAAAAAAAACTGCACTTATGTCATGCCGTGGAAAGTGGGCAAATTATCAAATACAAATTAGTGTTTTGAATCCGTGTTCGGAGCGATGAATTGCATTTTAGAAAATTAAAAAGATATGGCTGGCTCCTCTCTCTTGCTGCGGAAGTGTGAGTATATAATTTATGAATAGAGAGTTCATTAAAAAAAAAAAAAACACGACATAAACAGAGCAGCTCTAATTTTATATATTAATATATTGGAATGATTTTTATAATAGTTATCCCTTAGGACAACACTCCAAATTCTAATTAATAGAAACATGGAGATAGACATCAAGCTTGTCTTATTGCATAAATCATATTTTAGGTTAGACGTGAATTGTCAGAGCCATAAAAAAAAAGGTGAAATCATTAAGTAACTGAATGTCAGGTTGCCCCGGACGACCGCATCCAGGGTCAACGTGAATAATAACCGCTCGGAACTACACAGCGACACGAGTCCTGGCGGGTATGTCCACCTTTAAAACCAGGATGTGTGGGGAAAAAAACAGAGTTTTAGTGCCGGCTGCTCCGACAGAGAAAAAGCTAAAAGTGATATGTCTATCATCTTTGACATTTCACTCAGGAATTTGAATATGAATGCGATAAAAGGGGGGAAAAGCAAGCGCTTCACTCCGAGCCAGTGTTAGGGCTTCCCTCGTGAAAGGTGCAAGGGTTTTTTTTTTTTACCGCTCTGTCGTCTTCACCTAAAAGAGGCGGATGCGCCACACTCTGCCCACTCTTAACGACTTTTAGAGCCTTATCTGGCCTCTCCATTGAATCCTCCTTCAGACATCTTGTTCATTAAATCCTTTCATATCCTTCTTTGCCGCTCTCTCTCTCTCTCTCTCTACATTCTGTTGCTCTCAGAAGTTTAAGGTTTTGTGCACGAGAGTGCAGCTCGCCTCGCACCTTACAGTACTATTATGCCGAGGCCTGAATGCCGGCGTGGTTTAGGGTTGAGTGAGCGGCGGGAGGCTCGGATGGAGAAGGCAGAGAGAGGTATTGAGTTAATTAACGACACGTCGGAAAGGCGGACATAATAGTACACCTCAGAAAAAGACTTGACATTGAGATGGACGGATAAGTCATTAATTGGTTTTCTTATTGGTACAATGGCGGCGGCAGAAAAGGAGGAAGGTCAAGGCGACTTTGACAGAGACCACAACTATATTATGCGAAGGAGTGCTGGAGTATGAAAGGAGGTGGAGGGGGGGGACAGATGCAAAGTCGATGGGAGATAAAGGAAGCTGTGAAACAAAGTAATTACACCTGAGATCTGAGGTCTGGGCCGCTGTATGGTGATGCAGGTCAGGCCGGCGGAGGCTTTACAATCTCCAACCTGCGACACACTAGATTTGTCTTTACCCAACCTGGTTCTGCTCCGTCCTCTTCTTCCTCCTCCTCCTTCTCCTCCTCCTCTGGGGGGGTTTGGAGGTGCGGTGGAGGTGCGGTGGCACCCGTCTGAAACGCATATAATTCCAGCGCCGAGATGAATGCCGGCGATAGGGCGAGAAGGGGGAATACAGCGAGATAATTACTGGTGATACTCGTGATTGTGAACGCGGCAGTGTGAAAAGGTGGGCCGCAAGATAAAACACTCATCAGAGAGGCGGCGAGAGAGTGCTGGATAAACAAACGCAAGAGGGGGGGAGGAAGAGAGAGAGAGAGAGAGAGAGATGGGAAAAGGAGGGAGAGATAGAGGAGGGGGAGAATGGCAAGGTTAAAGGCAGTGAGATTAAGGTTATGCCTTGCATAGTGGAAAGGGATTCAGATAGTATTAAAAGGAATGTATCGTGTTGCGTCTGCTAAAATCAAGCGGGGTCAACGCGTTGTGTATCGCACGCACGAATCTGCAAGCCGTGACGCCCTGCACAGCGGCGAAATCTGGATTTCTAATTCACACCCCGCGCAGATGAAATCATTTCAAAGCGATGACGCAGTAGAAAATTCGACGACGGGATTATTTACATATTCCAATTGAGCTTTAATCAAAAGTTATTGGCTGGGGAGGAGAGAAGAGTTTCATGTGAGCAGATAACACAACAGTGAAGAGAGACAGACAGAGAGAGGAAAAACATCAGATTCTCTGCAACAGTTTGATTTCCTCTGTACTTTTTAGCGGGGGGAGCTGTTGAGGTAGAGCTGGGTTGCGCATTATCTTCACGGCTGCAGGAGATAAGAGCATGTCAGGCCCGTGGCCTTGTTTGATACGTGTGCGTGTTAAGGTGGCGAGACTGCGCGTCTGTGTCCACTCATACAGGTGTACATGCATGTGGCCACAGCAGCAGCGCCAAGCAAGAGCAGCAGCGATTTTTATCATCCGCTTGCCTCTCTGTCCTTCATTCTCTCCCTCTCTGTCATACTCTTACTCTCTTTTCCTCTTTCGTGCAGAGACGGGCGATAAGAGACACAGATAGCGCTTTATGGCATGAATGATAAGGAGTCACCACTCATATGTCCCATCAGGGGGAAACAACAAAAACCCAAATGAAGGCAGCCTTATCACGAGCATCTGACACTTAATGCAACTCCATTTTGAAGTAATATGCGCTTCATCGCAGCCCTAATGGATTTGGAGATTTCAGGGCTTTTGAGTTTATTGATTCATTTCGTACACTTTGTCCCCTCTGAAGGATATTGTTTTTGAATGTGGCGAGTCTTTCTCACAAAGTGCAGAGATTAGCTTCCTCTGGGCGGCTTTGGCGGATCGGTACGTGTTCTTTTTTAGACGTGTTTGCATGCATGCATACACACGTGACCTCCGGACAATTATCTGATCTGTCTGTCGTGTTGCGCAACTTTTTTCTCTCTCTTATCAAGATCTGGTGTTTCTTTACTTTTTCGGAGAATTCATGTGACACAAACCCAAAAAAAAAAAAAAAAACTGGTGTCATAAAACTTGTAGATTTTATTGTATTTAAATTATGAGAATACAAAAAGCTATTCTGCAGAGATTATACATCATAACCAGCTCGTATGTTTCTGCTGTTGCAGCCTCTTCTACCACCCATCAAACATTTTCAGGAGAAAAAAAAAAAAATCAACATCGTCTCCCTTCGCTGTTCCATTTTTCAGTCAAGATCATTACTCTGGTCTGTGAATGCATTCCCTCAGATAATGATACAAAAAAGAAAAAATTAATTTATCAAACTGTCTTTAAATAAATGCAGTTGTCACTGGCTCGTGGGCACCGTGGCGGAAGCATGATGCAGAATTTATTAAAACTCGTCCCCCCTCCTCGCTCGCTCATCCTTCCCTCCGTGAATGCATTCATCTTTGTGACGAGGTGGAATATGAGTGAGATCCCAATCGTGAGCTCAAGGTGCTTTATTGAGCCCCGTTTTAGGTGTTTTTTTTTTGTTTTTTTTTTAGGTGAGTCCGTCTGACTACAATCAGGTGGGGCCCTTTCAGAAATAAGTAATGGCATCGCCGGGAGATACTCTAGCAGCCATTTCATATCTGGAATATACAGGTTATAAATCATTTTTGCTGCTTTTAAATGTTTGATTTCTCTCCGTACGTTGACCTTAAAAGGGTGGATGGGAGGTTGGAGATTGTGGTGTTATTAAAGAAATGTGACACGGGAGTGATGAGGACGCATTACAAATGGATTCCCGTGGAAACAGATTTACTCGGAGAGAAGTACTGAAGGTTAAACTTGGAGGCGAGTTTGATGTTCGAAGCTTTTCATCCACGATCCAAATGCACTATTACGGACCACCAATGTCTTCCTTAAGTGCTTGGCGATGCATGCGCTGTTGGCCTACCTGTGTATTTATGTTTGTGTGCTCCCCTCTTGCCGTGTGTGTGTGTTTGTATATGGTACACCAGCTCAGTTTAAACGCACTCCGTCGGCTTTATGCGAGTGGAAAACTCAGATACAGATGTGCGCAGCTGCATGGAAAAGGGAGACTCAAACCCATCCAGACATTATCTCCCTCTGATCCGAGCCTCGAATGGTTGGATAAACAAGTCCCCTTTCCGAATTGTGTTTGGAGAGGGAATTGTGCCCGCCGTGCTGCCGCTGGGCCCATGGCTGGAGCTAAAGAGAGTCCACTTTGTGCAACACACCAGGCGGATATGAAGAGCAGATGTCCTGTCTGCTGCCATCCAAGCTCCAGACTTAAAGCTGCACACACACACACACACACACACACACGTCACTGAAGATGACTAGCTGGAAAGTGGAGCCCCCAAAAAGCTCCTAGAGTTGTTTTGCATGTCTATTTTTGGGAGGTGGTTGGCGGTTTGAAGAGGTTTGAAGAAGGAGAGAAGCTTATTCGTTGCAGGCCCAGTTTTGCTGCAGCAAAGCCAGTGAGTGATTCACAGTCAGGAGGCTCACGGAGCCCCTAGTGGTCTGTTAGGAGAGCTTGCTTTATGGCTTTTTCAGTGTCAAGATGGTCTGATAATAATCCTAAGGTCAGCCAAGTTTGCTGATGACCGGGTTTGATTACAGTGGTGACATTTTCTGAGAAATAACGCCACTCTTCTTCTTTTTTTTTTTGTTTCCACTTGTGAAAGTTTGTGGTTCAGTTTTACCGCTCGGACGAAACTTTTACAGAATTTACAGAAATGAAACAAAATTACCCTCCAACCCAGTTAAGAATCTCTCACACTTTTATAATTACCAGAGACACCATCTTTTCTCTGTGCTTAATTAGAAAGGTTTTCTGTCCGTTCGTTTCCTTTTGTTTCACAGGACTGTCACCAATCCCCTCAGAGACACTACAGCTCCAACTCCTTCCATCCCTTCCTCCCGCTACTCATTTAAACTTTTCTCTTTTTTTTTTTAGAATAATGCTGATTTTATCTCAGTCATAATTGCGGTATAATTATGGGAGGTAATTCTCCCATGGTGCCCGTGGTGGCCAGGTCCGCTGCCATAGCGTGAGCAGAATCTGCTCGGAGGTTAAACTCCTGATTTGAAATTGAGAGGCAGAACGATGGGCATGGGGGGGGATAGGCAAACACCACAGTGTGATCAGTTAGTTAATGGGGTGCACACAAGTGTGTGTGTGTGTGACCTTGAACATTTCTGACAAAGTGTGTGTCACATTTTTGTGTGTAAAAAGAAAAAACTGATATTGTTTGCACCAAATCCGCACCAAAAATAAAAGTATCTGATTCTTTAATGGTTAAATCAGGGCCGGCCGTAGCATTTTTAGGGCCCTAAGCAGGCTATGACACCCAGTAACCCCAAAAAGTCGACTACAAACACACATTTTGGAATAAAATTAGCTTTTTGTGAATATCTAAAAATATATACTTATATAATTCCCAGTAATTACCAACAAATTTGGTAATGTTCCCCCCAAAACGTCCTCCCAGCTCTAGAAATTTACAAAATAAGGAACTATACCTTTAAGCAGGAAAATTCAGAGAAACCCAAAAAGCGTCTACATTTTCTACTTTCTCGGCCTCTAAGCAGCTGTTAGTTTGTCTTATTTAACTAATTTAAATCAAACATTCTGCAAAATGGGCTCAAAGAAAATGACGCCCGACTTAACCCGGTCCATCACACCTGTGTTTTTACCAACAAGTACTCCAAAAAGCAAGATTAAGATTGTGTAGTGTTCCACTTGTTTTTTAAAAATGGCGTGATCAAAAACAAGAAGTATAACAAAAAACTAGACTAGCGAAAGTGTTAGCATGCCAGCCTTTTGCTAACTAGCACTAAACACAAAGTACTCAAGAAGATGGCGCTAAACGGAACAAATACAATCAGGGATCCAAGCAGCATATGATGAAAACAAACACATAAATAGGAAATAGGAAACTAGCAGCTATGCAAGGCCAGTCTTTGCAACAACCTTCACACCACATGCTATGACATGTAGCATGCTAGCACAAGAAGTTAACAGTTAATCTGCTGCAACAGTGTTCTTCATCGTGGTGTAATGATCTGTGCTGTAACGTGGAGATGAAACGGACCCTGCACAAAAGTGGCTCCAAAAAAAAAAAGAAAAAAAAAAAGGTATTTAATTCTTTAATGGTTCAATCAGGGCTGGACATAGCATTTTTAGGGCCCTAAGCAGACGTGTCCCCCAGAAAAACTTGCCTTTTGTGAATATATAACAAAAAAAAACATATACTAGAGTTGAGAGTTGTAAACTTCAGGTACCCTTCGGACCCTCTTAAGGACCCACAAACACCTGGTTGTTGCTTTTGGTTGCACGTGTGTGTTTGTGCGTGTGTTCCACACACTCGCAGTGGTTATACAGTACGGTTACTATCATGATGGCAAGCTGTTGTTCACGTGGAGTGTGTGGAGGAGGAAATGAAGGGATGACCACGGAGCCAGCACCTAAAGGGGGAAGCAAAAGGAGACGTAGGGTAAAAAAAAAAACCACACCCAGCAACACACACACACACAGTCTGGATGGAGCAGATGAGGTCGCGCTCCCCTGCAGAGAGGTCGGAAAAGTGGTACAACTGACTCTTAAAGAGTGTGTGTGTGGGTTTAGGTGTGTTTTTTCCTGCAGGCAGCATGCTTACTCTCTTTTTTTTTTAAAGTCTCAAAGAAACTTGTTAATGAAGCATGAAGCAGTCCCCCCCTTTTTGAATTTTTCTGTGTATTGGTGACTTCTCAATTCTTAGAGAGGCTTGACATATTTTTGATACTCAGCGTTGCCCCCGAAACGGAAAATTATTCATTCAGAAAGATCAGAAACAGAAAAGAACAAAAAAAAAAAAAAAAAAAAAAAATCACATTCTCCGAATCTTACAGCATCGTCCTCTCAGTATGACTTGCAGCCTTGAATGTATACCGCCGGGGCTTGAACGCTGTGTGCAGGTGCTTGTGTGTGTGTGTGTGTGTGCGTGTGTGTGTGTGTGTGTGTGTTGATGGAGAAAGGGTTAGCAGAGGAACGCTTTTGAGGCAAAGGTGAGTATTCCCCCCTTCTTCTTCTTCTTTTTTAGTTCTAAGAAGCTTTCCTTTGTGATCCCACAACGGCTATATGTGTGATGAATTGTTTTGTTTAGCTCGCCCACAAAACCTAGTCCCCTCCCCCTCAACCACACCATGCAAGCCTCTGATCGTGCACCCACTGTGGGTGATCCGACACCTCTGCAACATGTTTGAGTTGAAAGAAAAACTAATGTGAAAGTCGCCCGTCAAACTTATCATGCTTTTTTGGGTTTTTTTTGCAAGTTAGACAGCTGATTGTTTAAAAAAAAAGATAAATCAGCTCACATTTTCTTTACCCTTTAATAACCAACAGAAGTGTGTGTGAGTGTTTCGCCTTACCGTCTTTTACCACCTCAATGCAGTGTCAAAGAAAACAGATTTGAGGGGGGCAAAGTGGCGTTCAAACACTTTTCTGTAACCTACTTTGTGAATTAGCCCCCCCCCTCTCGCTCTCTGTCTCTCTCTCACTCCTCGAGTTGTGCCTTGGATTTCTCCTTCATAAAATGACACTCTTAACTGGATGCCTGCAGAGTTTGGAGAGCACATCTCTCTGCCGTCACGTAATTAGAAATGCAAAGGTAAGCCTCGGGTTGTTAATAATTCAGTTTGAAAAAAAAAAGTAAAGGCAAGGCTTTTGTTTCATAATGCATCTCCGGAGCGAAACTTTTTAAATTGGGGGGAAATTAGAAGGAATAAAATATGAGTCTGTTGTTTTTTTGTGCGTTTTGTGAAAATCCTGGCCAGAAGCTGCAAAAGCTGAGAAATCTTCAAGAGCGTCTCGATTCTCTGCGAAGGTCGATAGCGGTAACAAACTTATGAAAAACTTACAAGCTGTTGTGACTTTTGATCCCATGTTACATATATATACAGTACACACACACACACACACACACACACTCTTTTCCTCTTGCTGAAGTTACAAAGGCCAGGTGTTGGCTGGAAAGAAAAACGTCTGAGGGCAGGAAATCCCTGTTGACCTACTTTTGGCAGAGAGTTGAGAAAGTGATGAAGAACATAGAGGGGAAGAGGAAGTCACTGTCATTCATGTTACGCTTAATTATTGAAGGGAAGTATCCTTTATGGGTTTATATGGCTCGTGTTGAAGATAAAGCATATAGAGGAGGCCACAGTTAACAGCGTTAGCCTTCAGATCGGTGTGTTATTTTATAGTTTGTCCGGTACATAAAAATGTCTCACGCTGCAAATAAAAGTGACATATTGAGAAATAATATTATTTTGGAAAAACAGCTTTTGTAATTCAACATGTATCATGTATAAAAGCTTTTCAAAATAAAAGTATGAACACAAAAAGATCTGAAAGTGACTCCTCGGACAAACTTATTAGTAAGAATCGTGACTAATTGTGTGATTTTATGGATAAATAATGACAAATGTTGGTGTTTTGTCACCATAAAATATATATATATATATATATATATATATATATATATATATATATATATATATATATCTGCAGATGCAGAACTTGTTTAAATACTGTTTATGCTGTAACTTGTTTATATGCATAATTCTAAGTGACTTTACAGGATATGTTCTGTTTTTACAATCAAGTTTTTACATATTTTACAACAAAAGTTTCTTTACAAATGTAAATAATAGAAAATAAAACAGATTCACTGTGGAAAACCACAAAATGTGTCGTATTATTATGACACAGGACTATAATTTAATACATAATTTATGTTTAGCTCCGGTTGTGAACTACCCAGTATAAAAAGACAATATTAATGAGGTTAATTAAGATTCTGCAATTAAATTATGTCATAATCTGCAACTAGATTCACCACCGTTTTAAAATCCTATCTGATGTTAACCACCTACTGTGTGACCTACTGAGCGCTACGATCAGTATTAAAACTAACTCTCAGTCATTTGAATCCTCCAAAATTGAGTTCCTGTAAAGCACAACACACACACACATACACACACACACACACTTTGGTGTTATATTCATGCCACCTCCGAGGAATCCAAACAAAACAAACAGTGCTGATGAGGCAGAGAGAGAGAAGCATACGCAGCACAATCGATATGTGAGATTAAAATGTCAGTCAGTCATCGACAGGGAGGCCTTTGAAGTGGAGTCAGCCTCCGTCTGCACACACCGTCATTCTAGATTGCACAGCGCAGCAGCAGCACGGCTGCGTACGGTCCACGGAGTGACGACGGGGCGACCGGATCTGCACTTTGTTTATTGTGCATGCGGAGAGGACACCGAAGGGTTAAACGTCTGCTGTTCTTTTCAAGCCACTGAAACTGAATTCAGACCACCGTGGAAAACTAAAAGTCTCCACTGAAAGCCACACCGGCGACTTGTTTTAAGTTTAAATGCATGACCCAAGATCAACTTTTAAAAAGGACAGGAAAAAACTACAATTCAGAAAATTCTCATTTTTTTGTAGCTTTTCATCACTTTTCTGGACTTTTTCAAGCCTTTAATTTCAAACTAACTTCTAAAATGTACCTATAACCATTCCTTACTCATACAGAACCTCTAACTCGTATATTAGTATTTATTTATGAGTTGTTTGTCTTTCGATTTCTTGTTTCATGATAAAGTTGCAGCATTTCCTCTCGTAGATTATTAAAAGTTTCACATCTTTGTGGTCGGATGTTTGAATTTCGTGATGCCGGCGTGCGTTCAGGCAAATAAGTCGAAAGTTTCCAGGCTCGCTCGCGTGTTGAGACACTTTTTCACACAATTAAACAACTCTGAAAAGTACCTTAACGTCACAAACGTGTTGTAGAAAATGGGATGTTTTGGAGTTTTGTCCAGGTTTTCACCCGACACCGGCGATATATATATACACTGTACTGTTCTCACTGTTACACTAATGAAAGTATAGAGGCCCACACACACACACACCTCCTCTCACAGAGCAGCCTGTCAGTCAGCTGAGGGGAGACTAAAGACCGTAGATTTGTATCGCACATTTCGCCAGTCAAGCATTACGTCTGACCTGGTCGGTGAATGCCCACCCTCCCTTTATCCCTCCACCGCCGCCGCCACCGCCGCCCATAGTACCCATCTATCCCCCTCTTTATACCCCCACACCTCCCCCCTCCCTCCATCCTTACCCCCCAACTTCGTTATCTGCCCTGTTTGGGGATGCTCGGCTCCTCCCAGGCCTCTTTGTGCTCGACGGCGAAAAGGCTGGAACTTGAGAAAGTCCACGTTTGTGTCTCTGAGAAGCTCTTGTCTCGCCCCCTGAATGGGCCTTAAAACCCACTTTCACCACTTTTTTGAAAAAAAAAAAAAAAAAAAAAAAAAAAAAACAAGGATGGAAATCAGTCTCACCCCTCCACCACCCTCCACCCTCCACCTCCACTCTTCAGACAAGAGTGCAGCGGGCGGCTGCGTGGGTTTGATAAGTTTCACATTAATGGCGTTACATTTAAATATATTACCTCTGCGTGGTTGTATCGGCCGTGCATCTGCTCCGTCTGCGCTCATAGAAATTTCTCAGGACGTAGGCGCAGCCTCTCGCGCTGTGTGTCGGGATTTCAGTGCATTTGGTGTTGTGTACTTTACAGGGCCAAGCTCTGTTTGCAAAGACATGATCAGAAATCTGAATTTTATTCAGGTACATGCACTTTAATCCTGCTCGGTGAATTAAAACAGGAGGACTTGTTTTGCACTTTTGCTTCTGCTAAAGACTTTTAAGTTTTTATGATTTTGAAATAAAAAGAACTAAATAAGAACATTTTTTGTTTAATTTGCTAAATTCAGATGTCGGCACACCTTTGCGCCTCACTTTAAATACGACAAGTGAAACACTGTTTGCTGTCAGACGTTTTTCGTCTCCTCTCATGTCACCCTCCTGCACATGCGATGCTGGTACTGTATGGTTGGTGGTTTTCTAACAACTATTGGTTATTGACAGAAAAAAAGAGAGTGTGAGAAGGCTCTGTGAGTGGAAAATGATGAGAAGATAAGAGATATGCTGATGTGACTTCACACAGAGGAGGGAGGGCAGCAGCAGCCTCAGTTGTGCCCCGACACAACAGGAAAAAAAATATTTTTTTGTATGTGCGTGTTGCAGTTTAAATAAATAAGAGTTACTCGACGAGGGCGTAAAGATTCACATTTCCACAGTGCGGCGACTGCCTCATTTTTTTTTTTTCCCTCTCTCCACGCGCCGCACATGCAGGACTGCATTCCACAGCCCGAGATAATTAAGGGTGAAAAATCCTTGTCATTGCAGGGGGTGGTGGGGGTGGTGGTGGTGGTGGGGCTCTTTAGGTACCAATTCACCCTGATGAATAAAACCCTAATTAATCCACTTAATCTGCTGCATGAGATTATTCCCGTTTTCACAACCATGCACTGTACACTGCCTGTCCTGAATAATAAGAGGTCCAAGAACAGGATAAAATATATATATTTATAGGGGGGAAATTTCCCATCCAAACTTATGTGATAAGGTCTTGATCTCTCTATTATTTTGCCCCTCGGTTTTTTACAGCCGGTGCTGCAGCCTTTACAGAGAGCGTGCCATAAAAAACGGCGGCACTAAAGGGCAAAAGAGCAACAGTAATCATACTTGTCTTAGAAGACCTTGCTGTGGCATTGTGCTGCCCTCCATCGCACGTCTGCAGCCATTTTTCAAAGTGGCTGTAAATGTGACAAGCTCGGGTTATAGTTCCTTTGATTTAGGATACGAGAAACACTCGCAGCAGCTCGGCTTTATTAAGGTTATTATAAAGAACCGTGCACAGAGGGAGAGCGTGTTTTACCGTGCAGGAGAAGTGTGTTTTTTTTAACAAGAATTATGAATGCATGATTTGCAGAATTGAAGTACAGTCAATAACAAGACCAAAAGAGAATTTCCCTTCAGTGTTTTCAGCTGTTTGAAATTCTTCATCTTTAAAACCATCAAACAAAAAAAGAAGCCACTTTCTGCGACGCTGGAAAATACCAGGCGCGCTACTTCAAAATCACATTCTAAGTATGAAAGTGTGATGCAAAGTGTGACTGGTTCCAGTGATTTTTTAAACCAGTGGAGAATTCATAGAAAACATGCAAAGTGTATGTATGTGTGTGTGTGTGTGTGTGAGTGTGTGTGTGTGTGTGTGTGCCGCCTCCTCACTCTTATGCTTAGTCACAGAGGACAGACATGTATATTGTCAGGTACTGTAGAAAGTGAGAAGCAACTAGTGTTTCTATGAGTGTCTGTCTTTCAGTATGTGTGTGTGTGTGTGTGTTCTGGTGTTTTCTGTGTTTTAGGTTACAGCCAGGCCAGCTTGCTCGCTCGCTCGCCCGCTCGTTGGTTGTTTCCAACTAGCCCAGATCACTTGCCTTGTCATCAGGCACCATTATATGGCTCCCCCTCTCAGGCTCCTTAAAGTCTGTTGCTTCAACACTCACTCACACTCACTCACACACACACACACACTCACACACACACAGTCGCAGCAGCACTGTGTTCAATTCAAACTGTTTACTGGGGGAACTTTTAGAAAAAGGGAAGAACGCCAGTCTGCGGCCGGTGTGTGTTGCATTAAATCAGAATTTCTATTTTTTTTAAACGTCCGGCCGGCAGATTAGAACTTTAAGCGTGTTTGTTGATACAGTTTGAGCGAGTGAATTATTAAAAAAAGGGATGGCTCTCTGGTGATATCCGACTGAGCTTAATCACTCATTATAATCCACGGTGGATAAAATATTCAGAGCTCATAGAGGGACCGGGCCTTGTTAAAAAGACCTTATCAACCCGCCCCATATCTGGGAAATCGATATTCACACCACATCTGATAAGCAAATATGTATGCAGGCTGCGGAAGAAGGTTTAAAGAAGCTCCCAGATTAAAGAATTAAAACTATAATTCTTAATCACTTTGACAGATCTGTGTCTCAATCACTCACTGCTCCCCAAAAAAAAAATCCCTTTTTGAATGCCGGTAAAGAGGTGTTATTACAGCGTGGGGGTGCACGCGTTGATTGTGTGCGTGCTTTATGAGTATCTGTTAATATTGAGCGTAGACGTGCATGGCTGCAGAGTGCCGGATCTTATCAGCGTTGGTGTAAACATATTTTGTGTGTTTTTTCATCTCGCTGCGGTGGTGATAAAGAGATGGGCGGCGGTCCAGCGGGTGGCAGAGAAGGGCTGACCTGCAACCCCGCCGGCGACACCAAACTCTGCTGCAAACCTTGACACTGTTTTTTCCCCTCACAACACTCTAGCTTATTTTTTTTTTGTTATTTAGATTTCCAGGAACAGGCTCCAATCCTGCACCATCTACATCTCATGTGTTGCTTTTTGAATAGATATCGATATGACAGGATGCAGATAAAGAAAGAAAGAAAACGCTGAGCAATGTCTGTCATCATCTGACCCCGGGGGCCGCGTTTCCGTTATTTAATACTAAAGTGTTAAAAAAAAACAACATACTCAGCATTATTTTATCGTGTTGATATTACATGACTTTTCCTAATTTTACAAGAGTTGCTTATAAACATAATTTTGAACTGATGACATGACCCCTTACTTCAGTTTTGAGGATGTCAGAGACGTCACCTGTGATTAAATGCAACGGATTTATATTCTCGTGCATTTTCTTTCCTAAATTGTGAAAGAAAATCTTTCTGGATTTCTGTTTTTGTCGTTGTTGCGCTTTTATAAGTTTGTTCATAGGAGGTCCGACAGGAAGTCACACCTCTCTGGGGTCTCACTGGCTCCTAACAGAAGTAACGGCACTGTGTACGCTGACGTATTTTACATTTCTTTAGCTCTAAATGACGTTTTTTTTTTGGCAAATATAAAATAGAATTTGGTCACGCATGGCACGTTTCATTTCTTGGTTGTACACTCATTTTCACATGAACAAGGATAATGTGCAGCAAATGGAAGGTCGATCACTTCAACGCTTTTCTAAATTTGAGGTTCAGATAAAGAAAATATTTTTATTTTTTTCATCACTCAGGTTTTATTAGATTAGGTAGCAGCACAGAACATTAAACACTGTTGTTAAAACATCTGTAATCTACAAATATCGATCTTCACATTCAGGATTAGAGGGACTTATGCAGCATGAAACAATTAGAATTAAACTGTGTGTACATTGTAAACCGGTTACTGTGAAATTCACAGTAACTAACTGGCAGCTGTTGACAAGTAACTCTACAGTACATCATTGGTTACTGTAATTTTCACAGTAACTCTATAATTACTGTAGTTTTTGACTGAATACACAGTATACTACTGTGAAATGGTTTACAGTAATTTACTGGGCACAAACAGTAAATTACTGTGGATTTCACAGCTGAAATGTACAGTGTACGGTATACAGTGGAGGGGATGCAAATGACATTTAAATGCTTTAACAGTGGGGACAAACCAATTTTTGTTCTTTAATTGACAAATATTGTCTCTGTTTTAAACATTTTGTGATGTTTGAATCTTTGAGGATCTCCTTGATGATTTTAATCCAATTATCTGCTGCAGGTGGATCGATCTGTCACCGTTTCTGCTGCTGCAGTCGATATTTTCAGAAGCTTTGTCACTTCTTGTTGTTCTTTCAGAGTCACAGGTTCAAAGGGAATCATGCGTCCCAAGAATATGCTGTATGATTATCTGAATAATATCTGTGAGCATCTCTAAAAACGATCAGTCAGGACTGACTCATTTCGGCTATTTCTTAATGTTAGGAGTGATGAAAACATGTAGTACAGACTCTGCTTATTTTCTATCTACTGTAGGTCTGAACTGAAATATTAAAACCCTCAGCTGCAAATTGTTTTTTTACCATCCACCTGTTCCAACGAACAGGCCCAAACAATGCAGAGGAGACTCTGGGGTCATGCCAACATGATCTTTCTTTCTTTCTCTCTCTCTCACTGTGTCTCTGTCCGTTTCTTCTCTTCACGTCTCGCCAGCTCTCACAGCTTACCTAAACCACATGAAGAGCCTAAAAGAGGGTGACCTTAAATGTCAGCCTTCAGAGAAACTCAAGGATGTGTACACTTAGAGATAAGCCTCTTCTTCTTTCTTTTACTCTTGCTTTATCTAATCTTTGAAATCAGATGTTTTTTGCTCTTTATTTTCTGTTCTGTTCTTCAGCTGTTAATGAGACAAAGTGTGCGAGAAAAACTTGGAGCGATGGTATCAGATCGGCTGTCGAGTTCATCGTGAAAAAGTCCGCGTACGCAAGCGAGTTTGACAGGATAACTGTCTGACTCTGTGTTCCGCGGTGACTTCGGTCAGTCAGTTTTGTTTTCCACATAATCAGGTGAACTTTGTTGCTTCTTTTGTTCTTTTTGTGCATGAATAAGCAAACCGGATTCAGAAAATTAAAAAAAAGGAAATAGGGAGTTCCCAGTATTTCTACACGAATACGACAAATGAATAATCCCTGAACAGAAAGTGACGCAACTGCGCACATATCACAGCATCACGGGTCGACAGTAGCAGTGTGAGGAGAGTGTAAAAGTGTGTATGTGTGTGAAGCTGCACGTATCTTATCACCGGTGCAGATTAAGCCTCTGCCTATACGATAAGGTACGACGACAAACAAGGGAGGACGGCGGCGCGCGGAGGAGCCCAGATGGCCGATTAGAGGGGCCGCCGTGGCACGAGGGGAGGGTCGAGGGTCGAGAGCGACGACCTCCCCGTTTGTGTGATAACTAAACCCCCGCCGTCGCAAGCCACCATTATCACTCTGCCCCCTGGCCTTCTCATAAGCGCCGGAGGTTTGACATCTGCACTAAAGTTGACACGTCTCAGGCCTGTATCTGCTAAAGCGAGCTTGAGTCTGATCACACGCTGGACTGTGAGTCTGAGCTGTCAGCACCTGTTGAATCCATGTTGTTATCGCTCAGTTGTAGTCTAATGAGGCTGCTTAAAGGCACAATTTGAAAATATTTTTTATTTAAAAAGGTGCATATTGCAGAAAATGTGTTGAATTCATGATAAATAATAAGCGGTTTGATGTTTTTTTAACTGATCCTCAGTGAAGATTTTGCTTTTTTTACTTGTCTAATGAGAGAAAACACAAAAAATGAAAATAACAAAATAACTTTTGTTCATATTTGCATTTATCAAAAAAACCTGCCAATCAATTTTGGTGACAGCCAATTCCAAATTCATCTTAAAAGGCAACTTCTACTATATTTTAAGAGTTGAATGTCATTATCTATGTCACTAAAGTGCATGTAACAAAACGCAGAGCGTCTTTCAGGCCTGAAAGTCATCTGAAACCACCATTTAAAGAACACATGATGCCCGCACTCCAACGTGTGTGTGAGACACAAAACACCTTACGATCGATTTGAGCTTTAGATCTTAACAAAAAAAAAAAAAAAAAAAAAAAAAAAAAAAGGTAAATAAAAGGTCAAAGTTTTCTGCTACCTGGAATCAACATTTTCTGATACCTGGAAGTGAAATCGACTTATTTAAAAAAAAAAAAAAAAAAAAACCCGAGTGGGAAATTGTAAAAATCTTGTCGAAATCTTCTCGTTTCTGATCGAGCCGCTCTGAAGCTATAAAATGAGCACGAGGAGGAGGAAAAAGGACACCCCGAAATTAATTGTTAAAGGTCATTAATTGCAAATGTGTTTAGCGAAGCAGACACGATGCAAATTGGACTGTTCTGTATTGGACTGCTGCACTTTTAAAAAAAACACGTGATTTTATAGTGAAATAAGAAAAGTATGTTTAAAATATTGTAGATTTAAGCACTTTGAATATAAATCAACTGAATCCTGCGTGAGAAGCTTCAATAAATGTGGTTTCATGAGTAGAAATATGTTTGAAATGAATGAATTTCAAGTTTTAATGTGCTATATTTTCACATATTATTGCGTACATGTGCACTTTTGCTTTAACAGTTTCCTGACAAACTATCCGTGCAATGACTTGTGGGGAAATTAATGATGATTTTAACAGGAGCAGATCAGTCTAATTACCATTCATTAGTGCCATCTAGTGCCCATTACCCCCAATACTGGGCATTCTCATGAACTACTGCACCCGTGACTCCTTCACATACCGTCCACGCGACCGATCCTCACCTCTTTCCCGTGACACATTTCAAAATACTCTCCGCAGAGCTCCTTCGTTTACCGATCTCATTCATTCCCCCCCTTCTCTCTCTTCTCCTGACCCTTTGATAGTGATAGTGAACGCATATTGTGTGATAGAGAAGAGCGTATCTTAATTGGCTGCCGTGTTATCGGCCCTGTTTGATAAGCTCCTTTTGTCTTGTCCATCTTCAGATAGCCCAGTGCTGATGGAAGTGAAGGGAAGGCGTTATTGGGGATCACGTCTTCCCGAGACTTGTTCACATTTTATCCCCGTTTGTCATTTAGAAATGAC
The DNA here is from genome assembly GCA_033000465.1 of Sciaenops ocellatus. NCBI lineage: Eukaryota > Metazoa > Chordata > Actinopteri > Sciaenidae > Sciaenops > Sciaenops ocellatus. The sequence goes on from CP136889.1 coordinate 18,912,685, forward strand.
TAAACGGTGGGAAAAAAAAAAAAAAAAAAATAGAAGTGAAGATCACTTTGCTGGCATACAGGTAACACTACTGACACTGCAGTGACAAAGTGACGCCTCAGAGCTTCGCAGTATGATAACCATCTTCTCTCAGATTGTACCAGGACTCACCACTCTTAGGTTAGGGTGTCAAGAGATAGAAGCCACAGAAAAGACAAAATAATAGAGAAGGGGGAAAAAAAATTTGCAAGCTACTTTCTCATCTGGGTTTTTTTTTTTTTTTTTTGGTTTCTTTGTTTCCATGTATACCAGCAAAGACGAGGTACATTACAGAACAGCCCACATCCTGATGGGCTGTGAATGCATGCCTACGGGGTGAGAATAAGTTAGTGAGAAATTCATGGTACAGTAGATGCATAATTTAAAGAGTTGGTTCCTGGTGCAGTGATTCACAGGTTTGAACGTGCAGTTATTGGGGCGTATTCTGAGAAAAAAGTTCAAGAAATGTCACCTACACGTATGAAGTCAATTTTGTTACCCCCTTCTGTTCGCACCTACACAAAAATATCTTTAATCAAATGTGCAATCATCTGGGAATACTGAGAATCACTATACTGCTTTAGTTCATGTAATTTTACCATTTGAATTCTGCACTGTAGCTGTTGCACTCTTCAGACTGTAAGGTCAGGTGTCATTTGAAATTTCAGATATGGGTACTTTTTGAACACCTTAATTTGAGGACTAAACATGTTTTTACTTTGTTTTTGTTTTAAAAAAAATGAAGCCAAACTTCTCAAATTCATTGATGTTATATATAATAAGTAACTATAGCAAAAGAGTTGCTATCCATGAAGAAATATGATTAAAAAAACATGAACAACATGAACAATCCTTCAAATCAATAGTCCTGTCTTAATTTAAAAAGTACCCACAACATTTGAACACGTTTTTTGTTTGCATGCAATTATACGTGTCAAAGCACAATGAACAAAAAAAACTAACTGGTTTTACAGCTAAAATAAAATCCTGCAAACACCAATCAGAAATATTCAGTGGTTCAACAGTTTCTGTACTTTTTGAAAAGTACCAACTCCCTAACAGTTCCTCCAAAGGTTCATAGTCCCCGGGGAAAGTTCCTGCAGTGGAGACGGGCCTATACTTGACACTACACACATTCAGGTTAGTACTTAAGAGTACTAACACAAGGACATGATCCCTCACTGGCTTCCCACCCACTTATACTGCAAGTTGTGCTACTCGAAGCCGTGTTGGAAGTGTCACTGCCCAAAAATGACTCCAGTATTTTCTACTATTAACGAGCAATTTATTTTGCCAACATGTTTTATCGCTGCATGTTCGGGGGTAGTGAAGCAGTTTTGGTTGTTGGCAGCGTACATCGTGCAGAACTCAAGAAACCGAACAGTGACTCAAACATCCTGAATCTCGCTTATTGGTTGACATAAGCAACTTTGACAGAGATTAGGGTTACAACTGCGGTTTGATTTCCGTTAACTAAGTTAACACAACCATAAAAGTTTCATGCTATATGAACATCATAAAGATGGTTTCGGTATCAATCAAACAATTGAATTATCTTGATTAAAAAAAAAAAAAAAGGCAACATTACGTCTGAAACAAAACATATTTGCTTTTGCTAATTAATAATATATATATGTAATGTCTCGCAGACAGGACTGAACCTCGCCTCTGCAGTGTGGAAACTTTACAGTTATGGTTGAATTAATTTAAAATTTAATTGAAGTTTGAAGTGTCACAATTTGGAAAATACATTTTACAAATGAATGTAATATAAAAGAAAGTACAAATTTTATTTCATTAAGACAGATTGTGAGCCTGTTCTGATCCTTCAAGCTTTACAGTACAAACATACTTTTAATTTTGAATGTTGAAGCTGCACAGAAAATGATGCATCTGGTCTGTGTCTGTATTCGTGTAGGTGACTCATTTGTAATACTTTTCAAAACTCGTGGAAGATAAATCCACGCTACAACAACAACAACAACAGCAGCAAGGCAGTGTGTGACTTTAAGAGGCAGAGAGAGAGAGAGGGCCTTCCTTTTCAGATTTTGAAATGGAAACATGTAGGTGAGATGTGAAAAACAGCATCACTTTCAAGTTCTCTGTGAAAAGACATGACGAGTCATTTGGATCGGACCTGTTGTCTTCCTGTGACAGGCCTGGTAGTTTCCTCACTATTCATGTGGTTGAAACAGGAAACAAAACAGTGGCGAAGTCACTGCATGCGTATCGCTGCTCAAGAGCGACTTCATTAGGACGTATTTATGTTGTCACCTTGAGCTGAACTGCGTAATAAAAGATGAAAAACTAATAAAAGATTACATAACACTTTGATTCATATTCACATATAACTAGATGAGGCACTTTGATGATGCTGCTGTGCATGATTGTGACTAAATTCTGCGCCAACAGTCAAAAACAGTATCAACTTTTATCCGATAGTGCCTTTAGCATTCACTTCCTTTGGATTTTTTCTCTCTTTTATTAATTAATTAATAAAACAAACAATTAATATTAAAGTTAAACAACATTTCATGTGTGATAAATTCACATATTTATGAGTAAAATGGCAAATTTTAGATGTTTTTTAAGAGCTGTGATGCAAAAACAACATATGAAGTTCAAGTAGGATTAAAAAAAAAGTTTTTAATAACCATAAAGTGACCCAGCTGTTTAGTTTTACACTAATTCCGTCCCATCATCAATAAATAATGTTTGACCAGAGGATCACACGTTCAGATCAGCGTCGCCGCATGTTTAAGCCCGTTTACTACAGTTACGTATACTTTACATTACGGCGGATCGTTTTTCACGGCATGCATTTTTAAATGTGTGTTGTTGTTTTTTTATATATCTTTCAGGCTGATGTGATATTCACCGTGATGGATTACAGAAGTGGAGCAAGTTTGAAGTGTGGAAGCTGATTTGATGTCAAATGAGCGGAAACTAATGGCAGGAAAATAAAAGGTAGGAACATTTTATTTTGAAATCTAAAAACACTGGAAAAACTGTGTAACTTTCCAATTCTGCAGCTTGACTTTCCTGTACTACAGTTGGGGGTATCTGCACTACACATAAATATTTTCATTTGCTGCTACGTTATACATCCACTCTACCACAATTCAGAAGAAAATACTGTATTTTTTACTCCACTATATCAGCTACAAGTTAAGATTTTACACTTAAAACAACAGGCTAATCCCACAAAAGAGCATTGTCTCCATGTTACAGATGATTATATGTTGTTAGCACCTCCACCTCTAAACCCCACATGGTTTAAAAAAAAAAAAAAGTGGTTATAGCTGATCTGATTGGGTATAAAAGTAAAAATAAAAGTAAAAATAAAAGTAAAAATTGCTCCACGACCGACAAAAACAACAGTAAATGTTGTTTTTGTTTTGTTACAAGTACTCTTCTTTTTACTGATACTGAAGGTATATTATGTTATTATTAAGGTATATTAACTGAAAATGCATCTCTTCAGACTAGTATGGACTGTATGGATTATTATTATTAGTGTTATTAGTACTAGTATTTATTTATTTATTTATTTTAATATGAAAGGCACTTGAAATAAAATTATTATTATTTAACACTTTTTACTTAAGTGGGATTTTGTATGCAGAACTTTTTTGTGCAAATGTGTATTTTTACATAGTTTCATTGATACTTTTACTGAAGTAAAGTATCCGAATACTCTTCTTCAGCACTCATAGGTTGAAACATTAAAAAAGCCTGGTAGAATACATATTATATATTGGTTTGCAGGTAATATTTTATATATTTTATGTTTATGCAACTATTTATGGCAGGCTAATCAACAGCTGCGCACAGAGCTGCCCTTTGGTTGTTGTCCAGCGTGCTATACGTCCTCACGCCACAGTTAAGAGAAACAGGTAACAGTACAGAAGAAGAGCAGCTTGGTTAAAGCCCCCTCTTCTCCACCCCAGTGGGGCAACTGTTGGAGGAGGAGACCTGAGGGGGTCTCCTCCTCCCTCTCCCTCTCCCTCCCTGCCTGGCTCTCCCAGAGGAGCAGCCATGGCGATGGTGATTATGTCACCACTTAGTGAACTAACTGACACTGATGGGTTTGAAATGCACTCTGCGTCCCAGCGGGGCCCCCCGGCTCCCCCTCCACCCAGCCTCCCCCTCATCCCCAGGTCTGTCAGGCCCCTCTGTGCAGGGTGTTGGGTTACCCCGGAGTGACGGCAAGGCCAAGTTCAACAGCACAGCCAGCCAGCAGGTCTCTGAAGAGCCTGTTTGAAGGGGAAAGGAGGTGGGGTGGAGTATGGAGGCTCCTCTGACTCACTTCTGGACCCCTTCTGGTGCACTGCTAACCCCCCTCCACCACCACCACCACCACCACCACCACGACCTTTTCTTCCTCCTCCTACAAGCCCTCAACAGAGTTGGCCTCAAAGAAATACTGTGAATTATTACTCATTGCAAAAGTTAAATTAGCTTTACCTGAGAAAATGTTAGTAATACAACTATGAACTTAAAGAAGAAGTGACTAATTCTATAACTCATCTGTCTGGTGTTACGGGATTGTCTCGTTAGCTAAAGGCCACCATCTTGTTGTAGGCGAAAGAAATATAGGTTGCATGTTGGGTAACATCAGTGAAAAACAGTGGCACTTAACGGTAGCGGGGTGTCCTAAAACCAAGACGAAAAAAAGGGCAATGATTAGTCATAGTAAATATACAGTTTCTGAATTTCTTTAAGAAGGAATAAATTAATATTTTTGCATTATTCCTTCAAAATAAAGTCCTTACAGATGTAAAAGAAGGTGCTGTTCGGCGGCTAACGCTCGTCAATGTAACAACAGGTGAAATCAGGTGATATCGATGCTTCTCAAACAAAATGTGGGTCAGTTCTAAAAGACAAACAACCAAAAGCAAAAACATTTTTCTGTTTCAACAAATCTACTCGAAGCTACAGTAGTAATTAACCGGCTAGTAGCCAGTTAGCCTTGCTACCTGGCTGGCCAACTAATGGAGCGCTCTTCAATGTTTTTCAGGCCAAGGACGCTGTAGCTAATAGAGAGATGGAGCAGGGACCCCTTACTACGTGTATTGTATAAAACCACGCTTCATATTAAACTGTGTACAGTAACGTGGAGTGCTAGCTCACATGATTGCACAAGGAATCATGGGTAGCCTATTACCAGTGTTTTTCATGTTTTATTCATGTTTGTGTATTTTCAGACAAAAAAAAAAATGATTAAACAAGAATTCAGCGGCTCCCCTGCAGTAACTTCGAAGACGAGTGATACTGCAGCGAAAGTGTTTTTTTTTTTCAAATACTTGAAAGGTTGCTGTCAAAAGTTGACATTTTATGCCTTTATGAGGCAACAGCAGCCGTTGCGGTCAGCTCGAATTCACCAGATGAGTCACAAAAAGAAGCGGTGTCCAAATACACGCTCAGGTAAACGCCGAACAAAAGACAACGTCACAACGGAAATGCCATCAGTGGCGCAGGAGTGGGACATTTTCACACATGAGAGTGAAGTCAAGTGCGGTGCAAAGACTTAATTCTTTGATAGTGAAAACATCTTGAGTGTGAATCATTTGTAAAAAGATCAATTTGAATTGATCTTCATAGCAAAGATGAAACTGACATTTCACAGAGAGTGGCAGTTCACTGGAATGACTAAAACCTGCAGGGCTACAGCTGAAAACACACCAGATTTGCTGCCACATTGACCTACATTGGCCTGCCCGTTTTAAACAAATGATTGTTGACTGGCACACGTAGCCTCCACACGTGGACATACAGTAAAAAGGCCTCCATGATATTGAATCATTATTACTGTATACGATGCATCATGATACTCATTACAAGGGGAAAAAAAACATACTACTACACTGCTTTTTTACTCACTTTCACGCCTCCTCCACACTCACTCACTCTCTCCAACTTTCCACTACTCTGCTCTTTGCCCTCTCTCCAGCTCCTTCACCTTTGTATTAGTGCACACTTTATGAACGGCGTAGCCAGTACAGTAGCAGCGGATGTTTGAGTTTCTTAATCACATCTGAGCAACAAGTTTGCGTGCGAAGGGGAAATGTCGATCATCTTTCTACTTAAAGCCTGATTCATAAGTCTTACTCACCTTTTCCCTCAACAAACTCTTACATGGAATAAACAATGTTGTCGATTTCCGACACATTGCCACACGTCAATGTAGTTTCATGCTTCATTTGTGCAACTACAGCGCTACATGCTGGTCTTTAAAGCATGACACACTTTTAAATCTGTTTGACTAATAAAAGATTGTGACTTTGTTGCACATGATTAGCGCTCCTTCTGCTTTGTCCTGCATTTGTATCTGAAAGGTGACAGACTTGCAGTAGATATCCAACTTCTGCCCTGATTTAATCGAACAGATTGCTGCGATTCCTGATAAACAACTGCAGATCTGATAATGTTGCATCAGCCACCGCCGGTATCAGGAAACCCAATGGCAAGAGTTTTTCCCTATGCGCCTCATTATGCGCTCTATATATAGTGCCTCACGGCAGAAAGTGTTAACCGAGAGGGAGGCGAGTTTTGGTTTTCTTGGTTTCAGTCATTAACTGATTGTTGTTTGTGATGCATTCGGGTGACAAATGGCACAAAAGTGGCTGCAGCTTCTGCTAATCAAAGCGGGGGGGGGGGGGGGGGGGGGACATGTAGCCAAATGGCGACGTCTCATGTTATTGTCAATTTCCATTAACCATTAGAAAATTGTGACAGGCCAATTATGAAGTCAATCCACACTCCCTCCCCCGCCACCCTCCTCTCCTATCCTCTCCTACTATGCCTTCCCTCTCTCTCTCTCTCTCTCTCTCTCTCTCTCCCTCCTCATCATCATGGGTTGGTAGAGAGAGAGAGACATATGTGTTTAGTCTATTAAAAGAGACAGCCGGCGTGCTTTGGGGAGGTGACCCTGGGGCTGGATGACAGCTTCAGTTACACTAACACATGAGCTCTCCACCCTCCCCAACACACACACACACCTACTAAACTGAGCCAACTGAGCTCTCCAACCTCCAACCTCGAACCCCTAACCTCCCATCTTGGCTGATCTGGCAAGGGAGCACCATACGTATATATATATATATATATATATATATATGTGTGTGTGTTAGTTTCTCGGTTGCCTAAAGGGGAAGGGGGCTAAATTGAAAATTAAACTACCGACTAGCCGGTTATGTTGATGGCCACGTCGATAGGCATCAATCTCTCCTGCCTCCTCGTAGTCCTTCTCACTCTGTCGCTGATTTAATTAAGTTTAGGAAATGATAGAATAACTGCATCCACCTGTGGCGGTTCACATTGTGCTAATCTCTTCATTTAGCCGGCTAACCCCCAGTCTGCAGATAGCCAGCGTTCACACTGTGGCTGACCTCTCCCGCAACACGACTCACGGGGAAGGGGGGAACGCGAGGCGACCGAAAGCTCCCCCTCCCCAGATTGACACTTGGAAACATTTTGGAAATGTTGCCTGCCATCTAAACAATTGGATTATGATGGATAAAGTCTGAGAGCATTGCCAAAAAAACAGAGATGTGGTGAAATGTTTCCACACGCTTTCGGTTGTGCTTGGAACAAAAGTGACACTATCATTTGTAAAGCTAATAGCCGGTGCTAACAAGCTGAAAAGTGGTGTTTTAGTTGGTGTCTGAAATGGAGGTTTAAAGCGACCTGCATCAACTCCAAATTCTGTTACATCATCCAACTAGGGGGAAACTTTGTCCTGCAAGGAGGAAAGCTTCAGGCAAGTTTGGGAATTTTAAGCAAAAATTGAAAAGGGACACCGAGTCTGAGAGTCGAAGTGCAGGCTCTGATGTCACCCAGGGACTCCCCTCCCGATGAATATCCTCCTGCTATAGTGCCCTCAAGCAAGGCATTAACACCTCAAACTGCTCCACTTAAGTCCCCAGCAGGTGCCAGGAGTGAAGCTGTATTGGAGGGTTTTTAACGCTGCAACACTGCTGGCTTGAAATGGCAGAGTGAAGCAAATGAAAGATGTGAAGTTCAATACCCAGAAATCATGTGAAGTGGCATCAGTAAAGTGCACACGACAGACTCATACTAACTAACCCTGCTGGTGTTTAGCATTATACCAACGGATACCAAAGAGACGAGAGTGGCAAGGGATCCAAAGGTGGTCCAGCTTTGTCTGGATGCACACCTGCTAGTTTTTAGGAAGCTATTTGGATTTAGCACTTTAGTTTTGTCATTATCTGTGGAGAGAGAATACTCTGCCAGCATCTGTGCCAGACACCAGAATGAATTTTGGGCCAATGAAAGGAAACCTAAAGCATCCTAATTAGCAAAAAATGCAAATATAGCCCTGTGATTTAAGTTAATCAGGTGGTGCCCATGTTAAAAAAAACATTATAATTTTAAGTAGAAAGACAATGTACAATATTATATGTGAAAAAATGTTCTGATGTGGACTGTAACCAGTAATAACCTGCAACAAAAATATTCCTGAAAAAGTTATTCCCCACTGTTTGTCATCATGCCTCTTTGCCAGTCATTGAAACTATTTTCTGCAGGATTTTCCGCCATCTAAATGGACGTGCATGCACATCTGCATTCGAGGAAGAGCCAATATAAAACACCCTCTCTCTGAAATGACCTTTGATTGGCCAAAAAGTGCAGAAGTTTAGTTAAAGACCACTTGAATTCCAAAATGCTGAAAGGTTATTGCAGACTTTTTTGCAGATTAACACCAAAAACATAGTCCCATCCAAAGTTTAAACGAAATATCTTTGCAGAAGTCCAAAACCCAATGTCAAGACTTCATCATCTTGGGCTTCTGCTCCTTGCATATGTTAAATAGGAAACAGAATTTGGTAAATGGACAACACATGTTGGTATATTTGTTTGATAAATGACTAAAATGTTTGATCGATTAATTCCCTGGATGTTTACATTCAAATCTTGAGGGTCCTGCAGAGTCAGAGCAAGTCAACTTACCGAGAACATAACAGCGCCTTCGATGACAAATCATGTAAACGGTTGTTAAAAAAAGTGAGTTAAGAAGTCCCCAATGAGACATTCTTTATTGTATGTAACGCTGCTCATCATGTCATGTATAAATATTAGTCTTTCGGTTGACAACGCATTACCCACTTTAAGCCTGGAGGTTAAAACCCGCTGAAGTTCCCTCCGAGTCGGTGCCACAAATAACAGCACAGCATGATGGAGGGAAACAGAAAAAAAGAGGGGAGGAAAAAAAACAGGAATGACAACAATGTGAATGAGAGAGAGAGAGAGAAGGGTAGTGACGGCTCCACTTTGCAGAGACATCATGCATTTTTCGGGTATTTAAGCGTGAGGGGCTCTGAGGGCTTAGCATTTCCGTGAGGCTGAGGCCGGCGTTTTGACTGGGAGAGAAGAGACCAATTAGACCATTAATGTGAGTGCTGACGGGCGGATTACTCCCCTGGCTCGCCTGCCCCTTTAAAAAACAGGCAGTAATAACAATAAAGCCAGTAATAACCCAGCTCTTGAAGGGGGACAGCTGGGGCCAGGCAGGGAGTTTTGAGTCCCGGAGTTCTGAACTCAAACATACTGTACGATGTAATTCTCAGCGGCCTTGGCGTCACAGCCTTAATGTCCTTCACAGCTGGCTTCACATGTTCGAAGCTGCCAAACAGGCTTCTGTACACTTCCTGGGCCCTTTGTTTGAACCCAGAACTTGGGACTCTGACTCTATTGTTCACTCACGAAGGAAGTTTTGCGTTTTCAATCAACATGCGCTACCTTGTAGTCTCAAAGTAAACAGAATCTACAGATGACAACACACCTAAGATACATGCTCTCATGCACACCCTGATATGGATCCAATGCAAATTCACACATGCACACACACACAGTATCCCTGCATTGGGAGTTTCATTACACCCCCTGCTGTATTCCAGTATTTCCAGGTTTACAGTTACAGGCCAAAAGTCAGGGGTGACGGGTCAGGGCGGTGTAACAATGATGCAGGTGCACTATTCAGCTCCAGTCAGCTGCAGAACATGGACATCCACCCTGTCACTCAATTAACAACGCAGATCAACAAACATACACACACACACACACTTACAAATGCATGCATTCACGTGCACTTGATGTCGTGACCACTCCTTGGACCCCATGTAGTTGGGGTATTCTCTTACAGAGCTGGGAATGGAAGCGAGGAATCCGAGCAGTGCTGCCGTCCCGGGCACAAAAGGCAGGGTGGCCCTGGGGCTTGGGCTAAGGAAGCTCCAGGCTCGGCCCCTGGACCTCGAGGTCCTTGAGGAGGCCCCCTTAAAACAGCCAGGTGTTCCAACAGGAGGGACTTTGTGGAAACGTCACAGGACTCGTCAGACCAGTCTGTTGACTTTTGTAGTTTTCTTCAGTTAAGGATCTAAGATTGAGTGTTTTATTCTCGTGTAGTCTTTTTGAGTCTTTGCCTCACCCAAATTGCTTGACCCAGCCCTTTCTCTACATGTTTATCTGCTATTGCAAACCTATACTGACTGACCCCACTGGTTCGATAGCATTTTTATCCGAATCCCATGACCCACTAAGTAATCCAGCTGTCATCAGTGTTTGTCCAGTTCCACAAGCAATACTGATTTTTATTTAAAGTCCAATATTAGACTGTATGGATACTATGTAGCATAGGTAACAAAATAATCCAAGATCAATGGCAGATTTTGAGATTTTTCAACAGAATCTCACTGAGCTTCTTTGGGACGAGTTAAATCTGGAGCAGCTGGACTTTGTTGTAGATCCATGATCCATGCTTCAGTTCTGAAGAAGAAGCCACTTGGATCAGAGGTGAAACATCTTCATCGATCTACAACCAAGTCCGGTTGCTCCAGGTTCAACTCTTCTCAAACTCAACTCTCAAACTGAGAACCATCACAAAAATATATAGCTTTATGTCAAGATTTAGTAAGTACATTTCAATCCACTAATGCAAGAAATTGCAGTTTTTTTCACTTGGCTGTTTCTATGAGATCAGATTTTTCTGCTTCTGGTTCTTCTACAACAGAAAGACCACCTGCATCTTGCAACTCCTAACTTTTACGAACCTCTAGGCAGCAGTAAAGTCCCAAAATGCATTGGAGCTACTAGTGATTGATTAATTATGTATTCTTGTCATTTCCTTGCCTATCCTTACTCGGGTTGAAACTTGTTGAAATACTCATTAATATGCATTAGATAATATTTTGAGAAATTCAGTGACCAACCTTCAGAATCTGTGGTAACTCCAGATTAGAGCAACCAGGTGCTGACCCACAACTCTTCTGGGTCATTCCCACAGTCCTTTGCAGGTAACAAACCCATGTCCTTCCCTCTGGCTGGTTTCTCCACGGGGTAAAGTTGAGGTAACATGAGTGTGTATGGCACAAAGCTCAATTCTTTATGTGCTGATGACTGGAGAGGACAGGCAGACACAGATACGACACCTGCACCACCTGACTGACACGGCTTTTAGTACCGTGCACACACACACACTCTCACAGTGTTCACATATAAGATCAGGGGTTTAAAGAAAGCCCCCAGCTGTTATTGACTTAACTTATGGCCTTATAAGTGCAGTGTCCACCGCAAAGCATTTTGGTTTGAGAAGTCTTTGAGTGCCGTTCGTGCAGACACTCCAGCCTCCCATATATTAAAAATAAATGATATCCGCTATATTTTAAAAGCCCTGACTTCCTTCTCTCTGGTTCCAGGAAAACATATATCACAGCTGGTGTCCACGGCCAGAACCAACAGCGTCTGTTTGCCCGTCTGGGCCAGGCTGGACCCACGCCCAGGTCAGAGGTCAGACAATCAGTCCTCATCTGCTCTCCGTCTCTTGCATCTTTCCCAGATTTTCTTTTTGATGATTTTTTTTCAGTATGTTTTTCTTTGTTTCGTTAAACAACAAAAAAATTTCACTGCTTGTCCAGTTCACATTTCAAACCTATAACTCGCCTAAAGAAAAATGAGGGTTGTGTAATGACTTGTTGAATTGTTAAAAGGGCTGTTCACTCACATGTCAGCCACAGCTCCCCACAATACAGGAAACATGTACAGCCCTTACCCTATGAAATAAAAACAAGTAGGAGAACCCTATCTGGGTAGTCTGGCACTTCTGTTGTACAACTTGTCTGTGATTTTGTGATTAAAATATTACCCAACCTGAGAAATGGGTACAACTCTGAGGGGGTCACATTACGATTAAAAAAAGATATTTCTGATAAACAAAAGTACATTTATTAAATTCTCTTTCTCTGATATTTTCATTCTTATTAGAAAATACAGGATAATATCACTTCTTCAAGCCTTTAACAGACAATAAAGACTAAAGATAGACAAAAATGTCAGTATGGGACAATTCTGCGAAACGCTGCCTGGATGAAATTCATTGATTTACAATGGGGGTTTTTCCTGGCGACATCTTTTAAATTCCATTTTTAACAATATTGGCACAAGGCAACTATGGTACTGTTAAGGTTAGCAAAAGATTTTGGCTTTTGTAAATCAACTATGGACAAATTACGGTCAGGGTTCGGCAACTAAAACGCCTGGGGGTAAGGTTAGGGAAAGATTGTGACTACACAGTAAAAAGACAAGGTCTTTGACGGAGCTTCGCACTTTTTTATTCTTTGTTTTACCTGTCAATGTCTTGTGCAACTTGGGACGAAAGGTTGTGAGTATGCAACTTCATAGATACATCTTAAAAGAGGCTGGATTACTGGCCAAGTTCAGTCAGAGCAATAACAGTTCTTGTTATAAATAAGGTAAACCTTCAGTGTCATCTTTGTAACCTGAGCGAAGGGTCCTTGGTGCCCCTGGCCCCTCTGTACTGTACAAGACAAATCCCTGATTCCAGTTTGAAAACACAGACCCTATAACCCCTAAACCCCAGTTTCTACTCGTGTCCTTAAAAACGCATCAGGCCACGATCCCCTGGCGGCCGACGGTTACGGCTCCTCGGCTAACACCTGGCTCCGCTGGCGTGTCATATCACGGCTAATCGTATTAGGCTAATCACTCCCAGATCAGCACATCCACGCAGACCCCTGCGCGACCCCGTGACCCGGCCAGGGAACCCTCATGCGGGATCAGACCGTGAACTTATCTCCCTGAAAAACCAGACCCCACCCTCACTTGTTGCTTAGACGGGAGGATGGGAGGGTGTACGGATATGATCCAACTCCTTTTGGGAGGACTGAAAATGTTATGTTATGAACTGGTGGCAGTTTGATTGAACTCTTTTCCTGCAAAGAGAGGAGGGAGTTCATGAACAAGAGGGGGGTCACGTAATGATTCGATGACTGATCGCTGCAGATTAAGACAAATTATCTAAATAAGAACAATTACGCTGCCAGGTTGTTATTTAAAATATGAGCCTGGAAAGAAATTGCTAAATGTTATCACGGTGGCGTCTGCACGGGTCTGTTTGTGGGTCTGTAACCTAAAAGAATTTGAGAAACCCTGCTGTCTTCTCCCTCTTTCTCCTCACCTCACCTCACTGCCTTCCTCATTTTCTCTCCCTGTCATCTGTCAGGCAGCTCAGTTATTGGCACTCTCACCACCTGCTCAGGACCCGCTGGATTTCTCTCCTGCAAAGAAAAAAAAAAAAGGAGCTTTGCACTGTGTGCCACAGCCAAGGTTTGCTCACATCTGCCAGGCTATTTCCCTTTCACTCCCCTTCAGCTCAATCTTTCTCTCCCACGCTTGTTCTTTCCCCTTATCTCCAAATCTCTGCGTACTTGGTGTTTTTAACCAACCTCTCCGAGTTGCTGTCGATTTATCTGCAACTTTCTGTCTTTGGTTAATCTATCAGTTTCAGTTCATCTATTTTAGTTTTTTTTTCAGCTCAAGCTGTAGTTGACTGACAACTGCTTCATCACTGCTAAGATGTACTAAGAAGGCCGCATGGTGCTTTGCCACTGAGAAATCTCCAGCCAATCCTTGAAACGTCATCTAAAAGGCAGAAACTAATGTTTATTTTTATTATGGATTACTGTAATCGGACTGCAATTTTCCAATTAGCTCTTTAAGTCTGTAAAATATCAGAAATTTGTGGAAAAAACGTCCATGGTGACGTCTTCTTCATGACGTTTTGTTTAGTCTCACCAGATATTCCATCTGTTATGACAACAGGAAAGCTTGGCGTCTTTGTTCAAGATATGACTTTGATGATTCATCAGTGACGTTTTCTGTCAATCGACTATTAACCAGTTAATTGTTTCTGCTGTGATTTAGTTACTTGAATTCTTTATTTAGTTAGACATTATATTGCATTTAAAAGCTGCAGTGATTAGTTGATTAATCAATTAGTTGTCAACTATTAAGTATCTCTTGGCAGGAATGCAATACAATACTCATTTGTATGTTTCTGTTAGTGTATAATCACCTGAAAATAAGAACCGTTGTGTAATATGAGCCCTTTATATCTACAGTTTGAGCGGGTCCTCTTCCACGGAGTCCGCCATTTTTCTACAGTAACCTCGAGCAGACAAACCAAATCCTGATCTTGACCTATGAATTTGATGAAGCTAGAGTTTCCCCTACATGCTATTAAGGAGAGTGTGAGGAGTGAGAGAGTATTCATTTGGCTGCAATCTGTAACTTCACTGCTAGGTTCGACTAAATCTTACACACTGGACCTTTAAATTAATCTGCAACTAGATAATCAATCGTTTTGGGTCTTTGATTTCAGCTTCAAATGTGAATATTTTCTTGTTTCTTTAGACCTCTGTGCCAGTAAACTGAATATCTTTGGGTTGTTGACAATATGAGACATTTGAGGACATTACCTGGATCAACATTTTTAACCATTTTGTGACATTTTATGGACCAAACCAACATCGATTAAAGGTCCGATGTCTACGATTTTGTGACGTCTAGGCTGTAGATCGCAATGTAGAAGATTACTGTGGGGGCTGCAAAACTTTTTACAGACAGCGTTCAGTTCAGTTGGTCCGTTCTGGGCTACTGTAGAAACATGGTGGTTCAACGTGGACTCCCTGTAGACATAAAAGGCTCATCCTAAGGTAACAATGATTCTTATTGTCAGGCGATTATACACTCAGAATCCTCCTAAATGTTACACACTGGACCTTTAATGGAGAAAATGATGGACAGGTTAATCAATATTTAAAATAAATAAATTGCACTTTAAATTATTAACTCTAATTTAACCACTGAACTAATAAACATTCAAGCATCAAGTGAACACTCTGCAGCAGTCAGCTGATTTTGGCCGTCTGTGCCACGGCACTGTGTAGACACATCCTGCCAAACCAAACACAACTCAGGCAACGACCAGCTAGAGCCTTCATTCATTTAGGACCCCGAATGCACCGCTGTGGCCCCTGCCACCACCACCACCGCCTCTGCCACCTCCGCCTCCCTCTTTTCCTCTTTCTCCTCCCTCGTTTTTTCGCTGTCGCTCACTATCCCAGTGTGTGAGGAGGAGGAGGAGGAGGGGGAGCGGTGGGGGTCAGGCGGAGGTTACTCAAATACAGTGAGCTTAGCCTCTCCACACTGTCCATTAACTATCAAAACATGTGTGAGCGCTGGCCAGGATGAGAGCGCCCTGCTCTGGCTGCCATTGTTTTTCTGCCTGTGTTAACTTTTTTTTTATTATTTGAAGCTTTATTTATACAGGGAAAGTTGAGCGAGCAACATGTACTTTTCCAGCATCAGGCCCTCACATTCATGACAGGTCTGTATATACAGTACGCCGCATCATCGACGCAACGGGGCAGGTTTAGCGGGGCAATTGGGGTTTAAGAAGCCAAGCTAAAGTAACCTGAATATTGATTATTACCACAGTAAAAGTGGAAATGGTGAATGGCCTGCACTTCTCTAGCAGCTGCACCTCCCTGTAAAAGTTCTAAGCGAGGTTAAAGTTGAAGGTTTTCTTGTTTAGATTATTTTTAGCATTTTCCTACAGACAGACAGGAAATGCAGGCAGAGACACTGGCATCAAATATGACCAAGCTGGCTGGTTGGACATTGCGGTTACATGGTATGGCATGCATGTCTGGTTTGATCGCTTCCCGCTGCCTCTCTGATGCCATCTCCCAATATTTTAACATCCAATTTAATGAATTAACTGTTTATTTCAACCAAACCACAAACAAAAAGATCTCACTCTCTGTAAGGTCCTAATGTTGTCAGATGAGCACTTTTAGTGGATGTACACAGACAGTGCGTGAATGTCTATAATGAGTATTTTGCCAGTTTTGCTTCTGCCTGCTGCAGCCCTCTCTGTACTGGACCAATTTCAAATATTGTTGTGAGAAACATGAGAAAATAGGTACTAGGTTGAGAAGCACCAGAATTACCCTTTAAGTTCAGCTCAGTTAAATGAAATAGTTGGAAAGTAACATCAATAGAAACTATCCAAAGCCTCAGAAGATAAACCCAAAACTGGATCAGTTTCAAGACTTTCTACATAACCCAGTGCTGCAGTACAGTGTTTATAATATGGATAACAGTTTTTCATTAACTGACAATTTGCGGCCTCCTTAAAACTCCTATATCTAATCGACCCCTTTAGTGCCTTGCTCAAGGTTCCTTGACATCAGTTAATGACGACGTGGTTGGTGGTTCAGTCACCGACTCTTCCCGGCTACGTCGAAGGGTCCTTAAGTAAGTCACTGAGCAGGTTTTGCTCCCAATGGCCAAGCCGGCGCCAGTCCACACTTTTAAATAGAAAAGCACAATGTTATTTCAAGATGCAAATCTGCAACCTCCATTTTTAAACAGATAATGTAGAACTCGATCACTGTTGCTGCTTTATCCAAGTCTGCGTTGGGATGCTACAGAGGCACTGTGGGCTTTGTGAAGAGATAAAAAGAGTATAAACTCACAAGATGTATACGCTTATCTGTCGCCTCAGCACCTCAACCCCAATGGCCATAACACTAAATGTGGCAAATGGTAGCCATTCGTCTCCATGAGTGAACTAATGGAGAACTACAGACTGTGGGGGCACTGACAGGTTTATATTGGTAATATTCTGTCATTCCTTTGACTGCATTAGCGTTTTCAACACCAGACTTTTAAATCTTTTTTATGAACGGCATAAAATGTCAGATCTGGCCTAATACGTCTCCATATGAGCCCTCTGAAGTTCCTTTTCCCTGTGTGCAGACAGACATGCCGTGCTCCCTTGCGCTGTCCCCACTTCCGATCTCTCTAATGTTTTTCAGTCATAATAAATCTGGCCCTGACTTTCTAAAGCAAACAATGCTGTGGGGACTGAGTCCTCCAATAACACTTTGTCAGTTCCAATCAGGCCTGAAATATGACTCAACTGTCTATGCCTCCCCCCTTGCTCAAAATCTCCCCCAACTCCACCCCCATTTCCTCTCTCTTGCCCTTTCTCCCTCTGCTGTTCTTTCGTAGGCCTTGAAATCTCTTCAGTCTTTCTCCCAATGCAACTATTAATATCTGAAGGGCAGCTGAATTACCCTGCTTTGATGAATATACATGATAGAGGCAAATGTATGTGGAAAACCAAAAAATTGGACTTGTGCGCTTGTTGAACAGCTCATTCCAAAACCACGGGCATTAATGTGTTGCTACAGTCTTTCAGGAAGGCTTTCCACGAGATTTTGTGGACTGAGTGTTGGATGGGACAGAGGTCAAGATCAGGGCAGTCAGGTTCTTCCACACCAAGAACCACCATGAATTTCTGGATCTTACTTTGTTTTTAACTCCTATTTTAACATGAGTACAAAGTTGGAACTACCCTTTTGCCTAAAATACCTCAGATTCCATTTACACTTCATGTATTTTGAGCAGATCAGATAACTATCAGCGTTAAGAAAACCAAAGTGTAAATACATCCAAGAAGCAATCACCACAGACTGAAATCCAGTTGCTCAAACTACATCTGGAGATGCATTCTAGCCAGATTTGAGAAAAGTGTAAATGCATACATGAACTTTACTCCTCCCAAGAGTAATTATGTCCACAAGTGGTCTTTGGAAGTAGCCACCAGCAGCACCTGTCCTCTGAAATCATGGCAAAAGTTGCTATTTCAAAGTAGCTGTTGTTTCCCAGTCACATATAAAGCAACAAGAAGAAAGCAGATCTGGTGATTTAAACACATTCAGTTGTGCAGAAGGCGTAATGAGCTGCTAAGTTATTCTTCCTCCGGCGTTTTTGGCAGTTGTCAAATGCAACCCTGCATTCAGCCGAGAAAAGCCAAGATGGATGCAATCAGATTTGCGATGTGGCCAATGGAGATGCATATGAGTGTAAATTAAAGTGTATTAAGTTTCATCTGATTATATGGATTTAAGGCACTTCACGGCCCCGTTTACACTCGTCATTTCAGGTGTTTCATATCAGGACAAAGTCAAGATTGGATTTCATTCGTCTTTAATGCTTTTTCAGATTTTGATATCCACTAGCTGTCTAATCTGCCCTAGATGCACGAAATGACTAAGTGTAGATGTAGGCACCATGGTATGATGTGGAAATAAGACTTCCCTTAACTGGAATAGGGTTGAACCTAAAGTTCAAGTCGTGACAAAGACAAGAATGTATCGAGACCAAGACAAGAACAAGACTTTGTGGGGGTTGGAACGAAATCAAGACGAAATCAGGATCACTTAGCTAATATTTTCTAAATCTCTTTGGGTGAAGCTGCCTCAGTAAGCATTGCATTGAAGAATTTACATATTACTGTGGGTGTTTTCTTTTGGATGCTGTCGTGCAGATAAACTCTTTGTGGTTTAGGAAGTCAAACTTTATTACAGAAGATTTATCTTACATCTCGACAGCCGCAGCTCCTCCGCTGACAATATTAACTTTCTTTGTAGCACATGCAAAAAAGGGTGGAGAGGGATGAAAGCTGTTAGCAGTGACAAACATTTCAAAGTAGGAGTGAGTCAGGTTACCGGTTGCATTTGCGAGAAGTTTTACCTGGAATCACAGTAATGTTGTTAACGAATAACTCGGACTACGCAGTTGCGGTCTTGACTGGTCTTGAAATAAAATCCACTTTCAGTGAATTCCGATATGAGATCTTCAAAAAGTAGTCGTGAAACTGGCCTCGAGACCAAGACTGATCTTGAATACTACAACACCACCCAAACTATGAAAGCCACACACTCTCTATTGGCTGGTAAAGAAGAAAATGTCTTCCTAGTTGTAAATTTTCAGTTGCGTTGAACCCTGAAACCTTTGTAGCCACGGTTGAACGAGTTGACCCCATAGATTTATTTGTTGGGCTTTCTCTTTAGTGTTGTTAGCCCATGGCCATGTTAATCAGAGCTGCCACCCACCCCCACCCCCACCACCCTTTGAGCCCCACCCCTCCATCCCACACGGAGACTGGGGGGGAAGCCATCAGTAGCGATGCCCGGTCGACCACAGAGCGAGCATGTTCTCTTCACGCATGATTAACGCTGTTGAGGGGGATAGACCACCTCAAAGAGAGAACTGCCCCGACTTCAAAGTCTCCCCACCGAGAAAGAGACTCTGTCCCTGTGTGTGTGTGTGCGCAACACACCCCTCCACACACTCATACCCTGAAAACTTAATGTAACATGGCCTCAACTAGCCTTGTAAACACACATGCATGCACACACACTCATACATGGAAACGTAAAGAGTGCTCTAGGGAGGGTTTTAACTGGTATTATTGGTGAATGATTGACTGGTGGCGATGGACTGCAACCCTGCTCCCATTTAACATGTTAGCGTCACTATCGGCCTGTGTCATGCTTTTCATGGACTGTCTAAAAACTTTACTTTCTGATTAAATATCATCTCTGTTTGCGCCACAAAATTTGACTGATAGATTTCGAGGACAAAAAACTTAAATTCCTTTTCATCTTGCCCATTTGCTCTGAGTAGAACAAAGCTATATTTTAGCAGCGAGTACAGCTCTAGAGAGCAGAGATTAAAAAGAAGAACTGTCATATGAGAAATTCATGGCACGCACAAGTCTGTCCAGCATTAACTCCTGCAGCTACCAAGTCAAAGCTGTGTCAGGAAAACTTTACAAGCTGGTGGCCACAGGACTGCAATAGAGATCGTGTTACAGTCCAAAAAAAAAAAAAAAAAAAAAGAATATCTTCTCCTAGTGTCTGGTGAAAAGTTAGTCCTTAGGTGCATTTAAAAAGACTCAAACTTGAATGAGAAGGTTTATGACCTGGAAGTATCTCAGTAGTAGCCGTGATAAGCCAGTCAACTTCTCTAAAATGGTAAATTGCCCTCAGGCTAAAAAAAACACGGTCCATAACACGTATACTACTTTTTTGCAGTACAATGCAGTGCTCTTGATAGCTGTTTAAAATGCCCTTATGTGTCACATGACCTTTCGGTAAATGGTGCTAAAGGATAATGATTCATGGCTGATCGAAATCTTAATTTACTCACCATTGGGTAAATTATTATTATTATTATTACTACTAGACGTGAGTCATTCCGTACCCATGCTGCCCTTTGTAAGAGGAAACACCACTACCAAAGATATTTCTTGAACCAGCTATTAATGAGTCACAATAAAGACATTCTCAAACCTCAGATTTCCATTTATGTTTTTATGTTTAAAGATTCTGGATTTGACAGTGACAAATAAATGACAATTAACAGTAGGTCTGTCATGTAAAATATGTAAAATCGTCCACTAACAAGGAGTTATGGTTAGGGGATAGGGTTATATTCAACATTTTCTCAAATTGGACATTTAGCTTTTACCTTTAGGACTTTACAGACATGTGTCTTATTGATCAGTTCCCCAAAAGGAAAGTATCCCAAAAGGTATGTATTAGAAAAATTAGGTCTTACAGGTTCAGTGTGTAACTTTGTTGGTGATCTATTAGCAGAAATGGAACATAACACGCATAACTATGTTTTCAGTAATATATAAAGACCTTGAAAAACAAATAGTTATTTTTCTATTACCTTAGATTTCACCTATTATGTTTACATAAAGAGCGGGTCCTCTTACACGGAGTCTGCCATCTTGTGCTGCCATGCAGAAAAAGGAGAGGAGTTTGCTGGGTCTGGCTAACCGTAATGAGTTTTGTTATAAGTTTGAGAAGGTGAATCGAGACAAATGGAGGTTCAAGAAAAAAAAACATGAAGAAGCAATAGACTAGCTTCTTACCCTTGTGTCACTAATCTTAGCTTTTATTAGCATGCAGAACAAGTCAATAAACACAATGCAGAACAAGTAACAATGACTGTGATAAATAAAATTACAATTTTTAAATATATGGATCTAAAATGATGACCTCTTTTGGTACTTAAAGGCCACCGTAGCTTCTCATACGCACTTGTTAGGGGTAAGCACTTTAGTTGATTGCAATGCTGAGTGCAATCTCACCACTAGATGCCAGGAAATGTTGCACACTGTACCTTTAAGTCAAATCCTTCAAATCATTCAATTTTCTGCCTGCATGACAGGCAGAAAATACCAAACTCATCAAACTCAGCTATCTATCTATCACATGAACTAATGGAAAGTAACGAAGCTGGCGGACACGCAGATGGCCACATACCTCGTAAAGGTTTTTACTGCGTGTGGTATCACAGGCTTGACTTCTCTTTGTCTCTTTACTGGGTGGTGTAGTGAGGAAAGCAGAGGTCAACTCACATTTCCTAGAAAGCTTTAACTGGTGAGGTGTGTGAGCTTTGTATGTGTGTGTGTGTGTGTGTGTGTGTGTGTGTGTTTAGCACAAATGTGGAATTTGGCCTGAGGCACAACGACTGACAGTGCTCTCGCTTTTAAAATAAAAAAAGCCCCCCCAACAGAAACACAAAGGGAAAGAAAGGGAGAGAGGAAGAGCGCGGCACCTTTACGTGACAGATGAAAGCCGTCATAATGCACCATTCATGGCACTATTTTAATAAACAAACAGTGAGGGCGCTTCTGTATGTGGTACTTTGCGTGAGTTTGTGTTGCCTTCCTCCTGTTATGGGCCTCTATCCAAACAGAACTTCAGTTACTCACAGTTTTCTGTCAAACTTATGGGATTATTACTGGATATACAGGTCAGACATGTAATATATTCTCTAGTATGCAGGGGATTTGAGTGATTTATAGTGAAAAAGAAGTACATTATACTCTACAAATACTAAGAAAGCTTTTAAAGTTTGTCTCAGTGGGAGGTTGTGTCAACTAGCCATGTGTCAAGACTAATTCTGTGCATGTATCTATATTTAAAATGTTAAGAACGATCCAACAAATGATCCAGTGAACCAACAACCAACAAAACTCAGCACTTTCCTCGCCCTCATCCAGCTCCCTTTTTGACATGCAAGCTAAACATTTACGCACACCCAATCAGGTTCGAGCACCACGCTTCCTGGATTACGACGCCCCGCCCAGTTCTGGCAAGAGAGGACGGTGCTTACATAACCCCTGACCCCTCTAATGCATTAATTGAGGGGGAAGTATGTGTGGGTCCATTTATTGTGATGGAGAGTGTTGGTAATTGCCCAGTGACCCAAACGTTCTTTTTCATCGTTGCCCCCCCGCCACCTCCCAATCATGGCACCAAGACCCCGACCTTCTGTTTCCAAAGCGGCTTCCATATTGTGCTCGTCGTCCCTTCCTGTGTGCGTGGGGTTTTGGAAAAGCTGAGGCCAAGAGTTCTGGGACAACGGGTGTAAGTTTTGCACTGCTGATATACCCTCGTATTTATATGAACGGTTACACCCTTATTGTCAAGAAATACTGAAGTTTTCAGATATTGGCAGAGTTACTCGTAGCACTAAAATTTTGATCATGAATCTGGGCCGTCAAATATGATCAAATTTGAACAACATATTGAACAGTGCATCGCCTGATCAATTTGTAGGCTCTAATTAAGAGCAAATCTTAAAACATAACTAAAACATTGCATCAAATCCAGGATGATAAATTTTTTGAAACCCTTGTATTGATTTGATTGATTATTTTCACCCACAAATGTTGATTTAGCATTTCGAAACTGACTTTACTTGACAGCACCGGATCTTACTGTTGAAAGGTCTGAACTAGAATTGGTCACCATGGTCATAATCAGACAACAGACATTCTGATAATAAAATAAATAAATAAATTTTAAAAAAATCAATGGAAATAGACTTGAAATCTTTTATTTATCAGTTTTTATGTACGTAAACGTTAAAAAAAACTTCCATCTGTAGTTTTAATCCAAAATTATCAGCGAGCGGAAACATCCGTCTGAGACCCGCAGAGGTCAGAAGCTTGTCTGAGCAGACATTTTCCATCTCCAGTCTAAATTTGAACATGCTGGTTGTTTTTGTTTTTCTGCCGCAGGCGTACACATACCCAGCCGGCCGTGCGTCCCGCCTGCGTAAAGGGGATGTTTATGAGTTATGGTGTGGGCAGAAAACATGTGTCAATATTGATTATCATTACCGAGTCCCAGAGAGCCTGTCGATCAGTTAGCCGTCTGCCTCCTTTCCCCACTTCAGACATAGCAATAACAAACCTCCAAGAGGAGGAACTCAACCTCGCTAATTAATGACGGCTTTATTTTCCTTTGCACGGCATGGACGCTAACCACCACACACACAGACACACGCACACACACACACACACACAGACACACGCACGCACACACACACACACACACACACACACACACACACACGCACGCACACACACACACACAGACACACGCACAGACACACGCACGCGCACACGCACGTACACACACACACACACACACACACACACACGCACACAGACGCTATACTATCAAAATGGTGAAAAGACGAACAATTGAAAGAAGAAAAACAAGAAAAGGAGTTATTAAAAAAAACAAAAAGAGTTCTGCTGCAACTGCAAAGATGTGGAGTCATCAGCACGCCCACACTCTTGCATTACATACTACACAGTCAGTCAATCCTATTATGAGAGTTGGCAGAGTGGTCCCACGTGGCCTACTCTTGAGGACAGCCCCCATGGGATCCAAAATGCATTAAGAAATTAATGTTCACCCTGGGATCCTTCCAAAAAAAAAAAAACAGACCTAACCTGTGGCTCTGTGTGTGTGTGTGAGAATGGAAGCCCAAATGGAGTCAGGAGGTTGACCACTGAGGTCAGTAATTGATAGGCCCCCACTCTTTTCAATCCCCCCCACACACTTGGCGCCTTCTGTTGGCCAAAGACAACTGGGCCTTAAATAGCAATCTAGAGCAAACACTCGTCGCCATTATGACTCCTTCTCAAGTCTGAAATCGAGTCATAAAATGCTCTTGGCGGAAGCACATTTAGGTTTTTATTATATGTGCCTCCCAATCCGGATATACAAAAAAGATTGCTGCGCAGCAACAATAACAACAGAAAACAGAATGCCCGGTCCGACAACAGGAAGTTGACTTTCAGATATGATCTTTGGATTCTGGTTTGTAGCAGTCAAAATGGCAGCCTTAATAATAATAATGGGTGGCAGTAATTTGTAGCAGTAATTTTTTAGAAATTGGACTGATTGCGTCGTGTTTTTGTTGGCCGCTCCACTGGGAATTTATGGGGTCGCCGATTGTTGTTAATGGATATTTTTGAGAAAATAATGGACATGTTTCTTGGCGAGGGCGAAGAAGTGAAGCTGTGGAAAAAGAACTTTTTCAAAATGTATTTACGTCATAATAAAGAGTCTTAACACGTCAAATAAGCATGTGAATGCTCATTTAGTGCACTTTACAACATCAGAAAAATCAGGCCTTACCTAACTCAACATGCTACTCAACTCCTGACACAAACTGTGGTCATCTCACGACTAGATTACTGTAACGCCGCCCAGCCTGCAAAGTAAAACCTCTACAGATGATCCAGAGCGCGGCGGCGTGCCTGGTCTACAACCAACCCAAAAAGGTCACACGTTTCCCCGCTGCTCATCGAGCTCCACTCCATCTGTTGCAGCCCGCATTAAATTCAAATCGCTAATGCTCGCCTACAAAGTAGTCCCCGGTACTGCACCCACCTACTTGAACACCCTTATAGAGGCATGTTAATTCACGACTGTTGCGTTCCTCCAATGAACAACGCCTGGCTCTGCCACCCGTTCGCTCAAGGCAATCCAGACTCTTCTCGTCTGTTGTTCCCCGTTGGTGGAACGTACTACCAGTTCCTATCTTTACCTTCAAAAACCTCCTGAAGACCTCTAGCTCTTCAGAGAGGACCTCCTCTCCAACACTACCAACAACTGGACACGCTAAATCTATCCCCTTTAAGAACTGTCACAGCACTTCATGACAAAGTTTAACAAAGTTTTGACCCCTGGACTTCTAAGAAAACGTCACTGATATCATAGGGGGAACATCTGGAATGCCTTCACACATCTTCAAAGATCATCACTGAACAAAGACATAAACACAGCTTCCTTTCAGTGAAGCTAGCCTTCATTTCTATATTAATAGTATCTCATATTAAAGCACATGTTTTCTCTGGCCCCTGCTGCACAATCTTAGGCAGACTTTACAGCGGAGTGCCTGCCAGAGGCCGCAGGTAAAGTCAACACAACTTACTGACCAGGGCTTGTACTGCTTTCTCCTTTAATCTGCATCTTAATACGGTTAATAGCTAACATAAACGTATGCGCACATATTTGCACAAACACCTACGCACACAGTTTGACATTCCCACAAGGAAGCCAAAGTGAAGACCGCACAACCGTTTCCGTGTTGGTCTTGGGTTTTTTGTGCAAGAATTTGGAATCTTCAGGAATTGTGTTGTCTTAAATAACAAGTTCTCAACTGAGTTTAAATGGATAAAAGTGAGTTTTTAATGGGGCTTTTATCCAAAGCACGTCTTTATTTGCCTCTCATTCACACTGATGGCAGTGAGCTAACACACATTAGCAAACATTGTTATCAGTGGACGACCAAAACCCACCTACTCGGGGAGTGTGTGCACCCAGTTGGTGGCCAAGTGTGTTTTCATCAAAGATTTCAGCTTCTTGAATCCAAATATTATTGCTTGTTGAGTGTTTTGCTGAATTCCAACGTGATATTCTACATATTGTGAGGCCTAAATCTCTTTTTTCACGTGTGTTGTCAACCTATCGGTCATCCTCCAAATTCATTTATGGAGTAGGTTTCTTCCAATCCAACTGGTTCCTCAAGGGTATGTTGCAGGGCTACCTATCATTGCTACAGGCCAAATTGTGTAAAAAATATTGGAAAATACAATGAACAATGACGACTGTGAACTAACTATCCAGCACACGTTCCACAAATCCAACAAGAGTTGTTTCGCAGCTCGTTCAGTCGGGCATCGTCTATCCGGCCTAAAGTCAATGTTTGGAACTTTAACAATGGTGGTGGAAGTGCACTTAAGCTCATGGACTTCTTTAAAAAACCTAACCTACTATTTCACAATGCAGAGCAGACCTGTATACACTCCACTGCTCCTCAAAGCAAGAAGGACAGACGTCTGAGTATCAGAAGTCGCTCGCGTGAACGCAAATATGAGCTTTTAGAAATGGACTGCTCGCAAAATTGACGTTTTTTGTGTCTTCCTATTGACTCAATCCTGACTGAAGGGAGGAATAACACTCTGGCTTGTTCATATATTAAAGAGTAAAGTCCTCTTGCATGTGGCCACATTGTGAAATTCAATCAGAAGAATTATATTTGCAAAGAAAAAAAAAAAGACAAATATCTCACAGAACTTAGCAGCTTGGATGTGCATTTGTGTGTGTGCGTGTGTGCGTGTGTGTGTGTGTGTGGCCATATTTTCCTCTCTCTGCGGTCTGTTCATATTCTAATCAGTATGTTTCCTGCTTGCATTGATCAGGGCCTGATAACCACCACTCCTATATGGTGTCTCCTCAGCAGATGCAAGAGACAGATAGAGGCTGAAAGAAAGAAACCAAATGAGAAAGCACAAGGCTACAACAGGATGAGAGAGTATATATGTGTGAAACACACAGTTCTGTTGTACAAATGCTTTTCACACGTCAGATTTTATGGTAATGGTTGGACTGCGAATGTCTCAGATCAAAAATATGTTCAAGTAACACGGATATCAGTTTGCACATGCAGCATATCAGGGTGGTGTTGGCCTTTTTATTTGATATCAGATATTAACCTGTCCGTGCCGTCGAGCGTCACAATGGTGCGGGTTACTTTCCGATTCTTATTTTCTTATTCCTCATTTAAAAGCCAAAATAAGTAGTGCTGAACAAAGAGTTGCATTCATAAGTGGAGTTTCAGTTTTCACCTCCCCTGATAGTCTAAGTGCAGTTTCAAAGATAAGATGTGAGTAAAATTCTGAAAAAAAATTTTTGGTTCAACTATTGCATCCAGTACAAAATGTTGGCTTCTTCTGTCAAAACCTTTTTACCATCGATGCGTTTCCTGATTGTCAAAGTGCTGCTTCAAAGACAAAGACATGAGGAAAATTCTGAAAGGAAATCAGATTTTTGTACTTTTTAGCCTGAAAGGTGGATCACATTTAAAAACTCTGAAACAAAGCACAATGATGGGACATGTGAACGGAATTGTTTTTGACAAAAGAACATTCTGTCAAATGTATTTTTTGGTCGTGAAAATGCTCAAATACAAAAATACTAAAAGCACAAAAGTCTAAATGTTGTTTTAGAGACAAGATATGAGGAAAAGTATGAAAAAAAGTTGATTTTTGTGCATTTTTGGCCTGAAATTTGAGTCACATTTAGCACATGTAGCACAAATATTTGGCTTCTTCAGTCAAAACCCATTTTCATTCACGTGTCCCATCGCTGTGCTTTGTTTCAGAGGCAAGATATGAGGAAAGTTCTTTAAAAAATAAAGTGCATATTTGGTCCTGAAAATGCTCGAATATGAAAAAAATACTGAAATCTAGCACAAAATATAAACTTCTACCTTTTCCACTCATGTTCCTTGATTGTCAAAGTGTTTTTTCAAAAGACAAAAGTAGATTTTTGTACATTTTATGCCCTGAAAATTACATTTAAAACACTGCGGACAACCACAATGTTGGTTCCTCCTGTCAAAACCTTTTAATATTCACTCGAGAATCTGATCTAAATAACCCGCTGGTCGTAAAATCAACCTCAGAAACTTGGGACGGACGTCTAAATCAAGAAAACCAAAACAATATTGGGGGAGAACAGAGAACAACCCTGACAGCTGGAGTCTCAGCTGGGTTTCTGAGAAAGAGGAAAAAAGGTCAAAGAGCTTTAAGCCCTTATCTGTTGGGAGCTCGCTGCTGTGGGGCTTCAAATGTATGTATGCTCATGTGAAGCCATTACATGGCGAGCAAGCACGGCAACATCTCTGCTGTACCAGAACGACTGACGGTGTAACACCCTCTTCCTGTTTCCTATCGATTTCAATCAGTTTAGGGTAACATGCATCCCACACCTCTACAATCGCAATCTGCACTGTGTACATACATTTTTTATTTGAATGCATATTGGTTCCACGTATAGGAGCGCCACCAGCCGTGCACCGCACCGGTTATGATTTAATGAATTCAAACAGTATGGTGGCAACTTTCTTATTGTAATGCTTTGTAGTTCATCCATTTAAAAGGTGCTTATGAATGGTAATTTAACTTTCAAAAGAGCAGACACAAAACTAACAAACCTGACTTCACCGAGAGCCCGTTTAACATGTTCGCGCCGTGCATTTTCATGCAATCCTTTCTGCATTTCAAAGCGCCCGGTCTGACTGATTACTGTGTAAAGCCAAGGTTTGCATTTCCATGCACACACCTTGTGTGACTTATCAAGAGAAGAAAAAAAAATGTTAAATATATTCACACTTTTATGTATCACTTTACAGTCTGAATAAAATAAATGTAAAGTGTGTTTACATTTGAATTTTTTGAATTCAGGTTCTGGCCTCCTTTTTTTTTTTTCTTTTCTTCAGGGCCGCACCTTCAATATTCGATTTTTTCTTTTCAAGTGCAGTCACCTATTTCCTATCTCGCTAATACATTTTCCACATCTGTAAAGTTTATTTTTGTAACTTTATTGGTTTCCCCCGGTGAGTCAGGTAGTAGAAGGGAAAGGGAAGTCATTACAGCTTAGTCCTCCAGCCTGCCTGCCTCCATCTTACACAGCCAGGAGAAAAAAAGTACAGAATGTCGACAGCTATCTCTCATTTTTCATCAGGACGCTGTCTTCTCTGGAGACTCCATTTGTGTAGTAAACATCTTAAAAGGTTCCCTCGGCTCCCCTCTCCCTTTCTTCTCCTCGCTATTTATTTATTTATTCTCTCTCTCTCTCTCTCTCTCTCTCTTCTTCTTCTTTCCAGATTCAGTTCGTCTTATTTTTTAAACTGCTTGACTCCTAAAATACAGATATCACAGTTGGGGCCCCCATGAGTTTTTTTTGAAAAATGAGCATATTACTTCCTACATCTCCCTTTCCCTTATTTTTTTTTGTCACAATAAATATTTCCATTTATATGCAAATTATTATCTACTGACCAAAAATGGATAAAAACTCGTCTTGTTTTCATTGTGGTGCGCCGAGCATGCGAGTGCGAAGGCGGCAAAGTGTCGGCAGCTGGGAGAGCGCAGAGAGAGAGAGCAGCTCCTCATTTAAAGAGTAAATAATCTCCCATTGCATTCTATTATTTATACCCCTGGCTTGAAAGGGACTGTATTAACTTATAAGTTATAAGTAGTTAGAAGTTACTTACTTTAAACTGGGGGGGGGGGGGTCGGAGGAAGTAGAGAGCCGACGCTCTGCTTAGCTGACTTCCCCCCAAATTGCTGACATAATTACATGAATGTAATTTTTTATGACTCACAGAAAATCTTGGCATTTTCACTGAAGCAGATAATTAGACTTGGAATAAAGCAGGGGCGGAATAATTAATACATCAAAACTAGATGAACTTTTTCTAATTATTTTTATTTAATCTCCATTCTAATTATTGTTCTAGTCGGCTGAGCGAGATTGCCTTTCTCATTCAGGGTGTGAAATGCACCCGTAGCGCTCAATCCTCACCCAGTGAAATATCAACTAAGCGTGGAGACGGGAAATCACAGGGTGCTCACCACCGCCACTCTCTCTTCCCTCTTCCCCCCCTCCTCTCCTCTCTGATTGAACTGTAATTTAAATTTCTCCATTGCCAACAAACAATTTACATACACCTGCCAGACTCTTATTTATTTATTTCCCCCTGACTTCCTCCTCCTCCTCCTCCTCCTCCTCCTCCCTCACCTCCATCCTCTACGTCTCCAAATGTATGGCAATCAATATTTCTCCGGCTTTAAATGAGTTTGTTAATTAGCCTAATGTGGTTTGGATAGAGGTTGTGTTCCCCCCCTCCCCTTCACCACCACCACCATCACCCCCTCCCTATCTCTGCATTCAGGAGGAACATTTGCTTAAAATAACCAGAGGAAATAAAGTGTGTGTGTGTGTGTGTGTGTGTGTACATGTGAGTGTGTGCGTGCGTGGAAAGTTGCTGACCACAGAGTAAATTTTCCCACTTATCTCTGGTGTCACTCTACCAAGAACCTGCCTCTGAAAAGGAATAGTACATCTGATAAGAGTGCAGTTTAATGCTGATGTAAACATAATTAACACTCTGACACACACACATGCGTACGCAAGCTACGCAGGCTCTCTCACACACACACACACACACACACACACACACACACACACACACACACATAAAGGTAGATGCACAAACAGAAATTCAGATTAGAGGATAAATTAACGAGAAAGAGCAAGAAAATCAGAGCACTTACGTGTGGACAAGCCTCCGTTCTTTTGGCGTTCTTTGGGGGGGTAATAAATTAAATATTCGCCTTCATGCATCAATATTCATATATCTTTTTAAAAGACTTTCAAGCCAACTTCTTCACCAGCAGTTATTAAGACACCTCATTGAATGTAGGCCAAATTATGCAAGCTGTTTCACGTTCTCTTTGTATGTGTGCAGACGTTTAGCAGTGGATCAATCTGATGCTCAGATTGCATAAAGAGTAAGAGACTGAGGAAGGGTGGATGGTGGATGGTGGTGGAAGTGGAAGTGGATGGTGGAGGGGAGCTCTGAGGGTGGAGGGGAGATTAGGAACTAATGCAAGTCAGCTAAATAAAATATTACAAAAAACATTCATCACAAGCATGAAATTAAAATAATTCTTGCTCTCCCTCTATATCCACATTTCTTATTACGAGTCTGTGTATTCACTAGATTAAAATTGCCGCTTGATTAATACACAAAACAAGATCAGATTTAATTAACATCAGATTTAATTGAGGCCCTACAATTCTTTTTTTTTTTTTTCCAGTTCAGATAGAGACGATCGCAGAGCTTCCATAATTAAACAAATGTAAATCTAGCAGCGCCTTTTCAAATAATAATAAAAACAGATTGATGTGCATCCCCATGCAGGCAAATCTCCCCATTTAAAACAAATATATTAGCATTATTATTATTCCTTTATATAGATTACAATTTAAAAAAAAAAAAAAAACAGAAATAATTTGGGAATAATTTAATTAAAGGAGATAATAAGGTTTTTGGAATAAAGAGCAGAAATTCTTTCTATATTTTGACCCCGTTTGAATAGATTGCGTTTAATTCGCTCGATTCTTCCGACGTCTATTTGCGAAATATCCAGACAAACCTTAATCTAGATTAACCGCCATCAGAAAAAAAAAGCTCATATCCTGTTTAATGAAATCATATTTGCTCACACGCGGCCCCTCAAAGCCTCTTAAAACTGCTCTATTTACATGGCTTCACATAGAGATGCTGCAGCATCACTTTAACTCTTTGAAAATTCGTCAGCCGCATCGAAAAAAGGGCTGCTTTCTCTTTTTTTGTGTGTATTTTTGTATTTGAGCTACTGGGTTTCACTTGTGGTGTCGGACAGGAGGGGTGTCAGTCTTGTTTTATTTTGTCATTTCAGCGACGTGAGGCCCAGTTTCTTATTTCTTGTTTGTGAGAGTTGATATTCCGCTCGCGTTTAGTTGTGGTATCATGATCAAAACCAGATAGCGTTCTGTTATCGCTGTGTTGTATTATTTCTATGGGCCAATATTTTTTGGTATTATCAATGTAATCTGGAGTATCTAGCTAGGTGTGTGTGTGTGTGTGTGTGTGTGTGTTTACCTCTGTTCTGCTTGGTGGGACTCCATGTTCACAAGGCACAAGGATGGAGGAGGGAACTCTAAAAAGGAGCCGAGCTGCGGGTCTCTAATAAGTACGTAGTGCCACCATGTGTCCGGTGGAGGAACTGCAGGTGTTTGGTAACCTGCAGGAACCTGCATGTTTGAATCTTTGCATATCTAGTTTGTTTGCGTGTTTGTCGTTGAGTTGTACGTGTCTTTGTCCGTGTGTTTCGGA
This sequence comes from Sciaenops ocellatus, assembly GCA_033000465.1. Classification (NCBI taxonomy): domain Eukaryota; kingdom Metazoa; phylum Chordata; class Actinopteri; family Sciaenidae; genus Sciaenops; species Sciaenops ocellatus. The sequence continues at coordinate 18,944,989 of CP136889.1, forward strand.
GGGGGGGAGGTCAGGTGAAGGCATGTGAGATGTTGCGCTCGCCAGACAAAACATATTTCTTATCCCCATGTGAAGAAGAGCTTCGGGAGGATGTGGGCTCAGATCTTGTGCTCAGATGAAAGATGGTGCTCAGACTGACTACGTGCAACAAAATGGGTTTATGAAAAGTTTTCTACAAACACAATACGCACGTTATCGAACGATTATGCAACGTTTAAAGCTTCACTTTTCATCGAGGTTGAGGATGCAGTTAACGTACGTCGTTTTAAGGTTTTCCCCCCTCAACTTTTCTGTGTGTGTGTGCTTGTGCGTCCTGGCGGGGCGAGCTGCCTCCTGGCGCCACGGGGATGAAGGCTTCACGCTTGGGTTGAGATTACCTGTGCGGGCGCCCTGTGTGGCTTGTTTATGAATCAGCTTTTTTGTTCCGATTTTCCCCTCCACTTGTGTCTTTTCAGGACAGGTCTCTAACACCCCGGAGAGGGAGGGAGGGAGCCAAGGAAGGTGCACAGAGGGGGTAAGGCGGGCGTCGGCCAGCCACACCTCGCCGTGAACCCCTCACCTGGACGTGACCCGCGGGGTGTTTATAACCGCGGTTTATCTCCATGGCGATAAAGCCTCGTGTGCTGAGGCTGTGGAATGAAAACAGGGTTGGCGGGCCAGACAGACAGGAGTCGAGGATGTAACGTAACACACACCGCCCCAACCAGCTGAGTGGCCGAGCCAGTGACCTGCATGATCGCCTCGAGAAACTCTGAATTAAAAAGAAAAATCCCCTCTAGGATCCTCACACACACACACACACACACACTCTGTTGCATATCATTCACTGAGGGGTTTTTTGGTGATTAACTGCTGCCCTTTTGATGACCCTTACTTGGCCTTTTACGAGCGTCAGCTGGTGGTTTTCTAAATCTTGAGTTGAGAGAGAATGTGTCTGAAATTATCTGATCAAAATTTGGTCGAATGACAGCAACATCCAGGCATCCTGGTGTGTCGATGCTACTGTCCTTCTCATTAAAGGCAACTTGAAATTAATCAGAGCTTACAAGAAATGAAAATACGTTCTCCGACTTTCCGACCCTGTGCATCGCACTCCGACCCCACGACCACTGGTTCTTCCTGAAGTCACAAAACTTCAAAAAAAAAAAAAAAAACAGCTCAGAAATTTGAAATAAGTTTATAAAAACAGCTGGTGGCTGTAGTTTTTAGCAAGGAGTTAAATGTACACATGTTTTGGGGACTATTTCCAGCCATGGATTTGGTGCTTTAGTGAGTGTCGCTAGGAGGCCATCACTGTGTAAGATTGAGAATATTCTACCGTGTGAGGAAACACGTTTTTGGACAACAGTGGAGCTCTATGGCAACTATGGAGAAACTACAAAGGGCCCACAAAACGTCTTAAAGGCCCTAAATCCTTTAAGACAGTGTTTGGTTTGTCCATTCTGGGCTACTGTAGAAACATGGTAGACTCCGTGGAAGAGGACCCGCTAACAGGCTCATTCTGAGGTAACAAACACAAAACAGTTCTCATTCCCATGCAATTATACACTAATAAAAACAAAGTTATGCATATTATATTGTGTAAAAAAAGCCCCTTAAATGTGACACACTGGACCTTTAAGTAAGAGTACAGCATGTACTTAAGTTTTAAAAGTAAAAGTACTCTGGTGGCCCATCCGGAGTCAGGCTAAGTCCTCGAGAAGCAACCCGGGTTCGACTCCGGCCTGTGGTCCCCTTGCTTTTCCTGTATGTCTTTGGCTGTCCTTTCAAAATAAAGGGGAAAAAAAAATGCCCCCAAAAAATAATAAAAAGTAAAAGTACTCATTATCCAGAATGGTGTATTAACATGTAACTTTGACTGCTTTTATTTTATTAGGTGGTTCAACACTAGGGTTAGATGTTTTGTACGTGAAATCTTAATTTGCAAAGTAACTAATTACGACTGTTTAATATCAGATTTACCGTACAATATGGGCCGGTGTTGATGCAGAAAGTATCATAAAACTTAACACAGGTACATTGAACTGAATTAGTTTGCACCACGAGTTGGTCTGACTCAGACCGACAGTTTTAAACAGTTTTATAGGGCACATATTTTCTAAAATCTCACCTGTGCTAACCACACCCTGATGACAGACACACACACACACACACACCTCAGGACATCGAGTCACCGTGAAGCCTCAGTGTGTTTACACAGGAGCAACCGTTGAGCTGGAACACTCAACTATTCCAAGCATGTGTTACATTCAAGTGTCGGGGGCCATTGTGCGCTTGGAGAGCGACTGTTGTTCGAGTGACTAATGTAAGAATGACACGAGCCAAGTGGGCTTAACTGGAAGTAAACGAAGTTTGGGGCGAAACGCTTGGCAGCGGAGCGGCGGTTCAGGATTCATCACGTTCACGAAAAATCGAGACGGCAGATTGGATTGGAGCGAGAGAGCGAGAGAGGCCTTCCTCCACCACCACCACCACCACCATCATCCACTCTTGTCTCTCGCTGTAACATCCATAGGCCCGATCCCAGCCGCCCCAAACTGCCGGTTCAATTACCCATCATGCCCTTGACCTTGGAGGTCAGGCTTGCTTTGGAGGATGAAGCCTTAGATGTCCGCAGAGAGAAATAGAAAGTGAAAGAGAGGGTGGAGGAGGAGGAGGAGGTGGAGGAGGAGAGTGGTGGGGGCGAGAGCACAGGGAAGGAGGGATTGAGAGTTAGAAGGGGTGAGGTGGAGAGATGGATTGTGGGGATGGGTGAGGGATAGTGTGTGTGAGTGTGAGAGAGAGAGAGAGATGGGGGAGAGAGAGGCCTCAGCCCTGCTCTCTCTTATCTCTCCAGCTTGGTGGAGTTTTAAATTATTCATTCCCTGCTGCTCCCGCCGACTTACACATCTCCATCACACGGCTGCCCGCATCCGCCCGGGGAACAGGCGGTCGCCACGGCAACCTTATCGCAGATCGCAGATTTCGGCTCCAGAAATGAAATAAAAGAGGAAATTGGCTGTATTAGCATAAGAGGAGTCAGCCCGGAGTTGAATACACACATCACCCTCCCCTCCTCTCCTCCATTGCCTCCCCCCTCATCCTCCCACCACCACCACCCCCCCAAAAAGCTCACAGCAACACCCCCCCACCGCCCCTGCCTCCCTTTTCTTATCAGCGCTGTCTGATCGCTGCTCTCTCTTTCTATATTTTTTTTTTCTAATTCCACTCCCCACCATCTCCTTCGCCGCCGCCGCCACCACCGACTCGCCCTCCAACCACACACACACACACACATACACATACACACACCCACATCCCTCTCTCCCGCCACCGCCGCCGCCGTCGCTCTTTGTTCCTCCTTGTGCTCGGAGAAGAATGGGGCGAGCGGGTGGGAGAGGAAAAATAGATGTGGTCGGCGTGACCTCTGACCTTTTCCGAGGGGAGTAAACAATAAGCAATAACCTGGGAGACGTGACTCTAGCAGCACCGCCGCTACTGACTGACAGCACACTTTATTTCCTGTCCAATAGGACCCCCCCCCCTTCCTCATCATTTTATTATTATTTTTTTCTCCTCCTTTCTGTCAGGCTTTCATTCTTGGTCCAGTCCGCTGGGATCTACCATCTCGAGTATTGGGCAGCGTTTTGCGACACTGACCTTAAAAAAAAAAAAAAAGAAAGAAGAGATATTTGTTTGGCTTTCAGGTGAATGGATGTAACTTCCAGGCGGTGTGTGTGAGGCCTCGCTAGTGTAATCACTCTTTGCAAAAAGGACCCAGGTCCACATTAACATCCTCCATCAATACATAATCTCCTATAGCTATCAGCAGCCCTCCATCAATGTGAAGCCACAAAGGCCGGGGCACAATGCGAACTCTTTAGGAGACACCCATAAATGTGTTTCCACCCCTTTAGCGCCTATTCTGCCGCCACTTAACCATTCGGTAACAAGTCGTCCCCATTCCTCCATTTCCCCTCCCTCTCTCTCTCTCTGTTACCTCCATCCTCCGCCCTTCCTTCCCCTAATTGAAGTTAAACAGCTGAGAAATAGCGACCATGTCCCCCCCAGATGGTTATAAATGTCAACATACTCTCCCACTTAGATTGACACTTCCCCTGGGGATGAGTGCGTCTGCAAGTGTGTGTTTGTTATGGTAATCATCTTCCTCCCTCTCACATCTTTTGTGCAAATCAAACCAGTAGGGGGGCCAATAAAGCACAATGACGCCCCCACCGCGCTCGCTGGTGGCGTTCTCCATTATCGTCGCCATCATTATGGCAACTTTAGTTAAATGTTATTTTAAAGACGCCGTCTTCTTGTAGGTCCCCCGATGCCTAAAGATTAAAAAAAGAAAAAAAAAAAAGCATGACTGAATCGATGACGGATTAACAGAAGCATTCACTTTGTTCGCCCCCTCACTTTCTGACTGTTTTTTCTCTTTTGTTGTTCTGAGTGTGGGGATGCTTTAAAACTCCAGGCTCTGTTTTTGGCGGCGATCCGATCCAACCCGGTTTTGACCCTTTCTGCTAAATCCCACGCTGACCACAGTGTTAGAACACAACCAGAGTCAAAAGTTTGCAGAGGGTGATGCTAGTTTGTGCCACTACTTTAGTACCGGTTATCCCAAGGATTTTACTCTTTGAATTATAGTTTGGACCACAGAACTCTAAAATTATTATATAACAGCTAAAGCAACAATAACCAAAGGCCACAGAAAATACTCTACTATACTATACTATACTATACTATATTTATGATAGGCAGGCTGGTTGTGAGGTGATTGAGAGTTTCCTTTTAATGATATTCTCAATGTTTCTCAATGAAAAGAAATTAACACTTGCATCCTCAATAGTATAGTATAATATAGTAACACATACAATATATTATATCAGCTGTTTTCAAAGTCTGAGACCGTAGGCCTCCCCTCAGTAAAAGCACAGAAAAAGGCGCCCCTCGACCCCCTAGTCCATCCTATAAACAAAAAGGTATTTAGTGATTTTAAACGGTAAAATTCCTCAAAACTTTTGTATCCCTGAACCACCAAATAAACACATATTTATGATATTCAATACGATTAACCGTTGAGAATAATGTATGTTTACACCTTCATTCATTGAAGCTTCTTTGATACAGTTTGGAGCCTCCCCTGGGAGACACGCCACCAACTTTGAAACCTCTGTATTATGTTAGGGTAATCTTTTTTTGGGGGGGGGGTTCTGACTTCTGAGAAATCATGTTTTTTTGGGGGGGTTTTCAGTTTAGTATGAAATCTTTCTAATTACCCAGGCCCCCCCAGTCACCATCGCGATGAAGAAGAACCGAATTCAGAACCCTTTTTTTAAAATATATAAATTGGTGCAGTAGGAATCAATTCAGCAACAACATAGTTAATGAATTCATCCAGACTTGACAAAGAATTTGATAATGAAGTGTTTTAAACTGCTCAAATCAGGTGTCTTCTCAGTGTAATCTTTACTTTCAGCTCACCCTTAGCAGAATCTTAATCTTGGTGATTGGATGGAAAAGACGAAATTGATGAAATGGTGACTTAGTTGACAAAGAATATATCTTGTTAAGACAGTTGCTCTGTACGACTGATTCAACAAGTTCTCCACCTGATGGTCACAACAAAACTAAAACTGTATAACAGGATCCAAATAAAATCAACAGTTTGACCATGGTTCTAGATCAGCGCCTGTGCCTTCATGCTGTGTTATCAGCAGAGTTTTCTTGATGAAATTAACCAAACAATGAGCTCAGTGTGCTTGTGTTAAGTGGCCATGGTATGTTTATTATGATAATGCAGTCGGAAGTGTCTTGATGAAGAAAATAATGTATTCAGCAGCATTCAGAACTTACTTTGGCTCTGCCGTGTCTGATATTTTCTTACATCAAGACCTCACTGTGTTTTATTATTTACATTTCCATGAATAATTCTGATCTAAGGTCTCATGATATCAAAGTCCTGACTAATGACAGGCCAAAAATGGCAGACCATTATATCACCCTATCCCACAGGAACAATATCAGATGCATAGGAATCTAATCTGATGCATTTCTTCCACTCTTTGTATTTTGTCCCATCAGACACGAAGTCAGATAGGAGAATGTGGAGGAAGAGGATGGGGACATGTCTGCAAAGCTTCATCACACTTCCTCCATTTCCAAAACAGGCCAAAACGAACAGAAACCGGGTTAGTGTATCGCCCTGGGGTTTACTTTGGACGGTGTTCTTGAGTTCAAATTGGAGTTGATATTGTACAACAAACAAAACAAGAACTACTGCAGGCACCATCGAATAATCTTATCTGTTTATTTGAGTCCAAAACTGAGCTTCTGAAAAAAAACAAAGAACTACTTTGCCATGGAGCAATCCAAATGTCTCTATTCTAACCCCCTTTTTGTTCAACCATTCATCTGTTTCATCACAAGTGCCTTAATATTGGAACAATCCTGATTGCTTTCTCGAGGCGTTATCTCCTGAAAGGCTTCTTTCCCTTTCGTCCTGCTCTCTAATTCCCAAAACCCTCCTCCTGTGTTTCCCCACTTCGTAGCATCGGGCCTGTTTATTCCCCAAGCTCTTAATCTGTTTTAAGTGGTGAATACTTTGGAACAGTGAAGAAAAAGGCCTTAACATGAAGACAGCCCAGGCTTCCTGCACCATGCTGCTATCCTTGGTGGTCTTCTAAAGCTCCCTCTCCTTCGTTTTCTCCATGTGATTGTGCTTGGTATGGTTGGAGGCTCATCGCAGCCTACATGTGATTTCACATGGGCTATAGAGACACTTAGCGCCTGTGGCTCTGTCCCTCCCACACACAGTCTGCTAGGAAGAGCTGTACCACTCACAATCCGATGTGTAGGTTTGCTGAGAAGCGCCTGTAGTGATGACAGTGTGTCTGTGCATGGAGAGTGCGTGTTTGTGAGAAAGGGAGAGTGTGCGTTCGCTTGTAAAAGTGCGCGTGTGCGAGTTCAATGCCAAGACCACACATCCTGTACTGTTTTTGTGGAATCGCACACATGGAAATACGCAGGATGTCAGCCAGCGGTTTGGTAATAGTAAGTGACAGGGTGAGACGGGAGACAATGATGATCCCTCACCGTCCTAAAATGGATCGGTGCTGCCCCCCCGCCTCCCCTCCGAACCGAGTCCAACCCCTCCGTCCCACGCTTGTCCCTGCTCCCTGGCCCTGAGCAGATAACCGCGGCGGGACGGGTGAACGAATCCCAGAGGTGCGTCCCGTAACAGCGATGCGCCGCTTGGGCCGAGGGAGTGTGGGCGCAGCAGCGGGGTTGATACCCCAATGGTTTTGTGGGTAGCGGCGTCACACTCGGTTCCAGCCCTCGGGGGTCGAGGCGTAAGGGGACTGCTGTCTTTTCTTGTCTGGTCGGACGGCGTTGGTCACAGTGGATTTTCAGAGAAGGCTGAGGAGCCGTGCACGGTCCCACACCATGTTAAAGACTGCGGGACGGCAGCCATTTGTAGTCCTGTTTGGACAGGCGTCAGTGCGCGGTGGGCTGGTGATATGGACTTTGGAACAAAAGGGATTGTGACAAGTGTCAACAACAACAGCAGCTACAGCCCCAGCCTGTGTTTGATTTGATTTGGTTTGCTTCAGGCCAAAGCAAGTGCTTGTATTCTTACAGCATCGAGGAACAAAGCCCAACCGAGATGTAAAGTTTCGGAAACAAGCACCTTGAAACCCACAAAGGTACCCCTGATTGAAGACAGCAGGTATTAACACCTCAAATTTAAAAGAACTAATCTTTCCCCTCCATCACGTGGAATTTGCCTGCAAAGAGAATATTTGGATGCACAAAAACAAATAATCCGTTATGGTCAGGGGTAGGGTGCTACGAAAGGCAAAGCTTCATCCTAGGAGGTAACTTTTGTGTTCAGTGTTGATCTGAGATGTTTCACTGCATGGAAAAAAAAGAACAGGGTCTTTCACAACTACCTTGTTTGGTCCGGACTTTCTGACTTTTCAGTTTGATCTGAACCAGATTCACAGGTGTGAAACCTGGAAAGCTGTGAAGCCTGACAAAAAAAAAAAAGAGGTGTTTGGATTAAAATGCCAAAGAATCACAACAGAACGACAGTCGTTGTAGAGATATCTCGAATGGCAGTCGCTTCTATGGGCCAAGTTTCAAAAACAGACTCCAAACTTCCCATAATGCAACAAATAGCATTGTTTGTTGGACCATCACTGCACTGTAGGTGCAGTAGTTTGTAACTAGTTTGTAACACCGACCCAAACTGACATAACCCTGATGACATCGTCAGAGTTATACTCTTTATCATTGGACATTATACAACTGATTTCATAGAAACGCTCCTCCTGATGGGTACATTTACTGCAAAAAAAGCTAAAGTATGACCTTACGATGTCTTTTTAAGGGCTGTTATAATTGACGGAGTACTATAAAAAAAAACACAAGTTACATTACATTCACAAAGCGATAAAAACCAAACCTATAAACCAAAAGAAGTTTCTAATCTATCTAATATGTTAAACTGATGAGACCGGCAGGATATTAGAGGTTTATTAGGCCTCCAATACTCTGCTGATTATAACAAAATCAAATGAATGAATACAATGCAAGAATACAAATAACATATGCTTGAATACAAGGCGATGTGCTTGGGGATGTATAAACCTATATGTGTGTGTGTGTGTGTGTGTGTGTGTGTGTGTGTGTGTGTGTGTGTGTGTGTGTGTGTGTGTGTTCTTGTTGTGTGTGAGTTGCCGAGTGTTGCAGCAAACAAGCGAGCAGAGCCCATAAATCGTGGCACTATCAGTGGTCCGGTCTTGGCCACCCTTGTGTTCTTTTATTGAATGTTATTGTAGCTGGACGGCCCCTTGGTAGATATTTCCTGGTAAGAAATCAAGATCAAAGCCGAAGGGTTGGGGAGGGAGTGGGTGAGGAGAAGAGAGGAGAGGAGAGGAGGAGGATGGTAAAGGGAACAATGACTGATGGACATTGGAGGAGAGGGGAAGAAGAGGGGATAAGAGTTGGAGTGGGTGGCCACTGGCACTGCTTTAAAGCTAAAGCTAAAGAGTGAGTGGTGATATTCAACTTAAAGTGAAAAGTGGGGGTGTGAGAAGAGATGTGATGTGGATTTAGGATCATCCTACGATGAAGGATGGAGACAATCTCCTCTATCGTCCTCTGCGATTGGTCAGATGAGGGTGTTATTTTGTTTCCTTTTTGGACAGTGTAGGAGTAAGAAAACACAGCCGAGATCAAAATATCACAACTTTCATGAGTTACATCCAGCAAGGGAACCGAGATACAAACTTATTGTGGTAATGATGTCATTGTGTTTAGTCAATGTTTGACAAAATGAGAAATCAGTGGGCGCATTTCTTTGTGAGATTTACTCTCCTCTGATCCTTTGGGGGGAGTCGTAAAAGTTTTGACTTCTGTGTATTTGTTTTGCTTCAGTCGTCTCCTCATGAGGAATATTGTTCATGTGATGAAAAAGCAGAACCAGATTTAAAATATATATATCCAACAGTGTGTTTACAGCGGTGTTATAAAGCACAACGTGAGAAAGACAAATGAGTGATTTCCACCATGGTTTAGAGCCAAAAAAGGCAGTTTTCAGAAGTATCCGATTAAATTCTACAGAAATTGGTCTAAAAATAATCCCACTGGAGCGGCATATGAACAGATTACCAAAAATAAATATAATTTCAGAAAAAATCTGCATTGATTACTCTGCTTTAAAGCCTCTTTTATCATAAAAGAGGCATCATCAGCCTTTTAGAAGTACCTCGTTTGGTCCAGACTTGCCAACTTTTTAGTTCGATCCGAACTAAATTTACAGGTGTGGACCAACAAACAACTGAACGAAAAGAGGTGTTCCCGATCAAGGTGAACCGTGGTTTGGTTTATTTCAAGTGAGAAAGCATATTTTATTTGGACGATTCAGACTATCGAGCCAATTAGACGGTTGGACAGACAGTTCTCTTCTGTCCCCATCCTGTGATTCTTTTGCTACAGTACATTACAGCAATCTGCACTTAGTGGATCATAAGTGATCATTTAGCAGCATTTAATGGGTACTTTAGATATTTAATATTAGTCTTACCATAAAATTTGTGATCTCAGATTAAAGGATTAAGATTCAAAAGAAGAATCATCACAGTTGAAACAGTCACGGTAGAGATATCTCAAATGTCCCTTCTATGGGTCAAGGGTCAAATACAGAGCCTAAACATTGTTGCATTGTTTTGATGGACCACCACCAAAACAAATGAATCCTTGAAGTTCAGCTTCCCTAGTTTGCAACACAGATTTTACAAATTTGTATTCCGCAAGGCCAAACCGACATTACTCTGATGATATTGTCAGGGTTATACTCACTGACAATGACATCGGGCATTATACAACTGTTTTCATAGGAGCACTACTCATGATGGTTAAATGTACTTTTACGAGTGAGATGTTGCCTCTTTAAGTCTTCAGAAACATTCTGTTTCTACAATACGATAGGATCTATCGTCCAACCAAGTTGGATGTGTGTGTGAAGACTGGAGTCAACAGAAAGTCCAGATTTTTTGTTCAATGAACGATGCGAACAGTCTACTGAAAGGAAATCTTTGAGAGGTAGAGTAGTAAAAGTGAAATCAAATGTTTCTTCATATTGTTGTGAACCCTCTGAATCCCTTCTGATCCACTGTTACAAGGACTCTGTAAATAAATATCAGTTTAAAACACCCTCGCTGTCCTTTTCCTCTGTACCTTTCGGTATGTACAGAATATAATACATTTGTTACTAAGCCGAGTGCATCTACACGTAGGCGTGATATGTTGGACTTCCCCGTGGCCTCGCTCTCCTTGCCTTTAATTGCTGCGGGGATCACAGGGCGACAGGAACAGAATGGACTCCAGAGATTGCGGTTCCACCGCTGCTTCGCAAACTGGCTTTTCTCCCCATGCGCCCGCTCGCCAAGCACTCCCAAATTCCCCCATTTGCCACCCTCTCACCCCACACCTCGCTTGCGTAATGGAATCAAAAACAAGTGCTTCTCTTCAAAAGATAGACGCTCGTTTTCCAAGAGGAGGCTGGGACGACTCTGTCGCTCTTTAGCAGGGAGTTAGAAAGCGTGGGGGTAGTTCTCGAATTCGTTGAAAAAGCCAGTACACCCGTTGTCAACCACTCATGTCTGGTCTTCTCTTTACTTTCCTCCATGTATCCTCACCTTTCCTTTTAACTCCTGTAACATCTTCTTTTCTTATCTCCTTTTCCTTTCCTTCTTTTCACTGGATTGCTTTCATTCCTGCTCACTGGCCTTTCCTCCTGGCTTCCTTCTGGCTGGCTTCTTTTCCTTTCCTTGCCTTTCCATTAGCTTCCTTTCCTTTTCATTTTCCCTTCTTTTGAACTCATTTCCTTTCCACTGGCTTCATTTCTTTTCCTCCAACTTTCTTTCCTTCCACACAAAGTTCCCACCCATTTCCTTTCCTTACTACTGACCTCCTTTCCTCTTTTCTTCTTTTCGTTTCCACCGAATTACTGCATTTTCGTTTCCTTTCTGCCGATCTCTTTTTGCTTCCTTTCCTTCCCTCTCTGCTGGCTTCCTCTCCTTTCTTTTCCTTTCTGTTGGCTTCCTTTACTCTTCTCCTAATCTCAGCCGAGCACTGGAAGCAGATAAGGCTTATTTAGTGTTTGAAGTTTCCCCTCTGTCCTACTGGCACTAGAACATCTCCTACCAGGCCAAGGTAGATGAGGACAGCAGATACATAGCAGGAAGCTTTTTGTGTATGGAGGATTTGATCTCATCCTGATCCCAAACACAGAAACACACTCTTACTCAGAGCCACATACACTCGGATCAGAGATATGCTACTTTTCGGCCCACAGGGCAGGAAAGGTGAAGTGTTGGAGTACTTTCACTGCATATTTATTACAAAACGGGTCAATATGACAGTGGTTGTCTTTGGGAAGATTGTACCCTGAATTGATTCTTGTGACAGTTTTTAAAATCAGATTTCACAAAAGGAAGCATGCGTGTTATTTTTAGGCAGCAGCCATCATGTCTTATAATGGAGTAAATGCTGTTTTAGAGACTTGTTAATTCAAGGAAATGGCAGGAAAGATACTTAATACTTATAATTTTCAGGGTATTGAATCCATTAAAGAAGCATTGGGCACCATATTTTAGGATTAACATTGATCAAATTGCTTAATTTGATGTGAAACAGTTGCAAGTACAGCAATACCACTCAAGAATCAACACCGAAGCCTGCAGATTATTACAGATATCAGGCACTTTCATTGGATTTTTTTTTTTTTTTTTTTTTGGTTTAGCTTGTACATTTTTCCGTTTACGTTGCCAAAAACAGAATTGTACTTGAAGCAATGAATGAATGAATTGGATTAGAAGATGAATATCAACTTCATCTCTGTGCATTCAGTAAAAAAATGCTAGATAGCTTAAATAGCTAGCCAAAGGGTAGTGTTTAGCCTGTCTTAAGGTACCAAGAGTGAAAGTTCCATAAAAAAGGAAAAATACATCTTCCAACAACTCTGAAGGTGTCTTATCTAAAAGTTGTTTCTCATTAGCTAGCAAGCTAGCAGCCAATACCTAATACAAAACTAGCTGTTGTTAGTCTGTAATGCTACAATTTTGTCGTTAGCTGCTTGTTAAACGACAATTATCTGAATTCTAGTCTAGAAATGGCAAAGATACAAAGTAAATAAGAGCTCTGGAGTTGTTAGAAAGCAACAGAGCTAAGCTATGGTAAATACATCGTGGATAAATATCTGTTCCAATCACACTGACTAACCCCCAGGACACACACCAAATAGAAAAGGTTAAACATGGTCAAATTCAAAGATGTTTAATGTTAGCAAAAACAACATTAGCTGATTTTATCCAGAAATATCTACAGGCTATTGTTATCAGCTCTCGAAAACCTGTATCTGCGTAACACTACATCGACCCCATATAGGTTTTAAGATGCACACAGAAGTAGAAAGCAGCAGCTGCTCTGGTTATTGTGATTAGAGCAGTGCTTTAGTGATTTGGCAAGATGCTCTGGTGATAAACAAGTGATTATGTACATGATCCACTCCAGCCATCCCCACCGTCATCTCCCTTCTCCCCCCCAAAAAAAGCCAACATGTCGGATCTGTGTTTGAGTCTCTGATTCGATGCTGTGATTTAAACGGGGGCTCCGGAGAGAGAGAGGGAGAGACTACCTCAGGGAGGTCTACACGGATAAGCATTTAAAAACACTAATCTCCCAATCACGAAACGCTCGCAGATAACCGTCTGCTTGGGCAGTGATCAGCGTGGAGATTATGGGTCTGATCTGGATCTGATCACTCCTGGTGATATCAGATGGGTGTTCGGAATAGATTTGGGGAGTTCTGCTCCAAAACTGAAATTATCCAGCTTGTGAGAAAAAAACAAAACAAAACTTCTCACTGAGAAAAAAAACCCAAAGTCAGAGAACAGTGTAGAAGATGCCTCCAACACAACTCATGTTCACTGCTTGGTAACTCCACCTGCAGAAAGTGAAAGCTCTGTAGCTCCTTTTGCTAAACTGGACTTAACAACACTGAGTGAATCTTAAAGGAGTATTAAAGTTAAAAATTAAAGTAAAACATTTTTGTGGGTGGAGCTAGGGTTGCAAAATTCGGGGAATTTTCAAAGTTGTAAACTTTCCATGGAAATTAACGGAGATTTATGGGAATAAACAGGAATACACTGGGAATTTACAAACTTATGAAGGTTGGGCATTTAACAGGGAAGTTAAATATAATTGGGGAAAATATATTTTAGCATAATCTTGACTAAAACAACCAGATTTTATGCAAGTACACACAGAGCACACTGCTTACTGCTTAGGGCTATTGAGGCCACGCCCCCTCTACCTGCACAGGTGATTTCTGTACCTGGACCACACTTCAGAGCCCAGAGCACACAGAGACTATTGAAGACACACATTTGAGCTTGTGGACTAAAAAATATTGTTCAATAAAATAATTAAAACTTGATAAAGTTAAAATAAATCTGTTGAAATGTTTTTTAATTGTTTTATTTTGCATGTCTGTTTATGACAAAACAAAATGTTTAGATTTATGTTTGGATATGATACAGTTTGTTTAATTTACCCCCAATTTACAGTTAATTCCCATAAATTTCCAGAATTCCCATTGAGCTTTTGCAATATTCCCAAAATTCTTGAGCTTAACTTCCAATGGAAAGTGTCTGGAAAGTTTCCAGAAAGTTTCCAGGAAATTTGTAAATTATCTGCCCCTTTGCAACCCTTGGTGGAGCTGTGCGAGCTGAATGAAGCCTGGTTGCTCAAACAAGCCACCAGTAACAGCATCAACCTGTCAATCAAACCGTCCACGCTCTTAATCCTGCATAACTTTAAGCCTTAATATAATCTGAACAGGCGAGTTGTATATAAATTCACCCTCAGTACAGTTGTCATGAACGGGGAAATTAGCTATAGAGACCAAAACTGTTTTTTGTACCAGCCTGTAAACATGTTTATTTCTGCTGTGAAGTTGGACATTTTAACATGGGGACTTATGGAGACTGACTCACTTCTGGAGCCAGCCTCAAGTGGACGTTAGAGGAACTGCAGTTTTTAAGTACCAACACCTTTAAAGCTCACTAATTAACATCTTTTTGTTCAACAAAAAGGTGCAAGAACTATTGCTGGAACTATTTCTTGACAAAATTTATACATCTGCCCAGCAGTTATCTTTGATTCTAACAAATAATTGTTGAACTATTTCTTTAAGTATGTAAGTCAGGATGTTATCTTAGCTTAAAAAGGCACAGTCAGAGGAATATTTCTGTCTTAAGTTGTGTGTTTTACATTGTTTCTGTGCTGTGTACTCCCCTTCATCAGACCAGCTGAATTGAGTTGGTGTGTTTTGAACTGTACGGTGAAACCAGAGCACCTGGACGGACCTCGGAGGGAATCCAGAAACTTCTCGCTGTGCGGACTAACCGCTAACCACTGAGCCTACACGCTGCTCCATTACATGCTCGTGTGTTTCTGTGTATCATGTATCCTCTGCTTAACATTTGTTGTCATTTATAATCTATGTCAGGGAGACAGCCTTCTAGTTGAATAGCTGTAAATTAAAGGGACAGTGAAATATAATATAAGTCTGATGTTTAACCTCCAAATTGACTAAAAAGCTGTTTTACTTTTAGAAATAAGCATGAATTGTGGCTCTTCCTTCAAAAGGTCAGTGCAAATTTACATCCGTTTGACATCATTTAGTTTGGTATATGCTCTGATTCCTGACATAAAGGCTTGTGTCAGGTGGAGAAATTGATTTGGTGTGTTTTTTTTCTCCCCTACATGCTTGATTCTGTCATTTTTCAGCCTGTCTTTCTGCCATTAGGTCATGCCGTACCCACGGCTCTGATCCGTACAGTGGATACAGGCTCCTTGTTTTGGTCGGGCCTCAGGCAAGCGCCAACCGAGGCCTCTTTTTTCTCATCTTTCTACCTGAGCGTGGAGTAACCGCAGCACAGACAAAACATCAAATCCAAAGCTGATCGACATCAAAGCCGCCCACTCCTCCATCTTTCCCTCTGTTCTCCGCCATCACACCTCCTTTCCCCGGCAAACTCACCCAACTGTTTCCTCGTCCTTTCCCTGACCTTGTATCGCTCTTTTTTATCCGCTGATTATCAACGGCCGTGGCTGTTTTCTGTTTTACAGCCCTCCCCACCACCACCACCACCACCACCCTTCATCCTCTTTTCTCTTTGCTCGTCTCTTCCCTTTTGCTCTCAGTGTGTGGGCTGCTGCTCAACAGGAGGTCGTCCACAGGTAACCGAGCGGTGGAGCAAGCTCCAAATGCTAATGCACAGAGGAGAAGGAGAAGAAGTAGCAGAAGAAGAAGGTGGGAGGAAATAGGATTAGGGTGGGGTGTGTGTGCCTAACAACACCACCATCATCATCATCATCATCATCATCGGAGCCTTAATCAAGCCCAGTTACATCTCAAACCAGCCTTGAATGTTTGCCGCTCGTAATAATGTGCACCTTCTGTCTAATTTGGCCATTATTCAGGCCTGTCAGACTGCAATTATTTAGAGCTTATCTCCCTCGCACACGAAATGACGCGTTTGTCACGCTTTTGCACGCACACACGCACAACACACACACACACACACACACACACACACACACACACACACACACACACACACACACACACACACACACACACAGGCCAGGCAAGGCAAGGCGCTTTAGAAATTCCATTGATGACTGCTCGCGATAGGACCCGGTGCCCCCGTTTCAACCACCAACCACCACCACCCCCCCCCTCATCATTACTGCATTGATTACCTTGGTTGGCTTATCATCTACACATATTCAATCTCATCAAGAGAAGCCACACACACATGCACATGCACACTTACATGCACGTGCACACACTCCATATTGTTTACGCGTAGATGGAGATTGCATTGTTGTTTATCCCCCCGAGTTTGTTTATTCTATTGGCTGATTTGTGTTTAGTAATGTCATCTATCCCCCACCACCCCTTCCTCTTCCTCTCTCTCTCTGGACTCGGAGCCAAGCAAGTGGAAAAAGAAAAAAGAAACACAATCTCTCCATTCAGATTGGCTGAGAATAGGATGCGTGATATTGGGTTTCTATGATCTTTTTGTGAGCCGTAATTTGATGCCACGCAAAGTGTTTAGCGGAACAAATATAGAGACGTTGTTAAATTATATCATAAATTAGTGATCAGGAGGAAGGAGACGGAGATATGTATGTATTTACTGCAGTGATTGGGTTACATTTGCCATAACAAGACCAATGTTCCACACAGTGTTTTTTTATTTTTTTGACATCCCAATTTAGTTTAGAACAAACCAGCCATGTAATGCACAATAAAAGTTGGAGTAATGATGTTTTTTTTTAGGCAATAAAGCCAATGGACGCGGCTGTTATTAAAGCATCTTTGCAATTCTTATCGAGTGGGGAAATGCTACATTTTCCGAAAGGATGAGGAAATGAGGCGGCGAACAAAACTAGCCATCAGATAGCGCGCCTCCTTAATTCTCTCATCCCCTGTTAAATAATATCATTATCATTGCCTAATGACGATGGTGCAGCAGCAGCAGCGCTTATGGAGTAAGCCGATTAGGACGGAGACAAACAGCACGGGGGCCAGGAAGCAACGGCGAGGCCATTTACCACTTCACACAGGACAAATGAGTGCGTCCCGACCATCTTTCCTTCTCTCATTTCGCTTTTTTTCTCCAGTCTCCACATACACACATCACTTCCATCTATTTAATTTTTTTTTTTTTACACCAGGTCATCATGAAGTATTTGATTTCCTCTCCTCCCTCCCTCTCTCTCTCCGTTCCCACCTCCTTCCTCCACCACTCCGCCGCCCCTTCTTTCCTTTGTGCGGAGGTAATCGTAGATGCAAAGGGAAAAAGGGGGCCGCGGGGGCCACCTTTATCAGCCCATAACATCTGTTGGCGTGTCAGGTGATGAGATGGAGCGCTCGCGGCCTGCCGGCGGCCTGGACGGCTCCTTTAATGCAGAGAGGGGAGTGTGCAAACAAACAGCGGCTGATAGGGTCTATGCTTGTCACAATCACTCAGGACCGTGATCTATCTTCCCCCTGCCTTTTTTCGCTCTCCCTTTCTTTCCCCCTCTCTCTCTCTCTCTCTCTCTCTCTCTCTCTCTCTCTGTCTCCATCTTCCCCTCTCCTACTTGAGTGCCCATGTTCGTCTTCACTTTCCCCCCCAAAAGACCTCTTCCTCTCACCATCATCCGTGTGCCTCTTTCAAAAATCAAATCTCCTTCATGACGTTTTCTGTAATTTAGCCTCTCGTGTTTGTTTCGTGATTACAGATGTGTGCACAGCGTTGATCAGGTTGTTATAATGGTTTTCGGGGAGCCTGCAAACAGAGAGGAAAGGGAAGTGGATGTCCTGACGGCGAGATGTAGTAGATAAGATGGTCAGCGGGACTATCAGTGTAGACTTACAGTACCGCTATCAGGAGCCATGCATGCTCAAAGAAAATGTTTCGGGGCCTTATCAACATGCTCATTTCCACAATCATCAGCAGCATCAACAGTGCCGGCACAGTCATTATCATCATCATCATATCCGTCATCATCACTGTCATTATTAACAGTATTGGCATTGTGACGAAGAAAACCATCAGGATCCTTATCGTCGTTATCAAGGTTGTAGATTTTCCTGTCATTTCTGCTCAATCTGCAGAGTTCAAGGACCACACAAGACTATTTCTGAAACGAGACGTTCAGCAACATTAAAACATACGTTTGTGTTGCGTTTATTGTCAACCTTTGAATATACAAGTCGGAATATAACATCAGATTTTGTCAGGAAGTGCTGGACTACCAAACTTTATTAACAGAGACAGGAAAGTCTGACATGAAGATAAAAACACACAACAATAAATAAAAGCATTAAATGACTAATTGATACTTGGATATTAACCTAAGTATAAAAACATATTTGAGACCTTATTATAGGGATGAAAACTGTGTTCTTACACACACTATTGTAGAGAAAGGTAAATGGTAAATGGACTGTACATTTACTCATTCATCCAGTCACAAACATTCATATGCCGTATTTGGCTACCATGCAAGGTGCAAACTGCCCATCAGTTTGCATGCATCAATGGATCAGCATTCGGGAGAAATTTGGGGTTCAGCATCTTGCTCAAGGACACTTGAACATGCAGGCTGGAGGATGGAAACACAGCTGTCCACACTACGTAGAGAAGTACGGTACGGTCCCACTTCTTGTCCTGATTAAAGTCACGATGATACCGACTCTTCTGATAGCGGCGATCTTTTTACTGACTGGGAGGATTCTTCTTGGTGTAAGGTGACATCACGCTGTGAACTGTACTGCACGACATTCTTTTTAAGTCATGTGAATAAAACATAAAGAAGAAACAGTAATTATGGTGGATGGAATACGTCCGGCAGTCAGTGCCATCGCAGGTCCTGCGTATTGGAACTCCATAAAGATTTTTACATGAAGACATGGTTTAAATTTGATTCATCTATGTAATATTATGAAATGAAACATTTCCTTGTTGCAGTTTGACACTTGAGACCAACAAATGTTCAATATTTATACACCTGAATATGCTTATTGTACTGTCTGTATCATGATTTGATCTGTATTTGCCACCCACTCTCTTCCGGCATTGTTCTTGTGATGTGTAGTACTCTATGGTCTCGTAATAAATGTATTTCATTCTATTTTTACTCATGTATTTATTTGATGGTTCAAGTTCAAGACATTTCATATAAACCACAGTCAACACATCACTGGATTTACTGTCGTCAACAATTGACTCCCTGCACTCAAGATCCTTCTAATGCTCACCCCCTTTTCATCCTTCCATCCAATTTCTAAACCTGTTATCCTGTTCGGGGTCGCAGGGATCTGGAACCTATCCCAGCATGCAATGGTTAGGAAGCGTGTTAACACCACACACACACATACACACATACACACATACATACACACACACACACACACACACACACACACACACACACACACACACACACACACACACACACACACACACACACACACACACACACACACACACACGTAACCAATGTATCCATGAGGTCATTTACACCTATAGAGTCATTTGTCAATCTTACAGACCCCATCGGGCCTTTCTGCTGCATTTAATTGGTTTGCATGATGCAGAATGAATTAAAGGAGCATTTTCACATGAACCAACGCTTCATGAAGAAGTCAAAATGTGACACAAGCAGCAAGATATTAAAATATAACATGTTTATGTTCTCAAAATGGCCAAATGGTGTCATTTATAAGAAGATACGCCTCTAAAATCAGCTGTTTTAGCTCATTGTGGACCACCATCCTTACACTGAGCCACTGCATTTCACAACAAAACGATAAAAAAAAAACTAAATCAAACTGGAACTTTAACCCAGCAGCCAGCAGAAACCATTTGCTCTCTATCTCATCCCAAATGAAACAGGATTTCATCCCCATGTCTAAGTGCTTTGCAGGGACTACGTCAGCCCCTGTGCTCGACTGTACTGCTCCTTCTGCAGCTACACAACTATAATGTCATTGTCAGATGGCTTGTGGCAGCAAGATCAATAGTTAGTAATTCCTTGGCTGGGGGTCTGAGAGTCCTCGCCCTGCTCTCTCTGTCTGTCCCCCCCGAGCTAGAATGTCCTCTAATGGAGCAGGCCAGATCTAATCACTGCAGTAATTGAAGTTTACTTTGAAGCTTTCAATCTAGGGGAATATTTAAAGACAAAGCCACCATGAAACACTATCTACTGTCCCAGGCCTGATGTGATCTGGATCTAGTGGCCTCTTCAATAATAGATGAGAGTCTCAAACATACTTTTATCCGTCCCTTTCGTCGTATGTTTGTGCATTAGATTTGACTTAATTCAGGAGTCAAGGGTCTGACCAACGGGAGCTTTTTGAAGGCCATCACTGATGCAGATATTGAAGTTTGTGCGACTTCTGCTTCAGCGAAGTATGTTTGCAAATCAGGAAATGGAACCTGGTCGTAACACGGTACACATGTGGCAAAAGTCTGTGTAAAGGCAATTCCGAGATTTCTTTCAAAACACACTAAACATGTTGGAAAATACTTGCCGGAAACATGTGAAAAGACTTCAGACGATATATTAATGAAATGTGGAGACAGTTTTTTTCACCAGTTTTCAGTCCAGGTTTTTTTTGGCGGTCCTAAAGGGTGGCTCGATGACACACTGAGGCCACCCTGAGTATACCTCCGCCCCCCGAGCACTGTAACAGTATAAAAGCCTTTAACACGTTAGCATCTGCGGTTCTCCGTATGCTAATTATTATTCTTGTTTACACTCATTTGCTACCTAGCTCTGCATTAGACGTACTGCAAATGCATCTTCCCTTGATGGAACAGCTCATTACTTTATTTAAACTTCCCAAACATAAAGAGACGAAGAAGAAGTGGACATACTTTGTGGAGGACCGTGTCGACGGAGAGCTGAGGATTGTAGGACAGGATAGGATGTGATAAAAATCACCAAAAACAAAGCCATAAAAAAAGAGACTGCTCTGGACTTACACATCCACCCGGTCTGATCATTGCGAAATTTGAAACACAAAACTATTTCAACAAGTTTAAAAAAGACGAGCAGACGTCTTACGATTAGGGGGGATATAAATAAAATTGAATTTAATTGAAGTTGCAGCAGAGTATTCATGTAATGATTGGCAGCGGTGCTATGGTAGACGTTGGTTTTTTACCTTTACAGTGACAATCAGCTACATCACCCCATTCTCGTGTGTGCCATGCAATTTGTGACATCAACTTACAGTCAGCTCATGTGAAGCAGATTTATTATCTGAACAGACGAACAAGGTGGAAGTATGTCTACTATACACAAGGATACACCGAGCTCTGCACAGCAGAGAATATTGATGATGCATTTCCCCCCCAAACTAACTCATGCATGAGTGTGAGCACAGCTTCTGAAATGCAACATGAACAGCAACGGTAAGTGATTGCAACAAGAGTTTGCAGAGCCTCCAGCTCTTGAATGTATTATACCACTTCTGACCACTTTGTAAGTAAATGTTTTTAAAAAAAGCATCTAGTACATATGCAACAAACCAATAGACATGAGCAGAGATACCACAAGAAACCATGCAAAAGACTTCACATTATCACATGGCTCAAACAAGAACCGCAGACATGATCAGTAGATGCCAACATATCACCAACCACAAGCAGATGTCTAAGGCAACAACCAAAAAACACCAGAAACCTTGTCAACATCACAGCACACCAGCATTATTAAGCAAGCAAATATCAGCTGAACACACCAAAAAAAAAAAATGCATAGATGCAAGGAAGAGCTTTTAAGGCTAAAATGATGACATTACCACAAACAGGATACAAGTGCAGGTTTAAACCAAAAATAAAACAGCTAATGAAGCCACCAAACACAGAGAGCAGCAGCAGCAGCAGCAGCAGCAGAGAGCACAGAAACATCAAAAACATGATTATTCTTCCATAAAGCTGTCGTGAAACATGCAAAGCTGCTTGAGCAGCAGTGGTGGCAACAAGTGTTTGAGTCTGCAGCGTCAACCTGCTGCAAAACACATCCAAACATGACAATTCAGATTTCAACATGAGGTGAATCAGCAGTCTGAAAGCATGACAGTGCACATGAGAAACCAAACAGCAGCTCAGCAGAACCAAAGCATCAACACACACACACATATTACAAAAAGCTCAACTTACCTTGCTGAAGTGAAGCACCTCGAGCTTGAAGCGAACACTTGAGGGCCGATGCTGTACATAGCAGTGATAAGCAGCAGATTACCATGTGAATATCAGCTTATGGTTGGCAAAGAGTGTGAGTGTAGTCATGTGTCGGCAGCCATGTTGAGTTTCCCATGAAGTGCATACTGCAGGGGAATAGCTGTGTGGATGAGCAGCAGCAGCAGCAGCAGCAGCGTGCAAAACAAAAGTCATGTTTCCAACCTGCAAACAGCCAGCAAACAACAAACAAACCGCCGAACAACCAATTCGGCTCACAATACTCGAACTTGAGGATTCATTTTTTCCACCACCAAATCGGATAAATCAAGAGTTGAAGGCCTCAAAATGCACACAACAACCAAGAGGTCACCACAAGAAGCAAATTCACAGCACCAGCAATGCAAACACTGCACATAGCAACATGAGAGCAGCATGAAAGCAGCCAGCAAACACCAAAACAGCCACAAGATAGCATCAGTGTTATCAAAAGCAGCTCCTACTTTGCCAACGTGAAGCGTTGATCAGCCAACAACAGGACAGGAAACTCTGAAAAGATGATAATCCAGCACAAACTTCCTGAAGCAACAAACTAAGACAGGTTGGCTTGATGGGATCAAAACAGCTTGCAAGGGTTTCGACAGTTTAAATAGGCCGCCTTAGTGCACATGGGGGTGCGTTTGATTTTGTTAGAGCCAGCCAGAGTTTGTGTCACGTGACTGAAGTAGCGTTCAAGATCCAGTCAGCTCAGATTGAATCTGTTTTCTGTATGTTCATCTCACCATTTTCATGCCAAATGAATAAAAAGATTACAAGTGAATAGTGCTGGCACCAAATATTCCTGTCACGGCCTATGGACAGATACAGACAGATAAGGTTCTTAAAGGCTTTTTGCTGATAGAAAAATCAACAGTTCTAATGTATCAGTGATGTGTGTAACGTTGGATAACTGTTATTTTGAAAGGCAGTCTATGAAAGGCACAGGTCTAAGGACGGAGAGGGTCGTACGTTGCACAAATTGATATATGACTTGAAACTGACATCATGTTGTGAGATTTTTAGCTACAACTTTGCATGAACTTCCACGTCCCCTGTTTGATTTCAGCTGAGTGACCTTTGTTGCATGTCGTACCACTTTACGATCTGACTTTTATTATCCAATAAAAGCAAAATAACCCCCCAAAAAACAGATTAGAATAAAGTTCTTGTCCACTCTGTGAAGACGACACAACTTTGTATTCCATAGTTTTAACTTTGGGAAGAGAGAGACGGGCTTATATCAAGCAGCAGTCCACCATGTGGTTTTGTTTCAGGCCTATATATATATATTTAGGACTATACTAACATAGAGGGATCTATAAAAAGCCCAGAAGGAACCAATCGACTCAACCAACAGGCCATTTTACACTAACTTGGACTCTAAAGAAGAGAAAGTGATGTAGGTACCAACTAAAGAGTGATTTAGGACAGGTTAATTCAGTCAACAGGAAACAGGAGCTTAAATATGAGTCTAACCTGACGTTAAACAAATCATTATCTTCTATATCCTGGTATGTGACTGGCTGACTCCTGTTAATTGCGTGCTACGCCGTGTGAGCGGTTGCGGTTTGCGTCGGTGGCATCTGTCCTGGCAGTGGCTCTCTGATTGATAGGCCTGAGCACAGAGGGGCAGTGGGAGATGAAGAGAGGTCTGATAGCGGGGCCGCTAGATACTCCCTGATTCACTGTGTGTCAGATACTGATAACACCGAGACTCTGCGAGAGTGAGAGAGAGAGAGAGAGAGAGAGAGAGGATCTGTGAGGGAAGTGAGAAGAAGAAATAAGGGCATACATGAATACTTGGAAGAGGAGAGGAGAAAAGAGATGCTTTAGATGTCACATCAGTAGAGAGTGTTGGAGTGCGGGATTGTGTGACCGGTAGTTTATTTCATCGCAGTGACAAATCGAGGTGTGAGTCCTCATCGGTCTTGACTTCACGTTGTCAGGCGGACAAGCCTCCTCACGACATGATCTTCCTCCTTCGTCTCTCCTTTTCGACTCTCCATCGCTCTTTCTCATCTATTTTTTTCTCCCCTCCTCTCTCTGTCTCTGCGAGTGTGTGTCCCTGTCCTGGTTTTTATTAATAACTATCTGTGGGAGATGAAATAAAGGCGGTGTGTTTTTTATGTGGTTGGCGTGGTCACAGTGCTGTCATTGTAATGTATGTCTTCCGATAGCACTTTGAGGAGGAGAAAAAAATGGAGTGCACCTTCCTCTCCTCTTTCTGCAGCTCCAGTGTATCAATAGCATCACTCTTCTTACCCCCCCATCCCCCTTCTTCTTCTTCTTCGTCTCTCTCTCTCTTCTGTCGCAATCTATCCACTCTCCCATTTTTTTTTCTCAGATGCCCCAACCTTATCTATCCATTTTATCTCCCTCCAGTTTTCAGCGCCATTTCTCCTCTTCTTCGCCTGTCGCTCATCCCGGTGTCACCAGGTTTTCTGTCGCCGGCGGGGCGGTGGTGGTGGTGGTGGAGGAAGGTGAAAGGTTTCAGGAGGAAGCCAACCGACGCAGTCAGGAGGTCACTGATGACACACACGCGTGTGTGCGTGTGTGCGCCTGACGGGTCACGAGTCGTTTAGTTTTCAAAATGGGTGAATATTTTTGAGGCATACCCGTCAATCACGCCGGTCACCGCTCAGACATCTGATCGATGCTGTGAACGCTTGGGGCGACATTCCACACGTGATCGCCATACCTGAGTGTGTCACATGCTCCTCGTCCACACGCAACACCTGCAGGGGGGAAGTACAGTACATGCTAGTGGCCCATGTGGTTTTAACCTTTTGACGTCTTACATATGTCATCAGCTCAAACTCTGTGTGACTCTTCCTGTCTGAATGAGGTGTCTGCACTCATGTCTGTGTGTGTGTGTCTGTCATGGTTATTTGCACGTCGCCCTCAGACGAATTCACGTCCGGATAATGCAGAATTTCCTTATATGTAACATTTAGGGTGATTTAACACTTATCCTGGTCTCAGCTGTTAAATGTAAATACATAAATGTATCACTGTCAACATTTTATAGATATTTAAAGCAACGTAACTTTGTGCTCACACTAAGTCACACACCACAACTATTTCACTCATTTTGGTGAAACTGGATCACATTTTATGGAGAAATTTTTTTCTGTGATTTACAGAGTTTCCTGATGGACAGTGAAGTAAACTGCTGCCAACTGTAGCTGCTGTTAGCTAATGTTAACCCAGTTTCATTGCCGAGCTGTCCAAACTGGGAGCTAGGAGCATTGGGGGAGTGTTAGTGTTTGTACCACTGGCGTTTTTTTTTTTTTGGACCACCGGGAAAAAGAGGTTTTCAGGCCCAGGTGGTGGAGGAGTGGAGCTGGTGTCGTGCCAGAACAGGAGCTGGACAAGCAAGGGGTGTAACTGGGCTCAACAGCCTCTATGGACATAATGGTTGAGGCAAAGAGAACGTTACCAAAAGAAGCTAAGAAGAGAAAAAGACTTGAAAGGCTGGAAGACAGACACTGAGCTGTCTATGAAATGTTGCTTTAATGTAGAATGACTAGTCGCGTCTTGCCATATCAGCACAACGTCGCTGGTTCAAGTCCAGCCACGGCCCTCTGTCTGCCTCTTAGCTGCCAAACTGTCCAATAAAGGCAAAAAAATAGTCTTAAAAAAGACTAAATGAATACATTTTCAGGATTTGGATTCAGGTTGGTTCTCCTAAAGAGGCTTCCACTGTGGAGATTATTGAGCTGGTGAAACTCAGAGATGTGGTGAAATTTCTCTTTATTTTCTACCTGACATTGGAGTTCTCTGCGTCGCGTCGCTTCTGTTATCTATCAGCAGAAAGAGAAAAAGCAGCTCTGCGGTTTGTCATCGTACCGAAGCTTCTGTTGAAATTACATCTAATGACCAGCCGGCTCAGATTATGATTTTATATTTATCATTCAAGGAACCATTGTGCAGGGCTTAACTGCTGCATGGACTTAAAATATGATACCAAATTTTTGCCCTCTTAAAGATTCTACTTTGGTAATCATTATATGGATTGATTCACACACAGGGGGATTTCAGGATGTGTATTCAATTCCTGCTTTAAACCATTTAATATCCTCACCACTGGAAGTGTACCACAGGTCTACTGTTTGCCAATATACTGGGATTGTGTTTACATACTGTATGTGATTGTATAGATATGATACAGCTTGTTTTATTACAATTGCATTGTGTTATTGATCAATTTAACGCTGGCAGTCTATGGGAGGCCTTTAACTTCACATCTAGATTAGAACTGGGTTTAATTTGTTTGTATTTTAAGGAAGAAATGGAAATTCATGGAAATACAGTCATTTAAAAGTAACTAAAAAACACTTTTTGCCTGTTTTTTACCAGCAAATCACCACATACGTGGGTGTCCTGGGGTCCTGATGTGGTTTTATACAAGGAATAGGAGTCATTTGGGGGAATTTCAATCAGAAAAGACCCCAAAATAAATGTATAAGTTGACAATCAGCTTCCTTTAAGCCAAGAAACATTAGTACCAGCTTTCAGAAATTTATTTAGACTGGTGATAAACTCCATAACAATGTTGGAGGACCAGTTTGAAAAGTCTACGAGGTGCAGGTTGAAGACTAGAGGATGTGCCCCGTGTTTTAGCATCGATCAGCAGGAGATGGAGGTCTGACTCCCAGCCCGGTGTTGTGTTGGCCTGCCCTAATTGATGTAATGAATGTGATTAGGTGCTATCTGAGGGATCGCAGAGCCTGGCCTTTTTTTCCTTATCTCCCCAATGCTTCCTGGGTCCAACAGAGTGGACCAATAATGCATCAGAATGAGTGGAGGGGAGGCGGGTGAGGTGGACGTAGTCACATACATCAGCACAGTGGAAATGGACAGAGAAGCTTTACACATAAAAGTGGAAAGAAAGTCAGCGATGGACGCTCCATCAGATGATGGACTTTTATCTGCAAGTTGTTAGATCTTTTTTGATTTATGTTCAATCAATCAATAATTCTATCTGTCCTCTTACATTAGTTGACTTGTACAGCTTGTGTCGGTCGGTTGTTTGTAGGGTGAGGAGAAGAGGAGGCCCACTGAACAGAGGGAAGTATTCAGCAGCGCAACACTGGCATCATGTGGAAGAATGGAGTCTTGCAGGCTGAAGACTCTTCAGCATTGGAGGATCAACTTCTTCTTCCTAGTTCAGGGGCCATTTCTCATGAAGATGTGATTTAAAATATAAGGTTAACATGTATTGCACTTCCAAATAGGACAGTCTGGCCTTGTTGGTCCAGTCAGGGACAACTTGTTCACATGTAAAGTTAGTTAAGTAAAGCTGTTACCCCTGAGCAGCAGACAATGTTCCATGATACCTACGTTTACAGGACTGGTTGTGAAGTATTACTGTAACATATGATGGAGAACTGTCAAACAATACAGCTGGTTAATGGCAAATAAAGTGTATCCATTAACCCTTTAGACTCCAGTCGAATTCTTGAATGTTGCAACACTTTGCGCAAATGATCATCAACAAACAGCTCTATCTCCAATGCAGAAAGAAATGGACAATAATGTGTTGTTTTCATTTTAAAAGCAGAACTTCCTCTTTAATTTAATGCAGCTTTTTGAACCAATTTTGATTGAATACTTTAATTTCCATTATAAGGACAAACAACAGTACAGCTGCATGAGAATGTGTAAAATTCAACGTGACCTGGTCGGTCCTCCCTGCCGACTCTTCGGTGAACTCCCGCTGTTTATCTCGGGTGATTAAGTGATGAAATTTTAAGCAACCCACATTGTTCCAACAAACAACAGTAATGTGGTAGTTGGTAGTGACTTTGGCAACTTATACAAGAGAAGATCTTTGAGTTTATACGGAGGAGTCGGTGCGACCCGGTCAGTCGTCCCTGCCAACTCTTTGGTGAACTCTCCCCCAGAAAACAGCCTGAGAGCCGCGTAAGTCCCGCTGTTTACTGATGGTGATTATGTGATGTGATGTGAGGAAAAAGCCTTGAACTCACAATGTCTTTGTCTCTTTCCACTATGCATGATGGGCCAGGATCTCTCTCACAACACAGTCTTACAGCTTCCATGAGAGTCCATTACAGCTAAACTGGGTGGAAATCCATGAAAAAAGTCATCATAAATATCAACGTAATGATAAATATTTCCTGTTCTGTGTATTGGTGACAACTCAGTCTACAGTACAAAGCTTTTTTTTTGTTATTGACAAAAATATCACATAAGTCACCAGAGAACAAACAGGACTAAACACAAAACGACAAAGACAACAGCAGAATCTTACCAAATCAAATCAAAAGCCAGAATCAATCCTATATATCCTGAAAAACACAAAAACCATCAGAGTCAACAACCTAAATAAGGCTTGAAGGAAAAAATAAGAAGATAAATAAAATAAATAAATAAAAGACTTATTTATTATTTATTATTTATCAGCTAAGAGTTTTAATATCAGTACAATCAATATTAATCTTTGTACAACTCAATATTAGTGTGATTGTTACACTTGACAGTATAAACAGACAATCTATCTATCGAATATTAGTTCATTGTGGTAATATGCAAATCAAATAGAAACATTTAATGTTCCCACCTGTTAACATAGAGGGAGCAGGCTTTATGACCAGTACTGTAGACATCCACCAGTGGGCGATGTTTTGGCTTCACTCGGGGAGCTGTCGTGTCGTCCATCTTTTTTTTCTTTTCTTTTTTTTACAGTCATTGGTATTCTCCGCGCAGCGCTCTAAGCCTGAGGGCCTCATTAATAAAAATGGCTTCATTTAAACTTCATTTTCAATTCCTTCTCAAAATAAGCTTTTTAATTATGAGGGGACACCTGGTCGATACAGTTACACAGCTTCCATCAATTAATTATACATCCATCAGGAATCCCAACACAGAAGTTTGTCGCTCACTCGTCCAAACCAGTTTCATCTCCACACGTTTAATTGCCATTGATTGAGTCGTTCTGTCTTTGACCTCAGCCATGCTTCAGATGTCACACCAGCTTTATTTTGAGCTGAGTAACTGTAAACGTTGAAAGTGTCAAATTCTGTGTTAAATCATGAATTTATGGTCAGCAACATAGAGCGGATTAAAGTCAGCACAGTGTTTTTCGTTAGGTATCTTAACTTCTCCACTTATTACAAGGTAGGGAAGTGAAACTTGGTTAGAACCTGATATTTTATGAAGAATACGTGACACACAGTGCACGTTCAAAACATCATTAGATCTTTTTTAGTCTTGGTTCACATGAGGAACTAAGAAATGTATCTCCAGTTCAAGGTTTTACAGCACAAAGATGCCTCTGTCTAGACAAACCAAGCTCATGTGTAACAAAACAGATTCTTTCCTCTTTGGAGGGCCAAAACTTAAACTTAATGGTGGGCTCACTCACAAAGCCCTCCATAACCAGGCCTCCTTCCTACCTCACTGACTTGCTCTATCGCCACAATCCATCCCGCAGCCTCCGTTCATCTTATGCTTATTATGTTGATTGAGAAATACTCCAACAACATGTAGATACTGCCCCTCTGTGGTGTCATTCATGATGTTGCTCCACCTGCTATCATTTACATCACACATACATCCTAAAGAGGGCAGTGTGACACAACAAATACACTCCCCCTGCATCAATAATTGTTCTTCCTTTGTACAGATGAAGTGCATTATTGCTTATATGATTAGAAATAATTTAACCTTTAATTTCTTCAATAGATAACAGAACCCACGCTGTCTTTAAAGGCTCTTTGAAAGTATTTAATAACGGCGCACTGGAATGAAAGCTGTGAACGTGAACGTTCAATAGCCTCCATCCTCAGATTCTTGATCAAATGTGTAATTCTCCCGAGCTGGATCGACTCAGGCTGTTACAGTGATACTGGTGATTACAGCCTTCATGCACATTGATCATAAGCCACCCCGCCATGTGGTGTTGCTATTAATTACAGCAAATGCTGCAGAGCTTTTTCGTATCATCAGAGGCCACGGCCAATCATTGAAATTACTGTGTGCTATTAGTGTCGTGGCGAAAGTTCAGGAGTTTTACAGTTCGACGAGTTCTCAGGACCTCTTTCCTGAGCTGATGTAAGATTGTGGGTCTCATAAACAATGTGCCAGATTTTCAGTATATGAAGCAAAAGCTTGAGACTCACAGTTTATATAACTGGTGGTTAATCTCATATAATAAATCCTTTTTTTTTAATCTAAATCACTGGATTAATATTCCAGGATGATATAGGCGCTAAAACGTTGGGTCGCTCTTTGGAAACCAGACTCGTCATTCTGGATTGTGTTGAGTCACGCAGTGTCAAATTAAAACGAGGTCGTTTCTAATAGGCAACACATAACCAGGCCTTCACTGCACATAAAACAAGTTACGGGAGGTTATACAGCCTGGACTGAAAATGTGTCTTTATCCGATTTTACAACAGGCACTTTAATGAGCCTGGGATCTGTCGTAATGTTTTTTATCCTACCTCATCCTCATCCAGCTCCTGTTGAATAAGTAGAGGACCGCTCATCTCTCCTTCCTAAATGTTTTCATGTCAAGGACACCCTGTGAGACCACAGACCCCAAGTTTGTGTCATGATTTTGGGTTTCTTGTTCAGGGTTTCCTCTTATATCTTGTAATTCTCCCCTCTACTTGTGAGGACTTGGCTTCCTGCTGTTGTTGTGTTTCCAGCCAACTTTGATTGGTTTCACCTGTGCCATTACTTGTGTATTTAGTCCTTGTTCCTTGGCTTCAGTGTCAGTTCGTCTTCGTTCTATGTTCAAGCGTTCCAGCCATTTCTCATGTTTTGTTGTCCAGTCTGGTTCAGAGTACTTCTTTGTTTTCTTGGACCTTTCCTCATTCATGAACTTTTGATTTAGCCTCTTCCTTTACAGATTTGTTTGCTTGTTTGGACCGTCTTTCCTGGATTTGAACTTCATTCATTCATGTACTTTTTGTGATAATAAACCATTCACCTGCACCATTTCTGCCTCTGTAGTCTGCATTGAGTCCTGTTGGGTCCGATTCCTTGCTTGAACCGCGACAATTTAAAATGATTTTGCTTTACAGAATGGGCAACTTGGCAAAGTCCAAGCTAAACGAAGAGTTTGAGATGACTGCAGACGTCCAAAAGACCAGGACTATTGTCACTCAAGGACCCCTGCTGGTCCCCACACTCCAACCACTGACCTAAACAGGTGAACCAACTGCCTCTGAAATGCTAACCCAATAAAATGTTGTATTACTACACCAGCCTTACATTTTGGTTCCCCAATTCTGGATTCACACACATATAAATGATCTGAGATATGCAAACTGTTAAAAAAGTGAAATTAAAATGAATTTCTCAAACAAGCTAATACAAGTTAAACCATCATCCACAGAGACTCTTTAGCATTAAAAGAAAAGTTTGGGAAATGAAATTATTAAATGTGAAAAGTTTTGTAAGAAAACTGAGTTTCTAAAGAACATCAACGAGGCTCAAAATGACTCAATACCTCCATCATGTGGTATAGATGTATAAATAACTTTCACTTAATAAAGCCTTTCTGCATTAGAGAAGAAAGGTACGCTTTCGGCTATACTGTATTTACAGAGTCCGATTTATGGAGGAGGAAAGCTTCTCGGCTAATGGTGAGATAAATTAATCCACAAAAGCAGACCGCTGAAAGAGGTAAGAGAGCCGAAACTGGCAACAATACGTCTGTCTGGAGGATGTCTGAGGCTTTTATGTATATCTGGTAATGGGTTAAAAGGGAGCGATAATGGGTTGTTTGACTGGAGTAAAATTCTTATAGAGGTTTCACCTTTCTGTGAAAGATTACCAAGAGTGTCATGAACGATACTCTTGAAAACCTGAGTTCAGTTAAAGAACATATTGTGGTAAAGATGTCTTCCACTTGAATTAAATCATGACCTGTAATGACCCATGTTGATAATACATTCATTGTGAGTCTCGAAGGGCAGCCATCTTTTCTCTCCTTCTACTTGGTCCCCTTGTCTTCCTCCCTTGAGGTTTAAAGGTTGCTTCAAAACACTTTGCTTCTAAATGTTGTCTCTGACTCAAAGAACTCTCTTTGCAACATAATATTGCTGATGTGCACGGACCCCAATAGACCTTGTCACAGAGTTTAGCGCACAGAGCAGAACACTTTGTTGACATTTTTATCCAACCCTTGAAATATAATTGCTGCCCAATGTAGCTGTAATTCCAAAGCTGAGTTACGGCTAAAATTTTACTTTTAAATGTCAATTTTTTTCTCTTGACGAAGTGTCTAAGTTCAGTCTTCCTCTATCTTAGAGAAAAACACAATGTAAAAATTGTAGTAACTCCAAAATTTAACCAAAGCAAACCAAAGTGGCAACCTGTGTGGCTGTGAAAGGAAGCCTTATTTTCATTGCTGGTGTAGTTACTGCTGTTTGCCTTCGCAGGGCAGAACACAGTGATGTTTTAAAAGTCAGGCGTGCCGAAATATACTGCTAAAATGAAGCAAAATGCACTCACACAGTAATGGTTGTAATACTGGGATTCCTGCTGCAGACTGGGCACAATATGACCCTTTGACAGGGCGCAAAAGGAGCCCCGTTAATGAGGCAGGGTGAGAGATGGGAAGAGGCCAAAAGACAGATTCTGTGCAGGGAAAAGTGTCAATGAGCTGGATGGAGAGAGCAGATGCATGTTGGATGGCGAGCTGTCGATAAGACACCTAGACAAGCGGTTGTCCAGTCTCTGTGCAGCCATAACAAGCTGTGGAGCCTCACCTCCACCCCCACTCCTCCTCCTCCTCCCAGTTCCCCTTTGGCCTCGACTGGGCCTGCTGTCTGGGGCCTGGGTGCCTGAGATCCCGGTAATAACGGTGGCATTGATCGCTGTGCCTGGGATGGCCAATTACAGCTTCCATAGCGTCTAATGAGGAGCAATCGCTCTGGTGGCAATTACTGCAGCTGTATAGCGCCCCGGAACTGAGATGGAGAGCTGCAAACACAAGGAAGTGCAAGCGAGACAAATAAAGAGTGCTGCTATTACTACTGCACACACACACACATAAACACACACATGGAGGCACACATCACACCTCGAATGTGGAATTTGTGCAGTTAATGGAAGAAAATGCAGTTGAGGACATCAGGGTTATGTTACGTATATTTCTAGAGATTTGGGAGGCATTTAATGACCCAAGAAACAGAGAAATAATACACTTTTTTTATTTTTAAGGCTGATTATGCCGTCTTTTATTGTCTAAATAGTTTAAAATTGACAGTTTTAAAGACAAAAAAGCCTAAACATGTGGAGAAAAAGCAAAAATCAACAACTGGAGGAAGCTTTATACTCTTTACAGAACATATATCTGAGACATTAAGTGAATAAAATGTACGATTTCCTTCCTTTAAATACTCATACACAGTTTTCAGGTTGTCTGGGGGCTCGTCAGACACTTCTTTTCAGTGTAAAGGGCTTTGATGGAGGAATCTGTACTCATGACCTCAGTATTTTTTTTAAATCTTGGCTACAGCTCTGTGTGCTCTGTATTGCCTTAAAATGTGGCCAGCGTTAGCAGTGAACACCCAGGAGAGAAGAGTAGTTAAATTAGTAGTAGTGCTTCTAACTTTTAATACTTTATTTAAGTGTTTTCGACATAAAACATGCAAATTTTAACTCTCTGTCTTCATCATTTGTTGGAACAGATTAGAATAAAACAGAATATAACATTATTGTTATATAAGTGTACGTGTTCCATACCACATTTGCCAGTCAAGTCAAACTGCATTGTATATACTCTCATATCCACCCACCTCATGTACAGAACACAAGCAGTTGTAGAAACCATATTTATTCCATTACCTGCACCATTGCACTATCACCAGTCCTTTATCCAGTCTACAACGTCTATAGATAGATACACATATCTATATATACGTATATCTATATTTATGCACATATATATATATATTTGAAATATGTATATAGTTATTTTTTATGTTTTATGTTCATGTCTGCGCCTACCTGTCGTGTTTCTTAATAAACTGGGATGATCTATACCTGGATGTAAATTTGAGAGCACAGTCAACTGGAGTGAAATTCTGATTCTGATTAAGTGTGTGGCCGTACAGTCACATGATCAACGGCACTAGCTGTAACTTAAATCAAACGCACCCTAAGACCACAGGTAGAATCCACAGTCTGACATCTTTTTTTGTATTCTTCAGCTCTTCTAGGTGCTCTTACTTTGTTTATGTCTGTCTTTATTTTGGCTGACCCCACTGAACACTTGATGTTAGCATTGCTGTTGTTCACATAGTGTTTAATAAGCTAGCCTGTAGCCTGTTAGCAGGCAGGTGGGTGTGATGGAGGTGTTCACCACCTACATGAACTGCACAGGATTTCCTGTCTTGTTGTTGGCGGCTAACACCACTGAACACACTTGGTTCTAGCACTGGTGTTGTTCACACAGTGTTTAATAAGTTAGCTTGTAGCCTGTTAGCATGCAGGTGTTCACCAACCTTGTCCCTCACAGGCCTCTAACCATGGACTACACAAGGGAGCTAACTTCTTGGGGACCAGCAACAACTCCTGAATGTTCCTGAAGGATTTATTCCCAAGTTCGTCACTTCACAAAGGTAAGAGCTAACGTTACTTTTGCGAGCAGTGTGTCCATGGCTCAGTTTTGTTCAGTAGGTATGTGGAAATATTGGGAAGCTACCAGCCTGTGTTGACTCATTTGTGTTTTTGCTGCTGTCGTGATGCTACATGTAGAACTGTTGTTTGGTTTTTGGTATTAATTATGAGTTCAGAGTGTCTTTTCTTTTGTTTTTTTGTGGTTATTTTGCTACATGTTGTGGTTTTATGGCATGTTGTTGGTGTCCCGTTGGTTCAGTGCAAACTAACTGGAAAACTGTTTGGCTGTTTGGCTTTATGGGTGTATTGTTTTGCATATAATTGTTGTACTTTCATACCGGCTTCATTGAACACTTAACATAGTTTGAGTCACATTCACATTTTCTTTGCACACTTCATATTCAGCTCAGTAGAAATTGTATTCACATCATAACTCCATCTTACAACAGATCGCTCTGTGCTTTAGGGAGGGATGTTTATTACCATCACTCCTCAGTTTCTGCTGTCTTGGGCTTGATGTACACTGGAGGGGAGTCTGGAGGTGAACATGCCAGACATCACAACTCTGTATTCACATAAATAAATCTACCACATGTGAGTCGGTGAACTAAATGGATGAACCTTTTTGCCTCTGCCCCAGGCAGCTCTTTTTCTCAGGCAGTGTGCTGCCTCTATCAGTTTAATGCTTTGTTATAGAGGGTTAAAGGGCAGTGTTTGCTGTTAAGAGGTCACCAATTAAAGCAAAACGATATGGATTTGTACGTCGTGTGAGAGGATGTTCTACCTGATGGATTTAACCCGACAAATAAGAAGTGTCTGGACTTTGATTCTTCACTAGTTTCCCAATTTGTACCTGTACAACAGCTTATCTTTGTTAGGGATAAGTAAACAAAAAATACAAATATGAAACATTTTTTTGACAGCACATGCAGCTGCATTCTTATCCAGTCATAGTTGCATTCTTAAACCCCTTTGATAGCAGGAGAACTGGGTTATTACTGGCCAATCAAATGCCTAAAGCTTGCACATTGTTTGTTTTACATTGTATTAAAGTCCCGTTCTGGGCAACTGTAGAATGGTTCAACATGGTGGACTCTCTAGAAGATGCCCCGCTCTCTGCTTAGGTCTCAAAAATATAATGTTTCTTATGTCCAGTTGATTATACGCTCATGAAAATAAATATACAAGTAAATGTTACTTAATGTAGGACTGTAAAACACACAGCAAGGACCGATATGGTCACTGTTAAATTAGACACTCAAATTCTTGCAGTTACTTCGCCAAAGGACATGTCAGACTACAGGCTGAACATCCGCCTTTCAGTCTTTTACTTATCCTGTATGATGTGTGCGAGTGATTTTGTGAGGCATTCAGGGTTGGTCGACCTCCACTGTGACACGTCTGAAACTTATTTTCATTCCCAACATCCCGTGTGTATTAGATTGGACCATTATTGAGCTGATATCATGTAGTCTGAGCCCCGATTTTTTTCATGTTCTACTAGAGGGTCGTGTCTTCTCTGGTCAAAATTAGCCAAAAGTGCTATTATTCCTATTCAAATCTGTTTTTGCACATTGCGCAACCAGCGTCTACTGACCAAAGACGTGACCAAGTTGGTGTATTATCTCATTTCCTGTTGCTGTTTGTAGCCTATGACGCTCCTTCTTTGGAATATTCTCATAGGGACAGCTGTACAATGACGAGTTAGGAGTCAAACCTGCGGAAAGATTGCAGTCCAGTACAACACCACAAACTACAGCTTCAAAAAAATGATTTGAACTGACACCTCAACCAGAAATGGATATAGTGAGCTTTGCAAAGCTGTTATTATGGCGTTGGAATGCAATAGATTGCTTGGTGTTCTTATTATTTTGTCCACCCCCTGCACAAGCACATATGCTAGCAGAAAAGGTGTGACGCTGACATTAATAGACTTTGATAGGAGAGCAAAATGCTTGTCATCCTTTCCATTGTGCTCACTCATTCTCTCCTTTTCTATCATGTCTCTGGTCGCGGGAGCCGTCTGCAGATCTAACCACGGCTCCGTCTTTGTGATCCGTCTGCCTGTTTGGATGTCTGACTTTCAGAAACTATTCATTTTACTCTCCCACACCCTGCTTCATGTTTCTTTTTTTTCACCCCCTCCCTGTTGTCTATAGATCTTCTATCATCTTTCCTCTCTTCACTCGCTGCATCTTTGGTGCCGTGCAACTTTAATATCTGGGTTTAGAACAAGGACGGAGGCAGCAGCAGCTCAGTGACAGTCAGACATGGTGGAGCAACACAAACACCCTTCAAAGCTCTTTTTTTTAAATTTTTTTTTTTTGTAAGCGATGGGGATAAGAGACACCCAGCACATAGACGCAGCCATGAGAGTGTCTGATTGAGGCTTTGGCGTGAACATGCTTTCATTAGACTAAACCCACAAACACACGCACACACACAGACATTGACGTTGTTAGCTAAGAGGGAGCGAGGTGTAGAGAGAAGGGTGGAGAGGTTACAAGATAATCAACACTCTCTCTCTACCGTAAACCCACACAATAAAGACTTGACATCAATATGCCAGTGCAGTCATCACCACAATAGCGCCTGGCACCGAAGGGGGAAAGGGCCTCCACAGTACATCCGCAATGATTAAACCATGATGAGTGTGTGTGTGTGTGTGTGTGAGAGAGTGTGCGTGTGTGTGTGCGCTGATGTTCTCTGAATTGTAGCTGAGAGTTTGCCTACTTTTTAATTAGCAGAAAAGAGTTTGGCTGTCCTGTGTTTGTTTAAGGCTGGTATGCAAGTGATAATGCACGACTAGTTGTTCCCATGTAAGGGCGTAACCGTGCATTATTTTGTATAATGGAACCCATCAGAGTGCATTATGTGTTTTGATACTGTGGTCACCTATTGAAGGATCAAAACATCAAATTTGTCATCTGTTTTTAGCATCACTGAGGTAGGGCAGTGTATTAAACCTCAATAGTTTTTTTTTGATGCAGAGTAAAATGTGTTTTGTGGTGTCTGTTATCGACCGGTATTCTTGTTTATTTACCGTATTATCAGAGTAAAGTGGTTTAAATCAAAATGTTACCAGTTTTTGGACTATTTTATTCAACAGAAAATCTTGTTGGTGTTGTAAAAGTATTTTCTGTTGTGAGATATTTGGCCTCTTTTGTTAGGAGAAAACAGTTTTGAAGAAAA
Organism: Sciaenops ocellatus; assembly: GCA_033000465.1. Taxonomy (NCBI): domain Eukaryota; kingdom Metazoa; phylum Chordata; class Actinopteri; family Sciaenidae; genus Sciaenops; species Sciaenops ocellatus. The sequence goes on from CP136889.1 coordinate 18,983,124, forward strand.
ATGTTGTCGAGCAGTGCCTCCCAACCTTTTTTTCCCCCATAAGAGACCACTTTTCTATCATTGAGTAAACTGAAAACCACTGACTGAGTGACATGTTTTGTGGATATGTCATATTATGTTTAATGTATAGCAGTAACAGAACAGAACTACTGATAAACTGAACAAACTGTGTACACAAAATGAACAATCTGGATGAATTTTGAGTAGATTATTTCCTGTGAATATTGCGTCAGAGATGAGTTTTCCTGACATTTCTTGGAACCTTTTATACAATCTTGTTATTTTTAACAATCTTATGAGGCAAATCTTTGACTAGTCTTTTCTTCTCATTGTTCCATGAGCTCTATTGTTGTTGCGTACTTTAAGGCTGTTTGACAGTGAATGAAGGCTTGTGTTCAGGTCATTACATCACATCATCTTACAGCACATTTTCACCCTGAAGTTTCTTTACTTTTCACAGTTAACATTGTACATATTGTTAATAGTTTTTACTGTTAGTTTTTGTACATTGTACAGTGTCAGTGTTATCCTGATTTTCACGCTGGGTCCCTTTATGGTTCTTCTTTACATTCGGTTCTTGGAAGAGCTTCTGAAACTGAAAGTGACAGATGTACACCATCTTGTGAAAGTGGAAACTGGTTAAAGGGTTTAAATTGTCTCCAGTGATATTTAAGAGTTAAACCTAACAGAGGATAACTGTTAAGAGCAAAGATGGACTGAGCAAAACTCTGTAAATCAGAATGACCTCCTCATAAACTTGACAGTGCTTTTCTTCATAGCTGGACTGGCTGACTAGCTAACATCACTGAAGACACTGAGGTGATTATGAAAATTATTAAAAATACTAAAATATGTTCAAAGCTAACTAACTTCAGGGCGACAAAGCACTGCAATGTGATAAGGATGCAGGCGAAGGTAATGTCACCGTCGAGTTGACGATAAGTAAAAAGACGTAAATCGGATGTACGTCACACTACAATGTACAAGTAGAGACAAAGTCATAAATAAAACCTTGTGTTGGCACTACCTTTGATAACTTTGGACTCTAACACTCCAACAAGTGGGAAGTTGTTTCCTAGTAACAGCTGAGTAGTCTTCCAGGCAGCTGAGGCAACGACGTCAAAGCCGTGCGGTTATCTAAAAATAAATCGCGCCCGCCAGCCAATCAGAAGTGTCACTGCTTAATAAACGGTTGCCACCTCGATGAGATAAAAGTATTTATTGTTGCTATGGTATAATATGCGATAAAACTGATCTAAGGCGTCTAATTATACTGTATTTCAGGTGGCAAAGATTAATTCAGACAACTTAACTTGAATAGGCAGCAGGAGCACCTTAGAATGATGAATATGCAGCACAGAGTGTCTTCAGAGCTTCATTAACCTCTGGATAAGCTTTCTTTTCAAATTATTGAATTACTTGTTATTTTAGTCAAATGTTTATTAGAACGACGTGCAGCAGAGCGACCCTCGCTTCAGGTTTAAGGGCTTAATCTTTAGGATGTAAGAAAGTGTTTATTTTCTCCAAATATAAAAGATTTTTCAGGTAGAAAATTTAAAAAGTTTTTGACATGTCAGGCATGCACACTGTATATAGAAAGCCTTATGACCTCAGTATGATTGCCTAAATAAACATATGTTTGTCCAGTAGATACCTTTCAGAAGCTTACAAGGGATTACAGATATCACCGCCTGTAAATTGGACACAGCAGCATTATTTGTCTAATTAAATCTCTCGCTTTTGTCCTTCTCCAACCTCCTCAACCCGCCACAGCCAATCAGCAACACATCCTCAGCGACAAGTGGCACTTTGAAGCCATTAGTCGATCTTTTATATTTCACACAGGAGAAGTATTTCGCTCGGACCGAGGAGAAATGTATAGGGTGAAGTCCTAATGAAACGTTTCATAGTTCTGTCACACACACACAGCACTGAGCAGAAGCCTCAAGTAAAGTCACGTTACACCTTTAGATGGCAGCAGCACGCCACTCCATCACAGTGAAGGAATCAGAGAGCCAGAATCTGATAGATGTCTGGAGCAAAGCTATGAGCGAAAAACAAAGAGGGACAGTTAGAGCTCATTATTTCTTTGATTCTTTAATCTCCCTCATGTCTTCATCCAAGTCGTTGTTATTGGTAATAGGCTGTCTCTTCCAGTGAGGGAGGAAAAAAAAAAACCTTTAATAAGAAAAAAAAAAACATCCTAAAACTCGAGCTGCTTCGCTCGTCCTGTTGTCTGAGTTTGATGTCTCTTCCATGTAATTGAACTTGATGAATGCTGCCGTTGTTTTACCGTGAACACGCTTTGTCCTTTCAACCCCCCCCCCCCCCGTCTGACATATCTGGGCCGGCCGGTTATTTTCAGAACACAATTTGGTACCTGTCTGTGTGTGGCGACGAGCTGAGGTTTGAATTGTCAATTATATGCAGTCATGACAAAGTCAGTTTTTTGTTGTTTTTTCCCTTTCACTGCGAGCGCTGCTGCAGGTTTTGCATACAGTTGTGGAAAAAAACTGTCTGATTCTGTCAAGTCTGCTCTTCCTGAATCAGATGCTGATAGTCAGGACTAAAAGATTCAGGAAAAGATGATCCAAGCATTTCCAGCAGACAGGCGTGTTCCATGTCAATGATTCCACATGAACAACGAAACAGGGTAAAATATTGTAACAGAACATCTTTGGAAAATGTTTAACTTGGGTTAGATTGCAGCTATGCGTGGCATTGTGTCGACTCACATCTTGCTGTTCATTCACATGACTTTCTTGGCTGTAGCCGGGATTTTTGGAAACACTCCAAGTTCAACCAGTGCAACTGCACACTGTAAACAAATGCTTGGCTTCACACCAAAAACTTTTTTCACATTATATTTATTGATTTTTAGAGCTAAAATGTTTAGTGAAATAATAAGTATTTTGAGAGTCTGTTTTTGTTATGCTTCCAGGATGTCCGAATGCCTCCAGGGGATTCCTTGAAACGTCCTTGAGGACTCAAATATGGACTGAATAGATTTTGGTGGTCAGAGGTCACTGTGACCTCATGTCTGTCCCATTCTCCTGAATGACAACATTTCACACGTCTAATGAGATAGGATTATGAAGCAATGACAATGTATATCCAAAAGTATAAAGTTCAAAGGTCAACTTCACTGTGCCACTCAAGCGGCAACCTGAAGCCACTGCGGAAGTGCCAAACACTGCAGTTCCTTAAACAGCCACTTGAGGCTGGCTCCAGAAGTGAGTCAGTCTCCATAAGTCCCCATGTTAAAATGTCCAACTGTACAAAAAACAGTTTTGGTCTCTATAGCTAATAGTCATTTGTGCCACCATAATGTTATGCAAAAACATTCGGGAACAGACGAGGAGATGGTGACCATATTTCACACTCAGTCGGATAATAAATGTATCTTGTCTTGAAGCTGTGGTGGCCATACAGATCTTCTGTGCTTCCAGGTTGAAGGCGTGTGAAGCAGCAAAATCTATATCCAAAACATTGTCGTCCACCACAAGCTCATTGGTGTTGCTGATACTAAGCTTCAGGTGATTGTTGTTCGGCCGTGTGAGGAAGCTGTAGGCATCTATAAAAAGTATTTTCGTGAAGACGGCATGTTTCACATTGGAAATATTCCTTGGAATCATGACAATATATGATGACATAATCATGATAATTTTCATTAAGGTTCTTCATAGGCTTCACTCCATATATAATGAGTCTGGACAGACGTGGATGTAAACTGCAACTTCAGGCATACAACTCCGAGGCAGTAATTCTATTTTTTTAAGCAAAAATGTCATTTGAATCAGGCATGACATTATAGTTATAACTTCCATTTCACCATTTATTAAAGTCTTTCAAAGTCTTCACTATATGAAGTTCATATTATGAGTCTTGGCAGACATGGATGTAAACATGGCAGTGAAAACATTTGGAGGTCGTAGTCTCTCGAACGTGAGGATTTGCTGTTTCTGTCTTATATGATTTTTAAAAAAAGTAAATGTCTACGAAACAAGTAAGTTGAAGATGTCACTGAGGGATTTGAGAAGTTGTAGAAGGCATTTCAAACTTTCTTTGACATTTTATAGACCAAACGATGGAATCTATTTGAAGATGAGCTGATACTGAAAATGATCCTTATTGCGAATCTGTCAAATGTCAAAACATTTGGAGGCTGTAGCGTCTTGAGCGTGAGGATTTGTTGTTTCTGTCTTACATGATTTTAAAAAAGTAAATGTCTTCAGGTTTTTGGACTGATGGACAGACAAAACAAGTAAGTTGAAGACGTCACTGAGGAATCTGGGCATTTCAAAACTTTCTTTGACATTTTATAGTTGTGAATCTGCGACCCTGATGCATTTAACTGTTATATTTTCTGTTAATTTTGATCTAAACTCTGTTCTACACGCAGCCAGGAAGTTAATTCTGGTTGAGTAATACTAAATCCTGTTATTTTATTTAACTCACTCTCACATTTAAAGACTCTCAGGATAAGCCTTAAAAACCCACCATGTTGAATTTGGCTGCAAACTTTCCCAATTCCCAAATTCCCAGAAACAATAATGAAGACATGTCATCAGTGTCTTCAGCGGTAGCTGCGGCCCTGATGAGCTTTCAGCGTTGATGCAAGCTGTCTTGTCTCATCTCTTCAATATTTAAATGTTTTCTCGTTTTTGATCAACTTATATAACACCCGGTCACATGAAATGCACAAACCAGCAAGTTTGCAACAACTGGTTATATTGGTTTTAGTGGTGCCTTGAGTTTGGCGCACGGTGACGTAATGGAAAGTTTAGACGACTGAGAGTCCGGACACTCAACCTACACCTCCCAGAAAGACATAAAGTGAGAGAGCGAGAGGAAAGGGGAGGGAGAAACACCTATGAACTTAATTACCCAATGAATAATTAATGTTTGATTGCAGCGTTCCCCCAGGCTGTCAACACAAGATAATTTATCATAAGATTATAATTTATCACTAATTGCTTTGGCAAGAGGTTTATGATTAGAATAATTTGCTTATTAAATGCACAAATTTTATTAAGCGGCAAACTTTTTGTGTAAAGTACGTATCGATTTAGCTGCGCCCACACCGTCGGAAAGAGTGCCATTAAACTGCGTTTAATCGAGTTACACATTCGGGATTAAAAATAGTTGTTTGCTTTGTCATAATGCATCCCTGTTTTCCATAATTTAGTTAAACAAAACAGGTGATTATTCTAATGCAGTGAGATGCATACGACCCAGGGAGCGATTTTAGCACTGAGAGGTGCCTCAATATCCTCAAAGCCAAGAAAAGCACAACAGCATCCTAAAGACTTAAGCTCCTCTGTGAATCCTGTTTACTCCTCTAAGCTGTAATGCCTATTTAGATGAGGAGAATTTGAATTGTTTGTCTCCGGCATAATGAATGTTTGTTGTCTGGCATGGGAATCTTTGTGGAGTAGTCACAGTATCGTAGCTGTGTGCAGGACAGGTGGATGGTTTCTAAAAGCCATCCACTCATCTATATATCAAAGTGTTTGACTTTGCTTTGTCTCTGCAGCCAGCTTCAGTAATTAAGCATTTATCCCGTTCATTCTTGCTTACAGTCTTAAAACTATAATCCCATTTGGTTTTATCATTATCACCCGTTTACCTGTTTTAACATCTGTTTTGGGTGTGTTAGAGATTTCAGATTGTGCTTTTGTTCTTCAAAGTAAAAGTTAGCAGAAATAGCAAAACGGGCAAAAATTGGAACGGCCACCAAAAACATTACTATAAATCACAAATATCAAATATTAAAAATGATAAAAACTTGCTCCTGTAGCTTAATACCTGTGTCAGAAATGAAGACAAAATGATGTTTAGATCAAGCGGCAACCTCTGTGGCTGTGACGGGAAGCCAATCCGTAAGTGCCAAAATTGCAGTTCCTCAAACGTCCACTTGAGGCTGGCTCCAGAAGTGAGTCAGTCTCCATAAGCCCCCATCTTAAAACGTCCAACTTCACAGCAGAAACAAACATGTTTACAGCCTGGTACATGCAGTTTTGACATCATACTTCAGACATGGGCAAACTGTACTGCAAAAACGAGCAGTGATCACAAGTCAAACCTCAGCAGCAGGAAAAGACAGACCCTCAACAGCGATAGTTACTGGATATCCTCAAATTACAGCTTTAAAAAAATACCACAGATTGAGTCAAACCCTCTGAGATGCGGTTTCAATGAAAATTGTATGTTGTGAGTGTCACAAAAATATTATTTGTGGCAAGGCTGCCATTTAAATTTGGAGACCACTTGTATCCAAGGCCCAAAACCTGGTGTGAAGAACACAAAAGCTGGATCCCTGAGTGAAGGACAAACTAATCTTTCAGCTTTTCTCCTCAGTTCAGACAGGTTTGGGTTCAGAAAAAAAGACCAAATAATTGTTTGAATCAGCAGCCGGCTGTTAAACACAGTGGTGGATCTGTTGTGTAATGGCAGCATCTACTGCAGAATTCAGCCAAGGAATACGAGGCCAACAGGCACCCTAGCGTGCAACCACTGCTCCAAGGCTGGCTGAAAGTAAGCACACAGGTCCAAATCCAAAGGCCCAGACCTATACGAGCACAGATACAGGTGTTTCTGTGTTGCAGCCCCTTTATATATATCTATTCAGATTATATCAAGGCTTAAAGTTATGCATAATTAAGAGCATAGCAGGTTTGACTGACAGATAGGCGCTGTTACAGGTGGCTTGTTAGGGCAATCAGGCTTCATTCAGCCTGCCTCATCTCCACCCAGGATCCACGTCTTTGCCCATTTTTGGATTAGCCGAGAGACGGTGGAGGGAGGACTGCCAAGCAGGCCATGGCGAGAGCCACCACACTGAGCCTCATGACAGCTTTTCAGGAACATTTGGGTTCACGGATACTATGTCTGTGGATGACATGCAGCAATGGGACAGTGGCGACCTGAAGTTCAGTGAAGTGAGCTTTTGACCAAAAGGTTGTCAGTTCAGTCCTCCAGACTGGCAGGATAAATCTGGGAACCTTCCTCGCCCTCTTTACCACCACTGAGGTGCCCTTGAGCAAAGTCCTTCACCCCAACTGCTCTAGCAGTGCTGTTTAGTGGGGGGAAAAAAGAGGCTTAGATTCAAACCCAGGACTCAGCCTTAATATTTGGCACGCACTCTACCAGGTGAACTTCCCGGTCAATCCGTAAATACGCCTTCATTAACAAATGAGGTTAGCACACCCATAGCTTAACTGCACTTATGTGTTACCAGCTAGTTACCAGCTGTGAGTCAGGCTGAAGTAACTACTGTTACGAACCACAGATCCAGAAAGGCAATCACGCTAATCACGGAACCAGGCTTCACGGGTAACAAACATGTTGTACATGTTTTGAGGAATTGGGTCAGTGTTTTATCTTTTGTGATTTTCTTTTTTTAGTCTCGTCACAGCAAAAAAAGTAAAATGTAACCAGCGAAAAAAGAGCCCGGCTGTCATGCTGAGGCCATGAGTGTACATTTAAGTGATAATGCACAGCAAGGTGGTCATTACAGTATTGCAAAATAAACCACAGCAGGGCGATAATGAACGCGGAGGAAGGAAAAAACAATTTTATTGATTTTAAATATGATTGTATAGCTTCTATTTCTCCAGAACTATAATCAGTGCTGTGTCCATAGCAACGGTCTGTTATTCATAGCAGCAGTCAGCTACGCTAAAATAACAGAACGCCGAATGTCGTAACGGACCCACACTTCCTGGTGTAACGACACAGGACTTTTGAAACCTCTGAAACCATAAACACATAATGTATTGTTTAACATGACCAAATATTGAGTATTTTCCATAAGAATTTTTTCAGACAGAATTGATAGTGACACACACATGCACACACACACTGTGTCTTGGCATTTAGAAGGACGGAGAGGAGTCGAGTGGGCTGCTGGAAGCGATGTGTGTTCCTCGTCCTGCTGTCCAATCAATGTGAGAGGACGGGAAAGGAAGGGCTGAGGGCCAGTATAACACTCTGTAACACTCTCACCTCACAGTGTGCACACGTCACTAAACGTTACACTCAACACACACACTTGCACACACACACACCTGCCGGTTTTGTCTCTTTTACTGGCTGGGAAAAGGATGGTGTGTGTGTTTATCAGTGCAGCTGTAAGGTGCTCTTATCAGCCTCCTGAGGAAGTTGGACAGATATCAGTTCTGGTGGCAAAGACATGGACTACATATGGCACAGATAGCACTCGTTTTGACACACACACACTCGCACAAGGCCACACACAGTAGGAGACACCCCGTATTAAAGGGTTTGGCAGCCGTGTTGAAACCGTCAGACAGCCAATCAGGGGATCGATGGCAGCCGTGACTCGCCCAATGACCCACGCTGTTATCTCCGCTGGCCATCCTCCCATCTGTCCCCTCCTTTCTGTCTCTCCCTCCCTCCGTCTTTCCCTGCCTCCCCTTCGAACACTACTTTGCTTCATCAATTGGCGAAAACTTTTCCTTCGTTCTCTTCCCTTTCTTCACCCCTCCTTCCTTCTTTCCTCCTCCTCCTTTTGCTGGCAGTCTGGTTTTTCTGGTCTAATGAACCAGGGGGGTCTCAGGGCAGCCTCCACTGGGTTGATTAGGATCCTCATTAAAGAGAGGACCAGACCAGACTCCCTCCATCCCCCGTCCCCCTCCTTCTTCTTCCGTCCATCTCCCATCTCTCCCATCCCTCCTCCTCCTCCTTCCACGCCGCCTTGTCACACAGAGTGGCATTTTTAATTACCGCTGCTCATCATAAAAGGGAGACCCATTATACATATCAGTGCGAGCGTGTATGCGTGTGTGTTTTTCTCCATCCTTTTCCTTTTTCTCCCTCCACTGATCTATTGTAATGAAGTCAGTGTGCGGTGTAAACTCCATGGGAAGGCTCATCACCGAAACCGACATTACCGGCCAGCTAGTTGGCATTTTTAACGCGCCGAATACACAAATAAACACAACGGTCTTTTAATGTCAGTTTTAGGCTCACTTTCATGCTTCCAGAAGGCGGTAATGAGCAAAAAATAACTTGTTCAGCAGGAAAAAAAAAAAGGTATGGATGAAAGAAGAATGAGAGAGGCAGACGTAGGAAGAATGGAGCGCAGCGCTCGGAAATAAATGAGGTAGTTTGAGTAAAGTTTAAGAAGAATGGAGGAATAAAAGGGTGGAGGGTGAAGAGTAAGAACGTGGAGGGCAGGGCTGTGCTCAACGATGGGATCAGATGAGATCAGCGCTGCTCCAGAGGACGCTCGGGGGGCCAAAAACGAAATCTGATTATGTCGCCTGAGAAGACTAATCTCTCTTGAATCTGTCTTCGTCTAATTCCAAAAACAATACTGTAATCTGTGTGTGTGTGTGTGTGTGTGTGTGTGTGTGTACTAACAAGGGTCACGCTCATGGATTGACTGACACTGGATTTTCCTGTCAGATTTTCAAATATTAGCGGTGAGATAACATGAGATGTGTAAAAGTATATGAAATAATGAACTATAGTCACAGAATAATTAGTTACAGTCAATTAATAGCCTGCTAATCAGACTGAATTGTCATTTTGTTTTTACTTTACAGTCTGATGTGTTCATGTTTGCTGTTTTATTTTGCCCTAACCAATCAGAAGTGGCCTCTGACCGGTCTAAAGGATGGCATATGCGTGTTTTGAAGCTCAGTGTGGTGCCGCTGGCCGCTGCCATGTTTCCCATCCTGCATCTTCCTGCCTCCCGGTTAGTCTAAAAGTCTGCAAAGACGTGGATAATCTGTTTCAGCCAGTTTTCAGTCAACCGGTCCCGGTGTGGTGTACAAACACAAACCAATATGAAATTCTGAAACCGGACACCAGCAGGTTGGACAGGCAGACATGGATTCCTGCACAGGAGCAGAGCTGTGGACGAGGACAGCAAAAAAAAAAAACATATTTTAGCCACATCAAACAGGACCACCATAAAAGATGGTGCATGGTTGAGTTTTTGTGCTGTGCTGCTGCAACTCTGATGTAATTCTGTGGCAGCGTACAGTTCTGCTTCTGTGCCCGTATCCCCATCTGCTTCTCCATCTACAGGGCACGCTGACCGCCGTCTACTGTAGTTGATGCACTGACTATGTACGTCATATAACCCCCGCTTCAAAATACCCAAACTATAGCTGCATTCAGACAGGATCAGTTGTGCGGCGGTGTGTGTAGGGTTGCTGGGGATGTGTCTATATGTGCTGAATGTAACCGCTGTGAAACAATCAGGAAATAACTTTTTATTTCTCTGATTAACCGGCTTTATCACTCTCATTCACTGTCTATGTCAGCCTGACTGTGAAGGTTTGACCGGTCTGATCGTCTGATTGGCGGCCGCAGTGTGACGTCGGGCTGCGTTTTTTTTTTTTTTTTTTCCAAAAGTTGGATCCGGCTCAACTTCTCCGCCGCAGGTTGCTGCGTTTTTTTTGTTTTTTTTTCAAGCTTTATTCTGATAGAGACAGCTGAAGAGTGACAGGAAATGTGGGGAGAGAGATGGGGAATGACATGCGGGAAAGAGCCACAGGCCGGACTCAAACCCTGGGCTCCCGCAGCAAGGACTGAGCCTTCGCACATGGGGCGGCTGCTCTACCAGCTGAGCTAAACACCGCCCCAGTTGCTGCGTCATTTAGTGGACACTCCTGTGGACGACACTGAATGGAGAATGAATGGAGAAACCCTCTGAATGTGGCCTATCCGTTTGAACCCACCAGCGAAGTTCTGATTGGCTGGGGTGTTCGGTGGGTGTTGACTGCACAAAACTTTTTAACACTTTAAAAGGCTCTTGGAATATAAAATGGCAATTTTTCCTGATATTTTCTATATTAAACAACTGAATAAACTTGAAAACTAATTGAGTGATTGATCCAAATTGAAATTATCATCAGTTTTAGCCCTAATTAAGCATAAAATTCTTGTTCTATGCATTATGTCCTCTATACAATACATACAGTCCAGCAGCCTTTGAGAAACTTCTGTTAAGTGATGCTTGCTCTTGTAGACATGCATGTGTGCGCACTCACACACACTCTGTCACAATGCATTAGGTATCAGAAGTGTTCAGTGAGCAATCAGATAAGGTGCACACACACATACACACACACACACACACACACAAGCGCTTGTTCTGCTCACTGACTTTCTGTTAGCACACCCGTCCACTAATTAGATTCCATTAAAGGTGGCGTTCATAACTCTGGAGGTTTCTTTAGCTGACACACCACTCCATGTTAAAAATACCGCCAATTAGACACAGCTTCAACACACACCATCACGTCCGACCACCCAGAAAAGACGAGACCCTCGCTCTGCCTCGACAGGCGTTCAACTTCCAACCACCAGTCAAAAAAAAAAGTCACAGAAGTTTTTTTTCCCCTCTTCCTGTCTGTAATGGTCTGGCAACTCCTGGAAATTGAGGGTAGAGATAGAAATCATCCTCACGGGAGGGGGACGGGGGAGGTGAAGGAGAGGAAGCAGAGGGCTTATCAACAAAAGCAGCGTTCAGAGGACTTAGTGGACAAAGTGGTAGACTCGGGGCTAAACTCCCCTGGTAGCTGAGGGGAAGGCAAAGTGGGGGGTCTTCTTCTGGCTAAATATCAGCGTTGTCTTCGCCTCTTCTCCGCTTTTGTCTCCATCTCTACCCGTCGCTCTCCTTATCAATGACTAAAGCACCTGCTGTTAGCTTTGCCTGCTAACTTGCGATAAAAGCCTCGTGACAACATCTCAACCCTCTCACCTTCTTTTCATTTTGAAGAAGGGATGAGGGGGGAAAAGAAAGACTTGGTGCACTGGTATTTTGGGTATTTCCACCCCGCCCCCCCCATCCCCGCCGTCTCTGCAGCTCTGTCTGTCAGCACGCCAGCAGCATCTAAGCTAACCCGGGCCGGCGTCGGAAATGTCACTCGGTGCATTAGCATTTAGCCACAGCGCTCCGCTGTCAATCTGGGTTTATCTTTGACACCCCCTATGGTCTCTCACCTTAGCTCCTAGCTCTCCCCCCCTTCCCCAGTTAGTCATTGTACTAATAAGGCAGGGGGACAGTAGAATTTATCAGGGCTAGACACTCCCGCCCCGCCAGCCATTACTCATCCACAGACCAGGACATGCCAACAGTGGCTAATTGCTTTCTTTAACATTGGCACATGTGACATTCAGCTGAGTCTTCACTGGAGAAAGACGGGCTATTTTTTTCTTCACGGCACAACCATACAGCCGAGCCCGTATAGAGCTTATAAAGACCTGTACACAGAGAATTGGTTTTGTGCGCCTCTTGTCTAAAATGTGACAACTATTAGAAAAGAAAAACAAAGCGGAGCAGTTGACAGTTGTGGCTGCAAATCCATACAGAAACATAACCTACACTAAAGGGCCTAATAAGCAAATGTGTGTTTCTGTGGCTTTAGTCAAAGCTTTCTACACCAAAACAACCTCTCTCTGTCGGAGAGTCATCTACCCTGGAAAAGGTGGTTTTTAATAGTGCTGCTGCCATGGTGGAAATGATAGATCTGGCAACCCGGCATAAGAGGGATGCTGGTAAAATAACGAAATACTGCAATACTGACTACATGTCATAGTCAATATTAATTAGTACGATTATTAACCATGATCTTGTTGAGCGGAGTCCGTCATGGAAATGGTGACTGATGATGGAGGTCCTGTTAAGCTTTGTGGACAGAGAAGACTTCTGTGAGCTAAAACCATGCTGCGACGTGATGGAGACGTGCCTGGTTGGGATTTGGCGTTACACCACCTGAATTCGCTTGGATGTTCATTTCAGACCCTACAGAGTACAAAATTTAATGCAAGTACTTGAATGTGGAAATTCCCACTGGCCTCTCCTCGCCTGATAAGCAAAAAAGCATTGGCTGTTTGTTTAAAATTATCGAAAAGATCCGTTTCTCTTCTGCTGACGAGCATCCTTTTGCAGTCTGTCCTGCAGAAATGGAGCAAAAAGGATCTATGAGATGCTGCCGAGGTGACCAGGTGGCACATTTAAAAATGATTTATGTTGAAATTTAGTTTGATAAATTGCAGATGTTGCCTCGAAAAAACCTGTGGACCTTCATTACGGCCACCGCGCAAACAGTCCCTGGAAGCCTCTCGCACGGCTCGTTCCATATTCCTCTAAATGTAAAAGTAAAGGTAGAGGCACAGAGGAATCTGATTTAGGTGGTGGAATTGTACAGTAAGCAATTTCCCTTTGTTGTGAGCAAAGGGGGATTATTCATCAAAGCGATGGTGTATGGTCCAATATCTAACAAAGCTCTTTGTTTTGTTTGGTGGCAAAAGATTAATGAACAGACTGGACTGACATTTCCAGCAGGAAGGACATTGATCTGGAAGCCTTCTGAAGATCCTCATTGTCCTGTTTACCCTGCAAACAATGGATGACAGTGAGGAAATATGTATGCTATCTACACACTATCCACACGACTGTATGAACACACACACACATAGACACACTCAGTAATCCAAAGGGCAAGCTCAGAATTTCATAAGCTACTATATTTGTTATTAATCAGGAGTTCCTTCATAACATCTAAAGAGTTTTTTTTCCCTGTGTTTTATTTAAGAAGCTGACTGGCGCCTGCTGATAAAATTTTGTTGGCATCAGTCGGAAGTCAACGGGGACGTAAACTATTTCTTGTGGATATCAAACGCGTTCAAGCCATTTGGTTTCCTGACCTACAGTAAGAGTAGAAACAAGTTACAGAACTTTTTTTTTTCCGGGAGGATTTAAATGAGCCAACTGTCTCGATTCCCCGTCGACTTGGTCGACCTCAGGTTTTGGCACGCTGATAAAACAGTCGATCCCATTCTGTCACTATTATCATTAATGCACTTTGACTTTTGCTGGTTTAATGTGAACATCAGGATGGCAAGTTGTGACATTGATTGTGTCTTTGATTTGATATTTTTTTAAATCCTAAAGACCAATCGTACTGACAGTGCTAAGCACAAGGGGGGCAACAGAGGATAACTGTCCTATTTGCACAAACAGAGTGCTAAATTCAAGTTTTCTTTCCCCCGCTGTTAACTCCAGATATGTATGCGTCCTAATCAAGCGGCAACCTCTGTGGCTGTGAAGTGAAACCAATGCGGAAGTGCTAAAAACTGCAGTTCCTCTAACGTCCACTTGAGGCTGCCTCCAGAAGTGAGTCAGTCTCCATAAGTCCCCATGTTAAAATGCCCAACTTCACAGCAGAAATAAACATGTTTACAGCCTGGTACAAAAAACAGTTTTGGTCTCTATAGCTAATTTCCCCGTTCATGACAACTGTACTGAGGTTGAATTTTTATACAACTCACCTGTTCAAATTATATTAAGGCTTAAAGTTATGCAGGATTAAGAGCGTGGACGCTTTGATTGACAGGTGGGTGACGTTACAGATGGCTTTTTTGAGCACCCAGGCGTCATTCGGCCCGCCTCAGGTCCACTGATGATCCACGTCTTTGCCAATTTTTAGATTAGCGGGAAGGCAGAAGAAGCAGTATAGCCAACATGGCAGCAGCCAGCGCCCCATATTTTCGGCTTCACAATGGCGCTTCGGAAACAGAATATTTTGGACTGCTAGGAACATTAAATGAAGCTTGGTGTGGGACCATTTCCTCCAGAAAGGCAAATGTTAAATTGGGTGACCAAGTACCTGGTTGTACGCAGCCAAAGATCACGTCACTGCTAGCTGAGGGGAAGGAAGTGTGATGTGCACCACTCTGACTATGATATATATATATATGATATGCTGCCAATCAGTGTGATAGAGGGGGAAGTGTTCAAAGAGCTAGTATGAGAAGTCAAGCCTGGGTATGTTTTGCTATTGAGAACTGTGACTAAATGCAACGCCACTTATTGAGAAGAAGCTACATCACAATTATGTCACTTTGTCAGGGCTGACTCGGGGATACAGTCCTGTATGCTCCTCATTTAGAGCCTCTCAGTCCGGCACATTCATTTTTCAACCAGTTAGTTACTGGTTAACTGGTGTCGGGCTTTCAAAAGCAAACTTGACTGAAGCTGCCATCACTAAATGGGACATTTCCATGCTTCAGCAGTTCTTGAGGATTATTTTCTGTCCACGTCGGCGTCTCTTGAGTGTATGTCTGGTCAGTAGCTCCAGTGAATGAACTCTTTGCAGAATGAAGCCAAACATACGGCAACGAATCTGTGGATTGTCTGTGTTGTGTCTGAGGAAGGGCGCCAGAAACGACACAGGTCGTCTGACCCCCAGGCCCGGGTTAATGGCTCTTTGCCCTTTGCCACTCGTATTAACATAACCCAGCGCTGTCTGATTACAACGCCTAATGTGAGCAGATGGAGGCCCACTGTTGCCGCGCCAATCAAAATAATGTCATTATGGTGAAATAATGGCTGCGGTTGCCAGTAAAACCAAAGAGAGGGGGGTAGGTGGGGAGGGTGGGTGGGTGGGGATGAAGGGAAGACGGGGTGTTTTTATTGTCCCCGTGAGGCCAGTAAGATCCAATCAGCAGGGTGTGACTTACAGTCTGGGAGCTCGGTGCCCGTCCACAGCACCACCTCCCCTCCACTCTCAACTATCGCCTTCACAGACAATCTGGGGATCTGGTGGGGAGTATCCTCCATAACGAGGAGAAAAGGAACTGTACACAAACACACTGCAACTACAATGCCTGCTTTTCTGTTTGGTTTGTGTGCAGTATGAATTAATAAGCGCGCGTGGATGATATGCATTTTTGCTTGCGCAGGACTTTCGCATAGGCAGCTAATAATGTGCACGCGAGTGTGTGTGTGTGTGTGTGTGTCGACGCGAGTGTGTGCCTGTGTATTTGGCCGGCTCTCCAGTTATTGCTTTTGAAGTTGTTAATTAAACCCTCAACCATCTGGTAGCTCAATGAAATTACACTGAGCTTCTCAGCCATGAAAAAAACATGACTGACTGACTGACTAAATGAATAAATAAATAGATTAATAATTTAATAAATGCTTCAAATATCTCTTGTCTAAGTGAAGGGAAAAACAAGAAGTCTTATTAATGTAAATTCGCCGCTCCGTGCTGTCACCCCTGTTGTGTGTGTGTGTGTGTGTTGGTTGCCTGTTCCTGAGTGTGTGTGCATGCCTACGAAGGCTTACAGGTGAATCAAAGACAGCTGTCACTGTGTCAACCTTTGATCTCTGTCGATGTCTTCCTCCTCCATCTATATTCCTCTCTCTCCGTCACACGCAACACGGTGGAAAACACACACCTTGTTTAGATTTCCGGGTGGATGCGTCTCTTTGTCACAAGTGTCCCATTTCAGGAAGTGAAAATGGTATACAGTGTTTAATCTTTAATAGCCTACTGCTGCATACATTCTGCCGCTGCCGTGATATAATTCAACGTAATGCACTGTACCACATGTTTTATAGTCTCTAATATTACACCGATGACATTTTCCATATGGCTGCATGCAAAATAATCGCATTTCTTCTAATATCCGTGAATTAATCCCCCTGGAAACAACAAAGTATCGGCCAATGTTGAATATGTCTTCACCCAATGTTGGTTCATGAGTGTAAAGCGAAACCAGGCCACGTGTTTATAGCAAAGTGTGCTCAGTGATTGAATTAGAGATGGTTGCAAGACGTGCAGAGATGTCACTCTCAGGTAATGGCTGCTTGTGGACCACAGGGAGACTCAGCACCTGATATTGACATTCATACTGCATCTGAAAAGAACCAGATGGTTTCTGGGTGATGGTTCCAACTCCTAAATAATGATTTTGGAGATCTTTCCAGGTTCCCAAGTTCTCTCGGACAAGCAGGTCAAAAATCTACTTGCACAAAGTTGATTTTTACTTCCACTTAATACAATTTTTAGTCGTTTATTTATTAGCAGTTTATTTGTCATTTATTTATCAAAAAATATCAAAGATTTGACGTGTCTTTTGTAAACTTAACATGTCTTTTGGGAAACTCGACGCGTCTCTAGGGAAACTTGACGTGCGTTTTCGGAAACTTGACGTGCCTTGCTCTCAAACTGCACAATATACAGTTGGAGGTTTGCCCACATCTGCAACTCTCAACAGAGATGAGAAGTGATATGACTAACTCCTTAGTTACCTCCATCATCAGCTCTGGAATTTGTTTGATTGTTTTTTTTTTTTACCATTTCGGGCAAGTGAGTAGCTAGATTCAGTAGCCCAATGTGGCATTTTACTTGACAATCCTTATTGTTGAGCCCTTAAATTTGGACATAAGATCCTGTAACATTTGAAGTTTCATCAAACAATGACACATATCTTGAGTCAAGTAATGTGTTAAATTCATATTTTTCTTTACAATTTACCAAAGTGACGTGTGTTCCTTTTAATAACTTGAGTGTATTAGGACATTGAGGCAAGTTAAGTTTAGATTTTATTCATATCCCTCACCCCTTCACAGCGGTTAAAACAGCCTCAGTCTTTATTAATCAAACAATTACATTAATACCTAAAGGGATCCATTGATGACAGGTGCTGGTTTATGCTTCTAGGATATTAGGTTTGTCTGTAGCTGTAGTGAAGAGTGGCACGCTGTGACTAGGTGGGTGCAGACACTGACAGACTGCTGTCTACTAAAATGACTGTAATAACACCGTCTTTTGAGCTGGTGTTTGAAAATTCAACAGAGAGACGGAAAGAATTTATTCGAAGTAACTCTCAAAAGTCATGTCATTGTGTTGATGCCAGCAGACTGATAATGTATATTTAAATAAAACAAAAGCTTTGCCTCCGAGTCAAATGTCTGTCTGTGTGTCTACAACCTGCTGTTTCCCAAAAAGACAAAGCTAATATCACAAAAATCCACGGGCGTATTCATTCTCTGACTTGCTCCAGGACCAGATTCAATTCCACATCTTTATGTCATTGTCTTGTCTTCAAATCACAAAAAGTGTCACTGAATTTAATTAAAACATGAATTTGTGAGCAGAGCATCAAAAAAAATATGTGATACTTTGAGTTTCAGATTCAATAGAAAAACTACTTACATGGTGGAATACATTTTGTACATGACCACTGACAGAGGATGTTATTTTCTTGCGGTTTTACATTTCCAACACTTTCTTTGTAACCTCGTCTAAAAGGCTTATGTGGCAGCAAACTACCCATTTGTGCTATACATAGCTGTCTGCGCTCTTTCTGTACCTTCGGAGATGATGAGGACGATGTTTTCCGGACTACATGGCCTCTTATTAAGACGGGTCACTTCTACCTGGTGAGCAACAACCGTCTGGTCTCTGTGCGTCTACATTTGCTCTAGCAGGCTGGCATTTAACCATGACCGCTGACACCGCAATAACTTGTCATTTCTAAGTGTACCGCAGAGGCAAAATTTTAAGACGCGAGTGGGAGGCTTTAACCTGAAACCAGCCCGGAGACAAAAAAGGAGAGAGGCTGTTTTGCGTGGTCAAGACCGAGAGAAATATGAGACGCCTGCGAAGGGGATAAAGGGATAACGGAGTGAGAGAGAGAGTTAGGGATGCTGTCATTTGTTGCTTTAGGTGGAAATAGCAAGCAAAAAGTGGAGTGAGGAAGAGAAAAGTCAAAGACAAGACAGAATCAGAATGTACATATACTATTTCTCCAGTAACATGACCTCCAGTCCAAACAAAATCAAAAAAACACTGTGAATATGTCCTGTTTCAACGTTTCTAGTTTTTCTGACGGTAATCGTACTCTGTCACTTCCAGTTGTCGGTAATACTGCTGAGTGGTTGGTGGAGGACCATGGGCTTCGGTTGGTGGTGAACCGTGGGCTTCGGTTGGTGGTGAACCTTTGGCTTCCATTGGTGTACGTACGGTCTAGACCTGCTCCATGTGGAAAGTCTCATGAGATAATTTTGTTATGAATTGGCGCTATATAAATGTAATTGAATATGAATCCGATCCTAATATGTTCTATCCATTGAATTCATTTCTTAAACATTAAATGTGTGTCAGCTGTAAAAGGAGGATAAACCTCTGAATATACACATATAAACATATGTGCCAAGTACTTTATATAAAGTATCATTCAGAAAGGTAATTGCATTCACAGAATTAAGGGCTAACTGCAAAGCAAAAGTATGTATGTAGAGACATTAGTCATTGCTCTCCCTCTCCGTCCTTTTTTCCTCTGTTGTTCTGTGATGAGATTCCATTAGACGCCATTAAATCTCTGCCTAAGAGCCCTCTGAAGCTTCACAATTACAGAAGTGAAAAAAAACCCACAATCCTCATTGAGCGCTCCTCTGCATTAGGGGCTGCCTAGAGTCGCGTGGGAGCTGTTACACGGGGGCCCCGGCACAGCCCGAGTCAGAGGCTCTGCAGAGCTGCAAAGCACAGCTCATTAGAATGACTAAGAGCCCGAATGAAGGCCCTTATGTGAAAGCCATAATGGAGCAGGGGCTCTTGTGCCGGAGCCGTAATGGAGGCTCTTGTGCCGGTTGCGCTCGTCTCCCCTCCGCACAGCAGAGGCTTGAGCTGAAACCGTGCAGCTGGAGAGCTGACCCCCGCCGAGTGGCCGCCGTGGTGCTCGAAACACGGTGTGGCTATTGTGCTGGCTGTTTGGTCACAGAGCGGGGGGGCTTTCAAAGTGGTCTGTCACTCAGTGAAGTGAGCGGAGGCGGTTCGTTAAAGGAACATTTGATCAAATTAGGGTTAGAAGGATATATCATTTAGCCTTTCTGTATCGTGTATATATTGTTTGCTGCCAGATCATTCACCTGAGGTACGGCTTTAGGTCCTTCCTTGAAAATTAGGCAAACTCTGCATCTTTGCTGCGTTCACCACGTCCATCTCCCCTGTCCAGATCTATCTACCATAGGGTCTTTATTGGGGGGTGCGAAAAAGTCAGGAATTTTCTTTACATTTTGGCTTTAAGGCGGGCGTTCAACCTGGAACAAGTCTCCAGTTTTTCCAGTGCCATCTCCCGATCTGTTGAATCGCGTTTTTCTTTTTCTGTCGAGCGCCGGGAATGAAAATAACAAAATAAAAGTCAAAAAAATGAATGAATGAAAACTGATGAATGTTAGTTTATGCACAAGATTCATACAAGTTCATGACCAGAGGGGTGAATTATTCTGTCGTCTGTCCTGAGAATTAAAAGTATTTAACATAAAAATACTTTTTCAGTGTACTTAGCATTTTGTTAAATTCTCAAACTCCTCAGTTTGGCTTCTAAATTCTCCTTATTTTTAAAGTCTTAAGGATGAAAAGTTAGGTTTCATCTTTCAGATCATTGTGTCCAAATAGCCAAACTTAAAATATATATAAAATATCAAGTTACATAGTGAAGCAAGGAATGCTGAAGCTCAACTATTTGTTGGTTAGACATCAATAAACCGTTTACAGATAATAAAATATAGGATTTATAGGTGGCACACAAGTTATTTACACGTGTGTGTTGACTGATTTTATTACAGAAATGGCGGGTGGAGATAAACGGAGTTGATCAGCCTATAAATCTTCCGGCTGTTCAAAACTAGATCCCAGTTTCGGTTATCCGCCTCCTGTCTCGCTTCTGAAAGCACACTGGCTCCATTGAGTCCAGTCCTGCAGTTAGCACAGATAGTAAAGGAAGTGGAACCATTTTCACCTCGTCAACTGGTCACATTGATGGTTCTTAGACGTTACAAAAAAGGTGGGCGACATACACTCCTCACATACAACCTTCTGAAAGGTGGATCACCCCTTCGTATCATCCGAACTTGTCTAAAACTGTACGTAAGGGGCCTTCAGTCAACTTCGACTTGCTGGGATCTCCAAATAGCAGCAAAGGGCTGCAGAGACCACCTGCAAAAATACAGTCATTTATTGTTATAGTGGATGGCAGAGAAAGGTCTATCACCAGACTTTTCGCTTCAGTTCCACTTCAAACATCGGTTTCTAATCTCCACCCACGCCATGAGCCATTGGATTGGTGTGGAAGTCAAACCTTATTTCACCATTTCATTGTTCCAATCCACATTTCCTGTTGACTAAAACCTCTCATAGTTTGTCCCCCTGAAGAAATTCCTCTGTGTTTTCTGTAGAGCCGGCCTCTTGAGATCGCAGCATTTGAACTTCAGTAGCGAGTCTTTTAATGTCGGTTGATTCAGCTTTCGCTTGACATAGCTGTTATTTGGGAGATCAGACTTTGAACTTTCAGTAGGTGTAGGCTGTAAGATAAGCTACATGTGTATTTTCACACACAAACTGTAAAGCATGGCGGCTTTAAAAGACGTTTTCTGTATCGCTAAAGTCAGAAGTTTCATTAAAGGTGTGCGGTCCACGGGGTGTTTCGTAGGCATTGCCTCAAAATTGTGGGACAAAAAGCCAAAAAACGGATTTTCTTTGACTCGCTGGTCAAAAGAAATCTTTAATAAAGTACTTCCTGTTTTAATTTAATCTTAAATACACAATGACTGTCGACTTGTTCCAAGTGTAAACTTTTGAAATGATTCCTCGTGAACCTGTTTAGCGACTCTCCTATCTGAGACACATTTTAATTCAGTCAGGTATTAGCTGTTACCGTCGATGTCTCTTTATAAATATATCCTCGGCTGTGAGGTTGACAGGCGGAGTGTTCTCGCAGCCTCTCTAATTTCTCTCCCTGTTAAATATCACAAGTCCTACTGCTGCTTTAAAACGCAACCCTGTTTTTAGCGGAGTGACATTTAAAAGAAACACAAGACCTTTTGCAACACCGGCTCTATGAAAAATGAAACTCTCGAAAAAAATCTCCTGCATGAAACGCTAAAGCTCTGCTTTAATTATAGGAGAGTTAAAGTTAAAACTCATATTCATGTCAGTGGAGGTGGAGAAGATTAATTTGTGCAGTCTAAAAATGGATGAAACATTTAACTTGTGAGGGAGGAATGTGTGTATCATTCTCGCTCGTTCCTGTAATATGGACGAGATTGTTGGCAGACGTGAATGCCAGGTCATCTCCCTCTCTACTTTACTGTGTGTCTGTATCTGTGTGTTTGTGTGTGTGTGTGTGTGTGTGTGTGTGTGAGAACTCAAATGTGTGTGTGTGTGTGTGTTCCCGTCTGCATCTCTATCTCAGTGTGTGGGCACATGAGCCGCAAAGCTGTTGCATGGCCTCATCGATTTCATGCCCTCTTCTCACATCTATTCACATCTCCTCTCCGACTCACCTCCCTCCTCCCGGTCTTTCCTCCTTCTCTTTTGGTCCGTTGCCCATGGCGATGGTTCACCTCGGTAACCAGCGGCTGAGCAGGAAGTGGGAGGCGGCCTGCTGAGAAGAGGACCTCCCGCGAGTGTTGTGTAAGGGCCGTCACGTGACCGGTGGGGGCTTCGATCGGCGCCGGCGGGTGGGGTTGAGGGGTCGATGGTGAGGGGCTTGTTCGCTGCAGGCTTTAAAAAGCAGAGGGAGTATGTTAAACATCCTATCGATCCATGTGCTCCTCCGAGGCCGGAAGCCACGGATAAAGAGTGCACAATCAAAAAAGCTTGTGCACTTAAACTCACGTATCACATGGAAGCGGTGAGTGTTGGATGAAGGAAGGAACTAGAACAAGAGACTTTGAGGGAATAAGAGCAAAGGTCTGTCAGAAGCACCTTACAGGGTTTTTATGTCTCTCTGCCAGATGTGAGTACTTTGGGAAGTAGGCCAGTGCATCCTGGTGGGAGGGTGGATTATTTTCAGCCAGGGTATTGTACGAGAGGAAGCCTTCAAATGATGTTGGCGGGGGGCCGTCATACACCGAGGGCCATTCCTCTTTAGAGAAATGTTTACTGTTCTACTTAAAGGAAAATGAAGTGTTCACAGCAAAATGGGTTTCTATAAGGGATGTAAACGAACTAGAGCCTGTGTCCAGTATCGGCTGGGATCTAAAACGAAGCAACGACGACGAATTTCCAACGTGTTTCTCATTAGATGTTGAACATGCAAATCCTGGAATCACGTTCTCCTGATTCCCCAAAGAAAACGTAGTAGGTATAACAGACCAGCTCCCAGTGATAAGCACACCAAAGATGTCACCATGTACCGATGCACCCTGGAGTACACTTTTACCTCACTGCAGCAAGGTGAGAAATTAAACATCTCACACAACAGATTTTAATTTAATTCTAACTATTTGGACATAACTGAAAAGATTTAGTTCATACTGTGATCAATGACGAGTGGACGTCACCTCTGCCGCGCTGTTTTGAAGCTGCAAATATGCCACCATGTTGGATGTACTGCTTCTTCTGCCTCCCGGTCAATCTGAACCGGGCGGGGCCGAATGATGCCTGGATGCTCAAACGAGCCATCTGTAATGGCACTTACCTGTCAATCAAAGCGACGATACTGTTAATTATGCGCAACTTTAAGCCTTGATATCATTTGAACAGGTGAGTTGTATAAAAATTCACCCTCAGTACAGTTGTCATGAACGGGGAAATTAGCTATAGAGACCAAAACTGTTTTTTGTACCAGGCTGTAAACATGTTTATTTCTGCTGTGAAGTTGGACATTTTAACATGGGGACTTATGGAGACTGACTCACTTCTGGAGCCAGCCTCAAGTGGACGTTTTTAGCACTTCTGCATTGGCTTCATTTCCCTGCACCGGAGGTTACCGTTTGACTGTGAAATCATTGATTTTATAACTTGATTTTTATTCATCATCAGTAGCTGTAACAGTATTTTAGTAATACAGTAGAATTCAACACTGTAGATAAACAAATATACATGATAACTCTCAATGTTCATACCCTGATAGACTGTGAAACCTTAAAAATTGTAATTAATTTGATCATGTTACGTGCTTTTGCCTAAATTTACCAAAACCTCATATACATTGACGTTAAGAAGTGAAATCATGTTCATGTTGTTATATTCATCTCATCCATATTGCCCAGCCGTAGCATCCATAGCGATCAGTGTATCTGGCTGCACCTTTGTCTGTTTTCTGTAGCAGGAGTCTGCAGACATGCCGTGCATTCCTGTGACCGAGCATGCCAACCTCCCTCCACAACCCCCCCCAGCTGTTCTGCGTGCGTGTTTGTGCGTGCACGTCACTAGCGTCTGCACGGGGCTCGGTGCTTACTCAGTAATTCCCTGGTCCCAGGCTGTGTATTAGCGGCTGATCCAGCCGACTGGGCCAAGCATCCACATTCAGTCGGCTTGGGATCTGCAGCTCAGCGCAGGATGCTGCCCAGGCTCTCTGATGCCTCCCTAAGCTCTCCAGCACAGAGCAATTTACTGGCACAGGATTGGCACAATCAGTGTGTGTGTGTGTGTGTGTGTGTGTGTGTGTGTGTGTGTGTGTGTGTGTGTGTGTGTGTGTGTGTGGAGTGTTTGTGCTCATTTCAGTTTACTCCTGCTTTTTGTCATCTTTCGAGCCTGTTCTCTACCTCTGTCATTGGCCTGTCACGGCCTGGCCTGGCTTGGTTCGTTGGTGCAATGCCCCACACTTTCCTTTCATGCCAGGCCAAGCTGATAGTGACACTAACGACCAGCAACATCAGGATTTCTCAACCCCAGCACAGCCAGTCCTTTCAAAAATGCTGTTGTATCTGTCCGTCTTTGATATTGTTTGTGATGGCACGCCATGTTTTCCTTGTCTTGTTTCCTTGAAATGTCTGTGAACACCATGGCCTCTACCGTCATCACCCTTAAATAAAGATATTTTACTTTGCATCTTTGCCACTTGGTAATTTGCTAACAGAGCCCTCTGGACTGTTGGATTCTGTACTCTGAAGTGTGATTTATTGTGAGTTTCTGTCAGTGTCCATCCTCGTCTGTGTGCGGTTAAAGCAGCCAGTCAGTCTGCCAGCCGGTCCGGTTCTCTGAAATGCAGCTAAATTGGCTCATTTATGTAAACATTCAGTCCAGGGCTGTCTTGCCCAATCTCGGCCTCAAACAACAACAAGTCTACAGGGGGAGCTTTGGAAGGCTCCATACTGCAAAAAAAACAAAAAAAAACTGCAGCCATTGTTAGAAGTAAAAACGAAACAAACAGAAGCATTGTTTGCCAGACGTATTGTGTTTAGGATAATGATGCATTTGACAGCGAGCAACAAAGTTCATTTCTTATTGTGTCACAGCGTTGTCAGATGATGAGGTGAGCTGTAAGTCAGACAGTGCAGACAGTCTAATGATGAGAAGCGTCTCTGAAAAACAGAGCAGCAAAAAAGTCCAAATGTATTTGATCATGGCCTCCAGGATGTGGTGTTGTGCTTTTAATTCGTAAGTTACGTAATGTTTGTCGTAGCTCCACATTGATGTGGGAACCGGAGACATTTGTATCCATTATGTTCATATTGCTATAATTCTGCAGGACGCTGTTTATATTTCAGTGCCGATGGCGAAACTAAAAAAGTAAACTAAAGGAAACGAAAGAAGAGTTTTCTGTCAATCATCGATTGTTGTTTGGTCCATAAAATGTGAGAAAAAACTGTTTACCAAAGCTCAAGGTGACGTCCTAAAATGTCGGATTGTGTCTTTTGTCCACAACCCGAAGATATTCAGGTTACTGTCAGAGAGGATCAATGAAACCATTGTCTTAAATTTTGTCTTAGAAAATGAATAATCAATTTAACCAAACAGTTGACAATGACTTGAATAGTTGTCAGCTAAGTGATTAATGGTTGTAGCTCTAAATGAATATACTGGTATCATCAGCGTATATACTCGCACTGTAACTGCTTATTTTCACACTTGTCCTGAAGCCATTAGCTGTCACTTTGCACAATAATATAAATAATAATTACACCTAGTCAATGAGAGCAAAGAAGTTTTCATACTTTGCTATTTTATTGGTGGCTACCAACCACAAAATATTACCAGAAAAGTTAGTCTTCTTTTACTGACTTCCAGTCGCTCAGCCTGTTGCCATGCTGCAAGGATGTTCTCGGACCCTGTGGCATCACTCTTGGATGTAGTTACAGGGTCAAAAAAGCACACATCTGACCCAGACGGCAACCTCCGTGGCTGGGAAGCCAACGGGGTATTGCCAAAAACAGTTGCAGTTCCTCAAACATCCACTTGAGACTGGCTACATAACATGTCCATCTCCATAAGCCTCCATGAACTGCTGTTCAGCTGAAGGACTGCCAACATGTGGGTGACCTCACAGATACGACGTCCATTCATTAGACTGTCAATGATCTGACCACAACCAGTCATATCCATAAGGAATGCTCAGTCAGAACAGGTGGCAAACTTTTCAACCAGATCTTTCAGCTGTTTCAGTTACTCTTTAATTCCTTCTTTAAAGTATTTCGTTACTCAATTAACTACACAAATCAGAGGTCATGCTGGTTGAGGTATCCCAGCTAACCAGTGACAGCTGAGGCAATGAAATGAGAGACTCAGACTCTCAGAGTAACATTTAAAACGTTTAAAACATGGGTCATGAATTGCGATTAAGTGCCCATATGTCCTTGGTTGTTGACATATGTTATTGTAATAGTATTCACATGTAATGTCCCTTTGTCGAGAGAGATGGAGTCATTATGAAGCTTGCTCAAGTTCAGTGACAGATCATTACTGATAGCCAGCTGGTTGGGCTGGAAGCAGACAGCAGGACTGAAATCCAGTCAAATTTGTAGAGTTTAGTGGAATTGGTGGATCTTACCCTAGTTATAATCCACTGATCTTTATTCATAGCTCTTGAAAATAAACTTTAACTGAGTGCATTTGGCAGGGTTTATCGAATTCAAGACTTGTGTTTAGTGTAATGCCAGTGGTTAATGCTTTGAAAATTAGGTGAACACAGCACAGAAGAAATGTACTGTTTACTGCACAAAATATTCACTTCCTACAGCCTTTACCCTGTTTATGCACAGTATCTATCCTCGGTGGAGTTTGCTCTGCCATTCAAAGCACTGAAATTCATTTCAGAGCACAAGCCAGTATCATCTGAGCATTATCTCATGAAGCCAAAACAGGAAAGGAGATGCTGCTGCATTGTGTTTGAGCTGGTAATCTAAATTGTTTTTCCCCCCTCTCTCAATGTTTGGTGAGCAAGTCGCTGTGAACGGCAAACGTAATCAACAGCCACCACGACGTATTACAACGGTATATTACAGTCGTACCTATACTGCATGCACCAGTGTGCGCTGTGAATATAGGTCACTGAATATGATTTGAGAGCATGATTAGGAAACAAGTCAAATCACGTAATTCCTCCATCAGATAATGAGCCTAAAATTCAGCAGATACATCTCTGCCGCCGCGCATGTAGGTGCACATGAGTGAACACAGTAAATCATCCTATTTGTTTGTATGATAGATCTGGCAGTCAAGGAACAACAACCTCTTTGTAAAGCAATATGGCCAATACAGGAACTGATCCAGGTTTTTAATTAGATCGAAAATGAGCTTTTAATTCACTTGTAATACGAAGAAAGGAGTGTGGCAGGTGATGATCAGCAATAAGTTTTAAATACAAAGATGTGTTTTCAGTTTTGACATCGGATGGCTGAGGGGAATACAAGAGTTTGATGAGATGGAACGTAGAACAGGCTTGTAAAATGATATTCTCAGTCGAAGGCTGGATGATTTGACCCGATTTATGAGTTGGACCGAATCTGAGCTTCATCCAGCGTTGTTTCCGTGCAGTGTACAGGGCGGAACGAGGACTGATCAACTGCTCCCGGACGGCCGATGGACATTCTGATGAATTCCTGACACGTCAGGAATCTTGATCGACTATCAGTTGAAGTTGAAGCAGAGCCACAACCCAAAAAAAAAAACCTGCTAAATAACTGTTTTTTCCTCTTAACTTGAAACTTATCTGGACTTCTGGTCAAATTTGAAGACTGTAACTGCTGTAATTTTCTTTGCTACTAGCTGTGTTTCTTCAGATGATTCACCAAAGTCTGTGCCTTTTTTCCCACTTGGTCTGCATGAAGTGGCAGACTAAAAGTGCCCGAGAGTGTCACGGTGACACAACACGTCATGTGGGGCGCAAAATAGGAAGGCTGGTTGAGCTGTGTCTCCTGATGTCAAAAGTCTGATCTCAACTGTCAAAAGTCAGAACCGACCACGAGGGTTTTATTTTGTATTTTATATCAACGCTGTGAGCGCATAAATCATGAGCTTTGGCTTTACATCACAGGTGATTCAGTTGTACAGTAGAAGCTGGAATTAAACAACATCTCTAAAATCGTACAGCGTACGCCCAGTTTAGTGTTTAAAAAAAGATTTATTAGCAAAATGAATAATCAGTTGATAGTTTAACTGATTTATCAAACAAAGCAATTGTTGTTTTCAGCCTCTGAAATGTGAGAATTTGCTGCTTTTCTCTGATTTACAGCACTATAAACTGAATATTAAAAATCAACAACAGATGAATGAATTCATAATGAGTCACATTTTGTCATTCAGCTTTGACTTTGACAACTTTTTCTGGCTCTCAGTTTGGCCGACAGTCAGCAGTCACCTATTCCAGCCCTCACACTCACCCTGTGGTTAAAATAACAGTCCTGGATATTATTTTCATTACGTACCACGTTCCCTTTCTTCTTCAAGACAAGTTCCAGAAATTCCATCTCCCAGATTAGCTTCCTTTTTTTCTTTTGACATATCAGAATATATTTGAATATATCTTAGCACGTTCCTGCGCAAACATGTGATTTGTTTGTGTGTGTGTGTCTGTGTGGCCCTCGCGTTATTTGTGCCCTGGCATCCATCAGGACCCAGCTGTGTTGGCGTCTCCTCCATCACGGGAAAGTTAGCTCTTTGTGAGGTAATTAAAGTGGAAGCATCTGTTCCAACTCTACGCATCTCACACCTGAGCTGCTACTAACTCGACCAGCAAACCAAGCAGCCAAGCCGGCCCCTCTCTCTGCCGAAGGCTGATGACACATGATGTCAGGATATTTTCATCATATGGATTTTCAACATCAGACGGAGTCGCTGCTGGTTCGTGGCAGCCGTACAATTGATCTTGTCCTGTGCGAATGAAATGTTTTTCTCACCTTGATCAAGCCGGGACAGTCACGATTATATCAGTCGTGTCTGTTTGTTGATGGAGTCTGGATTATACCCAACAGTCTCGGGCAAAGAATCTCTGAAATACTGTGAAAAAGAACCCACAAAGCACGTGTTTTCAGACTGGTGTGGTTGCCCTAATGCCTCAAATTATGTGTGAACCTTGTATTTTCTTGTCTTTTGTCTTGATTTAATCTTTCCTGATTTGTCCTTGCTCAGTAGGGAAACTGCTACAAAAACTGTGTCAAGAAGTATCAGACACTTTTATGACACATTGAGGAAAAAAAAAAAAAAACGGTGCAAACCTACATTTTACAGTAAAACAACCACTCCGCAACTCAGTATTTTTTCTGGGTCTTCAAGCCTCTTTTTTTTTTTTTTCTTCTTCTATTATTGCTTCTGTTTTTCTGAGCCATAACCTCCTTTTGACTGATATTTCCACACAACAAATAAGTCTTCAGATGCATCATACTGTCTCTTTGGGCTGTAAACGTTTAAATTGTTGTTGATTTTGCAAATATTTGACAATTTTTACTGAATAATTGTCTAATATCTTGAGCAAGATGTCAAGTCATACAATTCGAAATAGTGAACACAGCAAATCTAGACTCGCCAAGATGTGCCCAAATATGGCTGATACCAGGTTTTGGTCGTGCCCAACATCGTGGGTCTTCTGGAAGTCAAGTAAATATAATCACATTCTCCTCTCTCGTAGCCCATCGGAGAGTACTTTTATTTTTTACCTTCACCTTGGAGTTAGAAAAGAGGGTTCATCAGACACTAAATTTAGGAGTCTGACCTTCCCTTTTCTTAAATGGTGAGACGATTAATTAAATGTGGCAGCTTTACCCTGCATTCATCCAAGTCTTTTCCATAACTGCTTATTCTCATCAGGGTCACAGGACACTGGAGCCAGTGGGTGATAGGGGTAGATGTTGGGTACCACCAGTTTAGTTGCCAGGAACCTTCTTTCTGTGAACTGCAACAACGCGCCTGCCACCATTCTGTACCCTACACTTGGGTGGAAGATCCCGAGTCGTTCCCAGGTCAGATGGGTTATATAGTCCCTCCAGCGGTTTCTGGGTCTGCCCCAGGGTCTCCTCCCAGTTGGACGTGCCCAGAACACCTCCAAAGGGAGGCGCCCATGGGCCATCCTAATCAGATTTCGGCTGCTTGTATCCGCAATCTCATTCTTTTGGTCACTACCCAAAGCTCATGACCATAGGTGAGGGTTGGAGCGTAGATGGACTGGAAAATCGAGAGCTTCGCCTTCTGGCTTAGCTCCCTCTTCCCCATCACGATCCGGTTTCCCGTCACTCGTGAACAAGACCCCGAGATACTTGAATGCTCCCTCCAGGTTGGGAGCGAGTTACTGCCCCAAGCCAGAGGGAGCATTCCACTGTTTTCCGGCAGAGAACCATGGCCTCAGACTTGGAGGTGCTGATTCTCACAAACTCTCAAAAAATAATGTTTTTACATATGTATGTAAGAAAAAGAAAAATCTATAATGTGTTCCCTAACAGACATTGCATTAGAAGTACAAAGTGCGCCAAGTTTTAATAGAAGATATCAACATCAGGTGCTTCTCCTCCATGTCCTCAGGTTGCCTTTACAGGCAGATATCTATATTGAATGCAGAAGTGTCAGACCAGCTTTTGAAAAAAACGTGAATTTAGCTTTTTTATTTATTTTTTTACTCTTGCTGGGTTGACATTGCAATCCACTGTAACAAACTGACTTGAAGCTGAAGCTGCAAACCTTTCAATCCTACCCGATGTTCTCAAAACAGAGAACTCCCTTCAAACAAATGTTTGTTCTCTCGAGGGCAACTTTGAGTTTCGATCAGCTCCTCACGCAAACTCGACTAAACAAGTGGCTTCCCTGGAGTTTGGTGAATGCCAGCTGGTAAAGGCGCATGACGTGAAGTCCCTGAACTCTGTGTCCAGATGAAGATAATGATGTAACAGTCCCTTGACTCCAAACAATCCACATGAAGAGAAAACCCATCAAAAGAATTAGTTTTTTTTTTTTGCTTGTACAGTTTACAGCTGCCAACACACGCACACAAACCTAAACACACACGCACACACAATTACAGTCAATTACATCTGCAGAGAAAGGTAACTCCACATGCCATTTCACTTCCAGCCGTAAAGCTGAGTTGATCACCTCCTCCGTGGCTTCCATTCTCCTACAAACTTGCCTTAACTGGAGATTGAGTAACTGTGGGGCCCTGGCCATAAACGCAAAGCCAAGTGTCAAAGCCACAGGTTGGCTCCGGCAAAGTGGAAATCTGTGGGAGCTTGTGTGTGTGTGTGTGATAAAGTAACAGTAAGTGTCTCCATGTTTGAACAAGAACCCTGTCCTCCCTATCCTTTCCAATCTCGCACACAGCAGTGGACCTATCACGGCACAGGTTTACTCATCAACTCACCCGTGGAGCCCCTCGATTTGAAGGGATGCTACATTAGTTCTGGTCGCTGAGAGCATGCGAGGAGCCGTGGGGGGACGTGCTGCTGTGACAGCCGGCTATGTATGGAGCAATTTGTATGGACGCAGCGATACATTGTTTGAGTTACTTCCTTCAGACATTTGCAAGATTCTTTTCAAATTAGCCATGTTGTTTGTTTTGCCTCATCAAGATATAGAGCATGTGATGCTGAGGTCACTCCCTCCTGGGATGCAAAAAAATATCTTTTATAATTATGGTTATATGAATGTTTGTTGGATATTACAGAACATTTGGACCTGATAAACAGTTAAATGTCTCATATTTTACAAGTCTTTTATTTTTGTGATCCAATCAGATCTTTGTTACTTTAGACAAACTTATGTACATTTATTATTTCAAAGTTTTCTTCTTTTTCGTTGAAAACAGAATGTTTCTTGAACTTTTCCAGTTCTATTAAAATTAAAGTGAAAGTAAAAAAAGTTGAAAATCTTGCCTCGTTAAACATTCTCAATCTATTTTTCAAGAAGGATTAAATCTGGGGCAGTTGGACTTGGACTGGATTTACAGATCCATAAAGACTTTTCGCCTCTCATTCAAGAGCCTTCTTCAGTTCTGACCAAGCGACAACCTCTGTGGCTGGGAAATGAAGTGCTAAAAACTGTTATTCCTCAAGCGTCCACTTGAGGCTGGCTCCAGAAGTGAGTCAGTCTCCATAAGTCCCCATGTTAAAATGTCCAACTTCACAGCAGAAATAAACATGTTTACAGCCTGGTACAAAAAACAGTTTTGGTCTCTATAGCTAATTTCCCCGTTCATGACAACTGTACTGAGGGTGAATTTTTATACAACTCACCTGTTCAAATTATATTAAGGCTTAAAGTTATGCAGGATTAAGAGCATGGCTGCTTTGATTGACAGGTAAGTGCCGTTACAGAGGGCTTATTCGAGCCCGCCTCATGTCCGCCGATGATCCATGTCTTTGCCAATTTTTAGATTAAGCAGTACAACCAACATGGCGGCAGCGAGCTTCAAAACAGCTCTTTGGAGACCTACGGGTGACATCACTCATGCTCTGTTCATTCTTTATGCCGCCATTGGTTCTAACTTACTCCACACCGGAGCTCAGGTGACCTGAACGACTCAGACGACAGGCGTCACAGTAACAGTGAGCATTAACGAACCATGGTCAGCCGGGTCTACGAGCCTGGCTGAGCTAAATCCTTGGATTTCCCCACCAGTCAGTCAGAACTGAAGAAATCTTGGATGAGAGGCGAAAAGTCTTCACGGATCTATAAGTCCAATCCACGTCCACATTGTCCCAGATTGACTTGACGTCACTGTGAACCTTCAGAGCTCTCAATCTACCACACAGCACCACACCAAGTTCCTAATCACATTTAATCAAAAAATTCAAAGTTTCCTTCCTTACATGCCAACGTAGAATATTTCTCAATCGCTTTTCCAAATCCACATAAGCACTCCTCACATCAACATGAATTAGACCGACCACCGAGCGCTTGTTTAAGAGAAAATGTGTCATTTTTAAAGTTTCCTTTTTCCAAAACAATAGTGACGAACACCGGGAGCAAATGAGTGTGGAGTTGACCTGAAATTTAAAAAAAATTATACCTGTTGTGTAAACTGCATGCCAAATTATTCACAGGCGTGAGGCCAATTTGAGGCCAAATTGCTTGTTAAGTCGCTGTTTAAAAAGCTATTTTTGAACGGAGTCTGGCGCGGTGCTCACTCCACATAATGCACCTGAGCCACTTTACATCACTTCAAGAAAAGTTCACAGAGAACAACAAGGGCAAAACGGCATCACCGATCTGTTTTAACCGAATATTATCTGGTCTTGCTCAGTTAGTCCTTTAGCACGTTAGCGTGTCATTCACTACGAAACCTGTGCAAATAATTAAGTAAATTAAATCTTTAGTTTCAAAACTGATTTGTTGGTCGTGGACGCATCAGTGGTGAGTTTAGTTTTTAATGTGTCAGAAACACAGGATGCGTACCTAGCAACATTGCTGGGCAGTGCAATCGACTGGACAAACATTTTTTACAGACTGCTGAAGGCTAAAAAGAAGAGAGGCAACATGATGTTGTCTGGTTAAAGTGTTTTTTGGTTAAAGTGCTCTCTGTAGCTGGTGTCTGTACTCTGCCAAAGATGATTTGTGGGGGAAGAAGCTCCATTCAGTCACTCCAAGTAACTGAAAAATAAGGTGTCTGAAGTTGTTATTTCAGTGTGTCAGATACATTTTTCTATGAAGCAGGCATATTCACAGTGATTTCCTCTGTTATATATTTCAGTATGAAACCTGTTGTTTCCGTCCTCCCTTTTCACTGTTGAATGGATCAGATTTAGGGGGCTCTATTTACAGAATATGACAGAAATGGAATATAAGATAAATAACTATGTTTTCATGATAATAAGAATCGACGCCGCAGGCTCTCTTCAGTAGCTCAGAACGGACAAACTAAAGTCTGGCTCTAGATCCGGTCTTCCGTGTTCTCCTTCACGCTACAAAGGTGAGGTTGAGGCAAGGGGTTGCAACTGGGATATACTAAATCCAACACTGGTCCTTTTAAGTGCATGTAGGTATCAGATTGGATTATGTATTAGCAGATATGCTATATTAAAGGACTCTGATTGGGATTTTGGAACTATCCGGATATCCGTAATCATTTTTTTCCTTCTCTATATTACAGTTCAACTCATTCATTTGAGTTTTTTATGCCACTCGGGTGATGAGAGGGGATGGTGTGAGTTTTTCCATCACGGTATTAAAACATCCCTTCTGTTAAAAGAGTGACATGAACCCTTAACGGATGTCCAGCGCTCTTGAACTCACCTGTTGCACCTACTGCTCCTTTCCACCATCTCTAGCTGTCATTAGAGCTTTCATAAGAACACCATCACGGCGAGAGACGCTTGATGCTTCTGCCCTTTTGATATCCACCGCGGAGGAAATTCAAAAGGACGCCTGGACACCCGCTCAACCTTTCTCACACGGCACGGCGACACTGCCGTCAAAACCCGGTCTTGCATTCAGACTCCCCGACAAGAAGACTTAATGTGCTCCTTCCTTCTGTTGTGTGATCAGAAAAATCAGAGGCCGGCTCTGTTCAAGCTGCCGCTTGTCCTTGGACAGACTTTTTAAATGATTGAGAGAGGGAGGGGAAGAAAACAGGATTTGAATAGAATGAGAAGTTCCATCAGCTACGTTCAATCTGCCATCATTACCGAAGTCCCCTGTGAATAGATGCAGTCCAATCCATGTGTTTGTGTGTGCGTGTGCACCTGTTTGTGTGCAGTTTCAGCACAAGTCACTGTACTCTCAAAAGGCTCATTAATTATAGTTGGAGTCATTATGGAGATAAGTGTGAGGCTGACTATTGGTGCTGACGATAAGAAGAAGAATTACCTGTTTTGGTGCTTCTGCTTTCTAATCAGCTGCCCATTAGAGATATCAAGGGACTTCTATTATCGCGCCTGTGTTTTTCCATGTCTCTTTTTTCTTTTCTTTTTCTGTTCGGCATTCCTCCATCGTTCAGTGCATCCTCGCCTAGTCTGTGTGTGTGACTGAGGGCTGTGTGTGAATGTGTGTTTCCCATCATAATCCTGTGCCCATCATAATAAGCCAATAATCGTGCAATCTGGAGCACTTTGTTCATCGTTTTATCCTTGCGAGGACATACCTTCCACGGAAGTGTGTGAATACAAGAACAAAGACACACTGCTGCGGCCTCAAACTGATGCACAAATACCAATAACCAATCTCTATGACTGTATTTTCATCGAGAACTGGAGAATCAATTGGAAGTACACATTTGGGCCAGTGGAATTTCCCTTGCTAATTTCTTGCTGATTCTGAATTATGTTGATCTTAATTTGGTATGTTAAAATGTAGCTCAGTGTGAGAGACTCAACTAAGTAAGTAAATGTATTTTAAGTGCTGGTTTTGTGCCGCTGCTGCTTCCTGTTTGGACTTAACTGTCGCCTTGTTTTCGAGTTTCTTTCTTGAGTCTGAGAACTTAAGCGTCCCACCATCCTGTAGGAATCATCCATCCATACGTTCCCTTCCGTTAATCTGGGTCATGGTGGCAGCAGGTTTAGCAGGGCATTCCAGACGTCCCTATCCCCCAGCAACGCATTGCAGATCCTCCTGGGGGATCCCAAGGCGTTCCCAGGCCATATGGGCTATAAAGTCCTTTTAGCAAGTTCTGTGTTTGCCCTGGGGCTTACTGCAAGTTGGACGTGCCTGGAACACTTCCCAAGGGAGGCATCCTAATCAGATGCCCAACCACATCGGCTACTTGTATTCATGATCTCATTCTTTCGGTCACTACCCAAAGCTCATGACCGTTGGTGATGGTTGCAACATAGATAGACTGGAAAATCGAGAGCTTTGACCTTCCGGCGCAGGTCCCCCTTCCTCACAGCGGTCCGGTACAATGTCCGCATTGCTCCCGTCATTTGTGAACAAAACCCCAAGATACTGGAACTCCTTCATTCAATTTGCTGTAGGAAATCGATGATGTGAGGGTAAATATCTCCCTGCCATGTTTTCAACACACTCAAGTTTTGATCGAATAAATCAGAATATGTCTTTCAGGGTGGACTTTGAATGACTTCTGGGGAGTTTTTAGGAATGTAGGTCGAATACAGGTCAGGCAACATGTGTTACATGTGTAGCTGTGTGCTCTGCTGCAATTCGATTCCAGTTCTGTGCTGATGTAAATGCTGATTGACTTGTTTCTGATGTCCCCAGCATATGGCTAATAAAGGTTTTAGTACGGCGGAGCCACAGGAGCTCCGAGCTGCCAGGATCAAAGTGACAGCCTCAAACAGGCCTTTGTGTTCTTCAGCCATTAGGGCATAGCAACGCCAGCACCTGGTGTGAGCCATATGAATATCATTAGCTCAGTTTATTTGTTTTTGTGCATGTGGGTGGATGAATACGTGTGAGTAGATGAATTTAGCTGATACAGACATGTTATGAATGTAATATTTTTGTCTAACAGGGCAGGAACAACAGCTATAATCAGAGAAGCTGCTAACAAACCCCCAGTTTACTGTACGTATGTGCAAGAGATAATGAACACAAACATTTAAATTATATCCAGTGTGTATGTTGAGGGATAGATCCGATGTTTAGTTTGTCCATTCTGGGCTACTGTAGAAAGATGGCGGTTCAACATGGTGGAAGAAGACCCACAGTGTCTGTAGGTAAAAAAAGGTAAACAACTAGACAAGATATGAAGTATCAATTAGTGATCGTTAGAAGTACTAGTAGGTAGATTTTGTTACCTTTGTACAAAGCCAGGCTAGCTGTTTAGGGTCTACTAGCTACTGGCTAGATATGAATATGGTGTGTGTTGATTCTCTTGTGTCACTCTTGGCCAGAAGGAGCAGTGTGTAGGATTTAGTGGCATTGAGAGGAGTAGTAGCTGATTGCAACCCTGTCGCCTCGCCCTTTCCTTACGAGCATAAAGAAGCTTTAGTGGTGGCGAAAAATGCCAAAGGCTCTATCTGGAGCCAGTGTTTAAAGTTGTTGTATGTCTGTTCTCATGATGGTTTAACATGGTTCAGCTCTGTGGAAGACGACCTGCGGTATCTGGAGATATAACAGTTCTCATTTTCAGGTGAATATACACTAATGAAAACATGGGTATGTATATTATTTTTGCATTTCTGCCATATTCTGTAAATAGAGCCTCTTAAATCTCACACACTGGGCCTTTTTAAATAATAATTTTTCATGAACAATAAAAATTATTTCTATCAATCTTAAAATCAAACCTTTAAATTGTGAAACTGCTGTAACAGTGCTAAATACGGACACGTTATATCAGCTTTCAGAAAAGCACATCAGTCAAACTGAGACATCTGTACATCTTATGCATATGAAATACCTGTCTTGTCATCGTGTGTGTGTGTGTGTTTGTGTGTGTTTGTGTGGAAGACAGTCAGGAGTCCACAGCTGTAAACCTGGACCTTTGCGCCGCTGTCGCCCCGGCACCACAGATATAATCGATTAGCGTCGGCGGTCCATTGTCTGAAAAGTCACTGCCGTCCTCTGATAGACAGACACACAGCGCGGCGAACTTCACAAAAACACACTCAAATGTCAGGGGTTCAACCTTTTTGTGTGTGTGTGTGTGTGTGTGTGCGTGTGTGTGTGTGTGTAAATGTTTGTGTAGAAATCAAGCAGCCGATCGCAGAGCGCGAAGCGGGGCGACGGCCTTAACAGCGCGAGAAAACGAGTTATGACTGGCAGAGAGTGATTGAAATGGGTCTGAATAGGAAGTGCTGTTGTTTGATAGCGTGTGTCTCAGGTGTGTGGTACCTGTCACTAATCCATCACACCTATTGATCCTCAGAGAGTGAGAGTAACGGCAAGAGAGAGAGGAATGGGGGAAAGGGAACTCTCTCTCTCTCTCTCTCTCTCTCTCACACACACACACACACACACACAGGTCTTTCTGTCCTGTTCAGAGGTGTCTTTGTATGCCATTCATCTGTCTACACCCATCGATCCTCAGCTGAAATATACGACTGTTTATTCACATTCAAGCCACAACAGCAGCCTGCTGAAAGACGTATTGATTTTGCATGGCTGTGTATATCTGTGTGTGTGCATGAATGTGGGTGGGTGATAGGAGGAGCAGGAAACTGTATTTTGGTATGAAAAGAGCTCTGATGTGAGCATAAAAACACAAAAAGGAGAATATTTAATACGTTTTTACTAAAACTTTCTTAGTTTGTTCAGTAGTTTTTATTTATTTAACACAGTATTTGTACTTCGTGTTCTTCAAATACTGGTGTCACCGTCTGACTGATCGCGGCGTGCGTGACGTTTGGTATCGGCTATTTAAAAGCTGATCTGTTCCCGATCCTTTCTTCACTGTGAACCGTTGTGCTCCTGCAACGGTTGCTGTCAAAAATACCACACTGCGCTTCATTAAAGCAGTGGGACTTGTATTTCTATAGCACGGCGCGGCAAATGAGTGAACAGCGGAGTGACACAAACAAATAACACCCAGAAGTTTCAGTTAATGAGCAAGCAGAGCTGTTGTTTGGGTTTCGGGAAACAGACTACAGTAGTTTTGTCTCTATTTCAGCAGAATTGTTGCAGGTTGACAGCCAGTTAGTTGTGTTGCTGTTGGGTGAATTTGTACTTTTTAGTATTTTGTTCATCCTGGGAATATATAGAGAGAGGCTGTCCGAATAGTGCACAAACCTTCCCGCCCTAACAGTTACGAACACTCCAGAGATATTGGTACCGTATACAAATGATTGAGGTCAATGCAGATATTTGAGTTTAAAGTGGCTATGACAGGTATTTTTAAAATAACAATGTGACAATGGGAAAGAGGTCGCTTACAGTAATGAACCTACAGAGAATTACCAAATCTGCAGCTCACCTCAGCTTTGTGCTCTTTGCTACAACTTTACTGTTTTAGTTTGCTGTCACAGCTCTCATAGTGTAGTGTTTGAGCTGGAACAAACAGGTTTGTACAGTACACACTCACAAACGGCAGGCAAATACAGTTAGTGACACTGTGGAACATTTAGCAGCCAGTGATCCAGATCGTTCTCTCAGGAGGTGGAGGAGACCAAAAACGGAGCTAAAATTTGTTGATTATTGAACTTAAATTCATCATATGACCAGAAACTCAGCAGCTAACAAGTTGGTTATATTAACAAGAAGGCGATGATATGTCAGTGTTGTTTTAGAAACTTGTGTCCGCTGCCCCCACGTGGCCACAAAAAGTTAAAATGATTGCAGGTTTAACAATGTGTTAGTAGTATATAAGCAGATATTTGTTTTTTAACCATTTAACTGCCATGTATATTTGGTTATCAAAGATATTGGGTGGGGTCTTTTATGGTTTAAGAAAATAAAATGTCAGCATGCTCTGGTGGAAGGACTATTTAATGTCAAAGTTATCTGAAACGTTAGGTTTTCTGTATTGCAGTTTGTTGTTGCTTCCACTGACAGTAGTGATAATGGACACCGTATGCATGACTTCAGCTTTGAAGCTCAAAATCTGCGGTGCTGGCCGCCATTTGTTTGTCATTTTAATTGCAATGACTCTGCATTGTTAGCCAAAAAGATAAAAATACGACGATTACCTGAGGAATTGAAACGAATACTAGCCGGTAGACAAAGACACCAAGTAAAGGGAATCAGCACTCCACCACGCAGATATTTTATAGAAAATATATTACAGATTCCAGGTTTTATGTAAGCCTTTTACAGGTGAAGAGTGCAGACTGTTCGGCTGTGTTGTCGGAATTAGATTGTTATATTACATTGGAGGCAAAAAACACACACACACAAAAAAAACACAGACACATAAAACCAAAGCTTTGACTTGACCACGGGATGTAAGGAAAAGACAAAGAGATGTGGAGGTAAAGCCAGGTCAGAGGTCAGTAGGTTGATAGACGCCGGCTGTGTTGGGGTTAGACTCCCTCCATCTCTCTATCTCTGTCTACTCCTCACCTTCTCTCCCCCCTCTCTCTCTCTCCCCTGTGGGTCTTTTGTAAGGTTATTTCCGGCCTGGCGGAGCCCCTTGTTTCAGCACGTTGACCTTTAAAAGTGAGTGATGGCGGTTCTTATTGTCTGTAAGGCAATAACTGTCTGGACACAGGTAATCTTCACTATGCTCGTGTCAAATCGAGTTTCCTGCACGAGGCCCGAATGATTTCGCAGCACCCACAGAATCAACAGCACACACACACACACACATACACACACACACACACACACACACACACACACAAGGTCGTACAGTTGAAACACACAAGCACGCGTTCATAAACAATAAAAGTGCATTTCCAACACACACACATATGCGCATGCTAGAGAGCTCCACTCCATAACTATCAGAAGCACTCAAAGGCAGCAGGGAAGCGCATGGTGTAAAGGTCAGAAATCTCAGCACCTGCATGGAAAGGTTAAAGGCAGAGCTCGAAATAACCCTCCCCATACCGGGGCAGGAGTGCAACCGCCGTCATCACAATCCCATGATTCATCCCATGTGATGTCCTCTCCTCACCGTTCATGTCACATGACTCAAACCCCCCCCATCTACCTCGCGTCGGTATCGCCTCGTGTGATCCGCCGGGAGAAGAAAAAGATGAAGCATTTAGACACGATGGAAACAAATAAATTGAATCAAACAGGTGGCTGGCAGCTCGGATTGTAACATCCTTGTCAGAAATTTCTCAGAAATGCTTCAGGATAGGGAACAAGCGAGACAAGGTGTTTACTGACAGTTTTAAAGCATGTAAATATGACAAGTGAAAGTGATGCGCCTGGCAATCTGCTTTGGAGAGCGAAGGGGAAATCCAATTTCACTACACATACTAGAGACGCATTAAGTTGTCACGTAGAAATGTAATCCAGCTACATCAGAGCTACGAGACGATACAAGATGTTTGCTTACGCCTGGTGGAAATGTGTTAGGGCTTATTTATTCAGACTTTATTTTTCTTTGGTCTTACAAGTCTTTAGTTTGGTCGATTTGGTCGGTCAGGTGAATGACATCTGAACTCATTAAATTAAGGAGCACCAGTATGGCTGAAAATCCTCATCTTAACAACCTGACAGTGAGCACAATTTTGGTCTTTTGCTGTATTTCATTGACTGGTTTTCATCAGATGACATCCAAACAATAACAAAAGATGTAGTTTGATGAAGTAGCATGGGGTCGTGGGAGTTGCTAAACAAGGTGATGTATTAAAGTTCTATTCACAATACACTTTGTCACATTTGCCATGTGTCCAATGTATTCCATGTTTACCCAGAAGCAAGTAGAGGCATGTAGGAGACGTACCGTAACCTGAATAAAACTGTGGACTTCTTTGGGTTTGAACATTGTTGAAAACATTTGGGATAATCTAAGTTCACAACCCAACCATATTTGGTTTGTTCAGTCATAGGCGACTAAAGAAACCAGAAAATATTCACATTTGAGAAGCTGAAATCAGAGAATTTGGATATATTTTCTCAAAAAAAAAAAAAAAACGACTCCTAATGATTGATCGATTGTACATAAATGCAGATTAATTTAATAGTTGACACTAATCGTTACCACTTGTCATTTAGACAAAGAGCCCATCTTGTTGAGGACCTGTTCTCTATAAACCCATAGGTCTCTGGAGACACAAGAAAAACTTCTTCCACAAAGACAAAAATATGTAGTTGTGATGAGTCTCAGTGTCAGGCTCAACCTGTTTGACCTAC
Organism: Sciaenops ocellatus; assembly: GCA_033000465.1. Taxonomy (NCBI): domain Eukaryota; kingdom Metazoa; phylum Chordata; class Actinopteri; family Sciaenidae; genus Sciaenops; species Sciaenops ocellatus. Next base: position 19,024,745 of record CP136889.1, read on the forward strand.
ACTTATTTCCTTTCTTCCTTTTTCTTGATAACTATCATAACAGTCATCCATTCAACCAACGCCTATCTGTCTGGAACATAATGTAATGTGTCTGCCAGTGCATCATTTTTAAACCCCTCTTATAGGACATCATTTTGCCTCAGTGGGAATCAAACCTCTCATACTGTCAGTGTTACCGCCTCGCTGAAGGCTCACCTTCTTTTTCTTCCTCTCCGTATTTATGTCTCCTTCCCCCACCTGCCGGTATATCTCTGTTAATCTTGCTGTTGAACTTATTTCACAGTCGGGTCTCCGACATGTCAACCTGACTGAGGAAGGAGAACGAACGTGGCACCCGTTACAGAGAATCTGCAGAATCTCCGCTCTGACAAAACAATCTATACACACTCACATCACCTTTCATTTACCTCAAGGCGTCAACTCTCGCTGTGTGTTGAATCGCTGTGCCTGTTCTGATCAGTTCTGCTCACTAGATGACTGCCATGTGTACGGCATGCTGCAGACGGTTCAAGACAATTTAATGGGTTACCACACGTGTTATCTTTCTTGATGCTTATGATGTGATGCTTAATGTCTTGAACTGACCAAAATATTTATTTTAATAGATTTTTAACTCTTTTTCAATGCATGTTTGTATACATGTATATAGTGCAATGTTAGGTAGCAGTTTCAATGTGCCTGCTGCAGTTTAGGAACCATATGTTTATGATGCTACCATATGTATCCAGATGGAATGAGGCTGTTTTCATGCAGCGTTCATTTGTTTAAGTTTGAACAGCATTTTGATTGTCTCCCCTGCTCCTAACCTTCTGCTCTGCTTATTTTTTTATTGTACTCATGTGCTGTTTTGGGTAATTGTTCAGATCAGTGTCCTGGTAACACTTTTAATGACATTGTAAAGATGCGTTTTGTTGCAGTACCGTGGCTGACCACCTGGGCACGCTGTATTGCAGCATCATATCAAGCTCTGTTAATACATTACATTCAGAATACAATCACTGTGGAGCTATCTGAGCATAACTGAAGTGTAAGCTCACATGTAGGTCTCCAAGAAAATCACATTCCACTTCAATACCTTTTGTACAGATCACACCAATGGCATTATTCCCTCTGCTTATCGATCAGATTCTTTATTGATTCCCAACATTAATAAAAGGATAGTTACCCTTGGGGTAATGGACGTGCTGCTAGGTTGGAAAGCAGTCACTTGTGCATCTTCTGAGTGTCAAGTTCAAGGCATTCCTGAATTTAAGCCCATGTTGCACAGAAAGATCGCTAAATCTTGAATTTTGTTGTTTCCGCCCTTATTTGAAATGAAGATTTAACAAATGTTATTTACATCTGTTGTCATCTTTCTTTGTGAAATGAAGCCACACTGTTTCTTCCTCTCCACCATGACTAACCCTTCTTTAAGTTTCGTCAACGATTTTGATGGATCTGTCTGTTTGGAACGAGTTCTCAACTAGAACCAATCCACGATTCCAGTTTCTATACCCTTGTAGGGCAAAACTACCAACCTAACTTAACCGTAAGCTTCAGTTAAATCTTTACTCGTACATCAGCGAGGGGCCTCGTCTCTCTCCCGTTTTCTTGCTAGCAGTACAAACATGGAACTAATATATTGAGATGAGATGGTTTTTGCCTTTTGTTTCCAACAGTTCACTCCTGACTTACCAATTCCTGAGTCAAAAAAGTAGGAACTTTTCAATTCTGCACACCTTGCATAGCATTGCCATAACCTTCACAGACAGTCTGAGAGATTCGTGTTAGCTGCCTTTCCCCAACAGTGATTGAAATAAAAGACATGCCCTGTATTTGAAAGGATCACTAAAGAACAATGTGTACACCAGTTCTGTTGCTTTTATGGGTTTTTCTAGGTGCAAGTCTTAGTTGTTACCTTAGCGACAAAGAGGCTTTTGGTTAGTGCGTGACACAACAGAAACAAGCTGAAGAGTGAATTGAGGCTGAACGATGTTCGCACGGCTCATTTTCTAATGATATATTTGGAGAAGAAAGCTTCACCTTCAAGAGCTGTTGAGGTACTGAACCCTTCTGCCTTTGACTTTTGTCTCTTCCTTCCAGTTCCTTTTATTACACGCCTGCTCCCTTGTCACGCCGTACTTTACTCTCCGCTTCATAACGGAAAATCTCTGTTTCTGCCTGACTCCAACTTTTTCATTCATTCATTTTTTTTTCAGCCTCTTGTCTCTGATCAAGCTCCTTTCATCTTTGGCCCTTTCTGCGAAGTGCACGCTCTGTGGTAGACGCAGAGTTTGCTTGCACATATATACACACACACATATTCAGAAAAGGTCATGGATTGGGCCAGAGCCATCACACACCTCGGCACAGATCTGTCTGATTGGCTGTATTCACACAAGGTGCCCCACTGCCCCTGAAATAACCTCAGGCTGGTGTTTCAAAGAGTGCTGAATATTGCACAGAGGTTCCACTGACATACTGACAGTCAGTATGTACGGCTGGGTTTGGAAGCATTTTATCACATCGTCCTATCAGATCCAAAGCTTTTGAGTATATAAAATAAAATCTTATACTGTAAAAACAATGTGATAGATTATGTAATAACACGACTTGGCCTCTAGGAGGCAGTAACAATGACAAATGACCATCTTTATCACATGTTTTAGTTTGAACTGCCATGATTCTGGACAAACATGCGTGCTAGATAAGGACTTTTTCTTCCACGTTCTGCAGCCACCTTCACACTAGGAAGGAGAGAATGAGGCGAGGTGGTTGCAATCGGCAACTACAAGGATAAATGGAGCAATAGTAGCATTAGCATTTGTTTCTCCTTTGTTTTTGGTCTCTACCAATCCTTGAACAATATGTCTCTGTATGTGTTAAAGGCTGCACTATGTTCATCAGCTAGCTGCTAGCTTTGTATTTTGCCTTCTGCATCTGAAAGCAGTGAGGGTGAACCAAAACGGTATTGTTGTTGGCTGCTAAACCCAAACAATAATATGAATAAATCTGTAAATGTTAATGAAATTATTGAGTAGTGCAGCTTTAAAGTCAGAATAAATATGTGTTTGTCTAAGTTTGAAACACTCTGAGCAAGATGAATTCATCTCTGTCTCTCTGCTCAGGGTGGCCTTAGCGTGTCATCAAGCCACCCTTTAAGGACCGCCCACAAAATCCTGGACTGAAAACTGGTGAAAAACTGTTTTAACCTCTGAACGATACATTACTGAAATGTGGAGTTAAAGTCTTTTCACGTGTTTTCAGCAACTGTTTTCCAACATGTTAAAGTATTTTAAAAGAAATTGACTTCGACTGAACCCCATGAGGGTTCACTTAGGGTTCACATAAGGGGTCACTTAGTGGGAACTTTAAGCAACAAAAGTTTATACCTAAAAACTAAAACTCAAAATTTAAACAACTTAAAAGATTCATTAGAATCTGAGCTAAAAGTTAGTGTGCGTAGAACTTTCAAATAATTCTGATGGGATTCGTTTTTGTCTCTAAAACATTCAAAGCGATGTTTGGAATAGTTCACTGCAGTGTCATTATTGATACTGCCACGAGATGGCACTAAAGTTAAGTTCAGTTTGACAAATCTGGTGTGTTTTATCAACCAGATCTCAAACTGGAACTCATCAGAATCTGTAGATTTTTAACATTTTGACCACCGCTGCTTCATGTTTGTCACCTGCTGCAGACGGTTTTAAACCACGGTGGTCTCCACGCACTCTTCAAACACGGCAAAGAAAGCACGAGACGAGATGCGTCTGTTACCCCCCCCCCCTCATCGTGCACACACCCCAACCCAACCCTGTGAGTGACGCCTCGCCTCGCCTGCTCAGCCAACAAAGTGAGGCCTATGCACGATAAAAGTTCAAAGCAGGATTATTAAATAAGAGAAAGACAGAGAGACAGAAAGAAACTGACACAGACATCAAACGGAGAGAAAAGGCCTTGTGAGGGGGAGGACTCAGCCGAGTGGAAGTGGTGCCAACTTCTGAATCGGCGCTCTGAAGAAAAACAGTCCCCATTTCCTTGCCCACACACACACACACACACACACACACACACACACACACACACAAACTCCCCCACCACCACCACCTTTGTGATGTATCTGCCATGATGAAAAAAAAAAAAAGAAGACAGAGATGGTTTTTAATCTTCTGTGACTGCTGGCATCATAAAAGTCTGTGTCTTTGCGGCCTGTGTGTATGGCCTTGCGTTTGAAACAAGCTTGTTTTTGTTGTTTCAGGCAAAAGAGCGCAGCCGGAGAGAAGCAGCGGTAACAAGCTTCAAAATGTTGATTTTTTTTTTTTTTTTAGGGAGAAACATCTCTGTTTTTGGAGCCATCGGCCATTAGGTCCACTTTAGTCACCGTGTAATGAGAGAAGTAAGAGTCTATTTATCATGCATCCATTTAAGACCTGTGTTTGATTAGAGGGGGCCTGATGGAAATGGGATTTACTCAGCGCACATTAAAGCATAGGTAAGCACAGACCATTAGGCCTACAGGCCTCTTAACACAACTCAGCTTAGTCCCCAAACAAATTAGGCACAAATGTATCATTAGCTAAAGAAGCAGTTAGTCAAATCAAGTCCAAATTAATGGGTGTGATTGAAATCTGGCACTTAAACCGATGCTGGGATCAGATCATATCACGCGGAGAACATTTATATGCAGATGACAGCACGCTTTTGCCAAATGAATATGCAACATCTGAGGGAATCTGCAGCATTCATGGTCATTGTCATCCGTGACCTATCGCTGGAAGATGCTGAGCTATAAATAGTCTACAGACGCAGGTTTCTAAATGGAGACCTCACATCTTCTTGACAGCCCTGAACAAAACAGGAGACATCTAGCACACGTTTCTTTTTCTCCTTGTGCTGGGCTGATCTAATGCTAACTGATGTGGATCACAGTGTCTGTCATGATCCGTCTCTCCTCTCTGAGTTTAAAGAGGCAAGCAAGCCAAGCAGGGTTCCACTGAGAAACTCCGCTCCACGCATGGGGCCTCCGTTTTTTTCTAAACTGTACCACTGGGAGCGAGGGAGTAGTATGTTTCGTTTGAAGAGTAAAAAATAGCCGGTGACATCCACTGGCTCTTTTTGAAGTGGATTGCATGCTGTTGCATAGCTCGGAGTAAGTCTAGGGAGACACCTCCTCATTCTTTTGCTTCATCCTCACGCCTCATGTGAAAATATATTTAGGGGTGTGCATTCAGGGGGAGCGATGTGTTGACACGGTGGCGCATGATCTACACATGATGAAAAGTTGCAGAAGAAAAGCTTTCATTGGAACAAGCATGTACAGTGTAACAGACACACAGACATCCTACGCTGCTCTACAGAGAAGACAAGTGAAGAATCAAGGATTAATGTGAAAATCACACTCTCCATGGCAATATTTTTTTGGTCATTTGTACGGATGTAAGCAGGAAAAAGTCTGACAAGGACAAGAAAACTATACTTTGGAAATAATGCGACAGACCGGTCCCCACAATAGATTCAAACATCGCTAAACTTTATTGCCACTTACGCAAGAATGGTGTCCAACAGTACGGTGGACAGTCGAGTGTGCAGAACAAACTCCAGACTCAGACGTTAATATTTTATATTTTGAACTTATTTAAAAGTTTGCAGAAAGCTTAATAAAATACAGAAGCCCCAAGCAGTCATACATTTTATTTCCTCCGTTTTATCGTAATAACAGGTTAATTTCAAATGAACAAATGTTGTTATCCAAAGATAACAGGATCATTTTCTCAAAATAATTAATTTGAGATCTCAAGAAATAATTTTATATCTATTTGTTTGTTCGACATAATGACATAAATAACTCAAGATCTCCAGAAACAAATGAAATGAACGTGTTATTACAAGAAAAGAGAGGAAATAAAATATTTGAATGTATGACCGCTTGGGGCTTCCGTAGTAAAACAGACGTGATTCAAGGCTGGATTCTTGGTTATCGCTTGCCCGGCTACAACATATATTTCTCTAAATAATTAGTGATTACAGTAAATATTTTTGGCATGGCACTCAGATAGCGATAGTGACTTGTGTGCCTTATGCATATAGAGGTCCTTCCAAAAGTACAGATGTCAATTACAATATCTTGTCCACCATTCCCTTGTGCAGCTTTTAACTCTGTAGCAGCACGGGCAAATGATGGTTGCCATGGACAGTTTCGTTGTGAACCAGAAGCCTTGCAGAGTCTAATGGTGCTGCTAGTAAAGATACCAAGGTCTGGTTGCCCTGCTTTGTCATTGGCTTGATTTGATTGCTCTCCACTTATAAAAGCAGGAGTACAGCCAAATTCACACAGTAAATGGTGCTTGCAGTAATATGCTGAGATCTGGCTTCATTTGAACAGAGCTTTTACCTTTCAGAGCAGCTCATAAAAAGAAAGAATCAAAGGATATGATTGCAGGAAGTGCCATCCAAAGCTGGATAGGAGGGAGTCCATCTGAGGACGGAGGCATTATCTAAATGAGCCATCATCTTTAGCTTTAGCGAGGAAAAGAAAGAGGAAAAAAGATATAAAACTCTAAGGTCAGTAACCCCAAACTTTGCTCTGAGATATTTGTCGTTGGAGTTTGAGTCCTGCTACATACCTTCCAAACATAGGAGAGCTGGAATCCAGATGACAGCTGGTGAACATGGAAGGACTGATTGCCGCTTCTGATTGTACAGCAGACAGACACAGGAATGAAATCTGAAATGAATTAGGGGCATATTAAAGCATCAATTCCCTCAAAATCACCATAAAAATAGAAATAAAAATTAAAATGTATTCCTAGTGGCATGTTTGGTCATGCAAATGTCAGTTTTACATGCTGAGGTTGTCAGATATCCAGGGCAATGCAAGCATGTCTTACTTAAAGAAACTTCAAACTAGAGATTTACACGGGTCATACATTGTGGATCTGGTCCAAAACAGGCGTGTGGAAGACTTGCCTGAACCTGATGGACTTTGTAGAGATCCGATCTGAAAGTTATTCAAGGAAACTAGAGAACATTTCCGAAATAAATCCATGTATAATAAGACCCAATCTAAAACGGGATCGACCCAAACAGAGAAGAATCATCCATACTGTCAGCAGCATTATGTTCCACCAATTAAGAAGCACTGGTAGTCAAAAAGAGTAATTCTTCACAGTCACATCTGACCCCTAAAACTGCTGCAATGATTATGACACACCACATCAAAGCTAATGAATCCACTAGGGTAAAAGCATTGACAGTACTTAATTATTGGACAGAGTGTCCTGGTCTGTGAAGTGAAGCCAACGTGGAAGTGTTTTTTTATGGACTCAATCGACAAGTTGAAGGCTTCTTCCATACAGCATGATGTTAATTTTGTAAATTATAGTCCCGTTTAGAGTAAAATAGCCCAACTTGTAGTACGTCAACCACCAGGTTCATGCTTTGGTCCAAATCTGGTGACTTCTGCCTCCAAAGAAACCCAAGATGGCTGATAATGCCAAACTCGAGGCTTCAAAACCAATGGGTGACGTAACTTTGGTATAAAACGTATTGACTTATAGACATGAGACCAATGCCAAATAAAATTTGGATGTCTGACTTTGATCCTGAATCGAAATGTCCAAGTTGCTCTAGATCATCCACCTCTCTGGCAACAGTTTTCAAAGATATTTGGTCAGTTCAGACAAATAATCTTTCAATGCTTTGAGCATCAAATAAAAGGGTTGGTATGAGAATTTCTAGAAGCAGTATCTCAGTATCTTGACACACAAACTCAAATCTACTTGCACGGCTTGACACCATTTGGCCTGAGTAAAGTCCTTTTTAATTTAGGTGAACCGACCCTTTAACTCTAGAGCAAATACCGTAGATCAAAACGCGGGTTTCTGGGCCTGCTGGAGATGATTAAAACTGTAGCAGCAGACACACAGAAGAAGCAGCCCGTTTGACCTCGTCCATTAGTCAGACAGCAAAAAAGAGAGACGCAGATAGACCGCCTTGCTCCGTCGGCAGTCCATAACAAGCAGAAATGAGTATCCTAGGGCCTCCATCCTCCATTTCCACCCTCCCTCCTTACCCACCCTCCTGTACTCCCCTCTCTCCGTCTGTTAATGGATATTTAAAGGGTATGTCAGAGATCAGGAAAAAAGTGTGTTGAGAGGTCAGACTAGACACGCATTATCCCCGTCTCCCCCCCCGAGGAAACAGAATGAAACATGCATTAAACACATCTCTCTCAACCAACCTCCATCGCCGCCACTGCCACCCTTTTCGATACACTCCACTCCTCTCCTCCACCACCACCACCAACTCTAATATCTTATGGAATTAAAGCGGTGACAGGTTATCATAATCCAATTTCAGAGACAATCGCGCCGAGCACCTCGCAGCGCACCAAGAAACCCGGATCGGAATTGAATATGCACTCGGCGGATTAAATTACGCAGGGAGAAATAATTATGGCCTACACTGGGAAATATCTTTTTGTGTTATTGTGAGTGCCGTACTGTATTGTGTACAATGCTCACTCCGGTGCACTCTACAAGATATCCAATCCAGGGTTGTCAACAGCAAGAGGCTGAGGTGGGAGGCGGTGGTGGCGGTGGTGGTGGTGGTGGTGGTGGCGGCGGGTGATGGTTGTTATTGTGTTATTGTACACTCTGTCTCATAGCGCAATATCTGTTCTCAAAATAATGTCACCCTCTAATGAAGTAAGGCTCCTTTTATTATTTATCATTTCCTGCCACAGCCAAGAACTGTGCGGCACTGTATGCCTCGGAGATGTTTTTAAAAAGGCCTCTTTAAATGAACACATTTGAATTGTAATGTGATTTTTTTTTTTCCCCCTTACCAACAAGGAAGAAATAATGTATTTTCTCCGAGGCTGCTGTTTGGTTTCAGGAGTTGTGCGGTGTAGTGACTTGAAGATGTTGCGCTCGGGATCCTCGTGTCAGTTTTGGCTTGCGTTTGGATTTCTCCAGCTCTCACAAAAATGTTGGTGTCGGTGCACGATGACTGAATTTTCCTCTTTGACCACAGCTTGAATATATGTTTTTAATATTCTTATTATTTTCAGACTGGAGAAACATTCTGTTGTTCTGCGAGTTGTTAGTACCCGTTCTTCGCATGTCACATATCATTTACTCGTCTTTCAACCTAAATGGCACTTTGGCCATTATCAAAGCGGTTTCTTCAGATACTTGTGGGCACTTATTATATATTCAAGGACTTATTTGACATATGGAAATGCAATGAATGCAACGAAATGAAGTGAATACCTTTTTAAAAGCAGGAAAGTGGTAACCATGTCAACTGTTGGATACTTGCTTGAAACATGTATTAAACGAGAGAAAGTGTTAAAGTATCTGCCTCAGCTAAAAGGGTTTCGTGAAAGGTTGGACCTCTTCTGAGTTATGTGATTTTATTTATACTTGATATGAACAGTATGTGCTTTTTATCCACTCTTAACGTCCCTGTTCCTTCTACAGTACTGCTAATCCACCAGTCTCCTCAATAAGACATAAGTGTTTTAATTCTGTGGAAATTTCACTGCTGGAATACTTAATTGCTTAAATCTGCAGTTCCCAATTTGTGCACAAGATAAATTTGGGTGTTTGGTAGATGATTCACAGAACAGGGAGTAGACAAAACATTGAGCTTGAAGGCTCATTATTGACCTCGGCAATAGTATCTTGACAAAACACTATTTATTAGCACAACTACTTTCTAGTAAAGATAATCAAGACCCTTGACTTCTGACACTGGTCAAGGACTATTCTTGAACGACAAGTTACACCCTGTGCATCATACAACCTTCTATTATTTCTCATTTCTTATGGTTCAAGTTAAAACATCTGAACAATCTCGGTGTCTAATGGACAAACTACATTCGTCGACACACAATATTTGTGCTAAACCTTGTCCTTAACTAAATTAAGTATATTTCTGCTACAATTGAGTTTATTTTTCAGATTTAAATCAAATCTTGTTTCTTTTCTTGTCAATTCTTTAATCATTATATCTCCTCACTACTAAAAAGGATTCATGTAATTTTTAAAAGGGAATAGCGACTCTTTGGTTGAACCTGCATAAAGCGTTGCAGGTCGACATAGGTTTGCATTAAGGGGGTCACATACCAAAAACCTTTTGGAACTTTAAAGTAAACGGTTTTTACATAGAGTTTTGGACTGTTTGTTGAAGAAAACATGGTCATTTCTAGATAGTAACCCAAGATTTGTTGAAAATCTCACAAGATTTATACGTACTGGTGAAACCAAAAGTCAACGTTGACTTATTATTTTCACTCAAGCCATGATCTTTTCTGAAACATAACCAAGTCATTTTGTTGCTGAAAACTAACCAAACTGCGTCTGAAAACTAGAAAGTCGACAAAGTCTAACAATTAAAAAATCTTCAGCAAAAATCTTTTCACACCGGATATGAACTCCAGGCTCCTGGGTGACAGTCCTGTGTTCGACCCATTCATCCACTACAAACATGGACTACATTTTGAGTTACCAAACTCAAATGTAGTCCTGGTTCCCTCCTCATGTTTACTGCAGATGCTTCGAGACACAATGCCGGTATGCCAGTGAAGAGTCGAGTGCTACTGTTCTGGTTCAAGTGCTCATGTTCGGGAGTCGGGCAAATTTAGGGTTACCGTCGACACACGACCAGAAAACATTCAACAGCGGATTAACCAAGAAAATAATGAGATGTTTATCGCTGATACACAGCAGCAGAATCCACTTCTGTAGAGCCAGAGAGGGAAAAGAAGGAACCAGAGATGCAGTTGAGGAAGATAGTGACGGGTAACAGAGACATGTTGACAAAGGACAAATGAATAACGAGGTGAGAGATGTAGAGGAAAAGGGGAAGAGTAAGGTATGAATGAAGGATGGGGGAGATTGTGGGGTGACAGGGTCAGCTCCCCACACCCCGCCTCCTCTCCGCTGCATCCCTGCTGCTGATTTTTATATCAGCTATACGCACCCCTGGAGATCTCTCTCCCCTCCACCTCCATCCATCACACGCCTCACATAATTGTGAGTACACAGATACAGCCATGCATCACTGCATGGGCCAGAGAGGCGAGGGCTCTCCATGTGTCGGCTGCTGGAAGAAAAGAGACGTCTTGTAATGCCATCATGAACAGAGGAAGGCGAGACATGAATGCACGGAAGCCATTTGTTCTGGCTGAATAAATAGAAGAAAATACAGCCCCGGATCTCAGCTTCGAACCCGCTTCCTCGGCTGCATTTTTTATCAGCGGCCAATTACAGTTCAACTAATGCTGGTCAATATTTAACTGTTGTGCTCCTCCGCTTTGATTGGATGCATGAACTTTCCTAAATGAGGAGGTCTCTTCCTGTTTTCTTCAATTTGTACCTCCCGCTCGGTGTGCACAGTATCCCTTTCATTTTATTGATGTGTTTGTCGATCTCTGTCATCTAATTATTTCCCTGCTCCGTGTCTCTTGCTCCTCTCTCAGCTGCAGAAGGCGTCTCTTTGATTGCCAGGGCTTCACTCTGCTCGCCGGAGATAATACCCCCAACTTCCCCCCAGTGACTTGAACCAAATTGTTGCTCTTTGGTTAGTCCACACTTAAATATTTTAGGGGGCACAAGGCTTTGAAATCGCCACAAAGGGACAAAGCTGGGAATTTAAATGACGGGAACATGAATAAAGATTTGTAGGGTTTGCGGCTTTCATCTGAGCGCCGCGTGCCGATCGCTAGCCGGGCCAAGAGGGAAGGAAAAAAGTGACCGTCATAAATATGGTTTTGATTTTCTAACCAGGCGAAACAACAAAGTTACGGCGAGAACATTACCCACATTGATCCCGTCTGGTCGATGGAATAAAGCAGGCAGTGACCTTTCCCTCATTTGGAGGCATAAAATTCCTTGTTGAAAGTCTCAGAGGGCTCCGGCTGAAAGCATTAACACAAATTACCGGCCGCCATTAAAGGCCCGCATCAATTCCACCCCGCGCCATCATTACCAAACGGCCGATAAAATGCGGGAAAGCCATCGCCCTGTGCTCTGGCATGCATCACACACACACAGACAGGAGGACACGTGCAGATGTGAACACACACTCGGCCCCTCAGAGACTGCTGCGAAGCCTATTACACACAGTCTGATTTACAGCTGAGCTGCCTGTAGCCAGGACCATCAAGCCACCGGCACACCAACCTGCCGTGACAGTGCAACTAATTGAGCCCAGATATATCTGTCTCCTCCAACCGGTTCTTGAAAGGGTGATAACACGCCTTACTGCACAACACTGGCCGTACATATTTTACAGCACAAGATAAAAAAACAACAAGCTACGCTCAGTTCAAGAAGAGGCTAATTATTTGTTTTAAATCTTTCTGTGTCTGTTTTTATATATAAAAATTGTCTAAATCTATAATTAAATGATCCATAGATAAATATTCCCACCTTTTTTGTTTTCTCTAGTCATCAAACTCTGAACACGGCCACATAAAACTCATTATAATTCATCAAACTTTATCAACAACGTGCGTTTCCTCAAACTTATTATCATGAAAATATTCAGCACAGACCCCCTAGCATAGCTAATCAATCTACTTTTTTTAAATAATGAAATATTCAATAAAGGAGACACTTGTCAGCGCCACACGTCCACCCACGCGCGTATACACCCACATCTGCTGCATGTTGTTGCTAGGCTCTGAGCTTCTAACAGACTCCAAATAAATGTCATTAAATTAGGTCTATTCAAAGTGGATAATAAAGAGTCTGTCACCCCTATGTGTGCTCTGATAAAGCTCTAATCTCATTAGAATTACAACATGATTCTGCCAAAGACTACTACTGGAGTGAACTGAGAGGAAAAGATGGATAAAAACCAACATCCCGGATTAACAAGCTTCCTATAAAAGTTGCAACAGGAAGGATTTCATCGTGAAAATATACTGTCATATCAGAGTGCAGTTTATGAACTGGAGCTACGACAGAGGAGAGCATCTCATTCAGTTACGTTGTATAATTAAAAGACAGAGCTCACAGCAGAGTGTCTTAAACCTGCATTCTTTCTAATGGCCTGCAGGGGGCAACACTGGCTGCAAAAAGATGTCCAGTCGCACTGAGCTTTATGGAAAAATGACCCTACTCCCAATTGATTATTCACTTAGTAAATAGTTTCTTTGTGAATTTCTGGACTCATTGGCTGCTTTCCAGTCTTCTTCCATAAAGCATGATGTTCATTTTGTAAATTATGACCAGGCAGGCCGCCATTTTTCCCTGCTTGAGCACAGTCGAAGCTCGTAGTACATCACTCACCAGCTCCACGCCCTCGTCCAAATATCGTAACTTCTGGCTCCAAAAACACAAGATAGTGTCACAAAAATGTGCGATTGGTGACACATTCATTCACATTGAGTGTGTCCCCATCTAATTACATTTATTTAGATTCTAGTATATCTACTTGAATGCCCTTATATGACACATTCATCCTCCAATGAACAACGCCTGGCTCCGCCACCTGTTCGCTCAATGCAATCCAAACTTTTCTCGTCTGTTGTTCCCCCGTTGGTGGAACGTCCTACCAGTTCCTACCAGATCAGGGGCATCTTGTCCTGTAAGACCTCCAGCTCTTCAGAGAGGACCTCCTCTCCAACACTACCAACGACTGGACATGGTAAATCTGTCCCCCTCTACAACTGTCACAGTACTTATTGCTACACGAACATGTCCTAGTTGCACTTTTCTGTAAGTCCTTTGGATAAAAGCATTAGCTAAATGACTAAATGTAATATTCCATGTGGTTACTAGTGGGGAAAATGTTTCAGCACTCAGAAATGATGCAGCTGAAGCCTAAACTGTCCTGTGAATGATTCACGACTTCCAGAGTATAACAGAAGAATCCAGGGATATTAAATATTTGTTAGATACTCATGATTATTTACTGTTTCATGGCAAGGCCGCTGTGACCAGAGTGCCCTGTGCTCTGCACTCACCAGCTTAAGGTGTCTTGAAGATGAGCTGTAGTGGAGCGGTTGTCATGTGCATGTCCACAAGCTGTAAAGAATTCATGGAAGTGCGTCTCAGTGATTGATGGTCGTCGACTGTATTTTTGGTGACAGTGGACAGAAAGTGTGTGCTGGAAGGCAACGATATTTTTAGCCTTGCTTGCTTTGGCATTGCTCAAGGGATTGTCAGTCTGTTAGTTGGTCCACTGCTTTGATCCAGACTGATGTAGCTCAACAACAACTGGATGGATTGACGAATTTTGTGCAGATGTTCGTAGTCCCCAAAGGACCTCCTAATGATGCATCCTAATGATTTTGGCGACCCCATGACTTTTTCTCGAGCACTAGGAACTACATATCTGGAACTACTGTTGACTGAAAGTTTGTTTGTTGCTTTGTTGCTCCCAGAACTTTTCATGTAGTGCCACCATCGGGTTAAAATTTCAATTTGTCCAAACTTTATGACCAAGTAAAACTAATGACACTCCCATCAGCCTCAGCTGTACTTTGTGTTTACTTTTAATTCATAGTTGTTGGTATGCTAACACACCAAACTTAAATAGTGACCATGGTAAAGATTACACCTGCTAAACATTAGCATATTAGCATTGCCATTGGGAGCACAGCAGCGTGCTGACATAAGCATTTAAGTCAAAGCACCGCAGATCCACCAACATTAAGTTAAAGCCACAAACCTTTTAATTATTGTGATGTTGTTTATGTACAAACGAGGTGTGTAATTTGCTGCAATCTGTGTCTTTCCACTAGGAAGGCCAAAGAAATGTTCAAAGTCTCCATATAGTGGCTTTTTTTTTAAGAAATGGAAGAAATAACAGAGCTTTAATGTGAAGTTCCAGCTTTAACATTTAGCCCGTTTTATTTAAAAGTATTAGAGTTTTACATCTGGATTACGGTGACATATTCATGAGGGCTGAGGGCTTTTTGTCTTGATCTTAAGGCTGACTTATGTGTGATGGTGTTTCCAGTTGTTTCTTTATTCTTTCCCTCCATATTTCAACCTATATTACAGGACATGACCCGACATGCGTTGCATAGACAGTTGGATGGTTTGTTATTGGTGTTGTGATTGTATGCGAACAGGAACGTCTGGGCATGTCCGGCCCAATGAGTGTGTAGTGTAGTAGTATCGTGTCTGATTGCATTCATACATACATAGTATTGTATGCAGGGCCCTGCAGAGAGCTCTGGGAGGGGTCATGATGTCCACTTCTCGCTGCCTTCCACCACAGTGGACGACATGTCGACATCAGGTTGTCTGCAGGTCGAGTCATGTCAAATCAACATCAATAAAGAAAGTCCATAAACCAGATTTTTGCAGCCTCGCACAATATCCCGGAGCATTTATTATTCACAAAGGAACAAACCCACCTGCTGCTCTTCTCCGTGAGAGGGAAGGATTAGACAACAGTTGGATGGAGCGATGACGGGACACAGCGTTTAAGATTAAAGTCCATTCCAGCATCGAGGTACACCTGCTGGCTTTAACCCACATATGTGCACAGATACTGAGGGCAAAGAAGTTTGTTAATGCTCTAGTTTAAATGCATGAAGATGCTTTACAGTGCTAGAGATAGGAACCAAACTCTTGATAAGATTCTATCAAGTCTGAGATGCAAGTGTAGATACATATGCATTGTTCTTGTTTCTATTTTGCAGCGTAAATTGTGAGTCAGACTCAGATTTAGAAGCTGCTTCATGAAATAAACAGCGTCAGAACACAACAGGTAGAGCATCAGAGTTTAGATTCAGGCTGACTGTGGAGGGTTTGCCCGATCCGAGCGTCTGATTGGCGCCCGCAGCGTGACGTCGGGCTACGTTTTTCCAAATGTTGACTCCGACTCAGCAGTGCCAGATCCCGTCTGAATGCAGCCTGAAAGATTCATATGAAAACTGGCTTCATATTAAAGTACATATAAGTTTCTCTGATATATCAAGAACCCACACTGTAATTATAACATTATGAGGCTTTGTGAGCATCACCCAGAGTCCAGAGAACCCAAGATCATATCTTAAATTTACAGTGATATAAAACAGAGGAAAGCAAGAGAAACTCTCATGTAAGAAGCTGGTACTGGAGGATATTTGGAAAATCTTGCAAATTTCTGTTGAGCTGAACTAATTATTTCAGCAAAAACAACAAACCCTAATCACCTGTACGCTCAGCGATGTTTTTTTTTTTTTTTTTTTTCCGTCCCTCTTGTTAAACCTACCATAATATCCGAACAGAATGCTGAGATCATTTATTTTGTAATTTTTGCTGAGCATCAGATGCAGCTGTCCCTCATTATTGCTCAAAGATGGGTGCCAAATACTGTATCTAGGTGCTGGATTTTTTTAAAATCATAATTACTGAATGAATATAATGGTCAAAACAGCTCATTGTACCACCATTGAGTGGTACTGCTTTTATTGAACAGTACAAAGATGATGGAGGTCCTATAGGTCCACAGTGTCCACCATCTTCAGAAAACAGAACAGGAATCTGTCGTTGTGTCATCAAATTAGATCATGATATTTAAAGCAAAATGCACTTTTGATGTTAAAATCCACCATAACTCAAAATTCTGTTGGACTCATTCAAACACAAAAGCTCTAATAACAACACCTGCTTTCAATAATGACACTACCGCTGCATGAAACAACAAAACAAAGGTCCAGTTGGCGTCGGACCAATATGAGAAAAAAGTGATTCGTTCTGCATTTGCACGCTGGTGTATAATAAAAACAGAGACAGCGAGCGGTCTCGTTGTCAGTCTGGCCTCCCAATAATACTTCTCTGTTTCACACAGAACTCAACCTGTGACTCTTGGAAAGGATTTCCAGGCCAGCTGTCAGCAGGCACCAGACAACAACACACACACAAAATGAGCTGACACGTACCCGAGCGAGGTAGAAGACACAGAGACAAAGATGTGAGAGAGGGAAAGCGATCCATGCTGGACTGTTCTTTGGACAAAGCTCTGCCATCGCCGCTTTCGCCTTTATCTGCCGTCCCATCCTCCCTCTCTCTCTCCGTGGGTGGGCGTTTGCAAGAGCGGTCCAGCCTCGGTCCTGGACGCCTGCCGCCCTTTGGCCGAGATGGATGACGGGTAATCGAAGGAGGTTCCAAAAAATTCCCACGATGCACGTATGCGGAGCGGGTTCTGAGATAATCGGACAGCAGGAAGTAGGGGACGGCTCAACAGATACGCAGGAGTGCCGATATGTGTGTTTGTGTAGGTGTGTGTGTGTGTGCGTGCTTATGAGTGTGTATGAATGTTTCTGAGGAGCTGGCATCAGGACTGCAAGTCTGTTGCCAGACTCCCTCCATATGTCCATCCCAGTCTGTCTGGGCTCACTAGCATCCAGCACTAACAAGCTAAAAGGCATTACTGGCTATTTAACCGGCCGTTACAGAAGGGATCAGAGGAATAGATGGAATGGAAGTGACAGCACTTGAATGAGGCTGTCTGTCCTTAAGGAACAGAGTTACAGTAAGTGGAAGGGATCTCATAAGTCTGATGTTTACTTGGCCCAGTACACCCTGTGATATTCAATATGCAGCCTTCACAGTGCATATTTTCTTCTTGTTTTGTGCCGTTGGAATGCACAAATACAATCCGTACACACACGGTGGGTATACACCTGCACAAGATAAGATACAGATAAGATTGGTTGAGTGCTAAAGAGGAGAAATTGGCATTTAGAAGGAGCTTTTACATTTAAAGCTCTACATTTTCTCAAACTTTCCAATGTCTGACATTTGTAGGTTGTCTGTTTTTAGCTGTTCTAGCAGTGTGGCTGTAGAAATGTCAGTGTTGTTTGTTGGTCAGTTGGTCAATCCACCACAGACTGAAATAAATCAACAACTGTCGTGGAATTTTGTACCGACGTTTATGGCCCAAAGTGCACAAAGCCTACTGACTTTGATGTATTGGTATGTCGGTTGTGAACTTATCGTTCAATTTGAACCAATGTTTTATGTGAACTGGGAGTAATGATTTGTTCATTTTCATGCAGTACGTTCCCTCGCCACATGGCAGCTGTGTGAGCTCAGTCAGGACAGGAAACAGAAACGATTAGTTCCTGACTCAACTGTGCGTTCTCAAGTTTGAGTCTCTCGTTCATTTGTCACGTGACAGGCCGCTCAGGCTGTGTGACGAACAGTACACACAGCGGTTCGTCCATACAGATCTGTCTTTTGTTCATTTGTCATGTTTACATCGGCCGAATCAGTAAAATGATGCGAACTTCCCAACACTACTTTGGTGGTCCTCTGATGTTTAAGTGACAGGTGGTTTGATAAACAAATGCTGGAGGCCATGCTAATGGAATCACTCTTGGGATGGTGGCGTCAGTCAGTTTGTTGGCTCAACAACTCTTGGGTGAATTGCCGTGAAATCTAGTGCAGATATTCATGGTTCCCAGATAATGGATCCTACTGACTTTGGTGATCTCCTGACTTGTTCCCCAGAGTCACTATGAGGTTGATATTTGAAATCCCTCAACAACTATTGGATGGATTGCCATAAAACTTGGTACACATATCAATACCTCCCCCAGGATTAATTGTGACATGATTTATGACCAAATACCTGCAAAACTGATGACATTCCCATCAGCTTCAGCTTTGCTTTGTATTTAGTGCTAACTAGCAAAATCAAGATGGACATTACAGGTGTGATTCTTTACTGGCCTCAAGATTTGACTACAATTCACCTGTCAACAACTCTCGAGATGCATCTCGATGCATCTTTTCAATACTAGTATCTGGGACCCACCTCAGTACAGTACATGACCCTCCTTACTTCTTGGCTGATTTAGCTGCTGGTATGGTCAGTTAGCTTAGGGTGTTAACGGCTGACGTGGTTCCTCAAATTCACTGTATTACCATTGATGATCTTCCACGTCCGCATCACGGTGCAACTTTCCATACCTCTAGTGGACATTGTAAACATCATTCCCGCTTGGCAAGAGCGTGTTAGCATTGTCTCTGTGACCTTAGCACAGCTACACCCTCAGGGTCCTTCCAATACAAGACTCCCTCATATCAAAAATGTTACTTGGACCCCCTTCACACTACTAAAGATGAGCTCGGGATAAAGAAAAAGATAAGATGAGCAGAACTGTAAAGATGAAACGGGATAAGGATAAGAGAAAGATAAGTAAAGGAATAAAATGAGGATGTGATGAAGATAAAAACGATGATTAAAGATGAAGATGAGAATAGGTTGAGGATAAAATAGGATTAAAAAAATAAGATAAAGTAGAAATAAAGATATAGAAATGATTGTAATGATCCCCTGGGCTCATCAGGTCATTGCCTCATTGAAGCAGCCAAATTGGTTATATAGACATATGCAGATGGCAATTCAGTGTGTAGAGTACACACACACACACACATTCACTTACTGTGCTTGCTCATATGGGGCTGTAACTTGATCTTTCTGACAGCTGCAGAGAAGAGCCTGAGGAGTTATTATTTCATTTAGCTCTTTGGAGGAAAAGAACATTAGTTTTAGGTTGCATCTCTCTCTCTCTCTCTCTCTCTTTCTCTCGCTTTCTGTTTGTCTCTTCCTCTCCATACGCAGCTGCAGTGGCTTTCTAAGTGGGGCTTTTTTTGGGGTCCCCAGGGTTCTTGAAGTGGTTCCTGGGAGGCCCCCGATGAAGCGCAAATCCAATATAAATCAATTCAGTTAAAATGACCCCCAGTTACAGAATGTATAAGAATGAGTAATCACAGTTTTCAGGCCTAGTCAGTTCTGAAATTCAATACTAAATCAACAGAGATCCTCCCATATGGCCGCCTTGGATGAAATCTTATTAACGGGGGGTCTGTGGTGGACTAATGTGGGTTTATTTGGGGGGTCTCCGACATGAAAGAGTTGGAGAACCCCCCGCGGCACGAGACGGAATACAGATAAGACGAGTGGATGAGATAACCAGAGGGGAAAAAAACAAAACAAATGGGGAGCATTTCTCAGAGCACAGATGGCAGTCAGCTCTGAGGGAAATGGCACGGGGTGATGAGAAGGGCTGAGGACGGTGGGAGAGGAAGGGTGGTGGCATTTCAAAGAGGGGGAGGCGAGGCGAGGGGATGGAAGGGGAGGGGAGTCGTCGCGGGGTACGGTAACGGTACAAACAGCCCCCCTCGCACACCTGCCGGGTCCTGGCAACACTTCCGGGGCCTTGTGTGCCGAGTCACCGTGGCAACGGTGACATCACCGCGGAGACGGGGTTGGGCGGGTCTCACACTTCGAGGCCGACAACCTCGTGCTCCTTCACGTCGGGCGGTGTTTCTCGACTGAGTCTAACCAGCATTAAAAGTGTGTAAAAACCACAATACACAACAGTAGACGTAAAATACACACAGTAACACATGAGATACCATCAGTCACTGTCCATCTGTTATCTTCCATGACTCGCACGAGTGCTGTCAAAGCCTCGCCGGAGCTGAAGTTTGTCAAACAAAATGAAAACTTTAAATATTTTCTCGAATCACGACTTATTAAAATCTAATCAGCCGGCACAGCAGTACATCCCAATTTATTGTTGAATATGGACAGAAAAACTCCAGGAACATGTTTCAGGTTGTCAACAAAGGAAATCAAAAACTGTATTTTTATGGGAATAGACAGAAACTTCCACACTTAGTTAATTATAATAATATTAATAATAATTAGTTCATTTATATAACACCTTTGAAAGCAGAGTTTACAAAGTGCTTCCAGAACGCAGAAAGTCAAACATCAGGCCAAACACAAGCAAGACAAAATTAAAGTTAAGATATTGTTAAAAAAAAATCCAGAATAATGTAAAAGCAGGTCTATAAAAATAGGTTTTAAGTCGTCTGATCTCCAAAGCCTCTAATTTGTCGTCTTATATCCTCGACTCTATTTATTAAAAAATCTTCTCACGCATCTCTTTTGAGGCATCGGTAAAAAGACAGCGGGAGGAGGTGATGACAGTCGATTAAAGTTCTGTGATTAGAGTGATTTGCTAAAATTAAATTAGAACAGAAAGGTGCTCTTTCTTCTTTGACTAATATACTGCATAATAATGATTGCTTAAGACTTTTTAATCATGAAATATTTTAACAAGCAAACTCTTATTGTTCCAACTCTGTGTTTATCTCTACACGCCAGGATAAATGTGCATCCACTGCCATGCTGTTGTGTCCAGTTCATACTGTGCCTTTTACAATTAACTTCCCTTTGCGGTAATGACAGTAATAAACCGTAGAATTATAAACTTAACCCTCTTTTCTCTTAGTAGAGGTTGAGATTACCGGCCTGTCCCTGTAATCCAACTAATTGCAGCCCCAGTAGCCAGTGATGTATTCATTTCAGTCAGTTTTAGTCTACATGGACGCTGCGTAGCTCTTGCGTAACAGTTTTAATGACAATCAACGAAGTTTGCATTTAAGTCGACTTCCAACAACTTTACTGCTGAATCACTCTCCACTGTTGTCACTATTTTTCATGAGTGTATCTTGCTAGCTATGTAGACATCCACATTCTTAATCGCACTTGAAAATCTCTGATTGGTCGACCATCAATGAAACCAATCCAATTGGAGCTACGGGCAGTGATTCAGAGGTCTGGACAAGGCTAATACTTCTTTGCCTTCGTCATGGCCTGAAAGTGTTATATTGTAGGTTTAATACTGTGATACAGGAGAGATGGGAGATTGCAGGGAGGGGTGGGAAATTTTAATGGAACAAGTAGAGAAAGGAACACTCGACAGACTTTTTGTTATTTAACTTTTCGCGACATTTGAACTTGCAATTACTATAGTAGGTCAAAGCTTTTCTATATGACACCATCCTTTTGAAGTGTAGTCCATTGGGTGTCGTCTACACACTTTCATTTTTTGGAACTCTGTTAGCTACTTTTGTTGTCTCAGACAACAAAGTCTTGCATGAACCCTGAATATTTCAAATCTTCATCATCTTCAAACAAATCTTGAGTTCTCGCTCCATTTGAGGACAGCAAACTCACCCGGTGTGGCCTATTTCTGAACCAATCGCAATCATTGGTGTCATTGGCTTGACTCAGCAGAGCATATGGATCCCTCAAGGCATCACAGGGCATCCTCCCTTTCTCCCTTACCCTCATCCAGGCCAATCCCCTCTCTCTTTCGGTCTCAGCTCCGGTCCATCTGTAGAGCTCCGAGGGCTGACTGGTTCTCCCATCCCCTCCCCCCCCTGGGCCTCCCAGGTGTGGGGCAATATGGTGCTCAGAGACGGGGCCTCCAAGGTCAAATCGCCCCTCCTCTTGTATCTCCTCGTAGGCTGTTAGAAAAGAAATGGAGCACAGGCACAGAAATGTAATTCCTACATTGTTACTGTCAGAGCAGGAATGAAATGGAGTTTGATATAAACGGTGGCTCTTGAGATATTGGAATAATTCAGAAGTAGTTATGGAGAAAATGAAATTTTGGCTTAATTGAAAGTTATTTGACAGCTTGTCTGAAATGCTTCCTAAGGCCGACATTAATTTAACTTTGGCTTTTAAAGTATTTATAGGTCTTATGAACTTAGAAGTAATGAAATGTTCAGTCTTGGATCATCAAAAATGTACCGCAGTACTTCAGACTCTTTGCTTTTCAGCGCTATGTACAAGTATGTGTTACTCTCTTCAAAGAATGAATAACTCATCTGGAATGATACTTGTGCCACCTGTGTGGGCAATCAACCCGCTCCATTTCTTTTTTTATTTTCAGTAACACTGCAATATTGTGTTCCCTGGGTAAATGCACGCCTAGTCTGTCAGCCGAAGCACAGGGAAGGTATCGTTATGACAAAGAGTAGCAGCTAAACTATTATATCAGATAAAAATTTAATTCTGCACACTGCACTGCTACGCCTGGAGCTGCAGCAGAAGAGCAGAATAATTATTTTTCACCCTCGGCACTGCTTGTGTTGTCCTGACCCCGAAAAGACCCCCCTTTTTTTTGGGACTTTTCAACAGCTCCTTTCAAGAGGTGAATCAGCGGAAAGTACCTTCAGACCGAGTCGCAAAAAGTCAACGTAGAAGCAACCCAAACATGAAAGCAGGGGAAATGACAAAGTCTGCTCTTTGATTCAAGTGTATGCTCACTGTAAAAAAAAAAAAAAAAGTTGTTTTTTATGGTAAAAAACTGGCAGCTGTGGTTGACAGAATTTTACCATAATAATATGGTGTAACCATTTCTAATATTACAGTAAAAGGATATTAGTATTGTTGATTTCACAGTTAAGATTGGAGTTTTATTCCATATTTTAAAATGTCTGTAGATATTACAGTGAAAAACGATGACAGTAAAATATCGTAAAATATGCCATTAAATATTAGTGTTTTACTGTAACAGTCTCTAATATATTTTACTGTAAAACACCGTCATCTTTCATGACGCATTTTATGGCCTTTTACTGTCATAGTCTGGCGGTTTTTCATTTTAAAATATGCAATAAAATGCCAACCTTAAACGTAAAATCAAAAGTACTAATATCCTATTACCGTAATATTAGAAAAGGTTACACCATATTTATTGCGGTAAAACCGCCAAACCATGACAGTAAAGTACCGTAAAATATGCCATTAAATTTGAGTGTTTTACTGTATAGGTAACGGTCTCTAATATAAAATACTACTTTATTCTGTATACATTCTCTTAAAATGTCAGTGAAAATGTTACAGTAAAACATTTTTTTTTCTTTGTTCTTCAGACAGACATCTTAGATTCGGTTAGTTATATAAATGTTATTTAATGTGGAAATATGAGCATTAGAAGCAAACGTCTCAGAAATGTGAGAAAAGTACATCCAGCAGGTAGATAACACTCTTACTCATGGTAATTATCATTCACTTACAACGTGTTTATAATGCACTTATAGTGTTTCGATGCCTTCTAAGCACCACTTCAAGTGAAGTGTTAGCTAACATTTGTGCAATCATCATTTTATCTAGAGAAAATTCTGTTTGTTTTTTTTTTTTCAAACTGCATACGAAAGAAGAAGCTTTTTTTTCCCGTCTCCACCACATCGAGTGCAGGGAATCAGCGTTCCCGCGAGGCAAAAGATAAGATTGTCAGTCGGTGACAGAGAACGAGATAGCAGCAACACAGAGAACACTGCATTCCTGTCGCTCGACATGTCCTCTATTTGTAAAAACAATTACATTATCCACTGTTTTTTTTCTTTCCTTCTTTAGAGTCTTGAAAAAGTGCAGTGACGAGAAAAAACAACAAAATACAAGGGGAGAACATTTTGTCTCCCTCCCGCCTCCCCACCCTCTTCCCTCTCTCTCGTCCTCCTCCTCTTCCTGGATGCTAATTTTCATTTTAATTGCGTCAAACCGTTTTTTCTCACATCTGAAAAATGTGTACGTGTGAGGGTGTTGATTAGAGAAAGTAAAAATACAGCATGTAGGATTTTTATGCTAATTACCCTTTAAACCTCGCTCACGTCAGTCGGCTTCCCTAATTAGCATGTTTCCGACAGGAGCGAGGAAGAGTGAGAGAATGGTGCGATGGGGCTCTGCACGGCTAAATTAACGGTGTGAAAACCTAGACATTTAAATTTTTTTTTCTCTTCCCTCCCTCCCCTTCTCTTTCTCATTCTTTCCTCCTCTTCCACCCACCCACACCTGCGAACGAGTCTGTGAGAGTTGGAATTAACTCTCTCGCTCTGTCTATCTGCAGTGTGTATCAATCTGTCTGTCTGCCTACAGTGTCTATTGATCTATCTACTGTCTGTCCACCTGTCTGTCACTGTCTCTCTCTCTCTGTTTATCTTTCTACATCAATGATCTTTCTCTCCCTCTATCTGTTGCTTTTATCTGTCTTTCTTTCTCCATCTATCCAGCTATATTTGTCTACCTTCCTTCTCTGGCTCCTCCATCTTTCTTTCTTTGCTCACTCCATCTATGTTTCTGTTCACCTCATCTATCTTCTTGTCTATAAGCATGCCATGTAAGTCTTTATGTCTGCATCAGATAGTTCATCTTTTTCTCCATCTCTATTTCTATCACCTGTCTGTCTCTTATTATTGTGCTTTCTTCCTGCTAATGTTCTGCTATCAGTTTCTCCATCCATCCATCCATTTCCCGCTATCTCACTTCATCTCTGTCTCTATATCAATTCTGTTTTATTTAGATGGCGCCAAATCATAACAGAAGTTATCTCATGACACTTTGCTTACAGAGCAGGTCTAGACCGAACTCTTTATAATATTATTTACAGAGCCCCAACAGTTCCCACCATGAGCAAGCCCTTGGCGACTTCCTTTTTAACTGACAGAAACCTTGAACATCTCGTTGGTCATCAGCCATCTGCTGAGACTTGTCCCAAAGTTGTACGTGGACTTTGGCATGACTTTCGTGTACTTTGACCTCTAGGACCGCCCCCCTTTAGTTCCAGTTACATGAATTCTTAATGCCGCAGGATGCAGTAATGTTTTAGACCGCTGGTTTCCACGCTCACTGGCAACCTCCCTCTAGTGGATGAGGAGGAATTTTGGAAAATTTCGAAATGAAAGTAAGCTATGAAATCTCTGGAGTGTGATATAAGTTTTGCATTTAACTGTAATGTTTTGTTTCCATATTATCCTGCTGCATAGTCATGTTCATGCACGTAACATGCATCCATTAACTGGTTACCAATTACAATGTGGCGGCAAATGAATCAAATGAGCTCTGGTTTGTGTCAACAACAGTCAACAACCTGACTCCCGTGTGAACTGTTTGTTGCTGAGGAGCGTCCTACTGGTGTTTAACTTCTGTCAAGTTCAAGAAGAAGTGTTTGACAATAGAATACTTCCAACTTTGAAGTAACAGGTTGGCGAAGACACTGTTACGTTTCATCATGACAGCGGGCCCCATGCACAAATCCAGGTCCAAAGAAATGGCTTTGCTAATTTCTCGTGGAAGAACTTCATGACCTCAAACACCTTCAGGAAAAACTCGAGTCAGCCAGAACTTCTCGTCTAGCGTCTGTGTTGAACCAGAAGATTTGAGCACATTGGTGCCCCATGGTTGTGTTCAACAAATGCTTAATGGGTGTCCACATACTTTTGGCCATGCAGTCTGTCTTTTTCTCTCTACCCATGTGTCTCTTTTTCTCTCTGGTGGAAGTTACATCTCTGTGTGGGTTCTGGCTTTTTTCCAACACACTCCTATTCATCTTCCTTTTCTTTTTTTTTCTTACTTGTTCTTTTATTTTTGAGTTCTGGTCTAGTTCCTTGAGTTCACTCTGTACTTCTTGAGGTTTTTCTTTTCTGTACTTTTCATTAATTTTTAGTCTCACAGAGTTAAACGACTGACCAGACTAGACTCGATATCTGCGGCAAGGTTCTGGTTAAAAGCCAGCGATGTTTTGACTGTCAATTTACAGCTTGAGTGCCTTCAAGGTTAGACATTTTCCATGCTGTGAGAGTGGGAGTTTTATGGTTACACCTGGCTGATGGAGGCGCCTTTTCAGCAGGTCAGGAAGAGGCTGTAATGAACACAGCATCACAGAAATGTCATTGCACTCTTTCGTTTACTGTTGTTTTCCTCTCTCAGAGCTCAAAATCTTCCCTAAATGAATTTTTCATTACATAACTTGTTGCTCTGCCCGTTTCCGGTCAAAACACTTTCTCTACATTGTTTTTCCTGGCCTTACAGTATGCAGGCTCCCGTAATGAGTCATTTATTTTTTGAAGTGGATTAGTATAATTGGTTTAAACACAGGTGCAACCTCTAATTGAGATGATGGCTGCACTATTTGCCAGAATTCTCAATTTTTCAGTTGTTGGTATGCTCTCATAGATTGGAAAATTGACTCAATTTATACATTAGAGCAAAAGTCTAAATGATCTCCAAAAAAGACACAAACATTTACAGATTTGAGTTTTCAGAGCTCAAATTGACTTCTTCAGATTGTTTTCCCTGATTGACAGTGCAAAACCCAAAGATATTCCATTTCCCGTATACTGAAGATTCACTGTGTAGTATTTAATTCAATCTTATTTTATTTATAGAGTGCTAAATCAATCTCATGACACTTTACATATAGAATAAGTCTAGACCGTACTTGATAATATTATTTAGAGACTCAACAATTGCCACCGTGAGCAATCACTTGGCGACAGTGGCAAGGAAAAACTTAATTTACTTGTACACATTTAGCTGATGCTTTTATCCAAAGCAACTTACAAAAAAGGGATACAATCACGGTACAGTGCGACAAGGACATAGAATCAAGGTCCAGTTGTAGAGGGGGATAGATTTAGCATGTCCAGTTGTTGGTGGTGTTGGAGAGGAGGTCCTCTCTGAAGAGCTGGAGGTCTTCAAGAGGTTTTTGAAGGTAGAGAGGGACGCCCCTGATCTGGTAGGAACTGGTAGGACGTTCCACCAACGGGGAACAACAGACGAGAAAAGTTTGGATTGCCCCGAGGTGGCAGAGCCAGGCGTCGTTCAATGGAGGACAGTCAAGTAGGTGGGTGCAGAACCGGAGACTACTTTGTAGTCAGCATTAGGGGTTTGAATTTAAGTGGAGCTCGATGAGCAGCGGGGTAACATGTGACCTTTTGGGTTGATTAATTGAAGACAAGGCGCACCGCAACGTTCTGGATAATCTGAAAGGGTTTCACTGTCCAGGCTGGAAGGCGTTATAGTAATTGAGTTGCGAGATGACCACAGCCTGTATCAGGAGTTGGGTATTGGGCTGATTTTATTTATGTTGTAAACTTCCTTTTAAAATGTTGTAAAACTTCCTTTTAGGAGGCAGAAACCTCGATGCAGAACCCAACTCAATGACTCTGCTCATTTAGTGGCATCTAGTGGTGGCTAGGAGCCAACTGAATACCCCTCCCCTCATGTTAAACCGTTAAACCATGTAAGAGAGCCTACAGTGGCTGCCACTTGAACATAACAGTCCCAAACTCTCTTTGTCATCCTTTTCTCGGCAGATGAAAATTAGGAGGCTGATCTTTTTCTTTTTTTTTTTCTTTTTTTTTTTCTTGCCTCAAGGCGCTACGACAGGAGGGAAAAATGTGCTAAAAAGCTGGCTCCTCTCTACCTCACAGGTGCATGTGAAAATGCCCGATGTAATGCTTTTTTAAATTTTTTAATTATTATTTTAATTTTACCTCATCTGCTCTGAGAAGACTTATTTCCTGAACACAGTGGTGGTAGTCATTCCAATTAATTAGCCGGAGGAACGGTAAGAAAATCTCCATGTAATTAGCTGATTTAGCCTAATGGGCTAATCCCTATAACTCCACTTAAGGCAGTTGTGTTCTTTATCAGCATACTGCTGTGATAGCCTTGTCATCAGAGAATACATCATTAACTGAAGAAATCACCATTTCATAGCTGTCATTATATGATTTTATGTCCTTAAAGCACATTTCTGTTTCTGAAATGCATGACATCAGTCTATTTTTAGTCTTCCGGCCATTATTATTTGCTAATATTTGAGATATATATGTATTTTACTCAAAGCAGGGATTAATCACTTTACTTGTACTGACTCTTACATTCCATGGTGTGCTGATTCAAAAACTCTGAATCACAGTGAAACATCTCGTGTCTGTTGTTGCACTTTTATACTTTGGCATTCACGAGTTTTTTCAGGTGTTGCTGCTGTGTACGACTGACTGTGACCCGCGCACAACTTAACTTTTCTCGTGACATTCTTAACTTCGCATGATTCGAAATAATCTCCTCTTATGGAAGTACTCAGCCTCCTCTGACATTTTGTGCTTTGTTCTCCTGCAATCAGCACAAGTGATGGCGCAGAAGGGTTTACCACACAGCTGAAGAGTCGACGAGTAGAGGTGGAATTATTCTCCTACGTGGAGATATTAACGCAGTGCCACCCTGTTCAGATTTTTACATGTGACACATTAATGTAGTTTTCATTATGCCAGCAGAATCATGTTAGATCTGTGATTATAAAAGAGTGGGCAGTGTTGGCTATCGGGCCGATGATCTGACGGGAACTGATCATCCGTCCACTCCCCGCCGCCTGCCGCTACCATCCTGCCAAACACGAGCAATGAACGCCAGATGACAGCGAGTGTAGATGCACATTCAGTTCAGCGCCCTCTTACACTTTTTACTGACTGACCACACACTTCCATGAAGCGTTCCTCCACTGTGTCAGCCACACACAAAAAAAGGAGACTGGACGTTTCCATCTGTCGCTGACATTAATCATTACCTCCTGAAGTGGTGATTCAGTTAAGATGGTATCTAAATAAACTTGAGTTTCAGTCTCACACTTTGTCTCTTGCTCCTCCTGATGCTCTTTGTGGGCATGACACATTCATCGTGACAACAACACTGAGCTAACAAAGCAATCAGCTGACTTTTGAAGTAAAATGATCTTGACTGTATACTTTTGTTTGTTCGAGTTTGTTCCTAGTCCAAAATGTCTTTTTCTTATCGTTACTTCACGTTGATTCTGTCTTGCTGAAGGGGGAAAGGTTCTCTGTACTCGTCTGAAATCACAAACATTTCAAACTTTATGGACTTGTAGAGATACTGTAACTGTTACTGGAGAAAGTTCAGCTCACATACAGTTTTATGTGCATGAAATCATTGACTTAAACTGTTGTTGTTAACTGTTGGTGTGCAGAGCGCCAGACTGCAACCAAACATTTTTTGTGAGCGTTTTGTGAGAGTTAAAATTTTGTCACATTTGGACAAGTCGCCTAATCAAGGAGAAACATCTATCATTGTAAAATATCTCACATGATGCTACTCAGCCAATCAAATCCAGGCATTCCAATAAGCATTGTGACTCGAGTCAGTGAGTCAAAGTAAAGTACATGCAAAGTGAGTCCAAAGTGATTCATTCATTTCCTGCTGCCCAACAACCTGCTCATGAACGTTCCCTTAAATATTGTTGAAATATTGACCTGTACTGTCTGTATTTGATTTGACTGTCGGTTGTTCACTATATGCAGATGTTTATACAGCTATTAGGCCACTTGATAGATAGATCTATTCATTAGCATGCAAGGTCATTGATTAATATTATGCTGTATGACAAACTGAGAGTTGTTGGTAGAACCAGTGCTAAAGATTAGCCCTGGTACGATGGTCTTGCTTGTTCTACTAGATTCAGGAATCAAGTTGTTGTTGTTAGATATCCCAGAATAAGAGCTGAACAGTTAATCAGTCATCCAATTTAGTTTTATTGATATAGCACCAAATCATAACAGAAGTTATTTCATGACTTTCCATATAGAACAGGTCTAGATCGTACCGTTAAAGAAAGACAAAGACCCAACATTCCCACTATGAGCAAGCACTTGGCGACAATGGCAAGGAAAAACTTCCTTTCTCCAGGCAGAAACCTTGTCGCTGGCCATCAGCAGTACAGTGATTGACAATAACATTGATAATATGCTGATTGACAGTAAATTAATTGCTTGATTAAAATTTGGCAAACGAGCCAAACATTTCCAGGTTTTATCTTCCCGGTTGTGAGAATTTTTGGCTTTTCTTTGTCTCATGTGATCGTTAACTGAATATCTTTGGCTTTTGATTTGATGACATCACCTTGGGCCTTGGGAAAGTTTCCCACATTTGTCGAGACAATAAATCAATAATGAAAATAAATGTTTGTTGCAGCACTAAGCCAATTGCATAAAGATCCATGACCCAGCTCTTTAAAAACGAGATGCCAAAGTCATGGATATATGACCCTTAAAACAAGGAGTGATTTAAGTCAAGCGGCTTATTGTAGGAGATCAGCATAAAGAACATACATTTAATATATTTCTAACATTGAATACACATTCATCAGTCCCTGCTTAGAATATTTGGATACTCTTACTGCTGCTGCTGTTACTCAGCATAGAGGAGTTTGTGCTGAAGCGTGTGTAGTGCATTACAGCAAATGATCTCGGTCTATTTCTTGAAATAACACATTGATTGTAGCTTCCTCCAGCTTTTTTCCCACAGTGTGAGCAGTTATTATATCAAGTGGAGATAGAGAGGTTTGCTTTGCCCAATACGCTGCTATTGAATGCACTTTGCACCTTCATGCATTATTCTCGACATGTTAACTTAGAAAAGGGGCAAAGATGTTGTATCAAACCTTTAGGCAATGAGTGTTTTTTTATTCCTTTTTACCTCAACAGTCCAGCCAGATTAATAGGCTCGAATTTGAGGAAGCGGAGCATAAAAAATGTAGTGTTGTTATTGATATTCAGTCAGATAAGCTGTGGTCAGTTGCATTCAGAAGTCTTTAGCCGGGAACGGTGCTTAGTGGCCCACACCTTGTTTATCGAGGAGAAAAGTCTTATGTCCTCGAGCTTAGAGGCCTTACGAGGGAGACAGATGGAGGTTGAATGGCCCTGTTCCTCCTGTTCCCCTGTGGGGGGAGGCTCTAAATGTATCTTGGTGAGATCTCTGGGGGCTGGATACACCGTATGCATTAGTGAGAGCGTGGGCTGCTTTTGTGTTTCCAATTAAATGTCTAAAACAATGGATGATAGCTGTGGGCAATTGTGGTCCGCGTACAATACAAGTACAGGCGTCGTGTGAGCCTGTCTGTGTGTTATTACAGTAAGAAGCTCAGTAGTTATTATTCATGATATTCAGCGCCCTCATAAGCTGCACATTCAAGCTCTGCCTCAGATTTCTGGATCCGAAACGGGCGAATGTCGAATACATATTAGGCTTGTTGCTCGTAAAGTAATAGCGTCAGGGGAGGAAAATGGAAGAAAAATGTAGAAAAAGAGACAGACACTGGCTCAGAATGACAAAAACTCAGGCGCACTGTTAGGTGGAGAGTGGAAATAAAAGGGAAAAAAGGGGTCAAGCTGAGGTATACAGAGCAGGAGAAACCCGTGAGAGCTGTGTGAGTGTGAGCGTCGTGCCGAGCGAGAGGATGGTCTCCAGCAGCTCCATTGATTTTCTCTCCGTCTCCTCGACTGGCCTCCGACGCTCTCCGCTTCCCCCCGCAGTCACAGAGAGAATGGGCTTTAACAAAGACCTCAGCAGACACCCGCAGACCATGACCGCTCTCCAACCTCCATCCCAGACCTCCGCCGTCGAGCTAAAAGCGCCACACACCACCCTCCCCGAGCTCCCCCTCCACCCCGCTACCACGCTGACATTTGACTCGACACAAATTACAGAGGTCACCACCACCATCGTTCCTTTCTTTCTACTTTCTGTCTGTTTCTTTTTTGTGCGTTCCAGCGTTCAAGCCTGGGCCTATTAGGGTGCGGCTGATGTGACATGCCAAAAAAATTCAGCATTATGAACTTGTTTCGGCGTTCAGTACATACATGAACTTTGCAGGGTTGGAGGAACCTGTAATGTAGACTCAAACTCTCTACGGAAAACCTAAGATCAGTCCGCCACGTTACTATTTAATTACCACTGCAATAGAGGAGATCATCTGGAATATAAAACGCAGAAATCAAAGAAGACTGCCACACAAAACCATGAATTATACTGCCAAAACAAAAGTCCTCGTGTGCTCAGTTGAGTAGTAGCCTCTGGCTATCGACATAGGTAGATATACAGGTATTTTAAATACCTTTCTGGTGTTTGTGATCTCGGTTGTCGGTGACTTTTGTATTTCATTTCCCAGGTGACCCAAAGAGTCATAATTTAAGAATAACAAAAATCTCTCTTACGGTAATATGTGCAATACATGGCTTTCATTTTATTTTAATTGCTATGACAAGAACCCTAACCGTACCCTCCACCCTGCAATGTGTACATTTGTGAAGCTACAGATCATCATGTTGGTATGTTTTGATTAATAACTAAGCCAGGAGGTCAAAGAGTGAAGGACACTTTCATGAATAATTAAAAAATGACTTGCAATACTACGTTGATGTGTAACAGAAATTACTGCTCGGTTCATACCTTGGTCATAAGGATTTCATTTATTTTGAACTGGCAGTTCACGGTGCATGTATCAATGACTGAAGCAACATTTTTATGATTCAAAAGCATTTCTGTATCACACCATACAAACACTGAATAAACACAACCCAAAAGGCAACAGGTCGCCATAGGTGAAAACGTTCAATAGCATCTTTTTTGCTGTGAAACTGAAAATACAAAATAAAAAGAATAACTTGTGCATCAGATGGAGCATTTCTGTTTTTTTGACCTTGGCTATATGGAAACATTTGAAGCACCTAAACATTCGTGTGTTGGATCAACGCCGACACCTCGTCTTATCCAGAACTTGTGCTTTGTTGCGTAACGCCGAGTTGTTCCAAAAAAACTGATTAAAGAAAGCAGGTGAGTCTTCCAGCTTTGGTGTTTCACTTGCGTTATTGACGTGTGCCAATCATGTTGTTGTGCTAACCTCAACACACGCTAATGGCTAAGTTTCCAGGCTGATCGCACGCTTGAGAACTTCCAAATTATGTGCATCAGTCTATACCTCTTGGTGTTTCTGGGGCTGCTTGCACCAGACTGTGAATCCATCACGGTGGTGATTGTGATGGCACAAATATACCAACTTTTATAGCCCTACTACCATGACTGGAAGCACTCTTTGTTGGGGTTGGGCCACCCAGCCCACTTTCCCAAGGAATCATGTCCATATTGGACGATTTACTGTATTTACTGTAAAGCCAGTGGTCGAGATGATGAATGGGTATGTAGCACTTCTGAAATATGAATGTACAAGAACAGATGGCCACTATATGGTTACATGAAAATATGTAAACGCTCTCATGCAATCCAAAGATTGCTGAGATCCACATTTTTTTAGGTTTAATCACAGGCCACAAGAGGTAGGTAAAGCCCTGAGTTCCCCAATAATTAGCTGAATGAATAACAAATGGTAATAATTAACGGAAAAGCCGGTGCAGACTGTAAGATTGTGTCTCACAGGTGACCCCCTCCCCCCTTTTTCAATAAAGAAAGCATGTCTCCATTTTAAAAAAAAGCATGTTCGATGTTGTGTATGAATCAACAGCAATTAGCCCGTACCACGCCTTGGGTGGGCCATCTGCTGAGCGAGCATCAGATACAAACAGGTGGGCCCCCATCGCTGTGTCAAACACGACCACCACCACCAGCAGCACCGCGACGAAGTGATTAATAGGAGCTCTTAAATATCTCGCCGTGCTGAGACGCGGGACGCTACATGCCGGCGCAGGTTGTCTTCGCCGCTGCGCTTTTCACAAAGACATATTTTGTCTTCCAAAGCGCACACACATGCAAAGCCCGCATTTGTTAATTAGTGATTTTAACTGAAGTCATAGTGCAAGCTAATTGCTGGTAATAATGATATTCGATTAAGAAATCAATTGGCTGTGGTGCCTTGACTGCTTTGATGGATGCAGCCTTGGGCAGTGGCTGTGAAGGGCTTACACAGTGACGGAAAGCATGAAGAAGAATAAAAACAACTGAACACGGAACAAAGAATTAAAAAAAAACCTGCGGAGGGAAACAATGAGTAACAAGAAACACTGACGAGAGCTCAGGTAGGGGCTCGGATATAGACTTGCTAACGCTTTGCTGTCAAACCCGAAAGCTTTTTGATAGCCTTCCAAAAATTCCATCTGTGCCACTGGCATCGTCTTAACACCAGCTGGTGTGTGTGTGAAGTCAGAGAAGCCAACGGTATTGATCAGACCTTATTGATTCCCAATGTCAAGTCCAAACAGTATACAAGAGTGTGTTTGTTGTCCACATCTGTGTGGGGCTCTTGTGTGCAAGTATGTGTGTGCCTGTTGCATGCACACAAGTGTGCCCTGAATGATCCATCCTGGCTCTGTTACAGCTTCAAAATGTGATGTTGCTAACATTTTTCCAAGACAAATTCAACTACGCTTGTTCAGTTTTCACTATTAAAGGTCCAGTGTGTAAGATTTAGGAGAATTTATTGGCAGGAACTGAATATAATATTCATTAGTATGTTTCCATTAGTGTATATTAACCTGAAAATAAGAATCGTTGTGTTTTTGATGCCTTAAAATGAGCCCTTTATATCTACAGTGACAGTGGGTCCTCTTCCACGGAGTCTGCCATGTTGAACCACCATTTTTGTACAGTAGCCTAGAACAGACAAACCAAACACTGGCTCTAGATATGGTCCGTTTGCTTCTTGTGTGAATTTAGCAGCCAGAGTTTTTCTTACATGCTTGAGCTGGAGAGTATTCATCTGGTTGCAGTCTGCAACTTCACCGCTAGGTGCCACTAAATCCTACACACACTGGACCTTTAATGTTTACACGTTGAAAAATAAGTTGTTTGTGGAGGAAACAGATGGAAATTTCTCACACAAATCTCACAGAGAGGAAAAAGAGAGAGACAGTCTGATATTTTTGAAGCGAAGAAATTATTTTTCTTTTTGTGCCAGAAATAAAACTAGAGTGACAAAAAAAAGAAGAAGAGAAAGTGGAGATTGACACGTTTGAGTTGACATAATCGTCACCATCTTGCTGGCAAAGATGAAACTGGCAAAAGCGATGCTTCTGAGGTCTTTTTGATTTTATGCCTTTTTCACTCTCACTGCTTCTCACTTCTAAGGCACAGCTAGTAGATTGTTTCTTTTATTTATATATATATATATATATATATATATATATATATATATATATATATATATATATATATATATATATATATATATTTCTTATGCTGTTGTTTCAAAACTTACTTTCATTGGAGAAGAATTCTCAGGATGGTGAAACTACAAATCACTCCTTTTCGAGGACATTAAAATTGATTTTAATTTAATCTAGCTCGTCTCTCCTGACTGTATAGGTGCAACTTAGTTTGTCTCCCGGTCCCTGGGGCCGCCCTGAGGCCATCTCATACACTCAGCACGCGCTAATCCACCTGACAGCTTGACAGCGTGGCGTTATTTATAGAGCTGAACACCAGCTATGCATGTTTTAGAGAGAGATGGAGCGGGGGAGATAGAGAGGGCGGCGGCGGCGGCGTTTGACGGCACGATCGTACAGCAGTGTTTGACCTGCCTCACAGGTAGCTGACCCTCTCCTTGTCTCTCTGCCTGTTTATTACCGCACCGCTGAGATAGAATTCACTCCATGTCTAATTACATAACCTCCACAACCCCCCCCCCCCCCTCTGCTGTCACAGATGCAGTCTCAGTGTGTCTGTGTGCCGATCTCTTATACGCTGTCATCACCTCGAGCAAATAATATAACCGCTTTTTGAATTTACATTTCCATAAGCCACCTGTAGCACTGCACTTCTCTATTGTAATTGAATCAGCCGGCGGAATACGCAAAACCCAGACCGAGGCCAAGAGACTCATCAGAGAGCGCTAATAACTGCCTCCTCCTCTCTGCTTGATAAGAGCATTTTGTTTTGTTAGGCAGAGACGGCGAGAGAGAGAGAAGAGAGAGAAGAGAGAGAAGAGACGGCGCACTGATGTGTTTGGTTTGAGTCAAGGCCAGGCGGTTCTGATGGCAGCATGAAGGCTCTGCTGCGCAAACAAGAGTCCCGTTTCTGTTTTCTCTCTCGCTGACAGAAGAAAGAGCGATCTCTCGCTCCCCTCTTTCTCCTTCCCGTCTTGCTGATTGTGATTCATTTTGATCCGTTTGAAAGAGACTTTAGCTGCACAAGTCTTTAAGGGACTTCTTCTTCTATAGAATTCAGTCTGGATGCTGGTTTACCTTACCTGTCTGAGCTGTGAGCGATTCAATCAGCGCGTTTTGTTCTTACTCAGACTGTATTATAACTGATAGATGTCAAACCATACAGCATACATCATGAGGAAAAATCAAGCATCAAAGCACCCCACAAAAATATAATCTTGTTAATGTTCACTATCAATCGATCTATCAATTCTTTTTTAGATTTTTATTTTAAATGAATTGTTAGGCCCATAAAAACATAAAATAGTGAATTACGAGGGGGTTCAACAGCCGGCCACGACGACAAAACAGCGCTGTGGCTCGGAGGTACAGCGGGTCGACAACTAATCAGATGGTCGTTCAGTTCTTATTTTCAGGTGCTTATACACGAATGAAAACATAATTATGCATATTATAAACCTTTTCTGTCATATGCGGCAACTATAGCAGCCAAAAGATCTTACTTGCTGGAGCGTGTCTTCAGATGTTGGATCAGCTATCTGAAAGTTAAAGATATCTAACTGACAACGATACGAACCGGAGAAGAGGAGCGAAAATCTGACACTTGAGAAGCTGGAATCAGAGAATATTTGTATTTCTGCTTGACAACTGACTGAAAACTACTAAATCTATGACTAAATATCGGTCCAGAGCAGCAGTAAATTGTTAACTTTGCTTCAAGAATTGGCACATCCCGTCTTTGATATCTCGATTACTTCTTTTTATATGACATACCCAATGGTTACACCTCTTGGATTCATTTGGTGATCTCATTGGGCGTCCCAATCGCCTGGTTGAGAACCATTAGGTGTGAATGATGGGCACCAAAAACCCACACGTGATGCCAGATATACTCACATAAATGAAGCAAAGGCAGTTACTGCTTCATCACATTATATTACATTAAATGTATTTCAGGGTCAGAAGAGCACAATCTGTTTTCTTTAGTTAAGTTGAGGCATCCAGCAAAGTTTTGTAGTCTGACACTCAAGCTGTATAACCATCGATTACAAAACCTGCAAAATAATTACGTTTAGCAAAAGGCGAATTCGTGACAAGTTATGTCACAAATCAAATCTCCCTAACGCGGGCAGACACATCCTAAAATAGGTGTGTATGACAGCAGTCGTCTGCTGGCAGTCAGCAGATCTCATGATTGCACTACACCGTCCCAGAATAGACAAGGAAGATGAAGTCAGGTGGCATGAAAAGAACCTTTAGGGACAAAAAAAAGCTGTTATCTAGTCACATTCAAACGTGACGTTACCCCACAGATTCACTAAAAAACGGGATCAAAGTCCTCGCATGTCTCCAACGAGCACATCCGAACGTTGCTGAAACTTTCTTTTCTGACATCCTTTTCTTCCTCTTAGCTGCATGGGCATAATGTCTGCGGTTATTTATGTTATTTTGTCCACTCTCTGTAGTTGTTTACAACGCTTCTTTTCATTTATGTTGCCATATCAAAAGCATTGCAAATCTCGATTATTTACCAGCAGCATCTCCTAACTCATATTTCACGGGCCTCCCACTGCTTATCCAACCAAGTGAACTCTGCATCATTCACCCTCAGCATGTGGTGGATTTGAAATGTAGAAACACGTTCGGCAGCATTTTTAATAACAGCTGTTCAGAGGAGAGGGAACAAAATGCAGAATGGGAGGCAGGATTGAAATGTAAAGGGAAACAGCTCAATCAACTCAGTGACCTACTAAGTTTCAGCAGGCTGAAGGCACAATTTGCAGGATGTTTAACAACCTTGTAGAATGTCAGGACTATTATATGTATACGGCGGTTTGATGGGGTTATTGATCCGTGCTAATGTGGACTGATTACAGAGGGTGAGATTTATGGTTCATCTTGTGGATCTTGTGGAGCTTTGTGGTTATTATTGAAGACCAATATTACTAAATTTGCAGAAGTATTACTTGGAAGTTGCGACACAGTTAATGCTTTTATGTTTAGTGTTTCAGTAAATTGATTAAAATTGGACAACAATGGGGGGGAAACTGTTATGAAGTGCCATTAATTTGGAAACTCAATCAGTTTGCTGGCTTTTAAGAATTATTAGCATTAAGAACCAGTTGTAAATTTCTTCTGTATGAATTTGCATTTTTGGAAGCTCAGGATCTAATGTTTTTGGAGCTTGACACTATAGGGTGTGAATGTCTAGGCATCTCATGATTCACTTTGATTCTGATTCAGAGGGCTATGATATGGTTATAAAGCAATTATCAGTGCATCTTGATTAATACAAATTATTGATTTCTTTTCATTTTACTTTTCCTCACAGTGTACGCAAAAGGTACCTCTGTACTGGGAAAGTGTTGGTATTGCTAGCATAGCAAACTGTGGACTGCCAGGAGGAGGAGGAGGTTTTAGGTCTGAATTTAGGACAGACACTTTTTAGCTTGTGGATGACCCAGGTTTGTTACGACTAAAGTTTAATTTAGATCGATGTTTTTAAGTGAAATCATTTTCTCAGTGGTTTCTGACACCAAATTTAGAAGTTATTAAAGGAGAGAGCTGTATCATTTTTGCATGTATATACCCCGAAACTACTGGTGAGTCACCACAGCAGTTTTCTATATGCTCCATATTACCGAAGTTCCCTCCTCTTCTCTTCTCTTTGTTTAAATGTTCTGTACCGTTCGCCTACAGTACCGGCACCATGTCAGTCTGGAGATAATATGAGATGACAGCCGCAACCCCAGTATATACAGGAGGCACTGAGGGGGACAGCACAAAAACTAACACACACACACATCCCCAATCTTATCCCATCGTTTCCAATCCATCAGCAAACAGAAAACAATCAAATGACAGGTCCTGCAGTGATCAAGGTTCAGCGTCGACTCCAAATAACGCCCCCCTCCTTCCTCCGAACAAGCATCACAACAGTGAGTGTCTGTCGCCTCGCTCCATGGCCCGCAGCACCATGCAGAGCTTTCCAGGAAACTATGGAGACGTGCACACTATTGTTCTCTTCTTTCTCCTTCTCTATTTTCTTCACAGTTTTGGCCTGTTTTTCACTTATTGTTTTGTTTTTTGGGGTTGGTGGGCCAGAGAGGTGTGGAAATGTATCGATTCTAGGATGCACCGTTGCACTGAAGATGAGGTGACGGAACATGATCGGGAGTTTGAAGTTTGACTAAAAATTATAGCCTAATAACATAGTTCAGTTTAAGGCCTCGGCTGGACAACAAAGTTGTAAAACTACGTTGTTATGTTGCAACGTGGGTCTCTTGCATTGAATTGTGGGCGAACATTTGGCTAATACAACAAATTTGAAGAACCACGTACGTGAAATGGTTCCAGTCTGATTTTTTGAAAGCGCTTTCTAAGTAAAAAGTGTTTAGATTTATCTGACTGCTTGTAGGGTGGTTCTCCTGGACACTAGTCTTGCAAAAGATTATATTCATGCCAAATGTACTGTAATTGGTGTGTAATCAAACAAACAGCATACCCGTCACACTGGAGGATGACACTGAGTGAACACTGAATCAGTATGAGTCAGATTCATTCACACAGAAGGTCATCATTATCTGACAACACTTGTGTTTGCTTTAGTTGTAGTAATAATAAAGTAGATGGAATGATATTATGCTGCTAAAAGTAGGACAGTGATGTGTCCTTCAGTTTGGCAATCATACCATGGCCATCATCCACCCTGGCCAAACGTGTCAACAAACTAGACACTGGGTGTCTGCCAGTTACAGAAGTGCTGTACTGTGGTTGACCATGACCCGAGACCTTCCTGAGAGGAATCCTTTCTTGTTGGGTTTAAAATTAGTATTGCATTATTATTATTATTATTATTATTATTAATGGTCTTTGGTGTGTGCTAGTCTCTCAGAATTAATGGTTCTTCTTGGTGGACATATTGTCAGCTCTGTGTTTAAAGAAGCAGTGGCATTGAAAGAAAATCCAATCTTCTAGCACACAAGTACTGTATGTAGTTTGTTTGAAAGCAACAAAGTTAATAGTCTGCGAATATAGTTATACAGCAAGCTGTTTTTAATTATCTTGCTTGACATGAAAAAGGTGTTCTGTTTGTACATTCAAAGCGTTTTGCTTGTGCATTGAACCAACTCTGTGAGATGAAGCTAGACACCCTTTTGATATGCTTTGCTATACTTTGAGTTTCCATTGGTTTTTCTATACACTTATCGCGGAAAGTTGAGTCTGAGGAAGATGCTTGAGTGAGTTTTGTACGATGTTACAGTTTGGGGATTGGTTCCTGTTTTTGAATAAAAATGTGTTTTTAGCCACAAATCGGGGAAATCCCACAACTGCCCTTGCTGACGTTATTCATCCTGGAACTTGCTAACAGGTAGGAGTAAACTCATGTTTCTTCCATCAGTAAACAGTAAATAACCAAAAGTACTGCATGTGGGAACCCTTTTGGTCCGATCAATCTTTCATAGCTTGGCCTCGGCCCCTTTGTTCTAATCTTAATGTGGTATCATACAGTGATATCAGTATGCTTTTTTGGTAACAGTTAGGGAAAGGTCCTTTACTATTTCAATGTGACAAGACCCCCAGAAACAAGCAAAGTCTATGAAAAAAAAAAAAGGTTTTACCATTCTGGTGTGGAAGAACCTAATTGGCCTGCACAGAGCTCATTTACCTAATCCATCCAACACCTTTGGGGTGTACTGGAATGCCATATGAGGCATATATCGCCCATTGTCCATGGTCAATTGATGATGTTCTTGTGGCTGTTTGGGAGCGTCCAGGTTCCAAAGTCTTGTGGAAAGCCTTCCCATTAGAGTGGAAGCTGTTATAGCACCGTTTTGATGCCTGTGGTTTTGAAATAAGATGTTCAGCTATCTCATAAAGTTGTAATGCTCAGGTGTCTGCATAATTTTAGCCTCAAAGTGCAATTTTGTGTTTTAGGTGAACCTGGCTTGACTTAAAATGAAAATAATAAACCCAAAAACTCAATTAAACTGGTAGTGGTTCTTTACTCTCACCTACACTCAGGCCCACACTCTTCCTCTGCTGTTCTCTTTTACACTCAATTCCCTGTGCTACCAGTCAAATAATTCCACTCTCATTATACAGGACCAACAGTTTTTAAGGAGCAGACCTTGATGAAATTATTATTACGACTCATAATTGGATGAGGAATGAATGGTTCTTGGAAATGCGATGGCCGAAAAAGCATCCCTCGCCGCTTTCTCTCCTCTACGTCCCTCGCTCACTCTCTCCCAACCCTGCCATTACCTCGATCTCCCACTCTCCACCTCGCTCTCTCTCATCCACCCACCGACGCTCTCCCTCCCACCTCCTCCTCCGAGCATTAGATGAGTGTGGTGGTCTAATTGCTTTCTTCAGGGAGAGAATTAGCATGAGCTGTCCTGAGTGCTCCGGTCTAATGCATAAAGAACAGGCAGCAAGGGCCCAAAAATGGAAGCCGGGGAATTGCAGACACTTCCTCCATTAGCCAATGAGTCACGCTTTAAGGAGGGGGAGGTTGGGGCAAAAACTGCATCAAGTGGTCATTCTCTGATAGCTGAACATCTGAAATCTGCATGTCGTTCGACTCATCAAATTTCGCATGTCACCGGTCACGTTTAGCGGGTGACTTGAAGAAACAAACGCTGCATGCTGATGGTCACATTTAATAGGCATCTTAACAAGATCTACATATTGATGATCACAGTTAATGGAGGACTCTGCATGTGGTGCTATTTTCAACTTCTGTAGCTATAATAGACTCTACAAATGCGACTGAAGAAGTTCCAGAGCTAAACCAAAGATGGGTAGTTTACGAGTGCCTTCAGCTCCAAAAAACAACTTAGCTAGTGTGATGGTCTGCTTAACTTTGTGTTTGGGTTTGATATGAAAGAGCCTCTTTGAAAGTCACAGAAATGGCAGTTGGCTTCATGATCTTGTATCTTGGATTGTAGACTTTGGGACCATTGAGACCTTTCATCTGAGTCATCCACAAGCTGATACGTGTTAATTAAAAATTATCTTTATACTTCTAGTGTTGTTGGAGTTCTTTAGAAAAGAAAGAAGACAAAATAGTTGAGACAGACAAGATGGTATAAAAACACAGTTCCAAAGTCTACAAACCTCTTCAGACTACTTGCACCATGGAGGTCAGTGAAGTGGTTCCAGAAAGTCCCTCTCTTTTCGCCTCCTTTAAAGCACTTGGTAACTTTTTTTGGAAACTTTCTTTCTTAAGATAAAAACAGCACCAGGGCTG
Organism: Sciaenops ocellatus; assembly: GCA_033000465.1. Classification (NCBI taxonomy): domain Eukaryota; kingdom Metazoa; phylum Chordata; class Actinopteri; family Sciaenidae; genus Sciaenops; species Sciaenops ocellatus. The sequence goes on from CP136889.1 coordinate 19,067,495, forward strand.
CTGTCTGCTTTTTCACTTTTTAGCAGGAAGTTTAGCACAACCACAGCTGGTACTGAGTTTGACGCAGTTCATCATCTCTTTACCACGTCGTCTAAAGTATCCACTCTCTATTGTGATACTGCATTATCAGATGAAATTTTAAAAGACCTTCAGGAGATCTAAGTAAGACCTGCAAGGCCAGTGAGCCAAAGTCAAGTGGCTTTATTGTATTCTGAGTATGTTCTTACTGTGAATATGGTAGTCAGATAATGGTTTCTATTAGGGATGTGCACGATTAGTCAACTAGTGGATTAAATGTTGCTACCATCACAAGTCGACACCAGAAATACTAGTCGGTTGCTGCCTCTCCAAACCAATGCACACGCAGGTTTTACGAGGTCCCACTTGGTCCCACTTTGGAAGTACAGCTATGGTCGTAACATATTGTTACTGCGGTTTGCTTTGAGATTATAGCAGCTGATTTAACTCTCTACAGATTTAACCTCGCAGCAAAACAAAGTTTGAAATGGCATTGTCCAGGCGAAATAGTTTAGTAAGTTACACTAACATTAAGCATTGAGAAACAGACAAACACGTTATAAAATACCTGTCAGCCTCGCTGGGTATATTGCCTGACAGGCTAACGTAGTGTTAACTTCCGTTAACCTAACCTGCGCTGTGAAAACACAGCATCAATCAAACAGACATGAGAGCAATCGCTCTCTTCATTATCTTTTGTGTTGCCTGACTAAGATATTGTCCATTTTGTTCCATTTCAGTAGCATCTCAATGTGTTTACTGACATTTAAATGCATATATGTTACAAATATATTGTATATTGTAAAAAAAAGATATTGTCCCCATGTCAAATATGTGTATGGGTATGTAACTTCCTTGGTTTCTACATAATTACCTCATTAGTTTGTGTGTTGTCTTAAAAGTTCAGGTCAGGTCGGTGCACATGCAAACTTCTGATGCCAAAGTTGAAAATATAACTTAAACATAAATTTCAGTTGGTTGTGTTAAGTGGTGTCTTATTGTCCTGAAATCCCCAAATTAGATTTACTGTCCCAGTCTACTGCTGCCTCTTTGTGTGTGTGTGTGTGTGTGTGTGTGTGTGTGTGTGTGTGTGCGTGTGCAAAAGCAAGGACACTGGTACTCCAAAGAGTATAGAGCTGTTTGTTTTTAATAACATGCCAGAACAGAGGGATGTACTGAGGGGGAAGAGGGATGAAGGGTGGATAAATAACTTCAGTATATAGAACATCCTTCCTCCATCATGCTTTACCATTGGACTTACCAATACACTGACTCCATGACACCAGTCTTTGCCATTAAATTCATACTTAGACGGGAAGCAGACAGTGTTAAGCAAGCATCCTGGAGTGGCATTTGGCCTTTGACGTTCGTTACACATTATGGATTCTCTATCTGCCATCTGTCTTGTTAATTTCCACTGCATGATGTTGAGTAAGTGCCCAGTCAGATAAAAATGCAAGATGGCTTGTAGACACTAGGAGCGTCACAAGAAAGAATGATGAGTTATGAGTGATGGGAATTAAAAACTAGGCGGCGATATGGATTGGTTGCCAGTCGGCGTTCGAGGCATCTGTGCCCAAGGTTGGGTTTTAGCGTAGGGATTCAGTGATTCAACTTTTGCAGATTTCATTTATGAGGGAGCGTATGGCTGCTAAAAACTGAGTCATGACAGAATGAATGCGGCTGGTAGTGGCAACACTGAATTTTTATAATTACTTGGACAGATCAAGAGTTTGTAACGTGAATGAGTCAATGATACAGCACCAATACGATCTGGCATATCGGGTTGCCACATCTGAAGTTCAACAGCATTCAGCAGAACTCCACAGACCTCCATATATCTGCAAAGAAATCATAAAAGGAAGACGTTTCCGGTATCCAGATCCAGAACTTGCCTGAGACCAATGGTTGTATGACCTGTTAATAGCTGCTAACTGACTCCATGGCAACATTATACTTCCTGTTTACCCCTCCTGCCCAGATGGAGGGTGTTTGTGGGGACGGAGTTGTCTCATTTTTGTCTGAATCTTATCTCATTAAATTCAAATCCTTCCAAATCCTTTATTGAATCGATTTAGTTTTGGGCTTCAATAACTTTAAGCCACAAAAGTCCAAAATAAGTGAATATTTGAGAGTAAAAACTCAGAGAAAGACAATCAAACACTTTATCCAAAAAAAAAAAGTTGGCCAAAAAAGTTAAGCATAAATAAAAAACAGAATGCAATGACTTGCAGATCCTATTTTGATCTATATGCAATTCAGTGCAGTACAAAAGTGAAAAACTTAAACTAAACATACACTCATTGTGAATTTAATGCCTGCAGCATGTTCCAAAAAAGTTACAAAGGTACAAAAGACTGTGAAAGTTGTGGAATGATCAAAAAATAACTGTTTGGAACAGGTTCATTGGTAACAGGTGATAGTATCATGATTGGTTATGAAAGGGGGAGTCCTCAAAAGGCTCAGGTGTTCACAAGCAAGGATCGGCAAGGTTCACCACTTTTTAAAATAGTCCAGTAGTAGTAGAGAGAAATCTCTCCACATAAGGGGCTAGAAATACAAGTTAAGACAAAGAGAGACAGTTCTTAACATCCAGAAACACCGCCAACTTTGCCGACTTCTTCGCTCATTTTTGATGGACTGAGAAAGCGTAAAACTGTGCTGTGGAAGAAGATAATTGATCTAAATCTGGGTATGTCAATAACGCCGAAACAAAATGGGCCATTGGAACCCAACCCTCCAAAAGCTGAATATTTTTTATATCTTCTGGTTTGTGTCCAAAACGTATAGTTCTCACCACCAAAAAGCTTCAATAAAGCTTTTCTTTGACTGCCTACACCCCTCTAATCAGCCTCAACAGTGAAGCAAATGAGGCGGTGACAGTCAAAACCACCTACTTCCAGTGAAAATCTGTTTTGTTATATATGTGCTCTCAAGTGATGAATCAAAACTTAACTGTAAAATCCAAAGTGCCACCTGAAGAGCAAACATACCTCGACGTTTTTACTCTGCAGAAAGCTCAACTCACCAATATTAGTCTTTTGGTATACATAAGCACAGGCTGTCAAGGTTGGCAATCATGAGGGTGCAGTGTGCAGCAGATTGACATCAGGTTATGTGATTTCTGGGTACTGAGGTCCTTGAATTTTAAAGAGGTACCTGTTACTGCCATTTCTTGCTGCTAGAGGAACTGCCTTGTGCACCTACAAGACAAAATATTTCTATGAATAAAGCTTAAGAGGGAGGAAAAATATCTCTAGTTTGCAACTACTGAGTGTGCACGCTTGTTTTATGCATGCAATTTTATGTACGTGTGCATATTTGTGCACCTGAGGCTCTGGGTTGTTTGGTTGTTGTCGAGCAGAGCCTCGGTCTAATTGAGCAGACATCAGACTTTGATTAATATTGTTGATGAGTGCTGCCAGCAGGGGTGAAGACACAGAGAGGAAGAACTGTCAGACAAACACCCAGGTAACATCCTTCATTCCCTCCGCCTCCTCGCCGGCTCGCTCCCTCTCTGTACTCACAGGAAAGGATTCAGTGCCCCACTGGTTCACTGTTGATTACACCATTGTCTGCTTATACTGCTGAGTATGCTCCAAGTCTGCCACCGCTTAATATACAATTTACCTTGAGAGAGATCTGAGAAAAGACAGATTTTTATGCAGATAGGTGGTGGAACGTTCGCGGCAAGAATTTGTCGGACAGTGGTGTGGACAGACAAGAACAAAATCTTAACGGAATGATTTCATAGAACAGAAATACTCATCTTATGAGGAGAGCTGGTACTGTTTTTGTATGAATATTGCTTCTGTCCATACAAGATAAACATGTCAGGATAATGCTCATAAACTCATTTAATGATTAATGCAACAGCCCTGCAAGTTTGTGAGTATGTGCAATACTTTATTATTCATTCAGTCATTTATCTTCATGCCTAGTTATTGTTATTCATTGATCCTACCGATGGAGGGAAACACTCAACACAAGTTTCTAGATCTAGATCATCTACCAGTGAGCCTATTCAAAATCTTAAGGTTGGTGTTTCTTACCTTAAATGCCTTAGCAATTGTAATTGATCTATGTAGAATAATGCTTTGCACTACTTTTGCATTATTTTGACCAAAATAACTGTAGAAGTATGACTAGGCATTATAAAACGGAAGGCGGTAACATTTCATAACAGGTAACCAAAGCAAGTTTATGGCGGTTCATTAAAAGTCTGTTGGTGGGTGATTCCAGACTGTATAGACTAATGAAAGGTTTTCTCCCGAGCACAGGCCCATTCGTGCGTTCAAATGCAGCGGTTACCACTTTTTTATGATGAATTCAACATTTAATTTGTTATTAACTCATGTAAAATACACTTGTGTTCAAAGTTGACAGAAACATCTCGGCTGGTCTTTGCACCCTCGTTTGGTTGATCTTGTATTCCTTATCGTAGAACTGGTCTCCGTCCATCTCGGAGGTTGCGTTTGACCCCGGCTGGGTTCACTTCAAGGCTGTTGAGTTTGGTTCCTGGTTGCCTGCTTGCCCAGCTCCACTTCTAGCGCTCATTCCAACATCCCTTTCCGGTCATGCCTGCCGAGTGCCTGAAAACCTCCTCTTTTCCAGTGACCAACGCTGGTACTTGGTACTTATTGAAAGTAATGTGTTACTGTAACACGTTGCCACAAGATACTGTAGTTCCTCATCTTTTTGCACCGATGATTCAACCCATAAAGTCTCACCCAAGTCTTGGAGTTGCTCCAGTATGTGAAGCCCAAGACGCCTGGAAGTAATTCCTTTCACTTTGTCTCACTTAAACTAATACACTTACAATACACAGTGTCTTCACCGCTGCGGTAGACTGTAATATTCCGCTGGAGTTCCACTTGGATATTTATGTTTATTGCCGTGGTACACATTTAATTTTAACTGGCAATCACATATTTTAACAACATTATCATATCCATATTAACACTTATTACAGTTTCATTTAATGTTGGTCATTGCCATTCTTGGAGTCATGCTGCTATAATAACATTATTAATTGTAATTCCTTTTAATATGACACAGAGGGCCTCTCTCTTTTAGGAAGTGATTCCAGAGGGACTTCGCTAAGCTCTCTGTGAGCATGTATGATGATTCATGCATGTGTGTGGCTGTGTGCACGTTAATGCATGCGTATGTATCGTAGCTGTGTGTGTATTTGCTTCTGTGTGTGTGTGTGTGTGTGTGCACTTTAGTAGTCTTATCATATAATTAAGTGGCATTTAATAGACTGTTCTTAAACTCAGTGATGTCTCCACAAACAGGAGAAGAGAGGCTTTACAGTATATAATCAGTTAAATTGTCAGTGGATATTAACATTATCTGCTCTCCTCCGTAATGTGATTTCTTTATTGTGTTTCGAATTTCATTAAATGGCAATATCTGAGCGGGAATAATTAAGCAAATATTGGCCCAGAGATCCAGGAACGCCGGCGTTTATGACACCCAATAAAAATATTATTAAAAGGGGGTGATTCCTGTTGAAAGAAGGTAAACATCAAGCCGTGTCGCATCCCTCGTGGACGGCATATAAGCGTGTACATGCGGGATCAAGGGGGGGGAGAGAGAAGAGGACTGGCGACGATGAAGGGATGAGGAGACGACAGATTACATTTGACAGACAGATAAAAGGAGGGGAAGAACAGCCGTGATGATGAGGACAGCTGAAGAGCAGAGAAAGGTCACAGGCGGACGTGGAAGGGACGGAGTGAGGGGGGGGGGGGGAAGGAAACCGGGCCAATAATGACTGGATGATGACAGACTATGGCGGATAACGGTGATTGGAGGGAAGATGGATGTCGGGTTGCGGCAGCGAATGGAGGCAGAAAAAAAAAAGTGTAAGGAGGAGAGGTAAGGAAGGGAGGAAAATTATGAGATGGAGGTGCGAGAAGGAAGAAAGGGTGGACCCCAATGCATGTGAGATGAAGAGGATTAAGGGATTGCGCACATCAAGGAGGGGAAGAAAGATGTGTGGGGGAAGAAGAATGAGCGATTGAAGATGGGAGGAGGCAAAGGAGGGGAGGAGGAGGCGACCGAGCAACAGAGGAAGCGGCGAAGAGGCCTGCTAAACCTAGATAGCACACAGAGAAAACGTTAGAGTGAAGTCTCGAGGACTTCAGGATATCTCAGGTTTAATTCTCCACCCATAGGCGCCTTAAAGATTTACCCCCGTAGGGACCAATCGCGCCGACATAATGTGAGGAGATTCAGCATAGGTTTGAGTCTCCGACGCCGAGGCCGATGGATCATGCTCGACTAGCTCCCTCTCTGACAGAACTGTACGGAAGGATGGCGGCGCCGTTCAAGCCAATTAGAGGAGCTCTGAGCCAGTTTTTAGTGGCGAGATAAAGCCGAGCTCTGCCTCTGCTGGCAGATTGGGTGATGGATCGCAGACGACACACACACACACACACACACACACACACAATCCATGCACACACACATCACACTCGACGTGAAGTGAGAAGGCTTGTGAGTCTCCATCTGGACTGTCCACGGCTATCTTTCTTCTTCTCTCGCCTCGTTTCTTTTTTTTTTTGCCTGTGCACACAGGGATGTTCTGTCCAAATTCGGCTGGAGCTTGGCTCCGCTCCCCGTTTAATAAAACCAAAGGAGAACCGCAGGATGGATGAATGGATGGATGGATGGATGGATGGATTGGTAGGTGGGCGGGCGGGTGTTGGAGACATCGTCAGGCTTTAATATGTGCTCTTCCTCTCATATCCTTGCTTGTTTTAATATGAATAGCTACTTGTGGAAGGGAATGAATTCATAGCTGTGCGCAGAGCACTACCGGCGTTATTGGCTGCACCGTTGAGTGGCAGCCTCCATATGTGCCAGAGCAGCTTTGCAGAGGATATAATAATAAACCCCTGTGAGAGGTGGCAAATAAAAACAACAGGGATAAAAGTACATCATATCATAACCTGCTTCACTGGAAAATTACCCTCCCCGCAACCACCCTCTTTCTTTTGCACACTCCCTGATTTTTCTGCTGCACTCGCTTCATCTTCTTCTTGTACTTTGTTCTCGTTCACCCTAACAAGCGCACGTTTTCATCATGTCAACCCTCTTAAGATACCTCTCCATCCCAAGCGGGAGCTGGAGCAGCTTTCATCTGCCCTCCTTCCCTCCTCTTTGCATGCTTGCTCATCTCCCCCCCCCCCCCCCCCCCCACCCGACAGGTGTCATTCAACCCGCCGCTTGTCCCTCTTTTCAGAGCTGCCATCGACAAAAGGCAACACTGCCTCGACTTAATCGCGTTATATTTCACAGCCCGAGTGTGTTCCTCCCTTCTGGTTTGTTAATATGTTTTTAAAGAGCCGCGTTTCGGCTCCGGCGTTTTGCTCGCCGTGGTGAAAAATCAGCCGAACACAACCGCCAAGCGCAAGTCGAAATAAAAAAAAATATATATTCAGGTTTGTTCCTGATAATAATGTGACCCATTCAATTATTTTCACTGACTCCTCCAGAGAATTTGTCAAATTAAATTTCCCAGACTTTCCCCAGTCTGGCAGCCAACAACTTCATAATGCTCCAGAAATAACATGACCAGCGGTAACCTTGTGTGCCTTAACCCAGAGTCCAGATTTGATTTAGAAGGTTTCATCACTACAACAGAGAAGAAAGTTCTCTTAGAAGTCTGTTTTTTTTCAAGAAGTTAGTCGATTCTTGACCCGTATCTTAAAATTTATGATCATTTTTGTTTTATTCAAATGTCCTCATGAATATTGGTGAGCAAACTGATTATACTTTGCTTGATGCAGAGATTCAGACAGAGCTTTGAGTTCAATAATCTGTTCATAGCGCTGCAGTACCAGAGCTTTGACGCTATAGCAAGTTTAAGACAAAGCCTATTTAAAACGAGAGGTCCAACATCTATTCAGTCACGTGAAGAACCATCCACTGGCCACATGAAACAGCCCATTCTCACTCCTAACTTGTTAAATACTGCTGCTTGGTCAATGACGCTTCAGAAAAAGGTGCTGTAGATACCTTAGTGTCATTTCTGGATGTACCAGTGTGTAGCTTGATGGTCTGATGTGCCATCGAAGTGAGGTGATGGAGCATGAAGAGCAAGAAAGACCACACATTGAGGAGGTGGGGTGGAAAAATGGGTCAAAAACACTGGACTTTCACCCAGGAGACCGTTATTCATGTCACTTGTGAAACCAAAAATAAATGTTATTGCTATGTAAGTTGACTTACGGAAAGTATTTCAGTTACGTAACGTACCTAACAAACTCTTAACAAAGTAGTTTTGTAGTTAAGGTTAACCAAAGTGCGACTGTTTCACAACGTTAATCGCACAAGTTTTATTTTGAAAGTTTTTCTTGACGTTCTTGCTCTCTTGTGCGTCAGGTAATGATGCTAGAGGGGAACCTACAGCGTCATATTTTGAAATGCGTAGGGATGCTAACCAAGCAGGCAGTATTTGACGAGTTAGGATCAAGAATGTGTTGAAACTGTTGGTGGCAAAAACTGGCGAATTTCATTGGTTGTAGCTAATAAATAGTTTTAGTTTTTTGGGGGGCCGCAGCCCAGTTAGTTAAGAAACCTCTGAGTTAGCAGCATCGTTGTCCAAGTCTTGTCTCGAAACTGGGCTACCTGCTAGCAAATTCAGCTAAGTCACGCTTGCACGGCTTCCTTTACTGCCGCCTTGAATCGATTGTGTTCACTGTGCGAGTACAGCCCTGCTTAGATGGTTAACTTGAAAAAGGAACAGCACTCTACGCTGATGTGATATGAAAAAAAACTCACATACTTAGCCCATAATTGACCCTGTCAACGATGTCAGAACACTGCTCCAGCTTTGCACTTTGGATTTTCTGTTGAGATTTGCATCAAAGTTCGCTAAAGTTGAACTTTATGTGGAGGTTTTGCATATTTAATTTCACCTTCGTCATGAACGTATTGACAGAGCTTCATATAGAACAGCAGAATCTTTAGACAAGCTCTATTGTTACTCTTAATATTTGCTCAGCTGAATCAGAGAAGCGATTTTTAACGCGCATGATCTCGCTGTCAACAAGGCTTCTCTCCTTAATGTCAAGTATCTGTACAAAGTAGTCCCTGCAAGAGTTTGTCAAAGGATGGCTTGTTTTTGTTTACTGTCTGTCAGTGGCTTGAGATGGTTTATTAATGTAAGAAAAGGAGTAGTGAACCTGGGGGGCATGCGTTTTTTTTTTTTTTTTTTTTTTTTTACACATCTCTTCATGCTTTAATTAAAGCACTGACTTCAGTGGGACACACAAAAGAGGGCTCATATCTGCACACCCACGCGAAAAAAAAAGAAGAAAAAACACACATAAGCACACGCGTACGCTCGCATGCACGCACCTTTGACAGCATAATAATTGAGCCTACATCTCGTGAATCTGGGTCACAGGAGCGCAGAGCGTATGCATCCTTTGATGTGTCATTAGGCTTCTGGATTTCCTCGAATGCAGCGCTATTCAGGAAGGAGATTTTAGGTTGGCCAAGTCTTACCAGGAGAATAATTTGGCACCGGTGAATGGTTATTATCGGTTTGCACAGGATTCTGGACGTGATACAATATTCTCGTTCATATCCAAATCTCCTCAAATGGCCTGTACTGCTTTATAGTTTTTAATCTATATTCATTAAGAAATGCTAACAAGTGTTATTCTCTTTTTATTCTATCCATCTCTTCCCTCATCCAGTGTAATCAGCATCATTTTAACCTGCACCATCAAGGTACTGATTATACACACACACACACAGAAACACGCACACACATAGAAAATATAGCAGATTCTTCTCATCTCTGCTCCTTTCTTCCTGTTGTAATCAAACATCTTCATTCATAATTGAAGTGGCGATCGCAGAAAAAGATGAGAAAATTGAGACGAAGTCCGTCGGGTTTCATCGTGATTATGAGTCCTCTGTGTATACATATATGTGTGTGTGTGTGTTTCCTGCAGTGTAGCTCCAGGACAAGCGGAGGTAACGCAGCCTCATCAGATGCCGGATGAACGTTCGAGAAATATTTTAACTTCCTGCTCCAAACAGTCCGACGTGCATATGAATTTTTCTTGTTATGATGATGATGATGAGAGGAGGAGGCCGGGATCAGAAAAGAATTGATATTATTCTGGAATCAATCGCGTAAACACTCATAATTGCCAATTTAATTGCTAACAGAAGAGGAGACATTATAAAAAAAAAAACATTAACTCAAGTGCCTGAATTATTTCGACTTTGCCCTGTCGCATCAAATTAGTTTAATGACTTTTTTTTTTTGTGGTTATTTTCTTCGTATTAAATCGTGCCATCTCCCTATTTAATGTCATTTATATGATGATTTGGGTTTTATTTCCTGAAAATGACTGAATCTATTAGCAGGGTAGGGGGGCCTCCATCAGTGGCAAGCTAGCCTGCTTGCATCTGCCTGGTGAGGCTTAACACACACACACACACACACACACACCTCGTCAAAGATGGAAAAGATACGGATGCTGCCTTATCCAAGCTTCTGGCCGCTCCTCAGCTCCATGATGGCAACTTAACCACCCACTGTATCTACTACAGCTGAGGTAACGCCGGAAAGCAATAACGCTGATATCCGAGGTTAAAGGTGCCAGATTTTGACAAGCTATGTCATCATTATCAGCCTGTTTCTGTGTGTGTGTGTGTGTGGGGAAGAGACACGAGAGGGGGGCTCAAGGTATTTTCCTTCACAAATCCTCGGCTGAGACGCGTCAGGAACGGGTTGTTTGAAACTCACCGTGTGATATAAGGTGTTAGCTTTAGGTTCTCTGCTAAATCTGCCTAAAGGGCAGAAATACTCCATGATTTTTAGCTGTAAGTCAAACCCGGCAATCCTAATATAGCCAGGGGGGAAGAAAAAACAGCCTCTGCCATAATCAGGCGCCGGCACGATAAGCCCTCAGAATCAAAAAATGTGTTTCGCCCCTTCCCCTCCTCTGCCTCGAGATTCATTTCACAAATGCAACTCTAAAGAGAGCAAAGGGTTGCACAGGAGAAGAAAAAAAGCATCCATCACTCTGAGGCTCTATCAAATCCATCTGCCGAGGTGTATTATTTGAGACATACTCCTTATCCTCTCTTTTCAAGTGTGCCTCTTTGCATTTTTTTTAGCATGACCAGGTCGTCAAAGGATCAAAGCGCCGGCGGAGCAGCAAACCGGGGGCTGTTTAACATCTTAACAGGTAGAGAAAAAGATATCTAGCTTGGCGTAAGGCTTGTCTGGCGAGGCAGGGTAGGATGTGGGGCGGTGTGTGAGGGGAGGCAGTGATGAAAGCCAGTTGAGCTACTGTGGGCTACACAGGTACTACATGGAACATTGTAACATCAATTATCATGTAAATGTTAAGCATCATTGGGTAATTAATCTCCAAACCTCTGCAGTGCATACAGCAGTCGTCAACAGGTTGTTTGTTGGAAAATGTTTGCGCCACAGAAGTTTTCGCCTCTCGTATTTCTTAAAAATTTGAAGAATCATCTCTTTTGTCGCAGGAGTCCATGAAACACTGCACATGGCACCTTTGTCAGCAGTCTGTGATAGTAGAATGAATGTTCTCACACAGTCAAAGCGACACCAGGAAGTAAAAAAACCTCACTTACCACTTAAAAAATGCTTAGCCACAATGAGGTAGGTTGGATTTCTGGGACTATTTTAGGATCAAAATGACACGATATGATGTCGACACATTTCTGGTGCAGCGGCGGTGGAATGTAAGAACAGGAAACGCTTCAACTAATGAAAGAAAATCTGAGGTAAATGTAAACTTTTTGCATCTGACAGCAGACGATTCTCGCTCTGACAGACAACTTATTCTGAAGAGCGAAGATCTGTATTTGGACCGAAATGCATTAAAACAACAAGATGTGTTGTTTGAAGGAGTCCAGGAACAAACAAAATCAATCTCTGGATACTTTGGAAAAAAACCCTATACGATCCTTGTTTGCAACTTTCAGTCTTCCGAAGTTCTCTCTTTGGTTTCTTTGTTCTTCGGGGCATCTTCCAAATTCTTGTCCTTCTTCTTGAATTCTCATTCATTGCTGCTGTAAGTCCTGTGCGGTTCTTTGTTGGCCTCCAACTTCTGACTGAGCCTCTCCTCTACCATCTTGATGGAACAAGTTGGAAAATAGCAACCTGGAAATCGCAGGAAAACACGAGTGCTGTAGAAACCTCAACAGGTAAATGACTGGAAAGTGCTAGAGGTCAAACATGGAGATCCTTGTTCTTTGTCACATCTTCCAGTTATCCGTCATTCATTGCTGCTGTAAGTCCTATGCGGTTCTTTGTTGGCCTCCATCTCCTGATAGAGCTTCTCCTCTACCATCTCACTAAAGTTGTTGGAACAAGTCGGAAAAAAGCAGCCTGGAAATCTCAGGAAAACACAAGTGCTGTAGAAACTTCAACAGGTAAATGACTGGAAAGCGCTGGAGATCAAACATGGATGATACCCACCTGTAAGAAGATCTGAAGGATGTTTCGCTTTAAATCCGAGCCTCCAGAAAATAATCTTTGCTCCATCCAAACATGTATTCAGACCCGCCCCTCCCTCCCTTCCATCAATCTTCCGCCTCTTCTGTCTTCAAATCCCGTTTCCCCCTCCCTGCCTCTTTGTGTTTCCACGTCTGTGTCTTTCTTTATCTTCCCCCCTTTTTAAAAAGGGCCGATTCGTCCTCCTTTGTTAATGTGACAAATCTACTCTAATGACTCCGCAGTGGCTCGAGGCGTCTCGTGCTGGAAAAAAAAAGAAAAAGAAAAAAATAACCCCCTTTTTTCTTCAGACCCTTCAGTCACTCCCGCACATTATTCCGCCCTCTCTATAGTCTTTTTAAGTCTATCTGAAATTTTTTGACAAACTCGTCCTGTGAAAAACAAAATGAAAAGATTGCCTTAGTCTCATTCATTTCCTCCCCACCAGCACCTCCCTTTCCCTTCACCGCCGCCACCACCCTGACTACAATGGCAGACTTTGTGCATCACAAGCTGCTGTCATTTTGATGTTTGTGTCATGAAACAAGCATACGACTCGAGCTATTGTGACATTCATGTCTGGCACTTGAAACTCTTTTGAGAAAGCTCATCCTACTCAAGTTGGAGCTCCCTCATAGGTATCCCTCCTGCTTCTTTGGCTTTTACATTCTGCACTGCGCCAAGAGGCTATATCGAGTTTAGTCCGACTCAGAGGGGTTGAGCAGGTGGCCAAACACTCTCACTCTCTGTCAACTCACTCCTACCACCTCTCCATTTCTACATGGCAAGATATGCATCACTGCCATAGCAACAATAGCCTCCGTCAGCCCACGGAAAGAGGAGAAGGGAAGGGAAGATCTTGGCTGCCATCTAAGTTAGTCAACATCTCAGCGAGAGCGAGATATGTAAGTGGATTTGGGGGCTCTCTCGTTCTCTCTGCCATCAGTCAGTGCATGGACGTGGCTACATAATGAAATGTTTTAACCTCAGAGCAAAGGGAGGAGATGGAGGGAAGAAAATAGGAGAAAGAGGGGGAAGATCTCTTTTCCTCCTTTTCTCTCTTCCTGTCAGGGGTGGCGGTGCATTGCGTTTGATGCCTGCGATAAGACTCTGTGTGGCTAATGAGGAAAGCGCAAAGGCACACTCATTAAACTGTGTGTGTGTGTGTGTGTGAGAATGTGAACAAACTGCAAGTGAGAAAGGGGAGAAACTCATTAGAATTCTCCCACTCTCAAAGGCCAAGTTAGTGAGGAGAATGGAGCCATGGCCAAGCAGCCGCCTGTTGCACCCTTTGTCAGCATGGAAATATAAAATGCATGCACACATTCATAAATACATGCAGAGTGAGGATCACCAATAAAATAACCTAGATTTTGTCTCTTCTTCTTCTATCCTAAAGCATTGCTAAAGCATTGCATAGAAATGATTTCAGATAATACCACTGCAAGAAGCCCAGCTCGGCGTCTGTCTTTCAGCCTTTTATTTCACCAAGCTCTCGCCAACCACTAAAAGTCAGTCCCAGATTTACTCTTGTCCGACAGCTTCTTGCTCGGTCACATTGCCCGCTTGCCCAGCTCCGGTTCTAGCACAACACCGGCTCTTCTCCATCTGCATTACCCCATGTCCAGGGCCTGAAAACCTCTTCCCCAGTGGTCCAGAACGCCTGTGGTACAAACACTCCCCTGGTGCTCTGAACTCACGGTACGGGTAACCTGGCTAACAAACTGAGCTAACAGCAGCTACAGTTGTCAGCAGTTTACTTCACTGTCCATCAGGAAACTCTGTAAATCACAGAGAGTTGAGGCGGAGCAGCCGGAGGACATCAGAGGGAAAACCAGAAAACATTTCCTCCATAAAATATGATCCAGTTTCACCAAAATCAGTGAAATAGTTGGTGGTGTGTGACTTAGTGCCGTAAAGCACTATATACTTCTCGTGAGCACAGAGTTACATAGTGTGAGAACAGACGTCAGTGTAGCATCGACACGATTTAAAATTTTATGACAAAAGTTGCATAATGTTGCTGTAACAGACTTGTCTTACCATTTTCAGATAGAGGAAGCTAAAGATATGGAGCACTGTGCAGCATCATATCTCATTAAAACTCCTCTATTGAAGCCAAGCAGCGTCTTCATACATCAAAATGTCTCCTTAGAATCAATTCTGGTGAGAACAAACAGTTCAGCATTTTTATACTTGTGTTTGTTTGCCATCCTAATTGGCATCAGTTTTTATTTGGTGTCGTTTTAGCACAATAAAGACTGCAAGCAGGAGGAAATGGGAGTAGCTATGTCAAAAATGCAGCTTTTAATCTACTCACAGATTGCTTCTTGTTCTGTTCCGTTGTAGTTTCTCAGAGCAGCCCAGATGATGTATTGGTGGCAGGGTTGGGTTTAGAGAAAATTCAAACAGGTTTCAACAGGTTTTAGATGGTATGGAACGGGTTAGAGACAGGCTGAAACTGTTTTAGAGGATTTAAACAGTATAGTTTGTTTAATGTGGTTGAAACAGGTCTGGTTCAAAGGGGTTATATACAGGTTTAAATGGATTTTAGATGTGTTTAAACAGGTTAGAAGTGAGCAGAGTAAGCAAGTGTGAGCAAACAATGATCGATAGTAAGATGATTTGATCGTATAAATATGTTTAAATGGGTTTAAAGGGTTAAATATGGGTGGGCAGACTGGTTCAAAGGGGTTATATACAGGTCAAAATTGGTTTAAAGACTGGGTTTCTGACTTTTTAAACAGATTTTAGGTTATGTTTTTCAGTAACAACTAGTGTAAGAGATTACGGTTTGAAACTGAGTAATTACATTATAGTTACTATTCACAGAGAAGCTCATACACATGCTAGCTTTGCACAGGAGATGGAGGTGTGTGCAGATGGTTTGCCTCTATGAAGTGGGTAGTAATTCATATAACATGTAATGAGAAGCTGATACAGTTGCAGTAACTTGCCCAACACAATCGCTGAGTCACATCTATATTACACACGAGTCTTCTTGCTAAGCTAACCATGTCCAAGACTTGTAGTATCTCAGAAATAAAACTTTTTTTTTTAAATTTTTGTCAAAATACAAGTAAAAACTTTCCATGAACATTATGATCAATTTACTCACAAATTGTTCTAATTTTTGGTAAACTGAACTTTCTTTGAGTTTTGTGATTGGAGTCATTACTATAGGCTTGCTAGCTGAAATGAAAACATTACTTGCTTATGAGCTAGTGAACAGAAAAAAACCTCGTAAAAGCCAAAAGTTGTTTGGGACCTTTGGGTATAAAAATACACAATGTATTGATTTGATTTATGTATTCACATTTGTATCGGAGTTGTACAAGTGGAAATGACTGAAATAAACTCAAACTGAGAGACAAACTTGTCATCTGCTCGATTCTGTCTCACTGCTGACAGCAGACTATCCCACAGGGCTTTGGGATTGCAGTTTTTATATTGCTGGAGATGAACTTTATGAAACAGAAGAAAGATAGCTTCTGCTATTTGAACTCTGCAGTGTAACTGTTTCCTCAGCGGGTCAACAGTATCAGCTATCAGTTTTCTGCTGGTCAAACCCAATGCAAACTAATCCTCTGCCCATGACAGTCCCATTAAATGGAATGATGTGTCTAGATCATAATTATAATGGTGAAATAAAGTAAACTTTAAAGGTCAAAATCATTTAAAACGTATAAATTAAAAATGCTGCAGTGACCGGGCTCGAACACACACCTCGCTATCATTCATGTAAATGAGTTGGTGAGCCCGTCCCTGTGTTTTTTTCCCCCCTTCCTGTGTCACATAATTAAACGTAGCCTCTCTGTATTGTGGTTCCCGGTTCCAAACATGATGTGTTGTTCAAAGCTTCTTCTTCAGCTGCTGTAATGAGGAGTCGATTCTACTGAGAGCTGCTCTTCTTCGCCTCCTGGTGACTCCACCACCGTCTACCACTGAACTCTCTCCCACTCCACCCAACAACATCAGAGCCGCACGCAAAGTAAATAGTCTTTGAGGTTTCATATCTAGGGGGGCTTTTGTAACTTGTTATGTGTGTGTGTGAGCAGTGGGGAAGACATTAAGAAGTGTTGTGTATATGTAGACTATATACACACACAAAACACTATAGGTTTTCTGTGTGTGAAATTATTTTTATATGACAATATAGTCTCTCTCAAAGACTTCAAGAAATGATTGTTCTTACTATTAAAGGTCCAGTGTGTAAGTGCTATTTACAGAATATGGGAGCAGTACAATAATAATGTGCGTGACTATGTTTTCATTAGTGTATAATCACCTGAAAATAAGAATCAGTGTTGTTATTCCCTTAGAATCAAGTATAAACCACTTTGAAGCTACCCAGTGAATTGTGGACAACTGTTGAAGCCTCGAGTTGGCTGTTTCCATCTTCGCCAGAAGAAATCATATTTGGTATGCTGCTTTATAGTCTATTTTACTCTAAATGGGACCATAACTTACAGAATTAACATCATGCTGTGTGGAGGAAGACTTGAAAACAGACAATGAGACCATAAACTCATGAGGAAACTGTTTACTGAGGTCATAAATCTCAGGGAAGTAGGGTAATTTCCCCATAAGGCTCCATACAATCAGACCTTGTTGTTGCAGCCTCCTGCTGGCTATTAAACAGAATGCAGGCTTAAGACACTTTGGTGTTGGCTTCCCTTCATAGACCTGAAAGCTCTGTCTATTAATTATATTCTCAAATCTTACAATTAGTCTTTTTATATTTACAAACGCCGGGGGTCCTCTTTCATGGAGTCGGCCATTTTGAACCGCCATGTTTCTACAGTAGCCCAGAATGGACAAACTAAACACTGGGTCTAGATAGGGCATTTAGCACTTTTTGTTAATTCCCATGCAAAGTTTCCGACTTCGAAAATTCCCGGAATTTCACAACCCTACAAACTATTAAATTTAATATGAACTAAAATGGACAGAAGCAACACTTTTATTAAGATGAAACTTGTAAATGTTGGCCATTTTTGTGTTAATTATAATTAGTAAGTATAGATTTATCTGTTGAATATCAGTGACTTTACTTTTGTATTCATCATATCCATAGTAGTAATTCATTGACTAGTGATCAAATAAAAAAGCAAACTGTCAATAGTGTTTTCTGGTCGGATGCATAACAACGACACATACTGTACATTTACAGTCAGAGAAACTTCACCACAAAGTGGACGTGGATTTGTCTTTGATGTGGCTCATGAATATGCATTAAACACACCGTACACAGAGTAAACAAACAGCCTAAATATGGCTGCGTGAGATGTGCAAAGTGTTCATAAGTCGATTGAGAGAACATTAACCAAACACTTGATATTTATTCAAACAAAAACTCGTCAGTTTCAGCAGCTTAAATATCTTTTCTCTGTGTTATACCACTTTAAATTTAATTGTAATTTGAATATTTGGGAGGTTTGAAGACAACATCTTGGGTTTGGAACTTTCTTTTGAGACATTTCAGTGGTTAGTTTATTTAATAATTAAAAGAACAATGAATTTATCATGATTCATCATTAGTCTTTGGAGGTTTAAAGCGCTGAACATCAGTTTTATTTATCCTGTCTCCATCAATATCAAATAACAAGGAAACATTGATTTCAACAGCCTTACTGTGCACATATGACTGTGCAATTACATAATGGAGAGATTTCATGGGTCATACACAGATGGAGGTATTGTCTGTGTCTGTGTCATGGCTTCTGCGGTGTGTATATATATGTGTGTAAAATCAGTATCCTGTTTATTCAGTAGTAGGGATTATTCCTTACAGAGAGATTACTCAAACAAAGACTTACAGCACCGCCTTGGTAAACCTTCAAAGTGCCACGGCGCTGCACACACTCCAGCCCCTGAGCTCTTGGAGCTAAATTGAAACGAGGTATTGTTCTCACAATCGCAGATATATATGTATTTATATATATATATATATTTATTTTTTTCATTTTTGTTAAGGTTTCTTGTGAATTACTTCTTTCAAAAAAGCAGCACGTTCCTAAAGCACAATATCTTGTCTGATTCTTGTAGTCAGTGGGTGAGCTCCAAGATTACATCCCAGCAGACGTCTCGTATTTCAGTTACCCGAGAATTTTTCTACTTTGAGATTTTTCAAGGTTCAGTGATCGCTAAGATATGATGAGAGAGAGAGAGAGTGAGGGAGGACGGGGAGACGAGAGAATATCAGGAATTTCGCCTCGGTTCAAGTTTTGTGCCGGAGCCAAAGTCAAACAGTTCCATTTGGAAAGCGTGGTAAAGAGAGGAGACGTTGTTTACTCTGCGGCAAAGCAAAGCTCAGCAGGTCGTGCCAACAGGGCGTCGCGGAGCATTGTGGGAGGCTTTTTCCGGAGCGGGGTGTCGTCATCGGTTTGTACATCGCACCCTCTGTGTGAAATATTAATGAAGCCGAAATAAATTTTTAACGCGCATTCTCTTCATCATCCTCCCACCTACCTCTGTCTGTGTGAGACAATGTGCCAGCGACATACAATACAGCACAAATCACACACACACACACACACGTCATCCTTCCACCTTCAGAGACTTTATTAAAAGAATAATAATCAAAAGAGGAGACGGCAAAAGTGCCGCTGCGCGCTTGCAACGAAGAAATCACAGGAAGCCGATGACAGAGTTGTCGACAGCTGTGGCGGCGGCGGTCAGCTGGTGCTCTATTTTTGAGAGTGTGTGTGTTTGTGTGTGTGTGATGTTGTAAACTCAACGTGTGATGCAAGGTGCTCTCGCGCACTCGCCGCATGGTTTGATTCTCCCCGTCGAGCGGGGTGACCTGGCATTTCGGTGACTTTTAGAGGTGTTACCGTGCTGACATATTGCTCTCTCATTTTCCCAGACTTCCAACCCACTCACCCTCTCTCTCTCTCTCTCTCTCCCTTCCTTCCTTCCTTCCTTCCTCACACTCCCCTCCTTACACACTTTTCTTCTGTTGTTATTTACTTCATGCCAGACTTCAGGTTTTACAAGTCGGATCAGAACACGCTGATGGTTTGCGCTGCTGTTAATCTAAAAATCTTCCCAGGGATCGTTTTACACGGGTACACTTTAATTACATTTTATAGGAGGTTGTTTCCAGAATAAAAAAACATTTAGCCTTTTTTGATGCGTCTCAGTCTACTTCATGTGAAACCTCTCAACATTTACACCTAGATTTCTCTGTAGCTGTCTTGGCAAAATGGTAATATGAAGATGCATCTCTAAGAAAAAGGAAACCAGTTGCAAAACTGACCTATAGTTGGTGAATACTGTTATGTTTAACATGTTTATGGCAGATTTTAACTTTTATTTTGAAGGTCAAATAAATGAATGTAGCGTTTCCACTTTAAAGGTCCAGTGTGTAGGTTTTAGTTGCATCTAGTGGTGTAATCGCTGTATTGCAATCTCCTCACATCACCCTCGTCTTCCTAGTGGAAAGGGGTAACAACACTTGAAAGAAAATTGAGGCTTGTACACTGTACCTTTAAAGGTCCGGTGTGCAAAATATAGACGTATTTACTGGCAGGAATGGAATATAATATTCATTAGTATGTTTTTATCAGTGTATAATCACCTGAAAATAAGAACCGTTGTGTTTTCGTTGTCTTAAAATGAGCCCTTTATATCTACAGCAAGAGGGGGTCCTCTTCTACGAAGGCTGCCATTTTGAACCGCCATTTTTCTACAGTAGCCCAGAGCAGACAAACCAAACACTGGTCTCTATGAATCGAGCCTCCGTTACAAATAACACACAGTAGGTCTTGGGGATTGATCGACTTTTATTCTCAGTTGTGATTTTGCTTTCAGTGCTAATGAAGACACGATAAACGGATTATTGTGTTGCATTCTGCTTCTCATTCTTCCTTGTGTTATAACAAACCCCTTTCCTGTACAACAATGTGCTTTCACCCTTCTCAGAAAGTCCAGATCACTCCGACTCTGTGGCGTCTTTCGTTCAGTTTGAGCCTTTGGTCAACAACAAAAAAGGTAAACACATTTCAGCCGCTATAGACAGGAAGTAATCTTATGTTGGGAGAGCAGAAAGGGACGGACGCTGTGACAATAATTTTTCATATTACAAGTTTTCTGAAATTTTGTTTAAATATGCAAATGAGGCATTATGTATGTAACTTTTTGTGAAATCTACAGATGCAAATAGACAAAGTTTAGCGAAATAAACTTAAATATGGATTTTTGGCGTTGTCTTTGGAAGCAAAGTAGCCCATATTTATAAAACTGAGCGGCGCCTGTAGTGTCACTTCCACTTATTAGTACATACGCAGTCAAATAACTGGATCACCTCATATTTCATAAAGCCAATATCGGTCCTGATGTATCAGTTTTTACAGAAGTTGTTTCCCCAAGTGCAGCAGGAGCGTTTGAGTAAAGACAGAGCGGAGAGGAGACGTGAGAGTGATTTTCTCTCTGCTCTCCTAATTACTTGTCTTCCTCTATCTCTAAAAATAAATTCATATTTCACGAAGCGTCTTTTTTGCTTCAGCACACCGCCGCCACCGCCACCGCCAAACTGTCTGCATGCCATCCGGTGTCAGTTTGATCATGGATATTTAGTAAAGGGAGAAGGAGAAAAAAAAAAGTATATCTCCCAATTATCTGTGCTGACGGTCTTCGCAGAGCCGTTGACCTCAACCTCCTTGTATCTTAGCAATTTAATTTAACCCCGGCTGTGTGTTGTACGTGCTAATTAGAAAGCGTTTCAAAGAGAGAAACTCACACCGGGAGCTCCGGAGAGAAAAGAGAAACGCCGTGCAGGAAGAAAAAAAGAGACGGAGATGGAGATAAACACTTACACATAAGAAGACGTAACAGCGTTAGTGTTTTAAAAGAATATCTCGAATGCCTCAATAGCTTCACGGCGAGCTGAAAGGAGAAAAGACGACGAGACCGGGAGGAGAAATATTCTTTCTAGTCGTGTTGCAGGTGACCCACCCTTTTTATTACAGCGACCTCAGTTTGTTGATCATCATTAGGCATTAAAATAACTAAAACAAGAACAATCCGCCTCTTTCCTCACAGAACTCGTGACGTTTGCCCGAAAAGCTGCACAAATCGTATCTTAAATTAAAAAACATTTTGGTTTGGGGGGGCTCGAGGAGCCAGACGAGGCAAGAGAAGGATTATAAAATGTGAAGTAAAGCGGGGTGGGAGGGTGTAAAGGAGTGAGAGAGGGGGGGCTCGCCTCATCCAAATCCATTACTGGAGTCTGCAGAGCTGAGAAGGTCCCATGTCCAATTAGCTGTTTCATCTCCAAGTGGAAATGTGACTATAGGGAGACGCTGCCCGGCAACATTACCTCCTCTCCAATAACTTACAGCTATCAGGAATGAGACTGTGTATTTGTGTGTGTGTGTGTGTGTGAATCCTCAGCACAGCACAGCACTGCTGCTTGTCAGATTGTCCCATTAATAAGCCTTGGCCTTTATTACCACTTAGCAAGCTCTATGTGTGTCTTTCTGCCAAATGTGCTTCTTATGCCGCCTCCCTAAAATCAGACTGTGTGTGTGTGTGTGTGTGTGTGCACCTCGCACGTGCTTGTTCGCCGTCACTGTGTCAGATTACTTTTTCTTTTTTTTTTGTTAAGTCGGATTGCCGCACACATGACTTTGCATTTTCGCTGTCACTTTGAAGTTTTGCAGCTTTCCTCGCATCACCTACTGTAAGACTTTGTGTGTGTGCGCGTGCCAACGTGTTTTCGCATGTATTATTTCCTTATATATTTATTTTGCGAGCGTGTACTTTGTTTGCGCGGATTACAGACGGTGGGTAGCTCAAGCCTCTTAGCCCCCTCGCAGGCTTGCCACAGCTGCCTGCCACTTCTAATGACACTTCAGACTAAGACTGGCTAAGTCCATAGGCAGGTTTATTAGTTTTAGAGAATGCTTGAATGCGTACAGCCTTCCTTTTGGATGAATGTGTGTGTGTGTGTGTGTACTGTACATGTGTGAGAGTGAGCGATTGCCTCGCTCAGGCAGCTCTGACAGGCCTGTAGAGTTTAAATGAGAGGGATGCCGTACACGGCGAACATAAACGTCTGCTTTGGCATCGACGTGTCCTGACACAACGCGTCAGCGTTCAGACAACTCCATTACCTAATGAAGGATGCAAATGTAAATCTCTCTCTCTCTCCCTGATGACTTGAGCTAGTTTCTTATAATAATGTCATTTAATCTCGTCTCATTGTTTATTTGACAAGGCCTCCCTCGGGATCCGTTACAGCGTTTTACTTTGTATTCTCAGCTCGCGCAGGCGTGTGTGTTTTTTCCGTGTGCCCTTCACAAAAAAACAAAAAAAAGAGGCTTTGTTGTATTTCCAACCTTTCAATCAAACTGTCTTATTTACCTTTTTAGGCGTAGACGAACCCACAATGAAGCCAGATGAGCAGTGCAGATGGATGTTTGGCATCGTTTCATGCTCATTTTGTTTCGGCAGCGGCAGGTGCGAAGGCCAGGAGGCTGCAAACCGGCTGCCGGTAACACACGGCTGATCGCGCGTCACACTAGTTTTTACGATCCGTTATTGGCTTTGTGTGCCGCGACAGTGTTTTATGAAAAAAACATATTTGGCCTCCGTCCTTCGCAGACACAACATGTGTTTTCAATATAATCATTGAATAAAATGAAATATGTATACATATATACATATACACATATCTTTTAGAACAAGAGCACAGGACCTGACTGTGAAGTTTTTAAATATTTTCTTTTGGCCTTTTTATTGGATAGAGACAGCTGAAGAGAGACAGGAATGTGGGGAGAGATGTAGCAAAGGGCCACGGGTCGGATTCAAACCCGGGCCGCTACGGAGCTTTCGTACATGGGGCGGACGCTCTACCAACTGAGCTAATCGCCGCCCCAGACTGTGAAGTTTTAACAATAAACATCTGTAGAAAAATGTAGTTTTTCGCCCGAGGGTGGTGCCAGATGTAAAACAATGTTGTTACATTACTAGAAAGGCTCAGCATTTTATTTCAGAATTGACTTAAAGGTGGCGTATCAAATGAACGACATGAAAGCACATGGCGCCTTAAACACGGCGAGTAAAAACTAGCGAGAGTTACCGTAGGTCTGTAGCTAAGTTAACAAGGAAGGTAACGTTAGCAAACTTGTGTTTTTTCAGGTCTTTGCAGCTATGACGCCTTCACAAATGTACGCAATATGAAGTGAACAGTGACACAGCAAGTAATGTGACTCATTTTAGCTGTATTGTTGGTCAGTTAGCTAACACCAAATGTTTCAGCTAGCAGACCTCTGAATCTCGGCTAATGTTTTCCGATAAGTTAATGACACCGATTAGCAGGCTAGTAGCATAGCTGTGCTTTTAGCTGAATGTTGGTAACTGACTGACTATAGTTAGCAGTGCACAAGAGCTGATGTTATCACGGTGATAACGTAACATGGCATGCTAACATGCTAACTGTATACATGTTAATATGCAACATGAGCTAATATTAGTATGTTAGCAGTGTTGATATTTAGCTGAATAATTTAATACTTTTTTACTTATCTGCAGACATATATAAGATATATCTGTGATAAGCTCATTTATGTTCACATATCAACTCTAATAATCAAGATTTTAGAGAGATTTTTCACAAATTTCTGTCTTGATTCTTTAAATTGAAGGCCTAAAGCATGAAGTAAGCATTTTTCAGAGAGTTTTTACACTTTTCCCCTGAGCACCGCGTCTTGTTTTAACTGACAAAACATCACATTTTCAAACAGATTACACAAAAACAAACTTTTATGTGGTGGTGGAGAAACTAGCTGGTCTTCATCAACAATGTTCTCGTCTTAAACTGAACTTAAGAACGCTGCTGCAGTATTCATGATTTGCTGCCATTTTTATGCACCCTTTGTTATTCAGTACATCATAATTCATATAAAACACATCTAGCGTGAAGCCTGGCTAACTTGTGTGTTCTGTACGTGTGTGTGTGAGAGCCTGCGGGGTGTCACATCTAAGTGCAGGGATCCCAGGGAGCGTGTTCCTAGAGGTGTACCAGTAGTTTGATCTCTCCATATTAGCCGTATTCCCCGCTATGCCGGCCTCATTACTTTAGCCAGTTCAGCGGCACCGTGGCTCCCACTCTGCACTGATTCGTGTTGGCCACCTTCAACTAACATACTTCTTTTACTCCCGCAGTCAACCTTCCCTTTCTTCTGTCTCCTCTTTCATCCATCATTCACTCCGTGTGTGTGTGTGTGTGTGTCAATGAGTGTGTTTCTGTGTGTGTGCGGCCCCAGCTGTGGTTCTGACCCGAGCTTTCATTTAGACAAGACACGGAGCGGCACAGAGGTGGAGGTGGCATCTGCTTGCCTCTAATAGGGATGTGCTATTGATTAACATTTACTGGGGCCGGTCCAGACCCCCACCCACCGCCCACCACCCCCACCCCCACTGAGAGGAAAGACAGACATGGAGGTAGACCATTTGTCACTTTGTCAAGAAGAAGAAGAGACCCGTCTGTCATCTGTCTGCACCGGATGCTCGAAGCTTCAGTAAAATCAGATATTAGCCGGTGTCACCGTCACACACTTCTGATGTGGCAGTGTGTGTTTGTTTGATTACATATTTGTTCCAGAACTCATCAGAGATGCTGTTTTATTTTTATGGGAAGTCCTTAACCCGAATGATTGATTCTAATGAGACATTTTGATCGGCTTCTTCACAAGCACGCACGATTAATTCAGATTTGATTAAACTTTAATGACGCCCGTGGGGAACTGGACTGTTGCTATTTGCAAACAGTGAAGAAGAATATGATTTGATAAGAATAGAGCAAACAAATAGCAAAGATCCAGACATGCAAAGCAGAAGTGTACGAGTATATCAAGACTCCTGCTGTTTGTTTTCATTCCTGATTAATGTGACATCTATTTTCTTTTTTTTGATTAATCATTTGGGCTGTAAAATGATAGGAAATGGGGTGAAATGCAAGAAAACCCAAAGAGAAAGAGAGATGCTATCCAAGAAAGCTTCTCCTGGTGTCAGGAAACAGCATGCATAGCATCATAGCTGTTAGTATAGCCCGGTTATCGGAGGCCCGCCTGGCCCAACGTTACCAACAGGGCTGCAACTCATAATGATTTCCATTATTGATCAACCTGTTGATCATTTTCTCTTCAAATAAATTAGTCATTTGGTCCATAAAATGTCAGAAAATGTGGTGAAATGCAAGAAAACAGTCTAAAACCCAAAGATAAAGAGAGATGCTAGCCAAGAAAGACTCTCCTGGTGTCAGGAAACAGCATGGATGGCACCATAATTCTGAGTATAGGTCATGGTCCAACGTTACCAACTGCGCTGCAACTAACGATTATTTCCATTATCGATCAACCTGTTGATCATTTTCTCTTCGAATCAAGTTGTTTGGTCCATAAAATGACAGAATATGAGGTGAAATGCAAGAAATCCAACAGCTAAAGAGAGATGCTAACCAAGAAAGACTCTCCTGGTGTCAGGAAACAGCGCGCATAGCACTATAGGACTAGTTGACTTGTTTGTCAGCCCTAAATATCAAGTAAAGCTTTTAGTATAGGACGGTATCGGAGGCCCGTCATGGTCCAGTGTCACCAATAGAGCTGCAACTAATGATTGATCAATCTGTCAATCATTTTCCTGTTAAATCGATGAGTTGTTTGGTCCGTAAAATGTCAGAAAATTGTGAAAAATGCCCAAAGTGACGTCCTCCAATGTCTTCTTTTGTCCACAAACCAAAGATGTTCAGTTTACCGTCATAGAGGACTGAAGAAACCAGAAAATATTTACATTTGAGAAGCTGAACTTGTTTTTTTTCTTAAGAAAATGACTCAAAATGAGCAACTGATTACCAAAATAGTTGGCAAGTGTCTGTTTTATCTTCCATGCCATGTTGCTCACCATGGGGCCTTTTGTGTTTTTCTAGTTTCACGGCCACCATAGTTTCTTCTACATGCTTGGAATGGAACGCTAGGGGCATTCAGTCGGTGGCAAACCACACCGCTCGGTGCCACCAAACCCTACACGCCGTAAATCCTTTAACACGTTCTGAACACACTCAGAACCTGAAGTCTTCCAGTCACGATTCATCCGTACAGTTCTGGGAACGCACCAGTACAAAAAGCCACTCGAAGCTGAATAATGATAAACAGAAGTTATTAAAACTGCAGGCTGTAACTCACAGATCAAATCTCCTGCTCTTAATAACTGCGAAAACAACGAGGGGAGCTCACGATCTCAAAGTGATTGGCCTTCACCGTTCTACTTTAAACTGACTGATATCATTAAGTTCCCCCCGATGATGTGTATTACTATAATGATCCTTTTTTAAGTTTATTTTAATTAAAGCAGCCGACCACTTGCTTGATAAACAACTTTCTGAACATTAATTGGAAGATGATTACCCGCGTATGATCTCCAAATCTCAAATCAAAAAGTATTGGCATCTGTCACGGAAACCTCACCACGGTGGGACCCTGCTTGTTGACCACACGTCCATTTATCCACCTATAAATCACCCCATCCATCCAATCTATCCATCAATTTATCTTCTGTCTGCACACGTACATGTCCATTCCTTCATCGTCATCTGTCAATCATCCCACCGGTCAATACATCTACCTGTCCATCCATCCATCCTTTTGTCTATACATCATCCCTCCACCCTTTCTTCCCTTATTTTGCCGTATTAATCCCACGCCGGCTCCTCTGTCAGGCCCAATCCAGGAGCTAATGCATGTGACTAATGAGCGCTAATGCTTATCCACTGATACAACAAATGGCATCAGATAGCTGCAGTATTCTAATAGCGGGATGTGATTATACGGATGAGTGGCTATCAGAGCCTGTGTCACTTCTCTATTTTCTGCCTCCTTCCTGTTGGTCGGGGATAGATGTAGGGTTTCCATTTTTTTGTTCTGTTTTATTACCTCCAGCTCGTCGTTTTAGTGCACGGCGGCGGCGGCGGCGGCGGCTGCCGCGGATCTTGGATGAAAGAGAAGATGCTGCTTTGACTAGCTGAAGTTGAAAATAAACCTTCGCTGGACACAAGGTGTGCATTTTGTGTCGCCGAGAGCGTGGAGAAAAGAGAGAGAGGAAGAGGTGGACAGAGTAATTGAAATATGAGAGCGCCACAGCAGCGAGACCATGTGTCCATCAGCGGCGGCGGTGGCGGCGCAGTGGGTAGGAGCGTGCTACGTGTGTGTTTGTGTGTTAGGTGTAGTGTCGGCGAGAGAGGCCACATGCCTGGTTGTTCCAGTGTGAGAGCAAGATTGACAGCAGAGGTAGGGGTGCACTTGGTGCTTTGCCAGACACACAGTACACACACACACACACACACACACGGCCTAGCTCTCCATAACTTGCGGCAAGTGCTTATGTGTGACAGGTTGTCGGGGGAAACATTTTCTGTGTTAGGTTTATGCACTGTGATAAGGTCGCCCGAGTAAAAAGACCTTCAGTGTGGAGTGTGGCCGGGTTCCTTTCAGCCTCCGGGTCGGGTACGGAGCAAAAAGCCACAGCTGGTCTTGAATTTTAAGGCCAATATAGAAACTGCACAGGGCTTGAAAATTCTGGTCCAGGCCTGACCCAGCTTGGGCCTGAGTCACTGAGGCCTGAAGCCCGTCAAGGGACGGACAGATGACATGAGAGTTTTATTTTTCTGAACCTCGCCTGAATCTAAAACGAAGAGGACAAAGTGCTTTCTCTGTGTGCCACACAAACAGCCACACACAGTTTGTTCAGAAGACTTCTATGATTTTGATCAGGTCTTTGGAGTATTCTGGCTCCATAAACCTGGATTTGAGAAACATTAATATGAAAGTTGGAGTACATCGTTCAGAAACCAGAATACTGATACATGAACATCCAGGTTTGTAGTATGAACAAGTATGAACATACATGTGCATTATTTTCTTCAGATTAACACAATATATGAGAAATAATGTCTCAAATATAAATTAAAAAGTATGATTTTATTTTGGTGACACTTTCTATGAGGACGTTATGGGGCATTCATAGTTCATTATAATGCACTATATCAATAGACAAAACATTACAGATGTGACTTATAATGAATTCTAACTTCAAGTGTCTTGTCGATGCTCTTGACTAGCTCTAAACTAAAGGTTATAACACATTATGATGAACAGTGGTTATTAAAACATGAAAGGCCATTGTCGTGAAGCCTGTTTAAAAAGAAGTGTTGCAGCAGGTGATTATACAATAATGAAAACAGTTAGCATATTTAATTTCCGCCATATTCTGTAAATCTGACACACCGGTCTTTATAAATAAATGTGCTTTTAACATTACAGAACACTGACTATGATTTAGAACAGTATTAATTACTTACTGTTAACAGTCTTGCGGCTCTAAGTTAACGGCTGTAAGTAAGACAAACGTTAATGTTGCCGTCATCGAGCATCACACCCGCGCTGACAAAATCTTTAAACCTCACAGATGAAAACAACAAAAAAATCCACCAAGCAATTACTCAATAAAGCCAAACTCACTGACCACTTTCCCTTCATGTGAGAAAACCATGATGAAACAAAGCGAGTTCAAAAAATAGTTTTTAGATCTCTGGCAACACGCTCAGAGAGCAGAAACTCCAGAAACTTGAAAAACTGGAGACCGTTAAAAGTTATCCCTTATAAATTTTGCTCTTTATATTTTGAGCTGTCTAAAACGCAGCAAGCAAGTTAACAATATTTGGCAAGCTAGCTGGGAGATTTATTTGTGTGGTGTAGTGATTCAAAGATAAAATTATCAGTATGTAGTTATAGCCGTATAAAAAAGTCAAACAGTAACTGTTGAGTTCTGTTTCACAGGGGAGAAAATCCCATTTAAATATGTAACAATGCAACTTACTACAAATGCAGCCTTGGAACCTTCAATTAACTTCATTCAGTTTTGTGTTACATCCCTGCACGTTGGTAGCTGTAGTTTTTGTACTCACTAAATACTCGTAGTTCCGTTTTACTTTAGAAAATGGAAAATAAACCCTAGTAACACAGTTCGTTTCAATTATAAAGAGCCGAATTGATTCTTCATGATTGCAGTGAGTTACAGAAGTTTTGGTTCTTTATTCGAAGTAATACTTTAATACCGTAAAAAATTACGTTCGTAAGTTACTAATTTGCAACAGCAAATGTGTTTTGAAGTAAGCGTCATGCTCCTTTGTTACTTCTTCTTTCATTTTTAATACATTTGAATAGTTTTGAAGTCTATGAAGCCACAACAGACTTAACGAATGAGCACAATATCTGTCTGTGGAAACTAAATCATGAGTAATGAATGTGATTATGTTTAGGCAACTTGCAGCAGTTGGTTAGAGAAAGATCTTTATGCTGGTTAAATATCTAAAAGTAAATAGTGGCACGGGACAGTAAACCCACTATCCAGCCTAAACCCGTATTTTATCTACATGTGTTGTTCCCACCTTGAATGGAGGAGGAGGTGTGACAGCGACACTATTGGTGATTTCTTTCAAAATTCAAAGCATGGCTACCAGAATGTTATGCAGCAACGTCTTTTGTTTTTGAACAGAACAATGACCCCCAAAGCACACCTCCAGGTTATGTAAGGCCTAGTTAACCAAGAAGGAGAGTGACGTATCAGATCACTTGGTTTGTGATGAGTTGGACCGCAGAGTGTTAATCTACAATGTAAAGAAAAACCACTGAATGCAAAGGTGTGTCTAAGCGTCTGGCTGGTACTGTATGCAGTTTTTAGGAGACAGGCTAATAGTAGTATTCAACAGTGATATCTAGATTTTAGGCCCAAACCAAACCCATAGTGTGCAGGAACCCAAACCAAGCCAAGTCAGTCACTTTGAAACACTTTCTGCCGTCCCATATCATCATATTAATGCCCAATGCCATGATTGATGATAAAACCCAGTTGAAAAGCACCATAGAAAGCATGAATGAACAAAAGAAATGGTGCGCTTTTGAGGTAAATGTGCCACAAAACATCAGTCTGAGGCAGATGCCTCCTCTGCAGGGAAGCACTGAAGTCTGGCAGCGCCGAGGCCAATCAGTCATGGCAAGCATATGCCAGCTGAGTGTTTATAATCGTAGGCTTCATCGTCATGCCTATCAGGTCTTCCGTGGCCCTGATCACAGGATCCCCTGCTACGGGGGTTGAGGCCCAGAGGCCATGCTTAAAGACCGAAATCCTTTACAGGACCCGGTAATTAGCCAACACAGCTCTGCAGCCACGCTCCTCGCTTTGATCTGCACGCTGATCAATAGCAAGATCACAGTGGCTTGATAACTAGTTACTACCTCAATGTGTGTGTGTGGTTTTTAGTGCTTGTTCACATTCTGCATCCTTTAATATCTTGTTGTTTTTTTCTCATAAACCTCATGTTATGCAGTTTGTAGTATTCATTTCTACACCATAAACTCTACGCCACTCAGTGCCCTTGTGAGGAAGACCAAATAAATTTCAGATTTCCCCGGTGAAATCTCTCACCACATCTCCTGCAGTCGTCAGCAGAAACCATTTATGCATTCCCATACTCGATAATCATCTTAAGTCCCTGTATGAATGAAGACAACGACCGTGTCCTATAGGTAATTCGCTATCTGTCTGGGGAGTGCATGTTCACGTACACGTGCTACACTGATACAGGAGGCCATTATTAGCCTCGTATTGAAAGATCACATCATCTCGCCAATGTTGATTTGATTGTGCTATTTCTAATTATGCCGTATTTGTGATGACAATATTGTTCTGGTCTAGCAACCGCTACAAACAACTGCTATTGTTGATGAAAATCTATCTGATGTGACCGTTTTTGTTCACGAACAAGCCAATGTATTAATGCTTTATTGTCTTTTTGTTTTCTCACATTCACCGTCTTCCATTCTCACTCGCTAACATATTTAACGTACCCGTTTTTATCCAGAAGTTATAGGAACTGGAGGCAAGCAAGGAAATACACCGTTACCTGAATAAAATTATGGGTCTCTCTGGGTTTGAACACAGCTGGAAACATTTGGAGCGATGCAGAAATGTCATATATTATATGCTCATGGATTTTCAGGCAATGTTCCCCCACTCCACTGTAAGGCATCACTTTATCTGAGGCTCATCGTTTCAGTTTTTGGTAACCGTCGTCAACAGATAAAGCGTTACTGACAGTTGCGTTGCACTTGTAAAGGAACTTGCAATGATATTTAGGTTCTTCAGACCTTTAGATGATTGTCCGAGGACTGAAAATTGTTGATAAATTCAGTACAAGTGAGTGACAGGCTTCTTTGGTTCCAAAAAAAACACCCAATTTTTTTCAAAAAGAAACACATCAGTTAATACCAGTTTTCACCCAGCGTTTATGTCTCTTTTTTTGCAGTGTTGACGGCTCAGAAAATGCTTCTTGTAAAAGAAATCAAAGAGATAAAGAGGACGTGAAGCTCAAATGAGCAGCTTTATTGTGCTTCACAAGTGTCTGGGTTTTTTAATAATCACAATAAACCAGAAAACTCCACAGATGTAAAGAATTTTAACGGAGAATGATGAGTCTCACCTTATCATATCCTCAAGTTACACAGCTTGGTTGATTCCTCTTACAAGTAGGCATGACCAACTCGCAATCGGACCATTTTCTCCTTCATTGGATGTTCAGTTATTCTTACTCTTATTCATAGAGCGTGCTTTACAGCCACAAACTCCATGTCCAGCCTGTATTCCATCCATATGAACATCGCACCTCTTGTATTGACTCTGTGACATTTCTCAGAACATTCATCTTTACCCTAACTCAAGGATTTAAGCTTGTTCAGCAGAGTGAGGAAACATCCTGGCCGCTATAATAAACCAGCGCCTATACTCGACTGTACAATCTGCCCTCAAGGGGCATAAAATATGTGTTGTTTAGCCTATAGTCTTTGATCTGCAACATCAAACATGCATATAGAGTAAGCCACTTTGCATCCTCGTGCAAAAACACCATCTAGTTCCTTTAAAATCATTGGTATATTATATTCACATTAGATTTTTTTCTGTATTGTTTGTAGATTGTTTTTTATTAAAGATGTATTAAATTTGGGTTATTTGAAGTGGGGTTGTATGACATACTTAGAGATCCATAGTGAGTGTACAGTAGGTGGCACCAGTTTGGGGAAACTGGGAACCAGCATGGAAGTAATGGGGGGCACCAGCAAAATGTATTTTGACTACCTAAAAGTGTAAGTGTACACTATATTTACAACAATATATATTTCCACAGCTGTACCTTGCCGTCAGATGACCCTTGAAGCAGTTATATCGCTTTCTCCAAAGCCATGAGACTTCATTGTCTAGTAATCTCAGCTTGCAGTACACAGGAGTTTCTGTCTATCACTACTTTTACCTGCAGCAAGTAATGTTAGGTCGGACCCAAACTAACATGTTCAAACACCAAAGTCACACAATAACACAAGCAACCAAACTGTTGGCAGCGGTGGACCGGCAGCGTCTTTGTCCTGCAAGGTAAAATTCCACTCTTTTGAAGAGAGCGTACCTTGATATTAATCCTCAGTTTTACCGTGAGAAAGGGCCGTCTGATGTCAAGGTAAGGCGTTGGATATACTCTAAATAGCATAAACTTATGCTAACTTTTATGAGGGCCTTTATTTGCATCCCTGAAATACATTTTATTGCTGCCCTCATCCACAGCAGAACGTTGCTTAGCTTCTTGCAGGTCCTGCTGTCTGCTTCACAAAACTGGTGGTGTGACCGCCGTCTACTTGTGGGTAATATTCTGACAATAGATATGTATCCCATACAACTCCACCTCAAACAGCCTGAACTATCCCTTTAAGATTTTTTTTATATGACATTAATTGAATTTATAGCCCCAACCTGACAGTGATTGCTCTTACGCAGGTAACTGTAATGCTGTAGTTCCACCTTACTCCTCCGTCTGGTCAGTCATGTTCCACCTGTCAAGCAACCTGTCGATCACCTTGATGAGCTGTCTACCTTCAAACAGTAACAAGTATCTGAGAAGCCCACAAAGGTATGGAAGAGGAATGCAGTCATTTCTATATTGACCGACTTAAACCTACACAAAAGGATCTATATTTTTCGTTGTGAGAAACTTCAAAATGATACACTGAAAACCGGCTTCCTCACAGATGAAAGGAGTGTTTGCCTTTAGAAAAAAAATGGTGGTTAGCACTGTCCTCTCACAGCAAGACACCAGAACCCAATCTCATCACACTTTCCATGTAAAGCAGGTCTACACCATACTCTTTATGATATTTACAGAGACCCAACAGTTCCCACCATGAGCAAGCACCTGGCGACAATGGCAAGGAAACACTTCCTTTAAGAGAGAAACCTCGAGCAGAACCTGGTTCATGGTGAGCGATTGGTTGGGTTTGATTGACGTCAACAATAATAATGATAAACGACAACTATGATTATAATGGAAATATGACTAATACTGATAATAAAATCAATAGTATTTGTAGTGGACGTTAAGCAGCACCACAGCAACAGGCGCAACCGCGATCCATGAGAATCTGCGAGACGAGGTAGCACAAAACCTCCAGGGAAGGAGCATAACTAAAGGATGATTCAGGACTCACCTGAGCCAGCCCTAATACATGCAGTTACTGTGTTAATTGGTGAGTTTAAATTGCCCGTCAGTGTGAATGTCTCCATGTCACAGACCTGCGATGAACTGATGACTCGTCCGGTGTGTACCCCATCTTTTGTCCAACGTCAGCCAGGATCAGCTTCAGCCCCCAGCAACCCTGATAAGGATAAGCGGTTATGTGAAATGAATGAATGAACCCTTAGTGAACACACATTCTAACAGACCTTGGTCTCCACGCCGCACATCCCCAGACGTTGGCTGGTTGTCAGGCGCTGGATGCAGATATTTGTTTATTTAGGACACAGAGGGAGTCAGTAGTCTGTTAATGTCATCCTTCTGATCTGCTGTTTGAGCACAAAAAAACCCTCAAACTGTCGGCTCTGACAGGAGAGATAGGACGAACACAAAGAGTACAGAGCACTGATGATTGACTGACATTTAAGAGTGTACAGTGTGCGTTAAAGTGTTGCTGATGTGCGGAGAACATGTATGGAAGGAAAGACGGACGAAAATGTTCTTTTTCCCATCTGAACAATTACGCCAGAACATTTTCTTCCTCTGCTCTCCTCCCCCTCAAATCTCCTTCCATCCCTTCTTTCTCTCCTCTCTATCCTTCCTTACCTCCATCCTTACTTTCCTCTTGTCCTCAAGTCATCTTAACTCCCCCCTTTCCTTCCTCCTTCACATCCTTTCCCCTCGCTCTGCTTCCCCCTTTTCTCTCCATCTCCTCATATCCTCTTTATTCCTCGTTTTTCATCTCCTTCCTCTTCTTCACTTTCACTCTTCCTTTACCTTCTCCTCTGTCCTTCTATCAGCCCATCCCTCTTATCTCCCTATCCTCTCCTTGTCTTCCTTTTCTCCATCTCCTGTTGCTCACCTCATCTTTTTCCTCCTGTCACCTTATCCCATCCTCTTTTGCTCTCTTCCTCGTTCCTTACGTCTCAGTTCTGTCTTCTCTTCCTCTCTTTTCCACTCATTCTTCCTCTTCTTCTCTCCTCTTCCTTCTCCCTCTCATCATGCTCTCCTCTCCATTGAAGTAATCGTCACTGAGAGCTATGTTGATGTTGAGGCTTATATAAAACTCCTCTGCGAGGGGATGAGATCAGAGCAGCCAGGCGGCGAGAACAGACTATCCGACACATTGCGCTTAACGTGCACCAAATGAAATAAACAGCGTCTACCCATCCGCCGCTGCTGCCGCTGCAGCCGATCGGCTCATGCAGAAAGAGTCTGGTAAAATCCCTCCTCCTTCTTCCCTCCAGACATTGTTCACCATTGAGTTTGTGATTCGTCACATGCCGCAGCATCCCCGTATAAACATCATTTATGTGGTATACAACCATGCCAAGGTCAAAATCGGGTACTGACCCTTTACCTCATTAAAAAAAAAAGGGATCCAGTCACAGGAGAGAGGTAAGTGACAGGAAAGTCGTAGCTGTTCTCTCTGAGCTTGTTATGTCTAAGTGCAACACGGCTGATTGGTGTTTAGGGCCGAGGAGGCGGCGAAAGGGCAGCGACAGCCTCCAGCGTGCAAAGACATAATTGCCGTCGAAATGTGTGCGCATGGCGTACGTGAGGATTTTGGCCCTCTTTCCCAAAATTAACTCAATTAGGCTTAATTCTGAAAATGACACCAAGCGGCAGACTTTTTTTTTTTTTTTTTCTCTCGCATGTGTCACAGCCACTTTTTTTAGTAGTAATGATGAAGAAGAACTGTTTGTCTCATTTGAAAGTACGGTCGCAGCGTGTGTTGCTTGGTGCCAGAGACTAATTGCTAGCTCATGGCAGCAGCTCTCCGCTTGATTCAGCTCTGTATGTCTGGTAATTTCAGCTCGTCATCACCATTCAGGCAACAACGGCCCTCTGCATCCCTTTCTCGAGGCCTCACTGGCTGTTTTTTTTTTGTCTTCTTTTCAAAAATTCACAGCTACCTCAGGAAGTTTAATTACGCTTTCTTTGCATTCACTTTCTATTTGTCAAACAAACGGCAGAGAATAGATTCCTCACGCGCATTCAGTCGAGCAAAATGCATAGCCACACACACGCACACACACACACACACTCACACACTGCATGCTGAGGCCCCGGATAGGCTAATCATGGCTCACTTGCGGTATGCTTGATGAGGTGTGTGTTACATGTGTGGGTGGGTTCATGCACTCTTTCGACTATGTAGTTAAAGTGTGAACGTGTGTGTGTTTTTTTTTTTTTCTTTTCCCCGCTTGGACAAATGTGCGTGCAATTTCCTGGCATCTAATTGACAGGAAGCGGAACAGTTGGTTGGAGTAGAGACACTTTTTTTGATGCGGATGTCTAACAGTAGATTAGACACTCCTGCCTATTCAGCATGGAAGTGTCATTCCTTCATTGTCAGCACCCCCCTGCGTCTTTCTTCCTCCTTTCCGTGACATCTTCTTTTTGTTTTACCGTTTCCATCACCTCATTTGTTGGCATACCTGTTTCTGCTAATGAGCGGTGTTTAGACGAATGGAGAACTTTCTTCTCATCCCATTCTTTGCTTCCCTTTTCTTCTCTCTCCGACTCTGTTTTGGGAGCGATCCAACAAGCCTCTTGCGCCTTTTGGTTCATCTGCCACCGGTATTCTCCAGTTTAATGATCCACTCTGGGACTGAGGCTTCTAAAAGTGCTAAAAAACATTAGTGAAGCTGCGGGGCTCCTGGGCCTGTCGCCGTCTGATTGTACCCGAGCTTGAGTGTCATCTGAGACTTACTGGTATCAGGTGAGCGGCATCAACTCTTGTACTAGTGGCATTAGATTAACAATCGCATGGGGAAGCTGTCTGACTGAGGAGGGAGATGGAGAGAAGGGGGAAAAAAAGAAACCAGTTGGTGGAAGAAGCAGAGAGAGCTTGAAAAAGCTTTTTTCTTAAGTCAGGAACTAAATACTGTTGTGAAAAATATACTGGAAGCAAGTAAAATCAGTCAATGAGGAGGACTTGGACTAGTATACATTAGTATTCTGAATATATCTAAATATATAGGTTGGGTTAGACCCCTTTTGCCTTCAGGCCCAGATTCAACAAGGTGTTGGGAGCATTCCTCAGGGATCCTAGTCCATGCTGACTTGAGACCAATGTCTGTTGTGGAGATTTTTTTTGGAGCACATTCATGCCACACATCACCCCCAGAGGTCTATAACTGTTTGAAATCTAGCCTGTAGTGAAGTCCCTGTGATGTGCCTGGGACAGTCTTTCTTTCTGTGGGAAGTTTCCATTTGATGGCACAGTGTGGAAACTGGTAATGACGGGGAATACTTGGTCAGCACCAATATTTAGGCACCCTATGAAGGTCAGATGCATCGTCAATGCCTAATGTGGCCAAGAAAAGATCCAATTAACTTAACACCTCCTGCCATTGAGTTGAAAATTCATCTCCATGTACAGAAACTATGCATCTCAGTCCATCTATTGACTATCATCTACCCACGTTGGTCGGTTTGTCCATAAAAGCAAGATATCTTGACAGCTACTGGACAGATGAGATTTGGTATGAATATTCATGGTTCCCAAAAGGATTATTCTGACTGATTTTGGAGACCCTTTGACATTTCCTCGGGAATCACCATTCCCTTGATCAAAACATCACATCATCAAAAGTATTACCTCCATTTTCATCATTTGATCTAGACGTCTATGTTCTCTTAACGTCTTTGGGGACCTCCTAAACCTTTTTTTCTTCGTACCACTATCAAAGCAACCTTTCCACTTCATGACAGAGCAGAGGTTGTTTTTAAAATTTATTGAGCCCCTTTAGAGGACGAGCCTTTTTTCATTCAGCTTTTCTTTAGTGCTACCCCTAGGACAAAAAGTCAACCTTGCATTCTTTAAAAAAATAATACACATTGCCATGAGATTTGCTGAGTAGCACATTCATGCCCCCAGGGAGAAAAATCCATAGTGGTACTCTCAGGACAAACTTGGACATACTTTGCAGTATAAACAATGAATGTCTTGTCAATCACAACGTAGCCACACCCTAAAGTATTATCATCTATTTTACTGTAAATGGAATCATAGTTTACTCAATGAACATGAAACTAACGATTGGGCCCATAAACTCATTATGAAACTGTTTACAACAGTGATAAATCGAGTAAGAACTCGGGTCATTTCGCCTTCAGGTTGAATACAATCAGACTTCTTTTTAGAGTCAGTAGAGCTATAAGAAAGGAACAACACTGAGTTCACCTTTCACAGACCTCGAAACACTGTCCACTTATATATAATAGTGCCAACACGTGATAATACTGACTCTGAATACTGACTCTGTTCATTGGTTGGATGTAAAGTAAACCCAAAAAGAAGGTTCTGAAGGAGGCCCAAATATCGAGAAGGCGACATACGTCCTTGTTAGCCCAGGTTAGACCTCGATTCTCGGGCTAGCTGCTAGTGGAGGTTGATTTTGTTGAGCCGCATCGCATCGCACCTTGTTGTTGGGTTGGATCGAGCTGGAATCACGTTCCAACCACAAATGAACCTCTTCAGAATTAGTTTGTGACCAGACCAAGTCTCTTCTGAAAGGTCTTGCGGTGCAGTTGTTTCGATCTCCACCCGACTAAGGTTGCTATGTTCAGATCTGCTCAAGGAGAAAACGACCACTGTGTGCGTGTTATGATATTAAATATCATTTCTTCACTTGTCAATGAAGCCAATGAAAGCTGTATACGTACAGTGTTCATTGGCCATACTAATACTACACATAAATATTCGGGTGTAGTGATATCAGACAGTTAGCTTGACTTTCTGCAACAGAGCAGGCAGCTGTACTTTAGAATGAGTGGTAACGTGTGAAAGAACAGACTGTTTTGCCCCTGAGGACTATTTTCAATGGATCTGTTGAGTTCCTGAGAGGACTGTCATATGTGTGTATGTGTGTGTATGTGTGTATATGTGTGTGTATGTGTGTGTGTGTGCATGCTCACAGACGGGGACTAGTGGATGTGTGAGGCAGTGTGTGTTGTGTAGGTGGAACCTTCTGGAGTGTTGGAGGAAAACCCATAGGAGGCGATGGTATGACTGGTCTGTAAGCAACAGGCAACTGTGCCTCCCTGGACTTATTCATCCTCACCAATAATTTCATTTAAATGTTGTTTCCGTTGTTTTGTTCTCTGCTACTTTCTGTCTTCTCTTGTTTGCCTTCCCTCCAACTTAATCTCCACCTTAACCACCTTTAGTCAATTTCCTTTTCTTTCCATCAGTATTTACCTTGCTACTTCCATACCTCCTTTTTAATCCTTCCCTAACTCTGTGTCCTTTTCCATTTTCTGTCCACTCCACCTTTTCACTTTCTCTCCAATCTACCAATCCTTGCCTTCTGTGTGAAACAATGGAAAATCAAAAAGTTTGATTAATGAAGTAGTCGGGGAAAGAATGGTAAATTTGGCCTCAGGGTGGAGCCAGAGGAAAGATAATTAATTCAAATAATAAAAAATAAAGTTTATTGCAAGATAGTGGCCAGGCCCAGACCCAGCTCGTCAGGGTGTACAGTACACTGTACATTTCAGCTGTGAAATCCACAGTAATTTACCGCGTACTGTAAACCATTTCACAGTAGTATACTGTGTATTCAGTCAAAAACTACAGTAATTATAGAGTTACTGTAAAATTACAGTAACCAATGATGTACTGTAGAAAATTACAGTCACCTCTTTCTTCTGTCAAGGCAGGAAACAACAGAAAACGACCAATCAATGAGCAGGACTGCTTTACATCAGCACTGGCTTTTGGATAATCCAAAAATGCTCAAAA
Source organism: Sciaenops ocellatus (assembly GCA_033000465.1). NCBI lineage: Eukaryota > Metazoa > Chordata > Actinopteri > Sciaenidae > Sciaenops > Sciaenops ocellatus. The sequence continues at coordinate 19,107,383 of CP136889.1, forward strand.
ACGTGGAACGCGATCGGAGCTGAGCCGGGCTGAATGATGCCTGTGACGGCACCCACCTGTCAATCAACGCAGCAACGCTCTTATTCACCCTCAGTACAGTTGTCATGAACGGGGAAATTAGCTATAGAGACCAAAACTGTTTTTTGTACCAGGCTGTAAACATGTTTATTTCTGCTGTGAAGTTGGACATTTTAACATGGGGACTTATGGAGACTGACTCACTTCTGGAGCCAGCCTCCAGTGGACGTTTGAGGAACTGCAGTTTTTGGCTTCATTTGCTTGATTTTTGAAGCTGAAGCACCTCGATGACTCTTCATTCATCTAGTTATAGTTAAAGTTGAATTGCACAATAAATAGTGACACTGTGACATAAAATACAGATACCATAGTAGATTTTATAGCATATTTTTTGTATGGGAAGACAAGAGTCCACGCTGGTTTTCACTGTGCAGACACAGCATGAGGTCACAGCCTCCACTAGCTCTGTCTACGCAGCAGCATGTCCATGCGTAGCTCCTAAAGATTTCACTTTTTCCAGCTTTCCTGCCATTCTTTCTGCCTCCTCCCTCCCCTGCTGTCATGTTTTGTATGTCTGAGTGTGTATATATATGCGCGTGTGTGTGTGTGTCTGCATGTGCACGTATTCTGCAGTAGCAGGCAGGCACGCAGGCAGATGTCTGACAATATTCTGACGTTCAGTCCTGCTGTCTGCCTGTATGACTCAAGGATAGTCCACACACACACACACACACACACACACACGAATACACACACACACACACACACACTGGTGCTTGTTCCCAGTCCCACCGGGCCTAATTGGCCCAGCCTGCTTAGTACAGCACTATTATTCAGCACTTCTGACAAAAAATATTCTGTATGTGTGTGTGTGTGTGTGTGTGTGTGTGTGTGTGCGCGCGCACGGTAAAGCTTCCCAGTGACACTTAAAGAAGTCCCTCGAGAGCTTCATGTCGTCTCATGCTCTGACACATCTGTCGCTAGCTGAGGAAAGAACACCTTTCTGGGTTTCACACAAGTCCAGAGAATTTCACACACCCACACCGAACTGAAAGAAGAAAAAATAGGAAAGATACGGAGAAAGAAAGTTTTTTTTTTAACGCCCATCACAAGCTCACACCGCACAGCCGTGATTATGTTTTCCTCAGACGACTTATCAAAAATAATTCTTCACTCTCCTTCCCTTTCCAGCCTCCAGATTGATTGCTTTGCCTTCCCTCAATAACAAACTAAAACCACAGTGTGTTTGGCTCGGCGCCAGGCTACCAGAGCAGCGGCCCCCTGCTAGAAAGAAATCAGGACCGTGAGCGTCGATGGCGGTGTGTTCTCCCCCCTCCGATCCTTCCCTTCACACGCTGACTCCCGACTCCCCTCCACTCCCTTCTTGTCTCTCCACCCCCAATCATTACTCCAATCAGCCGCCCAGCACTGCGGAATGATAATTCCACTTCCTGTGGCGATTCATTGCGTTAGTCATCAGGGCAGTTTTGTTTAAAATAACGCTCTCACCTGCCTTCATTTGCTGGGGCGCACGCCGCTGCCGCCACCGATCCAGGGGGGCTTGAGCCATCAACTGTAGAAAATACTGTATTAAGAGTGTGTTTGACATCTGTGAGTAGCCATCAGGTAAATGAGATATTTATATCCTCGCCTGAAGGTGCTTGAATCAGTTTTTGGCCACTCGGGGGCAGAAAAATATTAAAATGAGCCACAAATCTACACATCCAAGGCGACAAACAGCGCCGTTATTCTACATCTGGGGTTCTTCTTTCCATCCAACTCAAGTAAACCCTAAATTCATTCTCCTTTTTACTGCTTGATTCCACCAGGCACGGCTGTGATGCCGGAGCCGTTCTAAACGATGCTTGTGATTTCACCAGAAACTGTAGAAACGTGGGCATGTGGCGGTGGCTACAGGCAAGCAGATAAGAGGATGCACTGGACACGGGAAAAACACGAATGAGTCACGACATAGAAAACACACTGGTACGACTCCGGTAAATCTTTTAAAAGCTCAAAAAGGAATGAAACCTTAAGCCACAGTACGTTACCGACTGCAACGGGTTACAGATACGGGATGGACAGATTAACAGATTAGGCGACCTGCGTAAGCGTCTTACACATCTGCATCCCGCTCCACCTCTGTCACGACCTCACTCGGGATAAATTCTGTCAGGTTCTTATCGAAGGTGGTCGAGCGCCGGCGTCCATCCTTTCTCCCACCCGCAGCACGAACGCTGTGCGCTTTTCGGCGTCCACTTTTATGTCAGATTACTTTTGTTTTATTTTGGCGAGAGTCCAACCTTCTGAACCAGCGGCGTTCAATGCAACATGCTGCCACTCCAACAGCCACACCGTGTCCACTAAACTACATCTTTTTTTCCACGTCTTAACCTCCACAACAGGAACTTTGATTTCACACTGTGTGAAACTTCTTGTTTTGTAGCCTTCCTGTCCACATTTGCCATGACCACTTGTCTTCGTGCAGGCAGTGTTGGGGAAGTTTCACTGACTTATAGGGAACGATGGATGTCACAGCTCATAAAGGTGTCACACATGTCAAGTTGATTGAGATTTATAAAAGAAAACCAGCACAGGATGTTTGTTTGTTAGAAATGTTTCTGCATTTCATTTGTACGGCGCCTGAATCCCATGCACACTTTTAGAAATGGGGGACCAGGTCACCTGTTTCCCTCATCTGCCCTGCAGTAACCCCTTTCCCACCTTTCCTATCACCTGATCACCTGCCCCACCCACCTGCTCACCTGTGCTCATTTTCCCTCATTAGTCTGCACTATATAACGGCCCTTTTCCATACACTCTTGGTCCAGTCCAATAGTCTATTTTGCTGAGGAAAGTTCCTAACTGAGTGAAATGACCCTGAAGTATTATGTATGTTAAGGAAAGGAGCTTCAGTGCTTCCTTTCTTATCTCCTTGGGATAGGATACACCGGACCATCCTTTATGAAAGGAAAGGCTGTAATGCCATCCCAAATTGAGGCATCGTTCGGTGAATTTATTTAAAAAGTGTGATGCAGACTGCAGCAGAGAGAGCAGTCGGATTCTCTAAACACCGCGGTCATCTTCTCTTAACTCCTTATGAACTCTCCTTCACATCTTTCCTTATGACATTTTACTTGGGTAAAGGAAAGGTGGTTAGTGTTTGTTTTGTTTTGTTATTCAACTGTACCTTTGTGTCAGATTGTGTCAGACATGTTTCTTTGTGTCTTTGCATCAGAGCCACCTGAACCTAACCCTGATCCCTACTCTGACCCTGTATCTCCGCCCGCCCACCTGCCTGACAGTAAGTCTATATATATATACCTTCTCTTTGGCAATAAGTCATTGAACTGCTGCCCCACACTCACACCTTCAAGACAAATAATGACACATTCATTCAAAAAACATGTGGATTGTAGCTATAGCTACATCCCTGGCTTTTTTTCCTTTACACCGGGGGAATGTAAGTACTACTACAGCGTTTGCGTCTATGCACTCAAAAGGACAAATGTGCACGTCTGTTATTATAGGAGAGAAACAGAAAAAGTTCAGTCAACAGTCACAACAGCAGTTGGTGTGAAAATAAAAGTGCTGTCACAAGCGCTAAATGCTCCTTCTCCTTACCGGCGACGCTCTCTTTAAGACTTTGATGAAGTTTTTTTCCTCTTGTTTGGTTCTCCATCTGCTTGGCTTGTACAACTGCACAACGCTTTGAGTTTCTCTCCCTATTTCGCCTCCCCGTTCGTACGTCCCGATTTATTTTTCTGTCTTTCTTTTTTCTCGTCGTTATGTTTTCTGTCTTAAAGCAGGCGCACCAAGGCAAGCAATACACCATGTTTGAATGTGTTCTGACACCTCGTCTTCACAAGGTCTGATTTCCCAGGGGAAAATGGGCGTTTGGCATGTTTACATTTTGTTCCCATTTCTGTGTTGCATCAAAAACCCTCCACCGTCTTACCTTCCCTTTCCCACTGCGCTGCAAACTAGACATTCGCTGAGGGAAAACAGAACGCTGACCTGTCTCTTACACCTAAAGAGGAAGGGAGCAGACAAACAAGAATTGCCTTGGGAGACAACAGAAACCCCAATCCACCCACCGGAGTGTAAGGCCACGGCGTGTGTGTTTAGGAGCATGCATGAGTGTTTGCTCGAGCGATTTCTATTCCTTGCGATGCAAGCATGTTCTTAACTTGCACAGAAGATGGATGCCTTCGGCGCTTCAACGTGCCATTCGAGGTTACGAGAAGTGAAAGCTTAAAAACTTTCCAAAGTTCATCTCCGGGGGCCATTACAGCTGAATCCTTGGGGATAGTTTTTGGAGGTAATGGTCTACAACTTTACCATCCATCTGACAAGTAAAATGGTTGGGGGGGGCGAGGGGAGTAGAACGTGGTACATCGGCCTCAAACATCAATTGCGGCCTTGTCTTGGGTTGTGATGTCAATCGGGTAGCTGAGATGGAAGGTGAAGCCCTGACAAGAAAAACAGACTCTTGACATGCTCTTCTTACTCAATGTGTAATTTTTGACAGGGTGCAACATTTTAACAAGCTAACTGAGTCTTTCCTCATCCACTTGTCCAAATAAGATCTTTTTTTTAACTTTCAAGGTATTATTCATGCTTTTAACTGTTCTGTTTTAGTCCTTGATTGCAAGTCTCCAGTTGCTTCCTTGAAGAATTTTGATTAAAATCAGTCAAAGGTCAGTGATGTTAACACTGGCCTCCGTTCATTAGCGCCAAGTGAAGTGTGTCATTGATTTTCTCACTGATCCGACCATGGAGCGCCAATTTAGTGATCAGAGAATATGATCCTGATATTGTGATATCTTATACTTTTGAATTTGACAGCAGGAGTAGGGCTTCAAGGTCCAAGATTTGCAAGCTGGTGACTGACTGCCCTGTAAAACATTTGTTCTCGGACATATCTGGGTCTTGTTCATTCTAAGCCAGTAACCATGGTTCTGTGACGTTTACATGAGAAGTTACAAAGCAAATCTCTACAAACATATCTGTATAGCACTCTGGTTTCAGTGTGTAGTCCAAATAGAATTTAACCAGTCATGTTTAAGCAGGCTGTGCTCTCAACAGCCCATATAGGGGGCAAAAGAGGAAGAACGCATTGACCCGAAATGCAACCTTGGATCGGCTATCGTCTGAAGCCTTTCAACTTTTTTATAAGCAGCATCATTCATATGCGGATAACACTGGAAGCCCTGAAATATTGTCCGTTGCCTGCAGAGGCAGATCAGAATCAGAATCGTGGATGGGCTCTTAATTCTGCATAACTTTAAGCCTTAATATAATCTGAACAGGTGAGTTGTATAAAAATTCACCCTCAGTACAGTTGTCATGAACGGGGAAATTAGCTATAGAGACCAAAACTGTTTTTTGTACCAGGCTGTAAACATGTTTATTTCTGCTGTGAAGTTGGACATTTTAACATGGGGACTTATGGAGACTGACTCACTTCTGGAGCCAGCCTCAAGTGGACGTTTAAGGAACTGCAGTTTTTGGCTTCATTCGCTTGATTTTAAAGCTTGAGCACCTCGATTCTTCAATTGTGAAGCATTAAATAAGCATACATGAAAAGATATGTAAGAGTCCAAAACTGCTACTGCAGAAAGGAAGGAAAGGGGTTAAGAACAGATTAGGTCGTCGGCGTATTGGCAGATATTAGCTTGTTGCAGATATCGTATCATTGTATATGTTGGCAGTAAGTAAGAGGTTGCAGTACAGAAAAGCCAAAACTAGATTTGTGGTCATTTGTATTTTTATTGGCCAATATGTGGTTATCTCATTTTAACAATTCAATACCAAATACGTCAGATATCTTTATCGGTTTCATGAACCCAGTATCGTAGTGCCATAGTGTCACATATATTTGTGCTGAAATGATTAGCTGAACAGAAAATTGATTTATATCAGTGCTATTTGTTGGTTATTGGGGGGGAAAAAGCCAAATAATGACGAATTTTCAGCTTCTTAAATGTGTTTGTTGCTTTGTTTCTTTTATGTCATTGTAAATCTTTCAGTTTTAGACAAAAGCGATATAATAATATAATGATATAATCAAAATAATTTTGATTTGATTATATTTTGATATAATCAAAATAATCTCTGTGAGCTCTCTGAATATGTGGTAGACATTTCATCGTCTAAATTATCGATTCATCATGAAATATTTGAGGTTAATTGGCATTTAAATGAATTAATTGCACCTGATTTTATGCTTTTACGTTCCACGTTTTCAACATAAAGTTAACTGGCTCTGGCTCTTTCTGTCACTTTCATGCGTTTCTCATATCTCTGCCTCGGTCTAATGTCTCCTGTCTTTTGCTGCCATCCTCTCTCAAGATATTTTGATATTTCTCCCTCTCTTCCATCAGGGGTCTTCAAACTGACAGGTACATGTGAATGGTATGGCTGGAATTAGCCTGTATCGTTTGCATTGGTCTGAAGGTGAACGTCTCACCCAAAGTACATAGTATATGTATGAATATACAATATATATATATATGTGTGTGTGTGTGTCAAGTGGAGCGAAGCCATGGAGAAATGGGCTGCTCGCTGTCAGTCTGATCGGACTTCAGGATTGGTTGATCAGTGGTCTGGAAGCTTGGATGTTACACAGCACAGTTCATGTGGAGGAGATCTTTAACCTCAGCATGTGTACGTGACCCCTGTGTGTGTGTGTGTGTGTGTGTGTGTGTGTGTGTGTGTGTGTGTCCTTCATCCTCAGTCTTTAACCTCATCTCAGTTCTTCACTCTCTCTGGCTCTAGGTGCATCTGTCTCTTTCTCTCTGTTAGTTTTGTCTCTCAGGCCCGGCTCATGCGGGATCTCGAAGGCCAAATATTTGCTTTTTAAGCCGCCAGTCATGAAATTATACCACTTCTGAATATCTTTGACCATTTTGTTGTTTCCCTCAGATATTCAGTCTTTCAAAGCAGCAGAGAGAAGCACAAAGAGCGATGGACAGTGAACACCAAACAACAGGACTGATAATTAGTCTGTTCATGTCACAATCAAGGTGTTAAAGAGTCCCATAGACCAGAGGTAGCAAACCTGGCGGCTGGGACCTACCAACATGACTTTTCTCTCGTTCTTGTGGTGTAACCATCTATGAAGGACAAATCTTTAATCGAACTACTCTCAACTCTCAGGGTGTAAATCAGAACTTTCATCTTGAAACTACATTGCATCGATTTTTTTTTTTTTTTTTTTGGACAACGATTTGATATTTGCAGACAAAGTATGCAACGATACGATTTTGATTCAGTTCAGGGGCCTGCGATCGACATGAGATGACCGGGATAGCTGAGTGTAACGTCTGTTTTGACAGGCGCAAATATAAGCGGTCAGTAACATGTTTGAATAGCAATAGTCAGGTAGAGTCATATCCCGCACTTCGGTGATGGTGGCAAGGAAAAACTTCGTTTTAACAGGCCGACACCTTGAGAAAAAACCCAGCACCAGCACACTATGCTCCTGATCTCATGTCGAAACACCGATGAGGGTGAGGGGGAAAAAAACAGACTTCCTGGAGGAACAAGTTGTTTCCGCAATGAACTTCAGCCATCGGAAACAGTGATTGCATCTTCATAAAAACAGATACGGTGACAGGTAACGAACGTTAGCGGACGTTAGTTGCTTGGACGTAAATGGACAAACCTGCCACGTGCGAAAACTGTCTTGAGGATCATCTTAAAAACGATGATTTTTCCTTTTTTGTCACTTTACGTCGATGATATTGTGTTATTGATTATGGAATTAATCCATCTTAACGCATGTCTACGTAGAACCTGTAACCAGCAGGCAATGATTTGCTGAGAGGGGCCTCGAGCTAAAACAACCATTGGTAGAAAAAGTACTTGAAATGTTCAAATTATTCATAAAAGTCCACGCACATTTGCTATACAACGTACTACACATTCAAAATAAACCTTTGCAGTGACAAAGAATTGATCTTTGTTTCATTGTAGGGTGAAAACCTTCTGTTTTCTTCAGAGTAGATAAAGACAGAAGAAATAGTTCTGAGGTCAAGAAGGAAGGAACAGAGAAGGACAGATGGAAGAAAAGAAGGAAGGCAGATGAAGAAGCAGACGTGAAGCTTTCACTTCTGGAGGGCACCAACTGACAAATGAGGTTGGCGTCAGATCAGGAAACACTCCTGTACGAGCTGTTTCGGAGGGCAGTGACAGATAACCTGTTTTGTGGTTTAGGCTTGAGGTCTGAAAGCGCCTCACGTTAACTGCTGTGCTTGTGTAAATACACGTTTTCTTACCATCATCTACCAGACAGCGTAGGATCGATCGCGCTGATCGATGAAAGTACATCTTGTCTGTCATTTCGGAGGCTGGACAGCACTGACAGCATGATGAGTTTACAATAAAAAGCCAATATCAGACTGATATATTGACAAACTGGATATTACCTTCCCTCCGTCGGTCCCTTTTCTTTCTCCCACCAGCGATAAAATGCTCTCCCCCCTCTCATTAGCCCTTTATTTCTGCGGATTTATTTCATTCCTCCTCTGCCTTCCTTCCTTCTCTCTGTCACCCCCTCTAATTTGAAGTGCAATAGTTTCCCTCTGGCATGAAAATATTGCGTCATTCATCATGTCTCTCTAATTCGTCTTAGATATCCTCCACCCCTCCACCTCTAACCCTCCCTCCACCACCTCCTCCTCCTGCTGCTCCTCCTCCGATCACCCACCAGCCCCGCTGCACCACTTAGCTGTGATATTGCCCAGAGTCGACGAATACAAGGCGAGTCACATCCATCCGTGCCGTGATTTTTGATACATTTGAACAGACATACAGTTCAGGAATGTGCTATCACTCGCTCTCTCGCCGCCGTCTGGGCCGGTCTCATTGCGAAGGCGATGGGTGCGGGCCATTTTTGCGGCTCAGTGATCAGTGCTAAGCTGTTTGCCGCGGTGACTGGCCAGAGGTGTATTGGGCTAAATTGAACCGGCTGCTGATTAGATGGCTACCTATCGATAAGGCCCGAGTGGAATTTCAGCCGCGGCTTGTGTGTCCCGGAGAGTCCAAAAAGAAAAAAAAAAAAAATGTAGCTGCTGGGCTCACAGCTCGAGTCAGTTTGCTGAGAAAATATTGTAGATGATTGTAAAGACGGGGGCCTCGACAAAGTTTTACGAGCACTCCCGTCCGCTCAGACTCCCTCCACCTCTTCTTCTACTTCTTCACTTCATCGCTACATCGTCTTACTGAAAAGATGTAGCTCATAATTCCTTCAGAGGGGTCAATCCCATCATCATTATGCATAATTCATGATCAAAACTTACCTTCTTCCGTGAACTAATAATCCTCGAGTCGTATTTTGTTGCCTGTCAGCAAATGCTGGACTCATTTTTAGGACTGCAGCTGATGAATATTTGCATTTTTAAGCAATCTGCCTGTTAGAATATGAGCAATTTATTAATCGTGTTTTCAAGTGACATCTTTTAAATTACTTGTTTTGTTCAATCAACAGTCCAAAACCCAAATATGTTTAATTTAGAATGATATAAACCAGACGTAATCAGCAAATCTGCAGCTCTAAGAGGCATTTTTGCTTGAAATGTAATCAATATATTTGTCAATTCATTTTCTGTTGATTGAACAGAGCAGACGCTGGTTTGTTATTGTTTCATTATGATAAATGTCCTTGTGTCTTCAATCAATTTAAGTACCTCTATTCAGCAGGCTGAATAATATAATATCAAACACAGTTTGTTTGAGGCTTTAAACTGAGTTTCATGGTCTAGTAAGTGGACCTTTGGAGATGACATTGTTTAGTCACACAAACTGTTGCCAAGGTTAAAAGCTTCTTGTTAACTTGTAATTCTTTCTATTCTCTGGAAGGCCTTTATTGTGAAACATCTCCAAGTGTTGAGTGGTATAAAAGCAGCATTATGTAAGAGTGAATATGAACACCTGCACATGTATGATTATGTTACTTATGATGAAAAACTAACAGCCAAACATCAACAAGGTCAACAACAGCAGACATAGCAGCCAGCTAATATTACTGACTAGTCCAACAGCAGTCAGCCCAGCTCTGCGTCTGTCTTTCAGCCTTTTTAGCCTCTGCCATTAACCATGTCTGGGCCTGGCTCAGCCCATTCGCTTGGCTCCTGTTCTCGTACAACACTGGCGCAGCTCTCCATAAAAATCTGCCCTGTCCCGAGCCTAAGAAGTTCCTTCGTTACCAGTCTAAGCATCAACACTCGCTCATTGCTCTGAGCACCCAGTCCCGGGTGGTACAGCTAAGCTAACAGCAGCTACATTTCACAGTGGCGTACTTTACTGTCCATCAGGAAACTCCTCAGAAAAAACATTAAAATATGATCCAGTCTCACCAGAAGCCAAACGTCAAGCGACCAGATTTACACTTGTTTGGTGTCCTCCATCGTCCTCCACCATCCTCTTCAGTTTTTTTTGCCTCTGCCGTTAGCCATGTCTGGGCCTGTCTCAGCCCATTCACTTGGCTCTTGTTCTGGCACGACACTGGTGCAGCTCTCCATAAAAATGTGCATCAACACTCACGCATTGCTCTGAGCACCCAGTCCTGGGCGGTACAGCTAAGCTAACAGCAGCTACTCCATAAAATATGATCCAGTTTCACCAGAACCAGTGAAACAGTTGGTGGTGTGAAGAAAAAATAAATAAATAAAAACAAATATATATATATATATATATATATATATATATATATATATATATATATATATATATATATATATATATATAGTGCAAGAACCGACGTACAGGGTGCAATGTGAAGCTGTTAAAGGTACAAAAGTTACATTGTGCTGCTTTAACATCAGAGGATTGATTAATTACTGTATGGCATGATTCTATTGTTATCCCGGCTTTTATTTGCAAGCTTTTTAATAATAAGACTGTTAATAGCTTCTGTAACAAACAGCATGTGAAATGGAATACCCTCGATTTAAAGAGCTGTTGAATAAATATGACAAAGTCAGAGTATTTGAATGCTGGGCACACAGCAGAAAAATAAAGAGCAAAAGCTGTGAGCAATTTCTTTGGAGTATTTTTCATTCTGTGTGTATGAAATCAGGCCATCCAGCGGTGTTTATATTGACGTGTGAGGTTTATCTACAATTCATCTGTCTCAGACGACACTGTGGCTCAGTGCTGTTCCCATTCACAGTTCTTGCTATCATTAGCCATGACAGAATAAAGCTGTATTGAGCGGCGGCCTGCAACTCGCTCTTATTAAATAGTGTGTACGCAGTGTGTGATACTGCTGACAGCAGCGGGTTTAGCAGCCCGGACTGGCCGTTCCGACTGCACGCTGTTATTATTGTGATCGCTATTAAACTCGGTGCAGGTACAATGTGATGTGAAGTTTTGTCCGACTTTATTTGGGCAGGTTTGACTGCTGATGTGTCGTGGCCTTTTGTTTCTTAGTGAGAGTACAGATATTAACTGCAACAACACTCACAGACGTGTGGAGTGTGTCACTGTGACAACGACAATGCAGGCAGTTAATGCTCAACTTAAACTAGAAGCAGAGCTTGGAAGCAAATGAGATAATTACATTCATAATATTAGATAATACAGGTGTCGCCGTATATATTATGTACAATATGCATATTTAACTTAAAGTTTATGTATTCCTTGTCCTAGTAGATAAAGCACATCTGTTCTTAGTAACATGTTGTTAACGGTGGCTCTATTCTAGTCACGTGTCGCAGTAAATTTGACATCGAACCAGGAGCTAAATGGAATCCAACTGCCATTAATTTTATTATTTATACCTGTGATTTTATTACTGTGACATGTCCAGACGTCTTCTGTGAGAGAGGCCTATAAAACATGTCTGGAAATATCTTAAAAATAGCAGGAAGTGACAGGAAATGATGTAAATTCCTTATACAATCATGCCAGGAACTCCAGTTTCTTTCTCTTATTTACACCAAGTGGTTTCTCCTGTGTGCTCTTTTCTCTTTACATTAATCAAATGGAGACATTCTGTGATAATCATTTATATTTCCGTCAAGTGAGAGCTTTTTCAGTGTCACTGGATGCATCTTGGACTCGGTTTTCCAAGCAAATCCTCATGTGGCTGCTCCGGTTTGTGTCTTTGGATTCTTTTTAAGGATGTAGCATCTATAGATAATTGCAGATGATGTAAAGCGATTTTCACTTAACATTTGGACTTTTCATGTGGAGCCACAAAGAGCCAAATGGTGCTTTAAGCAAAACATGGTAATAAAACCGAAATTATCCCAGTTCTTACTAGGCCATGGGGATCATTTCAGGCAGGATGTACTGTAGCAGGTTGTTTACAGCCTGCGCTCTGGTTCCTTCGACCACTGTATTCTGTTTTAGCGGTGTAGCTGCATCCACAGCTCTCAGCAACAATGTTGATTAAATGGTGTTATAACGACCTGTTCTCAACTCGTCAAATACTACTGGTCGATCAATGACCCTGCGCCTTATATTTTGAAATTTTCTAGCATCATGTCTCGACATGCCCCTATAGATTAATGTTTTGATGTAATGTTGAAGTCAGGTGACATGGCGAGAAAGTCCGCATATGGAGGAGGTGGGTTGGATGGATTGTCAACAAGGAGAGGAGGAGCAGAAGTGCGTTCGCGTTGTCGATTATGCATAATGCAGTGAGTGAGTGAGTACCCCGATGGTGCACTCATAATGTTCAAAAAGCTGAATGTGGAACGCTGGACACTTCTTCCCCTTGATGGTCGCCATTTTGGCTACATAACGGAAGAGGAACGACCACCGGCATTGTGAAAACGGTGGCAGAGGAAGCTACTGGAGCTGAAGTGGTTTCAAATATTAAGTTGTACATATATTTTTTATTTTGACAGTCAAATGTTGATGCTAACTCTGTGCCTGGTTGCAATTCGGCAAATAAGAAAAGCGGTAAAATGTTGCGATCATTGATTCCGTTAAGTTCCCTAAAGCAGTACTCAAATTGAGATGCTACCCTGCCGCAATTAGTGCTCTACGCCAGAAAGTACATAGTGTACAGAGTTCACTACGTAGAGGTGTGCTAATGGAAGTATACAAATTAAATCAGAGCGCAAAAGTAAACATTAACCTACGCTATGCTAAGTCAACTTAAGCAATGTACTTAAGTTATGTTAGGTACGCATCGTAACTCGCAATCTTTTCTTCAACTTGAGCGAGTAGTTTTTGTGCCAAAACCTAATCAAAGTGCAACTGTTCCACAGCGAGCTAAGCTTTGTTTCAAAGAGTCGAAGCAGACTTTGCATTTTTATTATTGCTAACTTGACCGCAGAGCCCTACGAGTCCAGAAATGATGGTTGCAAGTGATGCATATTTTGAAGTGTAGGGGCTCTGATCAAGCAGTATTTGATGAGTTGGGAGTAATAGCATGTTATAACTGGCTCATAATTACCTCAATTAAACTGACAAGTTGTTAAAAAAAAAGTCATTTTCCTTTAACCAAAATTGCCAACACTTTAATCCAACTCTGCCCAGGCTGCAGACTTTTGTTATGCTAAAGCAGACTTGTGTATCTACTTGGATGAATCATCACAGTATTCATTTAAGGAAGTGGAAGGCGAACTATCCGACCACACTGTGTGACAGTCCTTTTTATCGACGCATTAGCGTTAGGGGCTCGGCCTCGGGGGCTCCGGCAAGCTGGCAGCTTGTCAGAGAGAAGTGCTCAGCCACACAAGGGTCAGTTTAAAGATGCAGCTTGTTTTAAACCACACAGGAGCACTCCAGAATAAGTTTTAGCCGTCCACACAGAGCATAACTTTGTTGGCCCTCGCGTCGCTTTCTATTCCTCTCATCCATCTTTGCATTAAAGAGCATTTAGATTTCCTCAATGGCAGTATTCATGTTTGTAACACATTTCTCATGCCAACGCTGATGCCTTGTTTTCAAACTCTCGACGGAAATATAAAAAGCCCGTCCGTCCTGTAATGGCATGTGTTAGTCTAATCACAAGAAGTAGTAACGCTGATGGAGTCTAGTGGGTTGTTCGGCTTGTGTGGGAGAGTGACACTGTTAGCTTAGCGCGGCTATTTCAGGGCCCTTCCATGCTAAACCATCAGCACCCACACACACACACACACACACACACGAGTACCGGCACTCACATGCAAAAGCCTGAGTGTTGAACTCCATTAATACACAGATGCATGCAGAAGCCTCGCTCTGTGTTTTAGTGTGTGGAGCTTTTGTAGCTTTGACTTGCTTTGTTCGTGGAGACAAAAAAAAAAATTAGCAGCAAGCCGACTTTCCTCTTTCCTGTTGCTTTTGATTAATATCAAAGCCCTAGTTTAAGTATTTTATTATAATTCTGATCCACTGTACTGATCACAAAGTTGGAAATTGAGAAGTTCTTCTTTTTGCATATAAATCTCTAAACATTCACGCAAACACTATGAGAGCATGAAAGGACAAAAACAGACTTTAATTAATTGCTCTTTGCAACGTCTCATGTCTCTCCTGTCTTTCTATCTCGCCCACTCGCCTCCTTACATCGCTGCTGGTCTCACTCCAGTGCATCAATGGAAACGTGACGCCTCTGACAGGAATACTTGTAATTATCCTCCCACACGCCTGTCTCTCGAATGTGATTGGACGGCGGGTCCCTTTTCGTTGCGCTAGCCACCGCCCACGGCAGATCTGTCAATCTCCTGCGACCCCCCTCCTGTCCCCCACCACCACCACCACAATCAGTCCTAAGCGCTTCAGCGGGCACCTCCCACCTGGGAGCCCCCGTCTCGCATTAAATGCAGTTTAGGTGAGCCGACAGGTGAAGCGCACACACGTGTACTGTATGCACAAATAGATACACAGCACAGCCTGGCAGTGACGCACATTCAGACACAAAGGTGAGTAATTCTTATCACTCATCAGTCAGGCGCTCTCACACACCGGCAGCGTGGTGGACCGCAGAAGCACTGCACCTTTATTTTACCTGTTTACTTTTTGCAAGTGCAACTTACATGTGCAATTATTATTTTTTTAGTCCAGTTAATTCTGTACATTTCTATATATTTGGTAGTAACTTCTCAAATGTGAACACTTCCAGACTTTTTCCACTTATTGTTTACATGCTCTTATTCTGAAAAAGACAATAGTCCTACTAAGTTGTTCACATGGCTAATGAAAATGAATATTCCACTAATATTCCTGTCCTTTCATGCAGATTAATGTAATGATATGCCCCCTACTGCTGTAGAATACATATCATATCCAAAGCATGCTGCAAAACCTGCTGATATCTTGTTGAAGTCTTTAATCATGCACAAGTGGTTGTGTTTGTCCTTCTGAGGTGAGTTTCTTTAGGGCGTGCATCTTGATCCCAACCTTACAAACTGTTGGGTTGTTGTTCTGTAAACAGGCAAGAGGCCGTGTGTTGTATACATGTACAAAGACTCCTCCTAAAACCAGAATAATATTATCATGTCCCACATTTTTGGAAAGTACTACACTCCGAATAAGGTCTAATTAGGAATATCCGAATGGAATATGCTGTTTACATGACCTGTGTCAAATTTGGAATATTGGCGTGTTTGGAATAATAGTGCAAAACTAGCGTACATTTGAATGTAGTTATTTTGTTTCAAGAATACTTTGGTCTCTTGTAATTTGTTGAAGATTTAATATTGGTAGTAACGACTACCTACCATTGATTGATTGACGAATATCATCATTTGTAGAGCTATAGCAGACTTGACTAAATGTGCCAAGAATATTACTTAATCTGATGCATATGTTGAAGATGGGAAGATGTTTATTGAGAAAGGACAAGGTGGAAGTAGGAATTCGCTCATACATTGTGGACGTGCAGGACAGTATGTGTTTTAGACCATTAGACCACAGTGCATTGAAACTGCAGTATTACCACGTTCAGTAATTCAATATGAAACCTAATGTTTCACATTTTATTCACATTTCATATCAAATCTTTGACTTTGGCTTCACTTGCTTTAATACTTCTACATCAGCTGTCCCACATTTGACGAGATGCAGTTTGACAGCACCATGTAAACAAGCCTAAGTATTATTATTTACTACTTCTTTTTCTGATATTATTCATGTTGTATGTTGAGTGTAAAAGTCTAGAAAGAATCATTCAAAGCTTTTTTTTCAGCTAACATCAAATCTTATCTGGAGAAATCGTGTTTTGACATAATGTGGTCTGAAAAACACGTACCACTGAAGGACAAAATGCACCCAGGAATTCAAGATACAGAGTTATAGGGAAATGATTCTTTTCAATCGTTGGGCTGATTATCTTTAGTGTTCTTTCAAGTCTAAAACATGCAACTGTCAACAAGCTGAGCAGTTCAACTCTGACCCAACGCAAAATGTCACTAATTGTCCTCCCTACAATAACTGCTTTAAACTGCGCCGCGAAGAAAAGCCGCAACCTTGAGCGTTTGTCATGACTGCAGCGACTGAAAGATCACAGATTCTTTGTTCGTCTGATGAATTCATTTCCACAGCTCATGGTAAATGGCCAGGCATGTTAATTAAAGCCTTGTTGATGCTCTTGAACTTATTACCTAGCTTCTTGCTAATGAGCGAAACGATGCCAAATTCTTAACAAATGAAAGCTGGAGAGAAAACAAGCTTTATCTAGGAAGAGACCGGAGGTATATATAAAAAAAAAAAAACCCTCACTTACAGCTCTTTCACTACTTCACCTTTACTGAGAAATAACTCCTTTTCTTCCCCGCTGCCCATATCTGCGCTGTAATGGCAAGTAATTTAAGGGAAATTAACATTTTGACATGCTCCTCAGGGGTTGAGGAAAAGTGGAGAGGAGAGGATAAGAGAAAAGAGGGGGGGGGGGAGGAGGGAGTATGGAAAGGAGACAGAAAAAGAGGATGAATTAGTATTTAATTCAGTATGGTTGAATCTTTGGTCAAAGGGTTAAGTGCGGTTGAGTCAAACTGTCGTCTGCAGTCCTATTGGCCGAGAACCGTCTTAACTGTCTAATGGATTTCAGAACCAGCAGGGAGCGCCAAGACAGATGGTGCACAGACAGAAGACATCATGACCACTAAACATTGAGAACAGATCATTTAAAAAAAAAAAAATAGATATTCAAGTTTGATTTCTGTCCAGATCAACTTAGGAACATCTTGACTAGACTCTTAAATGTCCACCATTCGTCATACCAAGCACATGTCACGCTCTATGGCCAACCGTCCAAGATTTAGGAGTGTGAACCTAATATGTAAATGTGGGTGTAATGGGCCACAAAACTGCATCTGACAAAATATTGGAATCTCTGTGGGTTTTTTTTTTTTCTTCACATTTTTATTTTATGAATTTGTTTTTACGAGCCAGTTCTGTTGCTTGGCGCATTGTTGTTTGGCATTAGCATGCAGTAGTTTTAGAAAGTCTTGGTCCAGACATGTAAGCCTCATATTGGATATCAGCCTACTGAATCATCACTACATAGCCTCCATGCCACTGAAACAGGCTACTGAAGTTAAGTGAGGCGATTTGGTTCACCATTACAAACATGAAAGGTGCTTGTTTTAATTTTTGTCATATTTTTGGGCATGGGTAGCGTGGGAAAAGGTGCAACCTGCAAGCTCATGTTTAATTCCGACAGATTTTCACCCGTCCTGGATCTGGCCGGTCCAAAAACAACTTGTTGTCTTATATAGATTGAGTGATGGTAGTTATGATATGAGGAGTTTTTGGCCGCTCAGGCATTTTTGTAAACCACCAAGATGGTTGCCACTGATGTGAAACTATTCATGTTGAATCTGCTTTCATGTCAGTATTAAACAAACTGGATGGTATATTGTCTCTAATAGAACAAACACTTTGTTTAGAGTTCATTTTACTACTCATCATCACGTTTCATTTCTCTGATTAGTTGTAATTCAAACCAGTTTTTGTTCTGGGCCCCGTGATAAGACTCCTTGGAAAGTGAAAATGAACTAAGAGGTTCCAGACATTTAAAGTAGTCTGGAGATGCCAGACTACAGCACAGTAAAGAGAGACAGACGGGGCATGTAGGGAATCTCAAATCAGAGTCATAGAGTCCTGGACCACAGGACTACCAGGATCCCCCGAAAGATGCTTACTCGTGTGTTTTTGTTGCCCCTGTAAGGACGTTCTCCATTCTGCTTTTCAGGAATTACCCTACAAAAAATGCTGCCGACCATTTAGCAACTTCCTAGCAACCTTCTCAGGGTGCTCAGTGATGGGACTGGAGTCACTGAAACACCAAGGGAAGAGAGCGTTCATCTATGTCGACGACCTAATCCTTTTGACACAGTTCAGCAGTTTAAGGGCCCCACAAAAGGAGTTGATGCACACCTCGGACTTGTGATTAACTGAAAGAAAAGCACCTCCCATCCTCTCTATAAGATTGTACAACTTGGAAAGGAGCTAAAGTACGCCTCACTTCTTAACTCTTGGAACCCGAAGTGATGCATATGTTGGAGGTGTGGTGTTGACCTCCTTGACCTCATTGCAATGACCTACCCAATGAGGCATTCGCAGCTGAATGGTTGGATGGCTGAGCATGCATTCTGCAAATATCAGTACTATACTTTAGTAGCTGATGGGACCTGCTCTACCTTCATGACCGCCCAGAAGCAGTAATCTCTAATTGCGTGATGATCTTACATACGTTTTGAAACAAACAACCAGAGATTAAGCTTTATGGTATTTTCTGTCCATGCTACCTTCCATTATTCTTTTCTTTTTCTCATTCTCTTTGTCTCTCGCTTCGTATCCCCAGCAGGGCCATGTGGATTAGCGCTGAAAGCTAATGAAATGTAATTACCACCTCTGTCGATAAGAATTGATCGGCTCGGGTCTCACAGGCCCCTTTCCTAGAGAGGGTCCCGGAGGGGCCAGCGGCGGCGGCAATGGCTACCACTACCCCCTCCCCCAGTAGCCAGGCATTATTTCCTTTCCAGTTGCCATGAGCAATAGGAGATAGCATTGACAGGGCAGTATGAAGTGGAGTCAGATCTGTCGGATGGTCTCTCAGCGTGGCCTCGCAAGGGGGGAATGAGATTCCTTATCAAATCAGCCGGATTAGAGAAAGGGTGTCAGGGAAAACGTCAATTCTCACATCAGGCTCTAGACGATCAGGTTTTGGCATGTTTGTGCATGTGTGTGCAGGAGATTGAATAAGAGAGTGTGTGCTGCTTAATTTGCTAAACTTCTTCACCTCATATGAACCAGTATTAATATTTGGAGACGTTTTGCAAACTCCATCTGTTTTTCATGGTCATTTTTATTCCTTATTAAGACTTCTGTTTCAGCTCATTTTTCGTTTTTAAGATAAAGTTGTCTAGTTTGAGATAAGTTTGTTGTTTTTATTGAAATGTTTCATGGTTTCAGGGCCCAGGGGTTGTCTCTATAACACAGCTATTTTATGAAACCAATGTGAAAAGAGGTGCGTGAAACTAATTATGTATCTTTCTAATTAGCTATAAAAACACACTGCCAAGTATTGATTGGATACATTTCTAAACGTTTTACTGTGCCTTTGATTGCTCTCATTTAAGAAGGACTGTTTCACCAAAGTTTACTGCGTGCCATTGTGATTATTTTTCATTCCTCCAATAGTGAAATTGGCATTCTTTCTTGGTTTTCTTTCTTCACTGACTGTTTGGATTGGTTAAAAACACAAACTTGGTTCTCCTGTGGGAATTACTTTGCACCAGCTCATTATTCAAGAGAAACCATGATGAAAAAAAACAAACCTTTTTAGACAAATTTCAAACGTATTCAACATCTTTCAAATTCATTCAGAACAATAGAACCTGAAGTACTGCAGGAAGCAACTGTAACTTAGCCTGGATAGCACATCACAGACAACACTGGGTCCTGCAAGGAAAACACAGGTGTGGAAATACTGTTTGAATAAGAATGCACTCAATGAAATCTGACTGAAGTATGATTTTTGTGTTTTAACGGAGCAGAAACAGGAATGGCATTTTTATTTTGAAGCAACATTTCATTAACAATAATTTTGATGCTCAGAGCACCGGGGGAGAGTTTCTACCACAGGCATTTTCAACCACTTTTCGGGAAGAGGAGGTTTTCAGACCTGGGGAGCAATGCCAGTGTCATGCTAGAACCTGAGCTTGGCAAGTGTAGCCTCTATGGACATAATGACAGAGGAGGAGAGAGTGAAGAGGACGTTGACTGAGGAAGCTAAGAAGAGAAAAGAAAAGTGACAGAGCAAGACACTGCCAAACAAGAGTAAATCTGGGACTGACTCTGACAACTCTCTGTGATTTACAGAGTTTCCTGATGGACAGTGAAGTAAACTGCTGCCAACCGTAGCTGCTGTTAGCTAATGTTAGCTCAGTTTGTTAGCCGGGCTGCCCGGACTGTGAGCTCAGAGCACCGGGTGGAGTGTTAGTGTTTGTACCACAGGCGTTTTGGACCACCATGAAGAAGAGAAGAGGAGGTTTACAGGCCCTGGGGATGGGGATCTGAGCCAGTGTCCTGCTAGAACAGGAGCTGGGCAAGCTGGCAATGTAACCGGGCTCACCAGCCTCTATAGACACAGTAAAAGAGGCGTAAAAAAACGAAGAGGACGTCGACGGAGGAAGCTAAGAAGAGAAAATGAGAGAGTGAGCGAGCAAGAAGCCGCCGGACAAGAGTAAATCTGGGACTGACTTTTAGTGGTTGGTGAGAGCTTGGTGAAATAAAAGGCTGAAAGACAGACGCTGAGCTGGGCTGACTGCTGTTGGACTAGTAAGTAATATTAGCTGAGCTGGGCCTGTTGCATTTACTTGATGTTATTAATAACCTTTTGCCCCAATCGCCTTTGAGTGTTCACAGTCATGCGCTCCCTCCTCTGTGGATCTGTCCGTTCGATTGTTTCTCTGTCACCGCATGTTTGCTAACATAAATGGATGGATTGGTTTGATATCTTCTGTGCGCATTCATTCATTCAGAGAAAGAAACGCATTGATTTTGGTGACCCTGTGACCTTTCATGTAGCATTACTTTCAGGCTCGACTGCCACAAAAACTGCGTGGAAGAACATGATGCCTGTTGACTTTGTGGATGGTGTGATCATTGATTGACCTACCTGTATGAACCGTACAACTGTTCTCTCATTAATTTTGACTGTGAGATTGAACATTAATTAGCAGATTTGTTAGTTTTTTGAATCTGCGCGCTATCGAGTGTTTTCTCATTCTATGGGAAACTATTTCCGTGCAATAAATGGCAGAAAACATGCAAGAGGTGGACAAACTGAGTTGTATCTCTCCCACACACTCTCTCACTCACACACACACACACACACACACACACACACACACACACACACACACACATTGCTGTGGCGGTATGGGGAAGGGGCCAAGTGTGTGGGAGAGATGGAGGGAAGGATCGATAGAGCAGCGAAAGAGTGCTGTAAACCATGAAAGAAGACAAAAGCCTCCTGTTTTCCCACAGTGCACCAGACTCTGTTAGCCTGGGAGCTACAGCGCTACCACCAACACGCTCTCACACTCTCACACAAACAGAAACACTTGCATACAATCACCCAGCTCGAGTAGAGTAATAAAGGGGAAAAAAAAAATAGCATGTACCCAGGAAATATCAATAAGCATCTCTGGGAACCAGCACACAGCACACACTCTGGCTGAGGGAGGTTTTTATTCTTGCACTCCTTCAGACAGCCGTCCAGAGGGGATTCATCTTTATTCTTTGTTTATGTCCTACGGTGCATTGCAAAAGTTATTTTATGCCTGACCTTAAAGTGTGTGTGTGTCTGTCTGGTTTCCGACAGAGCTGCTGTATGTGTGGCTTTCTAACGTGCATCTTTTTTTGCATCTTTATTATAACCCTGATGTTAAACGTTGTGTATCAAAACTCGCACAACAAGAATGTACTCCAGCGTTTAACCACAGCGTGTTTGTCAAGAATAAATGCCCCAAAGCTATATTTTATATTTTAATATGTTGCATAAAAATCCTCAGATTTTTCATCATATTCGCAGAGTAAACATTATTAGGTAAAAAAGCTTAGAGTTGGTTTCAGTTTCCAGTTTTGTTGGTCTGATCTACGAGCTCTGACTTTGTGCAAACTGACTGATCCAGGATTTGTTATTACCTGTTAACCCTTTCATTATAAACTCTCTGTTTGTAGCACATGTAGCGTTGGCAAAGTAGCATCACACACGAGCAGAATTTATTCACAACGTTATGTTCTACATTAACTGTAAATTCAACAGTACTAATATCCTAGTACCGGGATAGCAGAAAAACTTCTACCGTATTTATTTCGATAAAATTCTGGCAACCCTGACTGCCGTTTTTTTTTTTACCGTAAACACAACAGATTTTTTTCACAGTGTACTCGGGAGTGACCAAATCACGTGCCATGAAGTGAAACAAATGCAAATTGCCAAAACTGCAGTTCCTCTTCTCGTCCACTTGAGGCTGGCTCCAGAAGTGAGTCAGTCTCCATAAGTCCCCATGTTAAAATCTCCAACTTCACAGCAGAAATAAACACGTTTACACCCTGGTACAAAAAACAGTTTTGGTCTCTATAGCTAATTTCCCCGTTCATGACAACTGTACTGAGGGTGAATTTTTATACAACTCACCTGTTCAGATTATATTAAGGCTTAAAGTTATGCAGGGTGGACGCTTTGATTGACAGGCGTTACAGGCGACTTGTTTGAGCACTCATGCCATCATTCAGCCCGCCTCAGCTCCACCCAACGCCCAACGTCTTTACCCAGTTTTATCCCATTAGCTGTGAGGTAATGACCTCCAGAACCACCACACTCGGTGGTCCGGTTTGTTCTTTCGCTTAATATCAAACTGGTTTGAAAATCTCACATACTGGTTTTTAGACAAGTGCGCCACTTAGTGGTGGCAACTGGTACACCTGTAGTTTGTGCCAGTTTTAATTTGATTGGACCAACTCTAAATCCTGAATATGCAAAATCCCTTTTTATTTTCATGATAATGCAAAAGTACCAGAATATTAGATTGGATTACATTTTTTGAACTCACAAATTGTAAATGAGATCCATATCTCTCTGCAACACTGACGATAAATGATGAATATGAATGACTCTGTCCTTTCAAATTGCAGGCAAGACTCTTGCGAAAGATCAAAGATCATCAAAAAAGCAGAAATAATAACAAATATTACATGTGTAGTACCACTTTCAGGCCAAATGATGGCAACTTAAAGTATCGTAATTTAACCTGAACAAATAAGCATGCCAACTTTAAACATGTAGGGATGATACGAGCTTTTTAAAAGCGGCTTCTTAAAAATGTGCGTGTGTGTTGATGTCATTCAAGCTCCATGAACAGACTGAAACACACACACACATATGCGCGGACATCACTGGCACAGTTTTTGAGCGCACAGCGCAAAGAATGGGCACAGCGTGTATTTGTTTGACCATTCACAGTATCACAGCAGTTAGCACAGAGATTGGGTTTATTTAACAAGCATCTGAGCAGAACCAGCAAAGCCCGCACTAATAATAACTCAAACAAATGCCCTTCAACTGTATGAGAGCGGTGGGAATACTATTAATGCTCATGTAAATAGCTGGGTTATTTTTGGTAAGGCTGTTGTGCTGCTGCTGTGGGGGGGATTGTAGCATCTCATTTGTTGTGTTGTCAGAAAGCAATTGTAAAACCTGCTGAGAAGGGAGGGGCCTTGGGATGACTCGGATGAAAAAGTTCTCTTTGTAAACACTGTTGTTGCTGTTTGTGCGGATGATTTACTGAAACTTGTTAAAAATTAAAGTATTTTTATGCCTGTGTGTTTTCGTTTGGATTCGGTGGTTTCACACAGACTGAACAAAAAGTTTATTTTTAAGAACTCAGGCTTCATTTTTGTAGTTTTGGACTCTGGAGATCAGTCCTGGGCATGGACGCTAAAAAGGCTCCACTATCTAACCTGTTGTAAACCATTTATATATTTATTTGTTTAATCCGAGCCTCATGGCTGACTTTTCTTCAGTTTTTCAGAGGAAACTTTTGTCCTTTTTAATTCTGCAATCAGAAAAACAAACTTCACTCACTGGTTGGCCTAAGAGACCTTGTAACATTGCTAGAACTTTCCAACAGGTTTTAATCGCCGTTCGCTCTCCGGGTTTACTCTCCATGTAGAGCAGGCTCAGTTTTAGACACTGGTAATATATGAAAATGGTGGACTTAAAGCATCCATTGGCACCAACCATATCATGCTAGCTTGCACTAAACAGGGCTCCACAGTTAAGCAAAATTTTGGTGATGGAAAAACTGGCATGGCCACTTTCAAAGAGGTTCTTCGACCTCTTTCATCAAAATATGAGTATGAGTCTCCTCTTTACATACATGCCCACTTTATGCTCATTCCATGTAGCTTTGGGCAAATCCCAGTTTGTTTTTCACTTAGTGAATTTGAATATTTTTGCATACTGGGTCCGTAAACATTTGGACAACAGTTGGAATCGCATAAATTGGGTCTGACTGGAAAAACTGAGATGCTTAGTTGTATTCATGTGTGATGATGTTAGTCCCCATAGTAACCATTATTTTGTAGTGAGACCATTTTTTTAAACTTGACCTCATTGTATTGTATGCATCTCTTGACCGATTGTGACCTCGAATTTGTGGTTGTATAGTTTCACGAGACTGTGATTATAGAGAGACCTTGGCCGTTCAGAGGATGGGCGGATTTCCCAGGCATACTGACATATTTAGAACAGAGGTGTTCTCCATCCAGTCTCCAAATGTCAGAACTTTTTGATAACAAATCACAGCATAAATCCTTCTATGGTGTTCCTGAAGGTCTCTGTGTCTTAATGTGATATTTTGGAGGGATATTTGTCCATTTTTATCAACTTTTGAGTTGTCATAATGGATTGGACCACATCAGTGTAACAAATGGTATCAACCCAAAATCAGGCTTTCAGATGATCTGTGCCACTTCTTCATCAATACAGTTACATAAGAACAGTAGACAGTATAGGTTATGTCTAGCACTAATTAGAGATTATATATTGTGTTGTTTCTCATCTTTTTTTATGAGGACGAGCAAACGTGCCTACTCGGGGTCAGGACTCTTAAAGACATCAAATTTAGTGTCAAAACGACTTATTTTTGAGTGAGATCGAAGTCGACTTTTGCTTAAAGGTTAATTGAAAGTGCTCATTGTTTCAAGTGTTAAAACTTTGTGTGCATCTCGGCACAAATCAAAAGATCTAATCCATCTTTGATATTCACATTTTTCATTTCCAAACCAATGCTTTAGGTGAAATAACAGGGTGTCAGTGTCAATTCATCCATATTGCCATTTTTCCACATGCGTACAACCAAGCACACAGAAAGCTGACATGATGTAATGAAGTTGAGTGAAAGCAGGAAGTGAGAGTGGGGTGATTTCACCTCCGTGTGTGAATGGGTGAATGTAACGTGGGTGCAAAGGGGGTAAGAGAAGCCTCCCACTTGCCCTGATGTTACCACGGCAACTGGCAGGTGAATTTCCTGGTTGTTGCAGGAAGTTAAACTGCCGCCGACCACCTCGGCTTCTTTTTGTCTTTATATCTGACTTTATTTCTCCTCTTCCGTCACGGTTGCGAGGTCTGTTCCCCGTGTACGTGTAATCTAAGACTAAGGCCGCCTCTCCTCCATCTTCCTCCGGTACACCCTCCCAACCTTCTTCCCTCTTGTTTTTTTTTTTATTTCCCTTCTTGCTTTTTCTTTTTTTCTTTCCACCGACAGCTGCCTGCCCATCTTCCCTTTTTTCCTCTCCCACCACTTTCCCCGCTTCTTTCTCTTTCTGTCAGTTTGTCTTTCATTTCGTACCCCCAGAGCGAGAGGATTCCTGCAGAGGAGTGGCATTTAGAGAATCTCGCTCTCCTATTGCTGTCTCTCCACTGGGGTTAGAGAAAATCAATCCCACTAATTAGATCTGTGCATCACTGTTATTTTGTCTCTACGTGTGTGTGTGTGTTCTGCATGTCCTGTAATCTATATTTAATGTTAGGAAGCAGAGCTTTAAAGAGCGCCACAGCTGGCCTGTTTGCTAATTAATGGCATTTTCCCCTTTAATTACCATTCAGTGGAAGCCTGTGCTCTACTCTTCTCTGTCTTTGTCTTTGCTTTGTTTTTTCCTTCTTTGCTCCTCTCGCTTCCTCTTTTTTCTTTTCTGTCATCATCTCTCTTTTTTACCTCTTCATCTTTCCTCACTTTGCTTTTAGCTCTCTCCTCTGTGAGGCAGATCCTCTCTTTATATTCATGTGTTAAACTCTCCCTTTTTAACTGTCAGTCACTGTAACTGCACTCTTGAGCAAGGCAATGACCCCGGAGATTATTTACCCAAGCCTAATGTGAAGTCTTAAAGGGCCTGACCAACAATCAAACAAGACAAACAGACTCAAACATCAGATCTCAAAGATGAGGAAACTGTAACGTTCCTCAAATGAATACGACATATCACATTTTTGCCTCCATTTGAGCTTTGACTGGTGCAGTCGTAATGGCAATGGTTTAATGGCACCCGACTGGAGAATTAGGACCACCAGCTGTTTATTTCAGTGTGCTGACCTCCTAATATCCACAGTCGCTGATGGAAACATGCATTCATTTCTACGCTTTACTGCCAATTTTATGGAAATTTGGATCAGAGTTGTACTTATGTTTTGATGGAAATCTGACTTTGTTATGGTGGCAGCCATGTGGGGCTGTACTTTGGCACCGTGGTGCTTTTAAGCGGAAGGCAAACAATCAAATTAAGAAAGTCAGGGGATTACCAAAGTGTTTACAATTCATCCAATAATGTGTGAACCATTTTTCACGGCAATCTATGCAGTGGTTGTTGAAACATTTCACTAAAACCCACAAATTTAAGTTATCTTCTCGGTCTCGACAGTGAATGTTGGGCCAAAACCTTATGGAAACCCGTACAATAGTTGTGGAGATATTGTAGTTTTGACCAATTTGGTGGACCGGCCAACATTACCATGTGATTACCAAGACTTAATTAAAACAAAGCATTTTTTCTCCATCAAAACACAAAGGAACTTGTGGATGCACTGCTTAATGGCCCCTCGTTCAGCCTATAAAACTTACATTCTGTTCCATTTTATCCAGTTTTGTTTTTTTCAGACAGTTGCAACAAAGCTGGCCAGTCATAAAGTAAGAGTGAGACTTCTGTTGTGCTTGGCAGCCACTTGGGGGTCGCTAAAAAAACAAGTGAAATGGAGCTCCCATCATAACTTAAGGTTTTAAAAAAGAAATTCCATCTTCTCCCCACTTGGCATTTCTTTGCATTCCCTCTCGCCGTCTTTCTCTTATTTCCATCTCTTTCTCTTTGCCGGCTCAGATCACAGATCGCCTGTTTGTCTCCCCGGGGAGAGAGAGCGAGAGCCGAGTCTCCATCTGTCTCTCAGCCTCGTCATCCCTCCACCCTTCTTCCCCTCCTCACTCTCTCACTCTCTCCCTCTCTCTCTCTCTCTCTCTCTCTCTCTCTCTCTCTGGGATCTTGGTCTGTCACCACCTGTCAGATGCCCGTCTCTCTCCCTCACACCAGCTCTGTCTCTGTCCAACTGTCAAATGAAATTCTGAGTGAACTTCAAATGTCTGAAAAGACTGAAATGTGAAAAAAGGTGCACTTCCGCTGGTTTGCTTGAAGCAAGCTGTTTTTCATATGGAATCATCTCATGTTCAGGTGCAAGAGGAGCTTTCAGTTTCTTCAGTACATTTTATTTTCAACAAATAATTTCAGGTCAGCCAACTTTAACTTGAGGTTTCTTGCACAAACTCCTCTGTTCTTTCTAGAAATACTCACAGGTACATCTTGCAGAGCTGTAGACTACAGTCACAAGAACTCGAGCTACAAACCTGATGACCTTAGGCTTGACTTGACGCAATCAAAAAAGACTTGCAACACAACTTCAACTTGTGTTTAACACCAATGACTTGGACTTTGGACCTTTTGACTTGAGAACACCTGAGGTACCTTTCCCCAAGCCTAAACATTAACCGCTTGACATATGTTCTTTAAAAGCCGTGCCACTGATCAATTCATTTCCTAAATCAACAATGTAGCGGTATTCATTCCTAGCGATTCAACGCTTAATTCCCCAGATCCCCAGATTGTTTCAGCCAATTCGACACCATCCAGTCAAGGTGCAGGAGAGAAGCATGACGAACTAATGTTACGTTACTGAGCGCCACTTGGAAAAACATATACCAAATATAATTTTGTTAGAGTACAAACACTATGCAGTGGTCAATAACAAACTTATACATTTTAGCACTTGTTTAGGACTTGTCAGTCTTGCCTTGGGAGTTGATTTGGGTCTTGCCTGTCTTGATGTGGGTCCTACTTGTGACTTGGCTTGGTCTCTGCATCTTGTGCTTGTACAATATTAAGTCTGGCTTTTTAAAGGTGTCCAAAAAAGAGTTTTGATCTTTATTTTTCATTTCAATCTCATTTGCTGGGCAAAATCATATTATTGACAATTTCGTTTTTCAGTAAAACTGAATGGTTAAAAAGCTTTTGTGATGTGACTCTATGAAAGAAAACCTAAACATACTTTGCTGAAAGTCTGATTCCTTCTAATTTGACCTCTGTGTCATTTCTGCCATTCATCGACACACTTTTCACGTTCCTACACTTTTTCAATCCCCTCTGACATATCAGAAATTGCAAAGATGAGGTCTTTCTCTGGCTTTCACTGAGAGGCGTCTCCAGGAGGTGAACTATCTTTCTCTCTCCCTTGCCCTTCCTCAATAGAGATGTCAGTAAATCTCTAAGTTCTCCCTCTTCATGTAGTCATCTAGTAATATGAAAATCATACAAACTGTCAGCTTGGAGGGAACTGTTCTTCAGTGAGTCCAACTGTGGGACCCACCCTCTGGGTGACAAATCTGCCAGCCACAAGTGGAGGGATCGAGAATGTGAAATTGTAGGTTTTCAGGATGGGGGTACATCACCAAACGTATGTAAAAGGAGACGTGGGGCTGTCTTTTTTTAGTCCTTTTTGCACAGAAGCTTTACAGGTTAGGTAACAGATGAGCACGAATCCTAAAATCTCAACATTACAAAATGAGAAATGAGGCATGTTGATTAAAAGTAATGATGCCATAATAGAGCACTAAATATGATACATTTTTCTCTGTAGCCATATACTCTGAGTCATTACGGAGACTTAACTCAAACTCTTGGACTTCTATTGTGTGACTGATTGTGTCAGTTGGGAGTGAAGTTAGCAAAGAATGTTGCTTTGCCTATTTTTTTTATCTCTAATGAGAATTAAAACCTCTGAGATGAAACTCAGTGAGTTGAGAACATGTTGGCTGCCCACACTTCGTCGTAACACCTCTGACAGAATGCTTTGACACGGCTGACAAAGTGCCCGTTGCTAAGAGACAAAGAGAGAAAATAGCATGGTACAAGTAGAAAATCTACAGATTAGTCTGAGATGCAGAACACTCTGACATTCAAACTCTTAAGTTCTAAGCACTGAGTGTTTGTTTTGATATTCCAATCTGTTTAATTAAGGTAAAAGAAGATGTTTTCAGGCAAGATTTACTTGAAACAGACATTTTTTCCAGAGCTGTCACTCAAGTTTGAGCCGGTCAGAGAGGTAATCTAACCAGTAATTGATTTTGTGTGCATCCCAAGGAAGAAATTGCCATGAGACAGCAACATTCAAACACTGAAGTGTACCACAATGCTACTTCCTGCGTTTCTGATCCTGATCAGATGGAGATATTTCTTTGCAGTTTTCAGGTACCACATGAACAAATCTGAATACCTGAACAAAACACCAAGCGCCCCACTCTTCCAAGCGGTTAGATCAGCGATAAGAACTCGAGTCTAGTGACCAAACCAGAATTACAACCTAACTTTGGCTTTCACACCAATTGAAACTGGACTGGGGGAGAATATGAAGTCATTTCAAGTCAGAAAACTCAACGTTTAGTCGTTCAGTTTAACTTGTTTGGGACTGTAAACACAAATTTAGAACCCGAAGGTGTTGATCTTGACTTGGGACTTGACCAAGACTTGGGACTTCCAAAACAATGACTCTGTTCCTTCTCTGACAAAAAATAGAAATTGAACTTTCCGCTTTGTCTTCTAAGTTTGGTGTTAAGTGGCTCTTGCACCCCAATCTCAATCCTATTACATTCAGAGGGTTATATTTTACTCTTTGGTGGCTTATCAGTATTGCTTAAGGCTAAATGCAAGAAAAAGGCTATTTTAACACTGGAACTTTGTTCCCTTGTGCCTGCACCATGACATGGGTATAAAAAGGCATTACAGGAAATACATGTGTTTGATATGAGTGGTACAAGGATTTTATGATTAAATTGTTATTTTTTTTGTTCTTTATCTCGCTGGGTAGAGTTATTTACCCAGCCAACAGCTCCTCAGACTGCAGCAGTTAGGACACTTGACCAGACATATTAGATTGGCCATTCGTCAACCTCCAGCAACTGAATCAGCCTTTCTTTCTCAGACTCCAGGGCCCCTTGAGCACAAGGACTCTGAGAATACAAGGATTGAAACGCACCAGTTAGCCTAATTCTGTCCCTTTTCCCCTTGCAGATGTCCCGCTGCCAGTCGCCTGAATCAAATCTCACCCTCCAGTCATTCATTCAGGGTTGTGGGATGTGGGCTGTCTGTGTGTGCAGTGTCTCCAGCACTGGCTGTTCCTTTTGCCTTTATTTACGCTGCGTCTGTGAATATCCACTTGTATCCCACAGCAGCAGATGACATATCACATCCCTCTCAAGCTTTTGTCAGGCAGCTAAATCCCGTCCCCATTGCTCTGGTGGGCCAACGGTGGAATGAAAACCTTAACTCACTCCTGCAAAGCCCCCCAGTAGACAGTGGCCTGGGCCCCACTGCTTCCGATCAATTCTACTTCCTCTGAATATCAGTAAATCAAGCGGCAGCAAGATCCCTCCCCTGGTCCGTTGACGCAGACTAATTCTGCTGGTTTCCTCGATAGTGATCTCACTAAGACCCCCAGTGAATGGCGGAGAGAGGAAGAGAGAGAGAGAGAGAGAGAGAGAAAGAACTAGTGTTGTGTAAAAGCAAGCCAACAGGTCTACGGAGCAGGGATTAGTGGGTAAAGTGGATTAGGAAGAGGTATTCTGATATTCCGCCCAGGCTGCAGAGAAGGTCTTTAGAAAAGCAGAGAAACATCTGCTGGAGCTTAGTGAGGCAATGAAAACACTGAAAATCAGAATGGCTAGAAGACATGCGCTCTAACACACACTGAGAGATTTAAAACAACGAAGCCATGGCACGAGAACGAGGCAGTGGAACATAACAAAACCTTCACACTTTTATATACATATATATATATATATAAATGTACATACAGCAGCACCCTGGGGTGCTTGTGTTCTTGGCTCCACGTTTGTGCATCAGTGTGAGTGTATTTTTATAAATGGAGCATGCGTGTGTGTGCATTTTAGAGTGGGAGCGATTGCACCAGCTAGACAGGTCCTGGCAAATTAGAGCTCATATCCTGATTGAAGCCTTTGTATTTCGAAAAAAAGCCACGGGACGCACAGTCTCTATTGCTCTTCTTTTACCTCTTGTCTCTTGTTGTCTGTTTCCTCCACCTTTTATTTACAGCTCCATCGCAGCGCTGACATAATGAGGACATGAGTTCCAAATGAGATGAAATGAGGTAAAACAAGGCTCCTGTCAGCATCGTTTTCTGGACAGCTACCAAAAAAAAAAAAAAAAACAGTCAGCGCTGCTTCCTTAACTGGGCCATTAACTTAGAAGGAAGCCTTCAAAGTCCCTGCTTTGACTGAGCAAACAGTCCAACAGGATGGTAATGTGCAGTTGAGTGTGATGTCGCTTTGATGGGATGGGCTGGAGTGCTGCACGGCTGAGTGCAGATAGAAGCAAAAATGGGGACTGGAGAGAAATTTAGCATCAGAAAGAATCGGGTGACAGGGTGTTACTGTACTATTTTTACTTTTGCTGGCGAGGAACAGTGAAACAAATGATTTCGACATTAATGATGTCATCAGGCGGCAATGAAAATGCATTCATTTTTAAAGTATCTATTCCGAATACCAAGATAAGATCATCCTTCATCGATCCTTCCCGGGGGGGAAATTGTTGAAATTGAAAAATCATCAACGGGGCTGCAAATAATGATGATTTCCATTATAAATTCCCCTCTTTATGTCAGTCAATTGATTGATTTTGTGTATAAAATAGTGAAAACTGAACATTAAAAGTTTGCGGGCTCTGTGTTATGTTCATAGTCCACATGAATTCAGTCGAGACTTTGTCTTTGTCCAAATGCACGGCAAATTCTAAAAGAGTTTCAAGTAATTCGGCAAAAGAAAGACGCGATGAACGCTTGTTTCTATCCACCAATATTAGGAGTTGGTTCACAAATTGGGTGCAGTAGGTGGCGCCAACAGTCCAGTCGGAAACCAGAAGAAGAGGGCGCAACGAGATGACGTTATTGAAAGTCGAGACCGATGAAAACTAAGGCGTACACCGGGATGTCAATGTGACATTTCTGTTTGTTTCATGTTAGTGTTGGGAAGTTCGAGTCTTTTCTATGATTCGGATCACTTACTCTCGGACGGTAAATTGGACGAATCTTTTTTTTGAGTCATTTCATTCATTTTAACTAGTGCAGCGCTGTAGCCCTCTTGTGAGCAATGTAAACGTAACAAATGAACGAAAGACCGAGCCGTATGAACGAACCGCTGTGTGTACTGCTCGGCACACAGCCTGAGCAGCCTGTCACGTGACAAATGAACAATCTGTATGAACTAACTGCTGTGTGTACTGCTCATCACACAGAGGGAACGAACTGCATGAAAATGAACGAATCATTAGTTCAAATCGAATGATACGTTCACGAACGACACACCACTATTTCATGTATTAATGTGGGGAAGGTTACATCAGATCTGTGTGGAGCGGTCATGGATGGATTAAAGAGCCATGAGGAAACAGCTGATCAGTCATGTGATTGCAGTGTTCGCTATGTCATAACTTATTTTGAAGTGTTTCTCCCATTAAGAGCATTAAATTGAGAATTTTCGGGGGGGGAATTTTTAAAAACTTTTCCGATGTGGTACTTCAAAATATGCCTCAAAATGTTCATGGAAATGCGTCTGGTAGTGTAAAATAGAGCAAAATCAAATCCTCACTTTTTAGATGATAAAACTTCTGCTGTTGTTACATAATATTTACTAATCTCATTAGCAGTAATGGGTGTTCTTTTTAAGCACACTCTGAACTTGTACGTCTTTCAGCTAGTAAATACATCCTGTGGTTTCCAAGCTCAAGACCAACCTTTAAACTTTAAACACTTTTACTTATTTAATTAGCACAATAATAAGAATTATAATAGACATTAGTTCTGTTTGGTTTCAACATACAGAGGATTAAGTCATTAAATCAAGTATTTAAGCACAATTATTAACATTTCCCAATGTGCTACTTCCACTAACTAATAAATATTATCAATTTTACTGTTGAAATTAGTAAAAAAAAAAAAGTTCTAAATAGGTTTTAAGATGATGGCAGTGAGTTGGCTGGTATACTGTTGCAGTAAGGTCTAAATTAACTTGGTTCAGAAGGACTGATGTCGTGTCTCTCACTGACCTTTCAGCACCATTATGTGTATATGTTGTATATGTGTGTGTGTGTGCAGTGTGACGTGTGTGCATGGCCTGTGTGTGTGTGTCTGTGTGCTTTTGTACATACGTGTCACCCTGTGATGCAGCCATAAGTCCAGTCAGGGTGTATAATGTGTTAAATATTGATGCCACGCAGCGCCTGACCAGTCCCAGGGGAGGGCGGTGTAAAGGTTGTGGCTCTAACAGCAGGCTCCAGGGAGCCGCAGTATATCGCTCACTTTCCTCCCCCCAGGGCCATATTTTCCTTCTTTTTTCCTTTTGGCCTCTGTAGACTCACAGCGGCGGTAAATGCACCCTATATTTCTTCTTTTATTTTTTTATTTAAAAGCCATGAGATATACTCTGCCAAATCTGCAGGCTGCCACACAACTCCTGTCCATTTATCTAACACAGTAGCAGCATGTTGTGTTGACACCAAAGGAAAGCCAAATAGACTGCTGCAGCTTTCCTGATGCACTCTTTCTTCTCCACTGGAAAACAAGAATAGCGGTTTTGAGGAAGTGTGGGCAGACTTCTGACATGAAGGTAGTTATTTTTATCAACTAGGCATGCAGAGCACAGTTAGAAAGGGGCAAGTCACATGTTGTGTTTACGGTAAGCATGTTTGTAAGGCAGCTGCTATGCAGTTAAAAACATGGATTTCCAATTATTGGCACATCATGGAGACGCGGAAGTGTCACGAGGCACAAATACACAGTGATGCTTATTGGAATGCAAAGTTGAATTTGCATACAAAAACATGCTTTTAGAGCTGAATCTGTTGTAATATAAGCCGCATTTACTGCACATGCACACAGTAATGGTACTGCATTACTTTGAGTAAAGCAGCGGGCATTACATGTGCAAATGAGCACGTATATTTATGTCAAGCTGGAACGTTTTTTGATTATTTCACAGGACTGCTGTTTTGTTTCCTCGCTGGTTCGAAGTTGGCGGGAAGTAGATGATGTTATGTGCTTCCATTCGACAATCAGGAATAATAATATAGTAATAAATAAATAAATGAATATGAAATAGTGATATGCAATTCAAAATGTGATTACAGATGTTTGCATTTGCTGCCAGGACGCTGTCAATCAAATCTGACCAAATCACTCCTACACAGTCCTGATGAAGCAGATTAGGAGAGTTTGTTGAGTGTTAAATTCTTAATAAGTGACTTTCCCAACTTTTACCTTTGATTGCTGATTATTTAGTCATGAATATTTAATGATATTCTTGAGATTTAAAACCAGGTTTTTAAAAGAACTAATTCTGCCCCATGGCGTCGGTGTTGGAAACCACCAAACCTTTGTCTACACCTACCTTTTTGGATGAGATTACAACAGAGCTGTATAAAATACTTCCCCAATGTATATCAGGATGTCACCATTAATGTTGTAGCAAACCAAAATGGTGTTCACGCAAGTCTACACCTGACAAAAACACTTCTTTTCAACTTGTAAAGTACTCTGAGCTAGAAGCACTGCAGAGTTCTACAGCAGGGGTAGTCCATTATGATTTCATAGGAGGTCCGGATAGAGAAAATTTGCTCATGTTCAGGTCCGCAGCATCATCATGTTTAAGTTGCATTATAATTTAGTCATACATTACAATTATTTTATATATACTGAAGCAGCATTGTCATTGTATCAACATCTGCATTGTGTGAAGTCAACGACTCAAATCTAACAAAGAAAGCTATAATTCAACGTCATGGCAACAATATTTATTTTCAGTACATCTCTGGACTCTGGAGAGCTACAATAATAAATAATAAATAAAATAAAACTCAGAATTATAAATAAAAAAGTACTTTCATAATAGTAATAATTATAACAAGTAATTGGCTGACTTGGCTGCAATCTTTCGGATTAAAAGTCGGTTTTGGGTGTCAATCTTCCGCCGTTTAGCACACGCCATGGCACATTGACTCACGGTTTGGCCTCTTTTCTCTCTCTTGTCTCCTCACTCCTTTATATTTTTCTCTCCGTCACTGTCACTGCTGCTCTATTCAGTGAAGGCCCATCCTACCCTGCCTGTGATTGGCTGACATTCTTGCCCTCCTCACCTTGACCAATCTCAGTCCTCATGCCTAAACCCGACCAACTCGAACCCACGAAGGTAACGAATACCGGCCAATCAGAGACAGGTAGGATGTCCTTTTCGTAATCTCCGCCAAAACTGAATAAAACTCCGGCTCTGGACTCGGACCGAGTTATCAGTTCATCTGAACTACGTAAGTTCAAATGTGTAAAGAGAAGTTAATATTAATGTGACTCCAATAAACAGTGAACTTATTGCTTTAATAAGTTTGTCTGTACAACAAATTGAGGGTTTTCCTCAGAACCCAATTGTATTTTGGGAAGGCACTAGAGAGTACAGTCGCTGTTCTGGGTCCACACTTTAATTTAATTAAATTTAATTCATCTACATCGTACTTTGCCTCTGGTCTTTTCCCTTTATGTTTGAATAATAACTCTTCAGCTGTGGAATTTTGGTCCCCACGCCTTTCCTATGAGGAATGGGGTTTCTGCATAGTCATGAAATCATTGATGGTATCTACTGCTTCACACTGTGGAAGAGGCAAACTGAGGTCAATCAGAGTTTGATACACTTAATTCCCCTTTATCAAGCTTTGTCATGGTTTCCCTTGAAGTGCTCTACAAGAGCCGGAGATGTAAGAGGTTTCAGCGGTTTCTTTTTATGTATAATAACAGATGTTCTGAACATTTTAAAGCTTGTCAGCATCCACGTTGTGAAGCTATTGTCAGACAAACAGGTTATTTGTCTAGTGCATCTAGCGCATCTTTGCTTTTGTAATACATCCTGCTGCTTTTATTAATAGAACTGTGTATGTCCGTGGGTTTTCAATAAACAGTCCATTGAAACCATCAAGCCTGTCAGTGTCATCAACCTCAACACAGACACAATGTTCTCTTTAAATTAAACACATTGAACTGATCCATTTTTGAATTAATGTGTCTCTCATGGGTTTTAACAGTGAGATTTCATATCCTACCTCACATGTTGGAACCTGGAAAAACAGGGAAACACTGAAATTTTAGTTTTTTTTTTTTTTTTATGTGACTTTGTTGTCCTGTCAGGTTAAGGTCACTTGATCCATGATTAAGTGTCTCTAACACCAACGACTGGGTTACCATGAGAGCTGATAAGCATATTTAGTGATTCAGTCATTGAAGGTCCCAAGAGGATGAATTCTGATGAACTCCATGACCTTTTTCTCAATCGCCACTAGCAGGTGAAATTTCCAGAGGTACATAAGAGAGAAACATGTCAGACATATTTGATTTTAACACCACTATGGTCTTTACTTTAGCAACATCTTTGAAACAAACCACTTCGTAGCCCAGTGTCAACCAAGTCTCACTCCCAACTCATCATGGCAGCTTGAAACTAAGACGCTGTAGGTACCCCAATAGCGTCAGTTTTGCACTGCATAATATACAACAGCCGGTTAGACTTTAAAAATTACGTTTGTTGAGATGAGTTAGAATCACAGTTTAGGTAACTTGCATAACACAAATTAAAAAGAAGTCATGCTGACTTTTGGTTTCACACCGGATGTGAACTGTGTTCTCCTGGGTGGAAACTCTAGTCTTTGTTAGACCCATTCATCCGCCTATCATCCATAAGTGGAGGTGGTTATACTATGTCAGCTGGCTTCAAAACATCCAAACGTTAAGCCAGGCGAAGAATGGCGCCAGATTTACATTGTGGGGTGTTCTCGCTATGCTGGCTCTTGCTACACTAGGTCATAAGAGTGCATTCCAGGCAGGTTAGGGACTTCCCTCAACAGCTTTGGTTAAATTATAAATAATTTAGTTGTTTGTAGGATAATATCTGCATTCAGACTCATGGCACTACACTGTTAGTGAGATTCTCTGTATTCACATTACAAATGGCTAAATGCAATTTGCCCTCCAGGGCTGTGTTACAGCCAGATGTTCATTTCCTCTCTCGCTCTTTCTCACCATTTGCCTTTTCCCTCCTTTGGCTCTTATTTCCCCCTCTCCCTGTTCTCAGTCCAGATGTCCATCTCTCCCGGGTCCTCGTCTCTGTTCGCATGTTACAGCTTGTTATTCCTTCTCAACAGCTGGACAACACAACCCAGGTGTGCAAGGGTGTGGGCTGCAGCTGACTTGTATAAATTGCATGGAATATTTGTGTTTGTATTTATTCAGATGTAAGTTATATTGTACTCAAGAGCGTCCACGGAGATGCTGTCATGGGTAAACAGAAATCCTTTATTTGATTTGCATTCTTGCAATGACATCAGGTGAAGTCTTTGTCAAAGCTATCAATTCTGTGTCAGATTGTACTGTTTGGGCACCCAACATAGATCTTTTTTTTTTCCATTATATACCACACTCACCACCTGTAGGTTTGAAACGTGGTTGGCAAAAGTTCCTTTCTTCCTTGAGAAAATAAAAAAACAGCAGCTGTGGTCGACTTGAATTCGTGTCAGTTACACCGTAATCCACTAGTTACAAGGTTTTGTAGCAGAAAAGAAAAATCCATGGAAACTTTTCAGACCACTTCTGTAACATAATCTACTTCTACACCCTCCATCTGTATAATCAATGTTCCAGTGAAACAAATCTAAAGCTTCCTTCAACCTCCATCCAAAGCCTCATGTATGATGTTTTTGTGGCCGTATAAGAAGAACAACCTCAACCTCAGCACAGACTGTAGGTTTTCTTTTGAATAAACACAATCCAGAGAGTGTGGGATTTGGTATGGATATCCAAGGTGCCAAGAGGATGATTGCTAATAGTTTTTTTTGTGTAGTGCCATCATCAGGTCAAAGTTTCCCCCTTGACTAACACTCGATCCATGATGATCCATGACAGAAGCGCTGCCATTATCTACATTTTGGCGAAGCTATGGACAAAGTAAAAGCATGGCGAGTGAAGCTTATTGAGTATTTTGGCAAGCTAAACCCACATGGAACCCTTTTTTTGTCAGAAGCTAGTAGACTAAACTGCAGTTAGACTGATTGACAGCTAAAAATAAAGCACTTTTTTTTGAACCTGTGGTTACACCCTGTACTACAGGTAAGTGTAGTACAGGCGGCATCATTCAGCTGGATCAGCTCAACCCGCAATCCACCTTGTTTGCCAGAGCCACCACAATTTGAGCTTCACGAGCGCTCTTCAGGAAACCTGCGGGTGACATCACGGATACTACATCCATATTTTATACAGTTTATGGCTGTGACTGATGGTGGAACCAGCCCCTACAACTACTCAGACCCACTTGTCTTTGAGAAAAAGATTTAACCAACTTAAACCTGACTGTGTACATCAAAGATGAACTCCGATAAGATTATTTCTGCTTCCAGAGCAGCAGGAAACACTACAAATTTAAACTAGGATTGGTGATTCACTGAAGGTCACAGTTTTCCTATCTTTTTGATTCACCACCGCATTGCTGGGTGTCCATCCTTTACTTGTGGCAGAGGGGAAGACAAACAGAGAATGAGACGGAGACAAAGTGTGCGGGAGTGTGCATTGTCGTCAATATAGCCAGAGAATTGAGTTATGCTCCTAAAGCTGCTCCTGCAATCTGGCCTCCTCATCTTCGTCCCTCCTTTCGCTTTCTCCCCATCTACTTCTCACTTTTTCAATTTCTCTCCTTCACACGCTCACACAACATGCTCGACGTACGAGACTGTGTGTGAATCTCAGGATATATTTGTGTCTATCTGTGTGTGTCTCTGTGTGTAGGAGGTGTTCTGGCAGCCTCTGGTAGTATAGTATAATAACAAAAACTGTCCGGTTGGCATTCACTCACATATCCCAGTACGCCCTTCGTCCTTCGCCCTGTCCCCCTCCTCCTCCTCCTCCTTCCTCCTCCTCTTCCTCCACGCTCTTGTTTTCTCTTTTGCCATTCCTTTTTTCTCTGCCATCTTTTTCGCAGCACAGATGAAACTCTCTCCTTCACACCAACTCCTACGCTCTCTTACTCCCCTCTCAAAGTTGCTTTTTTTTGGTATCATTTGCCTATCTAATTCTCTGAAATACATTTTCTCCATTTCTCCATGGTACTGGTGCATTGAGATGCTCATGCAGTGCTTGCACTTTAATTCTGTCCAAATCACATTTGTGACTCTTACACTGCATGTGTGCTCCGAGAATGTGCATGATGTTATAATTCTACCGAGTGAGCACCAAATGTCCTAACAAGGTTAAGAAGATGAGAGAAATCTTCAAAAGTGTGGATGTTTTGGTTCGTGCTCATGAGCTGGTTTAGAGCTAGCAATGACCTGATTTGAATCCTTTGATTTAGAATATCTGCTGATACCATTACCTATGTTTATTTCCCTCAAAAATACAGCTTCACAGGACTATTTAATAGTGATTTGTAGGTGTGATTTTGCATTAATGCATTGCAGTTTTCCTTTAATGGTTTCCTATTATCATATTTTGTATAATATCTACAGTCTGTCTGAAAATTGCTTTGGGCCTTCAACCATCTCAGCCAGTGTTACCAGAGATAATGTTACGTTCACCAAACTAGCTGTTCAGTCCTCGTCAGTGTTGGCCTGGTGTATCCGGAACCTTCTTCTTGATCACAGCAGGAAGAGAAGTCTGTTATCTAGGTGGTTGGGATCCTTAAATATCCTCCTAGCCTTATTTTTGCAGCATCTGGTATGAATGTCTTGTCTTCGGCTGAACAAGCCACTCCTTAGATGGAGTCTTGTTCGGTCCTGTTTCCATACCAGACAGTGATGTTCCCCGTTAGGATGCTCTCAGTGGTACAGGAGTATATGGAGTCTTCAAGCATCAACCTTGCCTTTCTCATCACAGAGTCAGTATGCAGCACCCAGGTCAGGACCCGTTGATATTAGGGTGGACATAACTTTTCCCCTGATTCTAGCAAAAGTCCACTATCATCTCCTTATTCTTGCTAACGTTCAGGAGGGGGTTGTTGTCTTGGTATCAGTGGTCAGGTTCTCTACTTCCTTCAGGTAGTCCTTCTCATTGTTTTCATTGATCAGGCTCACCACAGCTTTGTCAGCAATCTCACATAGCTCCCTTTCTAGTCCAGGTAGGATGGGTTGTGTTGAGGATGTGTCTTTGTTGATCGGTTAGGATGGTAAGCTAACTGTTGTGGGTCCAGTCTGCAGCAGATGTAATCCTTGACCCGGAAGCTCAAAGCACTTTCCCTGCCAAGGTGAGTTCCACTGGGCGATAGTGATTCAGGCAAGCCGGTCTTTTTCTCGGGCATATCTTGGTGGACCTTTTGAAGCATGTGGGTATCACAGACTGAGCCAGGGACAGGTTGATGTCTTTGTGAAGACTGGCACTAGTTGGTCAGCACAAAGTTTGAGAACTCCCCCACTGATACCATCTGGACCTGCTGCCTTCCTGGTGTTCACACGCTTGAAAGCTCTTCTGATATCATGCTCAGAGTAATAGATGTGGAAGGTGCCTCCGCCCATCCGGTAAGCATCCACTGCTTCATATGTTTTTTAGCTCACCTGCTAGAGACGCATCAGCACTTGACAAGGAAGAGGGGGGTGGACTTGTAAAATGCCATGGTTTGTAGACCTTGCCACATGCGCCTTGTGTCAGTTGTCATTGCCAATTGCAGAAATGCCCAGATTTCCAATCTAGTTTAGATCAGGGGAGTTTCCAGGATCTGTCAACAGACTGCATAAGGTGGTCTGTGATTCATCCATTTTTATGCATTAAGATGAACTTTTGGGATCAAACGCACCAGAAACTGCCAAGTTTTGAAAACTAGTCACAGAAGTCAGTCATCCTGCTTTTATCTCTTGCACAACTACTCCACCAATCACTTTTAATATTGGCCAAAACTAAAAGGTATCACATCAAATGTTTTCTGGTGCTTAAATATGTCGGGCTCCTTGTTTTATCAAATGACAACAATCTATTTCATGATTTCCACGAGCAAGCTTCGCCACGAAGGTTTAATAATTCTCTGTAATATTGCACTATTTGTAGGATTTAATTTAATAATCCAGTCTTCATACCCTTCTCCTCTCTCACTCTGGCTCGTCTGCAAGGTAGCAGGAAAGATTATGTTTGACAGAAAACTTCTAATAGGAAACCACTGAGCTATGCCCTAAATACATTTTTCTGTGCAGCCCTGTTGATAGATATCCAAGTACAACCATTACAATCAACAAGGCTGACACAGTATATTGTGCATCTATTTTCAAGGCCTTAAAAAAACTCCACATTTAATCTGAAGAAACGAGTAGTGCTGCCATTTCTATTTTAACAGCAGCCATTCAAAAATAACTAAAACTACTGTAATATGAATTGCAGTTAGGACTAGACTGTAAGCAGGTTTGTTTGGAGCCACAGGAGCTGTTTTGACTGGCTTTCAGTCGCTGAAATGTCAGTATCCTCACATTTACTTCTCTGCTGGAGAGTGATCCCGCTCTGGATAGGGGATTGCCCATTGTTCCGACAGGCCCATTATTCCGTAACCACAATTGTCAAAGAAACGTCCCATTGGACTGAAAGCCCATTTGTCCAACAGCCCGAAAACAAATAGCTATTGCTCCAAAGGCCCATTGCTCTGAAAATACCAACCTGGTATCACGGCGAAGAATACTTTCCACGCCGAAGTGAGGCAAAACATGACAATGACACTGTATCCTCTAGTGTTGGCAAAAGTCAGCAATAACACATGTGGAACATTGTTCTGTAGTTTGGTCAGCTTGAGGCACCAAGACTACTTGGTTAGGTTTAGGAAAAAATCATGGTCAGAAAGCCTATTAGGGGCAACACCCCATGGACAGGGCTGGTATTCACCGAACTAACAACTGCGTGTATTTTCGGAGCAAGGGCGTTTGTTTCTAGGATGATGTGCCGTCAGACAAATGGGCTTTCGGTCCAATGGGACATTTTAAGGACTATTGGCTTTCAGAAAAATGGGGCATCGGAACTTTGGCAAAGCACTCGCAGTACCTGTTAATGTAACTAGTAGCTGGACTGAGTCGATTAAATCAACAGCAGGAAAGGTAATGTAGTGAAATTTATTATAAGAGAAACCTTTCGGAGACCTCCACCAAGGTTGCACAACATGGTAAGTCTGCATGACAATAGTGATAAATAATTGAGGAACACATGTGCCAGTTCTGTTTCCATTTAAATACATGCAGAAAAAAACTGAAAATGTTCAAAAATTCTATATTTCCTACACCCGGTCTGCGGTATCATCGCCAGTTTCTTAGTCCATGGTCGTAATTTCAACCAACGAACTAAATAAATGCTGTGGTACTGTAGTTATAGCATTGTTCTACGGTACACATGAGTAAAAAATATGATCTTCACAGGATCAGAAGACTGTTCTGCTTCATTTTGATGTAGGATCAGAGTGTCCAGGCTGCCATCACTTCTCTTACTGACCTCTCTTGCTATCACACTCAGAAACACCTGACTGACTCACAGCGGAGTTACAAAAATTGAACAAGACGTAGTGAACATTCCCTCAAAGTAATGTTCAACCTGTGAAATGAGCTTGAATCATATATCGCACCGAGGGCGGCTCCATATTTGAGGATTTGAGAATCAAGGCGATGG
Organism: Sciaenops ocellatus; assembly: GCA_033000465.1. NCBI lineage: Eukaryota > Metazoa > Chordata > Actinopteri > Sciaenidae > Sciaenops > Sciaenops ocellatus. The sequence goes on from CP136889.1 coordinate 19,150,614, forward strand.
ATGTGTGCGCATTAAAATCAAGATAATCAACTTGATAGACATACTTGATACTGAATACAGTACCTGATTTACATGATGAAGAGATTGATTATCATGGAGCTTTATTCATTAGGAAGTAAAATATGCACGCACACTTTCACAGAATCAGAAGGTGTTTCAGCTAAATTCTTTTTTTAAGATCATCTTGTTCTCTTTTGTATCCGACAAAGCTCGTCTTTTCTCTCAAGATCTCATCGCTCCCTCTGCCTCTGCAGTACTGTACTTTTCCTCTGACAATTTTTGACATCACATTTTGAAATCACCATCTGGAACCTTTTAGAACATGTGTAACTTATGAGATTGGTTTTCTTTTCCATTTTAACTATGGTCAAGTTCAAGGATGTCAAGGATACAGGTCAAAAAAGCCAATTTTTGCCTACTGTTTGTATTTTTTAATGCTTTGATATCGAGTTATGCTTCAGTCCAGAGTAGAATTGAATATTTGGTAATACTTTTATACCACCTATATTCATTACGTGTGTTTGTGTGTTATTCGGTTTTAGGGATTGAATGAGGTCATTGATAGTCTGTCATGTCAACAATAAAAATAGCTGAATTCCATTTACCTGCTTCAGTTTCAGCATCGTGGCAACAGAACTGGGCTCAGCAGCCGAACCGGACAGAGTTCAACCAACAGGGAATCACACTACTGAGGTGATTTAGAGACTTTCCTGATGGAAAGGTTGCTATGTAGCCATCGGCTCGGTCAACCATGTAGCTAACTGAACTGACTTAGGCCCAGGATGCCAGGAGCCAAACCCGGCAAGGAAACCATCTCAGGAGCCGACTGTAGTCTTTGTTACCACTGGTTTCCCAGGTTTGTTTGGTCCAATGCAACCCTGTTAACTGGAAGATAAACCATAAGCTAATAGCGCTACCTGCAATGCATAAAGGTGAGGATGTCATGCTATTGTTAATGCCAATCAATCCTACTATGACAAATCAAAATGCGAAAAACAAGAATCTTGGTTGCCATTATCTGATCTGCAGGTCCAGAACCAGATTTAAACATTTCCTGTCAGGGTAGCGGATACAATAATAATAAACTACCCATGTTATACTCATCCCTCTCTCTCTAGTCCCTCATTTCCTCTCTGCCTTTATACTATCAGTTGTCCAATAAAGTAAAAAATGCCAAATTGCTGCCCCTGAATGCTTTCATTCAAAGCATCTTTGAAAGTGGATGTTTTTAGAATTAGATGAAAAAGAAGAGGACCGAACACAATTTTGTTAAATATGTAGTCTGTTGTTGAAAGGTTATTGTTTTTTTGTCATTTTCCATATGCAGGCAAAGCAATAACTAGAGCTTCTTTTGTAATTAGAGTCCCGCATTGGCTGTTCTGAGACCAGCATGTGTATTCCCAAAACAGACGTGAGGCCTTTAACCTTAATCAGTAATTTCCTGTAATACCAGCGGCTTAAACAGTAGCTCGAACCGAGTCCACATTCTGTTACTTTTTTTTTTAAAGACACACTCAATAAAAATGGGCTGATTGTTTGAGGAAATGTTTTGGTTTATGTCGAACAAAAAAATGAATTTTAAAGGAGATAATAGCCTCGTCGTTAATGGCTTTTTTTTTTTTTTTTTTTCAGAATTTCATCATTGTTGCTTTACTTGTCTGTTACGAGTAGAGTGCCATAAGTTGGGTTTATTTTATGACCCCCCCACCACCACCACCACCACCACACACACACACAGTAAAAAGAACAGAGTGATAATAGAATCATTGATGAATGAGCTGAATGCAGTTAGGGAAGCATGAAAGAGAGAGAAGGGGCGTGTTGAGATTAACGTAGCACAAAGCAAATTGGGTTTGCCATTATTACACAATTCAGACTGCAGAAAGCCCCTAACCATGAGAGACAAATGAGGCCTGAGATTCATAAAAGCTCCATTAACGGGAGCAAAGGGAGTGAGGGCAGACCATCAATGGGTCCGTTTAATACCAAACATTTATAGATCTGTGTCTATGGCCTGTGGCGTGTAATGACTAGACTGCAGGGCTCCTGCATTCTAGGGACATCCAGACCGCTAAATTAGGATCAAAATAGATTCTTTGAAAGCTCCCCTTCTCAAACCTGCTCGCTTAGTCTCGATCGTCTGACTGTGATCCTTAAGATAGCAGGAACCTGCTATTCATTAACTTTTCCAGTCCCTACTTTAAAACAAACAGCTTCCTCAAGTTTTTTATTTGCCTGTTTGTCTTTTTAATTAAGCTAAATTTCGATCTTCCTCACCCCCGTGGCCTGTTCCGTAAATTCCATCATGCTCACAAATCTCCGACTCTTTTGTTGTTCGCTCGAATTTTGGCATTAGCAGGTGCGTCTGGAGATCAATGGAGTTGTCACCGACTCCATAAAGCCATCACCATAACCATAACACAGCCACTATAATACTCCGCTTAACTGACTGAGAACACATCATCGCCCCATTCGGGCTAATGTGCTAATACGTCTTAGCGCTAATGTCAACGCGACGGTGGGACTCTATGGATGAGGCCCCCAGCGCAAACCAGATTATCAGTCCATCTGACTGTCTCTCAAATGGCCAGAGTAGGGGAAATAGAGTGTCTCATTATCATCATCTGCAGACGGCTCTTCACTAATCTAGAAAAAAACGGCGCCATCAGAGCCTGTGAATATTTGCTTAGCGGGCAGGAGCACGGAGGGTGTACAGATTGGCAGACTCGAGTCGCACACACTCATCACAAGTAGTGTCAGTGCTCAGCGCAAGGGCATCCGTCAGCGGTATATAGATACAAATGGTGGGTCAAGTTTCAAACTGAGTGAGGAGAGAGAGAGAGGGAGCAATGAGCCGATTGGGGGATAGAGGGTTTCTGGGATTGTTTATTGCTGAGCCGTAATTGGATAAACCTGGCGTCTAACCTCTTTAGGCCTGTCACATTGCTTCATCCTCATGAGGCCAATCTCAGATGCCCTGATTGAGTTTATGCTCAATTGAAACTTATCAGCTTGCTTTTTTCTCCTTCTCTTGTTTTAAGAGTGCTCGAACAAAGAGGTAAGTGTGATGCATTGAGTTCTTTCTTTATGGTTAGCAAAGTTGGATAGCGGGAAGCGGCATTTTAATTTGGCGTTAAATCATTACCGAGGCTGCACCGTGAGGAGTTATACTGTATTTCAACTGAGGTTTACTCCACAGTTTGGCTTTTTAACTCCTCAGGCCTGAAATCTGACATGAAGTTGCCCGAGGAACGTCTCCGCACCCTGCCAAGAAGTATGTTCAACCGCTGCGAGCACATATGTAAAATCTACAGTAATTGCCACGAGCAAACATACGCTTGATGATCTGTCATGATGAAGAGCGGTATTTATTAAAAAAAGAGGGAAATCATCTTTTACTTGTATGCTACATGATTACAGTGAACTCCATTTAAATCATGTCAATTACGGTAATTAGGCATGTGATGAAAGGCACAGTGAAGTCGCGCACTAATTCAAGGAATAATAAGCTAATATACCAGTCACTTCTAGAGCTGCTTGATCAAATCACACTCTGCTCCTTGATGCAATTTGTCACCTTTAACAGAGAGAGAGCGTTCTTGCAAATAAGATGAAATGAAATCATTTGGAAAGTTGAATGTGAAAAAAAAAAGTGTTTCAATTTGGATATTTGTCTTGATTTAATACGTTTGTCGCAACAGGTGGGCTCGTGCAGATGTTGGATCAGGCAACCTGCTATAAATTCCCTCGAATGGTTGTTTTGAAGCCAAGTGGTTGTCCTATCTTCTGTCATTACAATGGCTCACAGAATGAGTAAAACAGTCACACGTTACCCAAAATCAAGATGGACCCGGCTATTTAATAAAGACCATAGACCGTAATCTGAATGCAACTGGGCCCCAAGCCCAAACAAAATGGCACTTGAACTGACCGGAGTTCAGAAAAGGTTGACACACTGTAGACGATGCTTTCTGAAAATTTATTTTACCCTAGACCCTACAGACTGGACACAATCGGATAGACCTATTGTAATGGTTTTGGGTTTTCTGTTAGTGTTATTAGTGTTTCCTGTTTTATTTTGTAATATTCCCCTCTAATCATGTCTGTAACTTGACTTTCTGCCTCCAGTTTTGAATGCCAGTCCTACCCTGATTAGTTTCACCTGATCCTGATGAGGTCCTACCCTCACTAGTGTGAGTCTTTGTGATGGAGGAAGTACTTGTTTGTTCCAGTCAATTCTTATTGTTTCTGGATTTTCTACCTCGACTTTTGGACTTTCTACTTCAGATGTTGCCTGCTCCTTCACAGATTTGTTTGCCTGACTGGACCACCATTCTCTGGTATCGACTTCCGCCTGCCTCACCATCCAGTAAGCTTTGTCTCTTTGTGATGATTAAATCATTGAACTGCTTCTGCTCTGCCTTTAGTTTGCCTTGTGTTTGTGCTACCCTGATACTACCAGTACTGATACCTACAACCAATCAGAGCAGCAAAATGATGATCTCCGTAGACTGGTCTGCTTCCCAGGCTTGGTTCACGTCTGTCTCTGGTTCTGATTTTTTGGCATAATATGTCACCCTTGTTCATAACCCATCTTTGTTTCTATCACATGTTCAAAACAAAATGACAAGCCATGAAAAAACAAAACATGCCTGTTCACTGTATAGAAATCGGGATCTGATCAGACTTGAAAGTTTGGACCTGAGACCCTGTTTGGGACGGGTTTGATCCTCGGGTTTTTGGCAGTTGCATCCCATGCACACACACCTCACCTAGAACGAGTTTTCCCCCTCTTGACTCGCTCTGGCACACACACTCGCACACACTCCCTCCAGTGTAGTGTGTTTCTTTCAGGTTCGTCCATTCACCTCTCCTCTCATGCTGATTTGAGCCTCTCTACCTTCCTTCCCGTCATGAATTACTTTCCAGAACCAAGGTGCTCTTTACATTTGAAAGACCAATTTCTTCTATTGGATTAATTCATCAAAGTTGCCTCGGAGCTCACTGACCACTACAGCAGGAGCAGGGGAATGAGACACGAATGTAGAGAGAGCATGAAAGGCCAGTATCAGTAACTTTCTGCCTTTCTATGGACATTTCACTGAGAGCCATAATTTTGATTTTCTGTAATCCAAAGAGGCTGCCCATGTCATCATGTTTAAACCATTTGAGCTGGGCTGTGCAATGTGACCAAAATCTCAAATCCTGACACAGGTAATTTCATATCCAGATAACTACACACATCATGATATTAAAGCAACATCACACGAGAGAATGTGCTGTTATAGTGAATATATATTTATATATAATATTAACCAAAGAAGGGTAGTTCTTGAGTTTTTTTATGGATTGTATTGATGCGAATTGGCATGAAGACTGTTGACACTGACGTCCTTATTTCGTGTTTTGTGGTTTCCAGAATTTTTGTGCGTAAAGGATTGTTAATATCACGTTTCTTAGAATGAGTCTACCTTAAAGGGATAATATGTAAGATATTTACTGTATTAAAACATAAAATTACCATGCTATGAGAGATTAAGGAAACATGCTAAATTGACTGGCGCAAAGTGTCACCGCCTCCCTCCAACATTTTGACATGTTCCCCATGGCGACTGTCTAATTTGTTGGAATGGCGCTTTTTGTTTCATGTGGTTGGAAAGTTTTGATCGGTTACATTTGTGCAAAACAAAAGTAAATGAGGCAACAATGGCCGGCTCTCATGACCATTTTGCAGAGCTGCTAGAGAGCAGTTTGATTCCTTTTTGATCTGACCATAACTTGTTTTTCATTGTTCTGAACTATGAACACCACTTACATAGACTCAAACATCACTCCTTCATACAACATTGTAATCTTACGAGATCAGAACACACAGTTCTAGTAGGATTGATGTTTGAATTCAGAGTGCGGTTTACCCTCAGTTTACTGTGTTATGCCAGGCTTTCCATGAGTAATTACTGACTAACAGATGTCAACATCTGTCTTGTACCCATAAACCCTTGTGTTTTGCAATCATTGCCTGCAATTGGTTTCAAATATGCTTTCAATGATCCACTGAACAGTTTTATTGGAAGGAGACAGAAAACTATAGGCCTCATTTGCAACTTTGTATTACGATCAAGCCAAAATCTTTTGACTGTGAAGCACTCAAAAGTAGCTTTGTGCTTCACGGAGATTGGTGGCTGCGGTTAGCTTAGATTCACAGCTGGGAAAGCCACTTAGAGAAACCTCTCAAACCATTCCTTCTACAAACAAAAGCTTTGTGTGTTCTAAACAGTCGCATTTCCTTTACCAAAATATGATTTAATACACTGCTTCCTCCTCAATCCCCATGCATGATTTGTCAAACTGTCAAATCTACAGTAAGACTAATGGAAAACCAAAATTCTGTATTCAGTATAAAAGGGCTGTAACCATACTTTGTGCCGGTACAGATATTAAGTCCCACCAGGGTTCAAATAACAATTTTTCTTCATGACCAAACAAATCAAAATAAAAGGCTTAACACTCCCAGGTTCAAATACACAGTACGCCTTTTGTGGCTGCATATGAATCTCGGCTTTATTAGTGCACTGAAAGGTGAAATGGGCCAATGTGGCTTGGGCGATCCTGCAAAACCAAACGGCTTTCTCAAGGCGTATCACTTTTATTCAAGGTTTTATGTCTTAAGTCTTCCAATCCTTTCTTTCCAAATGTTTAGATAACTTGATAACTAATTGTACCCAGAATAAACACAAGTGACTCAGTGATCTGAACTTGTTCAGCAGCAATGAGAGACCGTCTTAAGACTGAAATATAAACCCTCACTAATATAACCAAGTTAGGCATCACGGAGGATTCAAGATGTAACATCTGCTGTCACTTCTCAATTGAAAACTACCCACACGCTATAATTCAGTCAGTATTTTATTTTCCAATTTCCGCTGCTCTCATTGCTTGGACGACCGCGTTAACTTGTTCGCCTCCGTCTCCAGTGCAGATTAAGTTGTAATTGGTTTTTTCAAGAGGCCAGTGGGTTGAGCTGAATCAAAAGGCCCTGATTTGGCTTCCCTCTTCGCCACGACCTGGGGATATCTCCATGTCAGAGCTGCCCCCCGCTCCCAACACCGACCTCCGTTCTCTCTTTCCAACTCCCCACTATGACTACTGGTTGAGTGTGTTAGCCGGGTTTGCGTCCCTGTTTATTACCAAGGGTTTGATGCTGCCCCCAGATGACAGCTCAGCCCCTATATTACCTCGGCCACTCGCCAGATTTAAAATCAAATTAGCTGAACGGCTGAATGAAAGCCCTTTAAAGCTCCCCAACCACACAAATGGAGACGGAGAGCAGCGAAAAATACCTTGATTATACATTCAAACCTTAGATCGAAGTGTCTTGCCACACGCTGCTGTGTGTTTAGCACTATAAATGAACAGTATATGTTGTAGAAGATAAACATATTATAAAGAATCTGAATATTACACTTGTGTTATTTTCATAAACAAGCTCTAATAGTTCTCGCCGCTGCCGAATGCCCATCAATTCAACGACACCGACTAAAATGTGCTTGTCGTTCCTCTCAATTAACTTAAAGTCATAATTGGAAAAGGCTAAGTAGCTGTCGTCTGTCTTCAGCGTGGGCTGGGAAGCAGAAGTTCAGTCGGTGGCTTTTAAGACGTGCGCGCTCTCTCCTGCTCGCTATAGTGTGATTTGCAACAGCACACGACTGTCAAAAGTAATGAATCACATTACTTAAGTCAGTCATTAAAGACGCGCTATTCCTGTTACACAAAGTACTCAACATCAGCGGCTCCCCATGACACCAAAGCAAGCTTTTAAAGCTCTCACCTGTGACATCTCTCTGTTTTTTTTTCTTTTTTGATTCGGGCAAAAATCTTTGGTGGTTAGTGCTTATTGCTGTGTTTTTTTTCTTAGATTACCTGTCAATCAAGCGGCCCAGGCAACTCTATGCTGTCTTTGTCCTTGGATTCTCTGTTTAAGACAGAAAATTGTGAGAAGTGGATGTGAGACGTGGGTTCCGGGACTTCTTCAGGGTCAATTATGTCTTAAAACGTGTCCCCTAGAGGTGCCGTACAGATAGATTTTAGAATTTATTTGTCCAGCTGTTGAGATTTTCTGCACAGAATATTGCTGTCAACAGTATTTCTTCAACAAAAAGTAGTTTGAAAGAAACAGGTACATTGAGTCTTGGAAAGACATGTACTGTAGCGGAAATATGACCTTTCAGTGCTCTTTCCTTTCCTTTCCTTGCGTTGGAGGCTGAAATCTCTGGGATAATGGTGAGTTAAGTAAGGTTTGTTATTGTAATTTGTATGAATCAATCCTTTAAAGTTGCACGAGGCAAGAGGTATGAATCCAATTTGAACATCCATAAATCCTGTTCGGTGGCATAGGTAAACTCAGCGGGTGGATTTTTCTCTGACTACCTTGCCCCCTGACTAGCAAATGGAAATCTCTTCTCGCTGTCATATTACCGACACCTCTGCACAAAGTCACTCTGCAGACGTCGCTGATCTCGGTGTCGTGGTCAGTTGTACATGCTGTACCACAAGGTAACTAATAAGGAGGAAACAGCCTGATGCAAGAAGTCCCAATATCTTGCCCCCATGCTGCTTCATTCACATGCCCACCCCTCCACGTCTTCCTGTGCACCCACTCTGTGCTGTAATGAGGGTCCCCGGAGCGCTGGGAAAAATCTGCCCTCTTCCTCTAACACCCCGTGGTGTGTGTTCATGTGGCGTGTGCTCATTTGCTCCTCGACGTAGCTCCCTGGCAGATTTATGTCGAGTTTTAATGAAAAGGCTTGTACAATATAAACAGCAGTACACGCCAAATACCAGTATTAGCTCACTGTATGATGTAGACTGCAGTTTAAGCATTGGAAAATCATTTTTACCTCCACAGAGGAGGTCGATTTGTCGTCTTGTTTGTCTGTCAGTGAGCAGAATTTCATCGAGGTGTTCAGTGTAATGAGCTGGAATGTTAAAATACAGGTAACAGAGCTTAATGGTGTTTTAGTGAAGCTCTCCATGTGGCCGTTTTACACTTTGACTCCTAACAGCTGAACCTTGAGGTGTAGAACCAAACTTTTGTCATTAGATTTTTTTGGTTCAAGACGAATCTTCATGACAATTATGTGAATCTATGAATACCATCCTGTGGGCACTGATGGTGAAAAGACACCATCTTGATTTGACATTCATAATCCTGTCCACACACCCCCATGCTTCGAACAAAGTAATCACGAAGAAAAAAGTACGCTGCCATTAACACCCAAACAGATTTTCACCTTCTTGTTGTTGCGATGTTCGCCAAACGTATTCATTTGCATGTTTCTGACAATGCATTGATCTAAATTTGGTTGCCATTTGTTTTTCTTGTAGTCTATAATTGCCATTTGAAGAGTAACTATACCAAGGATGAAAATACAACTAGTCTTGGCAGCTAGACATCGTGCTCTGTTCACAAGATGTACAACGCTTCAAACTGTAATTATGGACGGTTGATCACGAGATGCATGCAGGATTTTCAGCAAGTTTACTGATAATTACCTTTGTCTCATGGCTGATAACAAAAAGGTAACTGATAATTTCACTTCTGTATTTCAAAGAGAAGTTCATAACCTGTTGTTATTGCACACCTGAGTGTAACAGAAAGCTAAAGGCTAAATAAAAGAAGCGGGTCTCCGCTCAGCTCCACCAAGAATACCATTAATCTGCACTGGGAAGCTCGAGCTGGCTGGAAGTCAGACACAGGAATGACGTAAATCTGGTCGATTTTCAAAATAAAACATGCAGAACTTCTGATCGTAAAAACAGCCAAATGGGAAACTAATTTCCCACGATCGACCGATAACTGCTCCGGTTAATTCTTGTACATCCCTACAAGATCCTTCTTTGATTTGAGTCTGCATTGAAATGCATTTAGTTTTTAATGTGCGAATGGGTGTTTTCAAGCTAAACCGTGGTGTCACTTTGCTCTTTAAGGCATTATGCAGTTGCAGCCAAATTCAAATGACATGCACACATGTCAACTACGAGTGATCTTAATAAATGTGGTGACATTTCTCTTTTTTGGAAGCTCTACAGGAGCACGATCATTGTAAATGTCAGTTCAAATCTTGCACAATTCTTTCTTTCTTGGTTTTTTGCAGCCAGAACACAGACCTCCACTGTATCTCTGAGTAATAACCGAACGCCAATATCAAGGATTGTGCAGCCTCGTGGGAGGTGTACACGATGACTACTGTCTAGTGCATTACAGTGTTTTTCTTTAATTGTACCTAAAACAGAGATTTAACCGTAAAATGTGATTTTTTTTTTTTTTTTTTTTTTTCCAATGCGCTGATCTTTTGTCCCTTTCTAAATGTCATCAGGGGGCCAACTACAGCAAAAAACCCACACAAAAGAATCATTGAGGCCCATTACATTACACAGAGATAGACTGTGTGGGTATGTCAAGGACTCTTGCATAGCAATTACTGTTAAAAAATAATTGATTGCATTAACCTGCCCTTTCACCATTTTACAAGTCCGATCCATATTCATAAGTGGCCATGTAGTGTGGGGTTTTAACCTAAGAGGAAACAGCGTAATGATTTTGTCAGGCCAGGATTGAATGGCTCAGTGGTGTTGGTGTTACTCATGGTGTGCTGCTTTTCAAGCATCCACACCACAACGGAAATGTCAGTGTGTGTCCTTTTTTTTTTTTTTTTTCCATTGAGAGGAACCTACACACAACACACACACATTTATGCACACACTCAGATAAAGCATCCACACTTTTTTTGCCAATAATCAATATGTTCTATATGTTAAAATGTAACTATTTCGATGGCCTGAAATCACCAAACAGATATTTTAAAAATGGCAGTTTAGTGAAATACAATGAACCTTTCTTACATGCAACAATCTAAGGAAACAAACTACACAGTGTCCATCTTATAAGAGCTAAACAACCATGCGACAACAATATCTGATTCTTGATTTAAAAAGCCAAACAGCTGGTCTAACATCTGTAAACTGAGTCCAACTGAGATCCGTCGAGCCGTCAACAGCTTTGTCATCTCGACTTCATAACTTTTTATCGCTTGCTTTCTGGTCGGCTTGAGAGGCAACACGGTGAAAAGTGCGACGTCTGATGTGCTACAAACACCTTTAAATTAATCAATTCAATAACCCCCCCACCTCAACCATCGGTCTCACTCATTTCTCCGTGTTTTTCCCTCTTCTTCAAGGCAGCACTGTGGGAGAAATATAGATTTGATAAGGCTGCTTGCTCTCACTCCACATCCACGCAGAGAAAATACATTTCCCCCCGGACGGAGCGGAGTCTCATCCCTCCTCTCCGGTGAAAAAAAAATTACAAAGCAGGCAGGGTCGGAGAATGACACGGTCTGCCTCGCTATCCCCTCCTCATCAGTCGCTGTTCCCTACACCTAGCGTCCGTGGGTTATGATGACAAGACTCCCAAACTGCTCAATCCATAATGTCTGGGGCTGCACCTGTCTGCCACCTTGCGTATAATTCATTATTATGTACTTATGGATTCCTGCACGCCTCACAAAGTGCGACTGATTCATTGCAAAGGGAATAGAAATCCTCTAAACCAGCTTTATTATGGAGAGCGCAGTTCTCCACTGCAGCGCCTAAGACAGATGCTTTGTTATGTTAGCACTTTACTAGTACCACTAAATCACTTGATAGCAACGTAGCTGAAAAAGAGATAATTATTGACGTTGTTTCTTGCCGTTTAATGTCGTGGCACCGGCACATGTAGCTCAATGAGTCGCAAAGGACCCTCGCTCTTTTATTCCTCCCTGCATGCACACGCTTTCTCTTTTTATTAGATCTTGCAGAAGCTTCTGTTGGTGTGTTTCTCTTTTATCTTGCATGATTCTCTTTTGTTACTCCGTCTTGTCTTCCTGCCATTACATAGTTTAAAGAATATTTTTTCCCTGCCCTGCATTGCTACACAGTGCAGTTGCATTTAAGCCATTAGTCTTAAAATGTGTTTGTGTCAGTGCTGTTGTTGTTGTTCTTCTTCTTCTTCCACCACCTCCTCCTCCTCCTCCTCCTCTGCTTTTTCTAAGGCTGATGTGCCTTTCATTACCGGGGTCTGACAGCGCTGAGCCGAGTGGACGTCTGTTTGTCACCCTCTAATGGGGCTTGGCAGCCTACAAGGTGTGCACAACACCTCAGAGAGAGTGGCCTTCTCCTTCTGTCTCCCTCGGCGGAGGAAAAGACCAATAACACTACCCTCGCGCGTTCAGTCCACTGTTCAATTTCACTTCACGTCCGCGTCAGTGCCGCGAATTGGATCAGGCACCTATGGACAAATTCCACGTCCAGTTGACTTGATGGGAATTGACCAAACCTTGCCAGGATCTCACACGGTGCTGGCTTTGATCCTGCTCCAGCTGTCAATTGCAATATACAGTTTAGAAGTAAGGCTATCTAATCCATTTTGAGTAAATCCTGCTTTTTGGTGTCGGCCTATCGACCCACTCTCCGATGTACTGTTGCTTATCTATCTCTCCTGAGCGCATGTTTTCATTTGATGGATTCCCAGACAGACTCGTATTAAGGCCGTGGACCACCGTTTGATAAGATTTCATTGGACCCAAATAGGAAAACTTGGATTTGGTATTGTAATGTGGGAAAAGACAAGAAACCACAGAAGATAGAATATTAGTTGAAGCACCTGTGGACAAAAGTCCAATTTTGTCTTGTGTTTCAGTTGGATTAGTATGCCAGCTCCTCACAAATATACCCTACTCTCTTTGGCTTGACTAGTTTATTGTGCTTCTCCACCATATTGAAGTGTTCGTGCAGGTTGGATACAGTCTTTATGAGCCTTTGTTAGTTTTATGTGAGATGGTTGAGACTGAACCGAACCAAAACCAATTGTGCTAATTAGGTAAAAACAACTGAAAGCCACATAGAAATGCGAGTTGAGTCGCTGGTACATCCCCTGTCTGAAGCTCTGTCATTTAATTCAATGTCAACATCAAAAATTAGACTGTTTTCACAAGAAAATCGCCAGCATTGCTCATTTGTTCAAAAAAACAACCTAGGTTTAAGATCTTGTGACAAGCCGCCCTCTGTGACCATGCAAATAATGACTTTTCTCTCTCAGAGGCAAAGATGGAAGTAATTTGATGTTGCTATAGCACCAGAAACCCTCTTAAGAAAGAGGTCAGGATTTCTATTAATCATGACCATGATCTTTTCCTTGATTCACCCAGCGTAGTTGTGTGCACATGGTGTCCAGGATTACAGATTTGATGAAGGAAAAGTGGAGAGTAATGACATACTGCATTAAAGCTCACAAAAATTCTACTGGATTTGAAAAAAAAGACAGATGTTTTGACCTTAGCAGGTCTTCATCAGGCCGACAAAAGCCTTCAAAGGTCTGAATCCACAAGCCTAGAGGTAGATCAGACAAGTCAGGTTTATCAGTTTTCTACTAGTTTGGAAGGGAACTGTCCTGCAAACGGGGTACCGTATTGGAAAATTGTCACATTTTTTATTTTGGAAGGCTGGACCACCTGTAATAGACCCCCTTTTCCAGTGTACGTATTAATTGTCTATTGTCCAGTAGTCTTGTTTTGGATCTTGCATGCATTATCTTGTTGCCTTGTGGCCTTAGCATCACATTGGTTGGCTATATCGCTACACAGCCTAGCTAACGTAAAATGTCACAGCAGTTGAGTGTCCGAAAGTTCAGTAAACTGCAGGGCTAACGGAAGCTGTTTGCCGGGGAGCAGTTCGCCAAGGAGGACTGACCAGGTCGCACTGACTTTTCCACATAAATTCAAATATCTTTTCTCATAAGTTGCCTTCCACACTACCAACAAATAGTCTGCAGTTTTCTGAAGATGCCACATAAACCCTTGGGAGTCCATGGGATTGAGATCCACTGCTGTAGGAGACATTGTTCAGTTGGGGTGTCAAAACCAAGGCAGGTCAAACAATGAGGTATGCAAGGAGAAATGGGGGAAAATGGAAAAATTCTGATGGAGAGTGAACAATAGGAGACAAAGAAAAAGAGAGGAGAGTAAAATGATTAGAAAGGTATCAGAAGATGGAAATGGCAAAGAATTTGGTGAAAGAGAGAATGGATCCAAATCCTCTCTTTTCTTCTCCAGGCTGTCAGAGCACCACAATGATTGGCCTGTAGCCTTATATCAACACATTCAGACCAGAGTCTTATTAATCCACTACCTTAATTTGATCGCACGGAGGAGGGAGGACATGGAGAGAACCAAATGGGAGGTGGAGGGAAAGAGGAGAGGGTTGAAACACGATGTGGGAGTCAGAAACCTGTTTTTTCTCTACTCGGAGATGAAAGGTTATAAAGCCTGATAGATCTTTCCGTATTTAAATGCACCTGCGTGCGCACCTCTCCATGTGCATGGATGTGTGTGTGTATGCCGATGCATTTGTGCAGCGAGTGTTTATCTGCGCGCCGAGTGTGTTAGAATGGGGAAACGCTGGCTAATAACAAGATGTTCCTTTGAAAACCGCGGAGCATTCATCCTGGTGTGTTCTTTCAGGCGAGCGGCACACGGGGCGAAATGTCAAACATTAGAAATAAACAGCCTTGTCATGACAACTCTTGACGGAGAGAACAATACCGGAGAGAGAGTGAGAGAGTGATGGATGTAGCGAGATGGAAATAGAAAAGGATGGAAAGGCGAGAAAAAGGAGGGAGAGGGAAGATGAAAACACTTCCCTCTGAGTCAGCCTGCCAGTCCCTCCTTCCAAAGCTGCTGAATCTTTTTTTTTTTGTTCCTTTCACCATCTTATTGTCTCTTTCTCTCTGAATCTTTTTTTTTTTTTCTTGACTAACACCATGGAAAAACCTCCTGGTGTCTCACTCAGCTGCTTAACAATCCACACATCATTAGCGGCTGGCTAGGTTTCCTTTTTTGATTTGTGTCTCTGATCCGCTTGTAATGCCAGCAACAATTCCAGGATAATTTTGGTTTATTAGCATGTAGGAAGGACGACAACCAAAAAAAAGGATTCATATGTCTGTAAAATGCACAACTCAGTTTTAATTTATGAATTCAAAACGTCTCTCTTCAAGCTGAACAACAGAGGGACAGACTGGAGTGGTGAATCCTGGAGCTGCTCCATAAGCAGTAAATAATTGAACAACTGTTAGGACACACCAGACATTGTATTTTTTCCTGGGATACAGGGACAATTTCTCCTTCACAGCTGGAAGCCCTACATTCAAATAAAAAATATATAATTTGCAAGTCATATCTCATACAATGGACGTGACAGAGTCTGTTTCTAATTAGCTTTCAAATTACTCACCATATACAGGATGTGAATTTTAAGAGACAGAGGTGTCGGGTGGTCAATGTGGGAGAAAATCTGTGACAGAATTGGCTTTGTTACCTTTGTAAGAGAAGTTATGATAAAGGATTTTTCTAACACACCTTGATGTTGCCATACCTGCTTTTTTTTCAGTCTTCCATTGTAGACAAAGCTTCGTTAACACTTCTACCCTACCAAAAAGACTAAAAGAAGAGTTTGGCGTACGGGGAGTATGTCAAAAGACCCGTGATGTCATCTTGGGGCGGTGGGGTTGCAATGAAATGCCATGATGTATTTAACTCAGAACAGAACAAACATTCGCAACAAGACAAGTTGAAACTTGCCATTACTTGCAATGTTCCAGTCGACAACGTTCTGAAAACTTGTCAGTTCAAACCAGTACAACTAGACGAGATGTATTGTCTAGTCATGTCTAGTCCACAGAAATACTTCTGTTCTAACAGCCGTCTTTTTTTTGTTTGTAGCTGGGTAGAACTTTTAGCGTCTGAACACAGAACCGTGATTCCAAAAACTTTTGGAACGCTTTGTAAAATGTAAAATTTTGCATCGTTGATTTCCTAAAACAATCTGAGACGACAGCACACTTTCCACGAGTCCATCTTGATGAGCTCAGAGGTCAGCAGTGTTTATGGATGTTGTTGATATCTGGATTTCTCTTTGCATGGTAGTCTGAATTTATATGCAGCGATGAACTATGCTTACCGACAATGGTTTTCTAAAGTGTCCCTGAGCCCATGTAGTAACATTCTTTTACAGGCACACAACCATGTTTGTTTTTAATGCAGTGCTGCCTGAGGGGTCGAAGTTCACGGCCATTCAGTGTTGGCTGTTGGCCTTGTCTCTTACGTGCAGAGATTTATCTTGATTCTCTGAATCTGTAATGATATTATGGATGGTGAAATCCATAAATCTCTTGCAATTGTGTGTTGTTCTTTAACTGTTGGACTATTTGCAGGTGTTAAACCTCACCCATCGTTGCTTGTGAACAAGCCTTTCGAGGATTCCCCTTTTATACTCAATCATGATACAATCACCTGTTACTAATGAACCTATTTACCTGTGGAAGGTTCCAAACAGGTGTTTTTTGGGGGGGAGTGTTGCACAACTTTTAGTCTTTTGTTGATCCTATCCCAACTTTTTTGGAATGTGTTGCATCAAATTCATCAGTTTGAACATTAAATACCTTGTTGTACTGTGTTCTATTGAATCATCATTCATGTACGCTGAGATGATTATTGGTGCTGGCGCACCATGCTAACATGTTAGCATTTAATAGGTCAAGTGACTGTAAGCTAGTAGCAGCCAAAGTAGTAGGCAGTAATAATTTAAAAAGTTGTAGCATATGTCATTAAATGACATTTAAATTCACATTTTAATAATCAAGTACTAAGCCAGTGTGGCTGTAGGCAGATTTATATTTTCGGAGGGAGCTTGGAAAGGGTCGAACTCACACTGAAATATAATGTAGAGAGTGTAGAGGGAAGTGCAAGTCCCTGCCAACACCGATTATTAAATGGTCTGTTAGTCTAAAAATATCCAAATAATTCTCTCTCACTGACGATTTAAGTTAAGTTGATTGCCTGACCTTGAAAAAATACCTTTAGGATTTTAAATCAAGTCTCTATCTCCAGCAGTTCCATGATTAAAGATAAAAAACAATAATTGTGGAACAGCAGAAATCCCAGATCCAGATCACCACCAAAATCTAATCGACAGTTCCTTTTGCCCAAGGCTAATGTGCTCTCCAAATTTCATGGCAGATTTTCTGACAGACAGACTAAATATCCAACATAGTGTTTTGAACCACCAGGCATACAAAGTGATGTTGATGGGTGAGAGGAGAGAGGAGTTTAGAGCTAAATATGTCTGCGCTGCTGATTAATATGTGGCTGATCACCTGAAATACTCCCAAAATGAAGCCTGGAAACTCTCAGAAATAAACCCTGGAAAAATATTGGTTATATAGTCATTCTGGCTGCAGCATGTCGGCGTTTTCTGCATGAGTCTAAACTGCATATCACTCAGTGCCATTAAATCCAACTGGGGTATACGGAATCAGGGGTAAACAGAATCTGAATATCTGTAATATATTTGAGAGACAGAGCTACAGATCCATTAAACATATGCTGTGTAATAAGTAAACAGACAAGCAAATGGTAAAACCAAAAAAATGCAGTTATCCTAATATCTCCACACACTGGAGGAAAGTGTTTTAAGAACTGAACAAAAAGCTGCAGACAGCTCACCGTAACTCCAATATGACGTCAACGTATTGAGGCTTGTTGTGGCCAATAGATTAATGAACAGTCATTACCAGTTGTAAGCGCTGCGTGTCCACTTCACTTAAACTGTTTTCAGTGATGGACCTTCCTTTCAGCGCTGGGAGTTTTAACAAATTGCTCACTGCCAAAAACAAAAACAAAAAAGTCAAATTACTCAGAAGTACACAACCCACTCTTCCCGGGAATAATATCATATTGGACAATTTTGCAGTTGCCACCCAACACCAGTGTGGGAACCGTTCAAATACTGCATTTATCATGACTGCGTATAAATGGTCAGTGACTGCATGTGTAAGCAGCTACCTACGTATTTGATGTTCTTGTTATCCATGCTTTAATCCATGATTTAATGTCAGTCAGTTGGCCTGTCTGTTGGTTGGTCACTTTGGCTGTCGGTCCACTGATTTGGTCCAGAAATATCGCGACAGCAAATTTGATTTGCCGCGAGCATGAACCTACGAGTACCACCATGTGGTCGACATTTGTGGTTCGAAGTGAAATGTCTCATCAACTGCTGAACTGGTTGCCATTGAACGTGGTGTAGACATTCATGCCCCCCCTCAAGATGATTACCAATAATTTAAATAAACCCTGAAGTTTTTGTCTGCCGTCATAATTGGGTCATAATTTCACTTCATTTCTATCCAATACGACCAAATACCTGCAAATCTAATGACATTCCCGTCAACCTCAGCTGTAAATATAGTTAGAAGTACAGGTACAGCCTCACTTAATACTCCCAATGTTCCCACATTGAAAGTGATTTTTCTCTTCATAATAAACAAGTTCATCAATCAATACTTGAACCTTCTAGGCTACGTTGGAATCTGACCTTTACCAATCATTTATTGAATGTTCATATGCATCTTCACTGAACGTGATCTTGAATAAGGCATAATTTAGCTGAATTATCATAGTCCATCTAGTCTTCTGCTCCACACAAATTAAAGCTGGATCTGTAAAGGTAGTCTGAAATGGAGGCTTGGCCCATTTCTGTGTTTTTTTTGTCACGAGAAGACAGATTGGCAGAAGCAATTTGGTTTCTTTTGGATGACATTACCTTCCAAAAACCTGGACACACCTATTTTCAACAAGAAGAAGCTTGGTGCTGTAAGCTCGCTCTGAAAAAAAAAAAAAGTCTTCTAATTCTGGACAATACTGGACCTGCCATCCATCAACCAAGTCTTTGTTCAACTGTCCAAACAACAGACCTTTCTTCAAATCCCTGAAAAACCTTGTCATATTCCTTCTAACACTCATCATTTGGGTTTGTTTTGGTGTTGATGACATGTCTTGGAGAGGGTTCTGGGCTGATTTTTTTGGCATAGTATTTATTTCCAAGTATGATTAGGATGGAAAGTGCTGCAGCCCTGGAAGGCGAATTCCCTTTTCCCGCTGCACACCAACCAGGGACGTCAGTTATGATTGTTCCAAAGTGACACCCAGCACCCAGATTCTGCCATCACTTGTAGGTGCTCACAATAACACTCTCCTCCCTCTCGCCCTCCCATCCTGTCTCTCCATTCTTTTCGTCTATTCAGCTGCCTGTCTGGAGCAGTGACTGGTTCATCCTCATTTGCTCCACTCATATCCGCAGACTTGACATCGCCAAGCAAGCCGACACCGTCTCCTCTCTCCCTCTCCTGCACTTGATTGTTTTTGTGCTTAATCCTTTTGTTATTGTGGATTATTGTTGATTCATTGGTCTGACTGTTAACCCTTACCAGCAGATTTATGCATTCTGTCTTTAAATATCCAGCCCTCTTGAGTCATCGCTCCGGCAATCAGCAGCACATAGACATCAATTCATAAACACCTTCTCATAACTTAAGAGGCTTGCTTTATGATCATCACGCATAGAGGTTTTTTTATTAAGTAATCCTGTGGTTGTTGTTACCTCCATGGTTACAGTGCAAACAGGAACTGCTGGTAGCTAATGCAGACTTTCCATAGTGCAGATTCTCCAAAATGTAGACCAACACGGGCCAAAAAAATGGAGCCCACAGCTAACTACTTGACTCCATGGCAAGATTACACTTGAGCAGTGCCAACATTCAAAACATCTTAATTACAAATGGAAACAAGACAAAAAAAGCACAGCAAATTACACCAAATTCTTTTCATTATATAATTTGTTTGTATAAACTGTTGCAGAATCAGATCCTTGTGGCCTGGAGACTGGGACCAAGTGTAAACCAACCGTCACGTCACCAATTAGAGTGTGAATGACTGTTTTGAAGCGTTGAATTTGGCATTATGGCTGTTGCCATCTTGGTTTTCTTGGAGCCGTATTTTTGGACGATGTGTTGGGTGACGTACTTCGAGGACAAGTTTGGCTGCTGTTTTTGACTCTGACTTGGAAAAATATAGCGGTCCGCCTTTAGTCACGAACCTTGTATTACGGCTGGCTACAAGGTAGCCACATCCTAATGCATTCCCCCCTTTTACTCTAAAAGGTATTATAACTTACAAAAACATAATATTGTATCAAAAAAGACTTGAAACTCATAAGAAAGGTTTACTCAGGTAAGAGGTCAGTCAGGTATCTGGTGTGATTTCCCCATAAAGCTCTATACAATCGTACCTTGGACCAGCCAATGTCGCTACCCCCTGCTGGCCGTTAGAAAGAAGTTAAAAACTCTTCTGCATTTGTGTGTAGCCTGCCTTATTTTGAAAATCCTGGCATGAAGCTGCGAATGAGGTGAATGAAAAAGAAGCAAAAAAACAGCTTTTAGAGTTTAAGTAGTCAAGATACTGTTTTCTCAGATGCCACCAGTTTTGCCTATTAACGTATGCCATTTTGGATTTTCCACCATTTTGAGTTTCTTGCATCATTCATGAGGGATGCCATGTTTACTCTCACCTTGTTAGAAGTCAAGAAGATGCAGCTTTATTTTAAAAGCAGTTCTCAGCGGTTATATGACTTAAAAGTCAATGGAATGCAGGGAGAGGTTTAAGATGGGCAAGAGGTAATGACGAGGTGATGAACAGCGAAATAAAATGGATGGAGAGAGAGAGAAGTTGAGGTGTGGAGGAAGAAATCCAGGGGAGAATTTGATTGGCCCGTTCCTCTCCAGGTTTTAATCTGCCTGATCTGTAATTAGTGGCAACTGTGTCACAGCCAGACCTGCTTAGAGAGACAAGATGGGGCTAGAACACACACACAGGAAAATGCAAAGAAAGATGTAAAGGGTATGACAAATACACACATCAACACTTTGAAAAACATAAACATATAGGCACATGGGTCTTGATAAAACAGGAAATACACATAAAGAAACTCAAGGCTGTGCACATAAGATTCTTCTACACGGTTTAGGGAGACCAAACACTCCATCAGCAGCACAGAGGGTTGAAAGCTTGTCTTCTCTCTGAAGCAGATAAAATGAAAATATTACAGCACATTCCAGAAATCCACTGAGGGACAAACTCCCACGTTATGCTTTTATATCCGCTCTGCCTTCTGTAAACACTCAGAAGCTTTTCCTCAAAAATCACCCATCGACACATTCACTTACCCGCCGCATCTCTCTTGCCTTTCCTCTGCAGCGGATCTCATGGTGTCTTGCTAGCCTCGGGCTACATGCTGCTCCTGATTGCTACGGACCCGGACTAACAGCACATCAAAAGTGGCCCACAGTGTGTGTGTGTGTGTGTGTGTGTGTGTGTGTGTGTAACATAGGTCATTTCAGCTCTTTTTCACAAATTAAAAGGTTCAAGACAAATGAAGAGCAACCAAGTAATCTCTCCCTCTCTGTCTCCGCGGGGTGTGATTTAATAAGATTGATTCTCACAATAGATGACTGAGGAGGTTTTTTCACGACTCTATTTTTACACGTCTACTGCCGGTGACAACTCAGCACTGCTACCTTAAATTTTAAAGTCTGCATTATTTCTATGTTTGCGTGATACATTTGGTATTTTAAGTCTGGTTCAATGGATCTGGTCTGAAATAATCACAATTTTCATCTCAACTTTTGATTAATCTTCTCTCTCTTAAACCTATTTTGGTTTTGGGAACCAGTTTAGTCCACCTTAAACCTATTCTGGGAACCAGTTTAGTCCACCTTTAAAACTATTCTGGGAACCATTGATCTAGTCCACTTTAAATCTGTCTTGGTAATAGCACCTTTCACCAGTCATGAAGTCCACCTTCAGAAACTGCGGATAAACCTGTTTTGGGAACTACTAATTTAGTCCACCTTTAAAGCTGCTTTGGTGACTTCTGATTTAGTTCCCCTTGAATCTGTTTTTGGTAACCTCACTGTAAATCTGTTTTGGGAGCTACTGATTTAGTCCATCTTAAATTTATTGGGAAACCAGTAAATGAATCCACCTGAAACTGGTTTTGGGAGCCGCTTCTTTAGTACGTCTTAAACATGTTTTGGGAACTAATGATTTATTCCACCTAAACATCTCAGGAACCAACAACTGATTTAGTCCAATCTAAACCTGTTTTGGGAACCACCGATTTAATACACTTTAAACTTCCCAAGAACCACTCATTAAGTCCACCTTAAACCAGTTTTGGGAACCACTGATTTAGTCCAGCTGAACCTCTCAGGAACCAACCACTGATTCAATCTACCTTTTTACTTCTTTGGAACCACTAATTGATTACACCTTAAACCTGTTTTGGGAACAACCAATTTGACCCATCTTAAACTTTCATGAACCACTGATTTAGTCCACCTTAACCATTTTTCAGTCAAGCACAGAGTGGCATAGAAAACAAATAGAATGTTTTGTAGAAAATATATGCTCTGCTCTGTTTTCCTTTCCATTTTTCTGCAGCAGCTGTAGTCAGACAAAAACACATTCTGCATCATTCTAACATTGCAGTTTCTCAGAACGGGAACAGATCTTGACCTCAGCCGAGCGGAGCGGCAGCAGCAGCCCCGGGCGAATGTCACGTACGCGCTCCTGTAAGGCTGTTCAGAAATCATCTATAGTGTGGAAGGAAAAAGGTGTGAAATCATGCTACACTTTCATCGAGTGAGTGGAATTTGTACGTTTTGTCACGCACACAACACAAAGTTGCACAGTGATTTTTTCCACTTTGTTTATTTCACGCTGCGAAGGTATGTTTCATGGGAAGAGTGCGAACGTTGCACCTGTCAGTCCCTGATTGGCAAGCCACATTTCCAGCACAGAACACACACACAAGCACATGCCACCCATGTTCATAAACTCAGAGTTTTTACTCAGAGTTGTTTTCCTGCTAATTGCCTATGCTAATTTTATCTCCAGAGTAGCAGTAAAAGTATTAGTGCAAAGCTTTTCTTGGCGCTTGGATGTTTTTCCATCCCTGATGTCTTTGAAAAAAATAAAATAAAATAAAATCTGGCAAACCTCAGAACCAACAGTAAATTTTCCTCATTCATCAAAATGGTGCACACTGTCGAGGCGCCTTTAATTTATTGATTTGGAAGAGTCACACTGGAGCGAAAATAGCGCTTAAATTACACACACGAGAGGGAAGCACTTATAGGTACTCGCTCGGACAAAATCAGTGACTCCCTTTTATTCGTGCAAACATTAGTGCTTCTTTTTCTTGGCCACAATTACAACCCTCTCGCTCCGAAATGCATCACTTACCGGCTCGGGGCCGTGACCTCCAATCACAGCGTGACCTTTGAACTCATGAGCCTGGCGCTAGGATATTCCCATTTGGGTTGGCTTGGTATTGACTCAGAGGTTATTGGTTCAGCTAATTGCTATTTGCATAGCTTTATTAGTATCCCAGCACTGCCTCCGTGACATTTCAATCTTTTTTCCCTTTTCTCTCCCGCTCTGTCTCTCTCCGTGGCTCCGTCTTGTTCCTTGCATTCTGGGGAGAGGAATTAGACAGTGTTTGGTGTGTGATTAAGTATTCATGCTTAAAGTAGCGACGGGCAGATCTCAGGAGAGAGAGCCACGGAGGAGGAGAGCAAACATTAATATGCGCTTAATAACTCTTTCTATCTGCCTCCTTGTTTCTGCATTCCGTCTTTGTTTGTCTGTCTGTCTGTCTGTCTCTGGTCCGGGTTTCCCTCCACATATTTTTTTTTTGTGAATTATAAAATATTGAATTTGAAAGGATGAATGGAAAAATGGAAAAATGGAAAAAGTTCATGAAATGTTCATGTTTTTTTTGCCATGCCATGTTCTATTTTACAGCATTTTAAAGTTTAGAAAACTGACTTTGGCTCTAATTTCCAATTTTTCCTTCCTCTGTACAGTCTGTCTTGTACCTTTTGTCACTCTCTGTACTCTGGTCTCTCTTTATGGGCTGTTGCATATTTGTGTGGCATACACCTGTGTGTGTGTGTGTGTGTGTGTGTGTGTGTGTGTGTGTGTGTGTGTGTGTGTGTGTGTGTGCGCATGCCATTTCCTCCTCCATGTCTTTGTGTTTGTCCTGTGGTCTCTCAGCTCACGGAGTATGTGTGCATGTGTGACTGTCAGACTGTGTGTGTGTGTGTGTGTGTGTGTGTGTGTGTGTGTGTCTTCCAGAGTGAAATGTCAGTCTCATTTCACTTTTATTACTTGAGGGACGAAGAGGAGGGCTTTACTCTGTAATCTCAGCCTCCCTGTGGCCGCCGCTCAGCCCCTGACGTACCTGGGAACACACTCACAGCAGTTACATAGAGGCTTTTAAACACCTTCTCCCTCAGACTATTCCATTATAACCGTGAAACATTTTGTTTTGCATGCGCATTCCTGCTGCGCGTGTCGCTGTGAAACCGCGGGTGAAAGGGTGACAAATGGTTCGGTTAAAAGCATCACGAAAAGAGCGTTTGATTGACTGACTGATTGATTGTGATGGATTGGCCTGCGGGGGTGTGGATCAGAATAATGAACACCTTCATGCCCGGGGTGGTTATTCAAAGCACAACTTCTCTTGTAAAAGACCTTCCGTCCAAAACACTTGTCAAGAATTAGCTATGAGGGAAATAATAGCTCTGCGTGTGGTACCGTTGGAGTACAGTTCTTACATAATAAATCCAACAATGTGTGCAGCAATGTACGAGTATCAACAAGGTTTCAAAGTTTCTCACACTTACAATAAAGGATGGATTTCGAGGTCAAGTTCTGGATTTATACAACACCTGCATTTGCTAACCCTAATAAATCTCCTTCCTCCTTTTACCTATGAAATAGACAAATCACTCAGAACTATGATTTTCAGATGGCTCTGACCTTACCTTCACCGGTTGAAATGAATGAACAGAGGCATCAGACCACACCAGCTTTAAGTGCTTAGCGTTGCTTCCATCAGTAACTGAGAAAATGAAACTCATGGCTAGTTCATGATGATCTCTGTATACCTGTCTGGGGTTGCGTTCAGGTAGCACGTTCCATTTTGCATTTGGTTCAAGGTTGGCAGAATACTTGAATTGCTAAGCTATGTGAGCGATGACATATTCTCACTCTGCTTGAGAGAACTGTAAAAAATTATTCAAGCAGCAGACTTAAAGCTATTGATTGTGTCCTCTTCAAGCTGGTGTGTGCACTGTTTGTTCAATGAAAAGAAATGTTAAAACGATCCCGTCGCTTTAGCTTTAGTAGTCTGAATCCAATAAATGAATTTGGAGAAAGTTGCACGTGAAAAAAATCGAGTACCTTCAGGTTATGACCTAGCTGCAATTAGCAATTTTTAAATTGTGGATTTTAATTTGTGGATTATTTTGGTCTAAAAATTGTGAGAAACTTCTGTGAGCCCAAGGTGACGTCTTTGAATCCTTGATTTACAGTCCAAAAACCCCAAAACACACTCGATTTACAATATTACAGAGAGAAAAGCTTCATGTTTAAGAGGCCTGGACAAACGTTTTACTTTCCATCAACCGATCACGTTGAGGCTCTCGCTCAGTGCTGTGACCTCAGATCAATCTTTGACGTTTAGTTCAACATCTCCTGTAGGTCACGATCTGCCAAATAACTAAAACTAATAACGGGACCAATGTAACCATCTCCAGTGACCCATATATTCCTATAGGACTCAGTAATTATGACTTCATAATCAGGTGAAATGCTCTTCTTGCTCTCTTTGTTTAACTTTTCTACACCACCATTCTCTCTCCTGTATGTATGATTTCTCACTTTAACACACGTTTGCATCTTTCATTGATATTCTTCGACTCTAGTATGTCGAACTAACAATTGCTGCTTGATTTACATCACGCCTGTGTTAAGCCTGGTTATGGCCTGTCATTGTATTTTATCTTCCTACCTCTGGGGAAAAAAGAACGTGCTCCATTATAACTGGACCCTAATGCTCTGTGCAGCTACAGGGAGTTTTTTCGTGCCGTCCGGTTTCGTGTCAAGCCCAACCACTGGCCTCTCCCACACTGAGCCAGCTGTGGTTTGGCTCTCGGTGAATAAGTTAGCATGCCAATGAGGCCTATGTAGATCCGGCTGTGCACATCTATCTCAAAGTCAACCTGTGTGTACGTACTGTGTAGGAGTCGTGCCCTCAACCTGTATTCCCCCCGAGGCCTGAGGGAAAAGGTGTCTCTTAAAAAACACCAATGTGTATGTCTGTTAACTGGCAGCTGTAGATGCGCAGCGAGGGGTGAGCCGGTCAGCTTCATATCGCTAACGTTTGTTTCTTTTTCTGCCCCTTGCGGAGGGAGACTGGAGGAGGTGGAGGAAAGGGCAGCGAGGGGGGGAGAGGAAGAAGGGAAGGGGCAGACGAAATTGAAATAGAAATCCAAGTCAGTGGATAAAAAAAAAAAAAAAACAGGACTCTTCATTTTGCCTTGTTGTGCAACCATGTATATTTCCCACCCGCCATCGCTCTGTCTCTCTGTCTCTGTCTCCCTGCCCCGCAGCGTCCCCGCGATGATTGATATGCACCGAGAGCGAAGCTAGCTACAGAGACAGAGAAAATCATGCATAAAAGATGAACGCAGTTTATTGTGTTTTCCTGGGGGCCGAGGGGAGAGCCGAAGTTATGGATTCATGCGGCGTGTGATTGGATGAGAGCCCGGACCCGTGGGACAGATGTTGAGCACGGGGGGGAAGGTGGAGGGGGAAGGAGGTGGTCTAAGGTTTAGCGGTACAGACCGAGAACTCGTGTCGGACAGGTGCGGATCACTTACTTGACGAGTGGCGGTGGAGTTGCCGTGGCCGGAGGCAGCTGGAGGCAAGCACGACTTCCAGTGAACCTCGCTTCACTCTCTGCAATGCAAGCTGGCATCATAATTACATTATAATAGGCCGGTTTCACCTCTTCATTCAGCTGTAAGCAACCAAATGGACTGAGCGGGGGTCCGCCTGAACCCTCGCAAAGGAACGTCACCTCGTTGGGTTACGCTGATTAATTGGTTTGCTGATATGTCGGGTCACTACTTATTCAAAATTGGATATCAGCCCGGCATGATGGATGTGATGCAGTTTGTTTGATGACAGTGTTTAATTGATCAATTTCTATGGGAAGCCATTAAACTGAAATCATTCTAATGAGACATTTTGATTGGATTCCACACAAGTGTGCTTGAATATATTTGCCTCTTGTCATGGAGAGTGTAAGTGTCCTATTATACTGTATACATGTGGTTAATGAGCACCCTGCCATGAATAAAATTCAGATGAAAACACTGGATAATTGGAAACTTTATTCTGAGCGTAATGTATTCTACTCTTTTGGATATTTTGATTTAAAGTTGAGTGTTCCAGTCATCTGCATTAATACCAACCGGGGATGTACCTGAGTGAGTTCATTCAGAAGTTCAGCATGATGATTCATGCTTGTGTGGTGTGGCAGATCGTACCATCGGTGTTTGTTTGGAAAGATTTCAGAATAATCCGTGCTCTCAGCTACATGATCGCCCAACAACAACGTGGCAAAACAAAAGTTAAAGAAGATATTGTGAGCCGATCAATAGTTTTATCATACTGCAAGAGATAGTGGAAAATATCTGGAATAGAGGTCGACTGCTACTTTATCGCATTATACATTTACAAAATCCCAGATAAACTTTTGACATGGGATGAGTATCTCTTGTAAAAAAGCTGTCTGCAGATGCTCCTAACCAAGAACACCTGAAAAACTGTATGTGAGCTGCATACTGTTAAAAATGGGCCATGTATGTCGGCCTACAGTAGAATTCCATTACATACATCATTGAGAGGGTGTGCCAACCTTGTCAAACTCCCCTCATCAATAAGAATGAAGCACAGTACATACACTAGAGTTAAGAAGTTTGGGATCTCAAGTCACAGAAAGCGTGATTCGGTCCAGGCAGACGATTGAGAGTACGGCTCTATTTTTGAATCGTCTTTCATGCTTTTAGGTTATACAAACTCTTTTCTTTTTTTTTTTTTTGTACAAATAGATGTTATTTTCTATGAATAGTTTGCAAAAAAAATAACGTTTTGTGCTCAGAGAACAAAATAGAAATGGAAATAGGTTATTTTTGGGATGGCACTAATCGAATTGAATCATCGAATCTAAGAACTGACAAATGGTTCCCAAACATTTAGAGCCCATTTAGAAGCACCGTTGTTGTTCAATAATTATCAAGGGCTACTTGTGCTTTTCCGAACTGGAAAACAAATTTAGTAGCAAAGGGTATTTGGGGGCAGCACAGTGGCGCAATGGCTCAAGAACGCTCGTAGTTCGAACATCGGCTGGGGCCTTTCTTTGTAGAGTTTGCACGCTCTCCCTGTGTCTGCAAATGATTGGTGATCGGTGACTTTAAATTAACTGTAGGCATGAATGGTTGGTTGTTTCTTTTAATCAACCCTGTGATGAACTGGCGACTTGTCCAGGGCGTAAGTCGCCTCTTGCCCAATGCCACTTGTGACTGGCTCCAGCCCCTGCAACTCTGATGAGGATACGCAGGTATGGAAAATGTATGGATGGGTATTTGGGGGACAAATGGTTAGAAGTAATCTCTCCTGCCATGCAACACTGTGGGGACATCAACTAAATGGAAGTTTTGATCATTTACGATCACTTCTCTTGGGTCCAAAACTATTTCAAATGTAGATGATACCTTTGTTGTCTGAATGATACGGTTTTATCTCTGTCAAATTAGCAATCATTGAAGAAAAGAAGAAGAACCTCAGTATAATAAGTTTGGAGAAAACTTTGAGGGCGGACTGGACTACACTAACAGCTCTACACTTATATTTAACAACACAAAGGGGCTAATGGAGCAGGAGGTTCTGCACTCTCTCAACAGTGGCTCATTGTGTATTGTGAGCTTAAGGTTTTTATCATGCACCATTTGAGGACAAATGATCCACGAGGAACAGAAGAGTGTCATCTCGCAATTTGACTGAAAGACGTGCGATTAAACGCAGCCTCTGGCAGATTATTGGACATACCAAATTTAATGAGGCACCACTTTTTTTTTTTTATAAATGAATTAGTTTCTTCCTTACAGTGCTACCACTTCTGTTAGAGGGTTATACAGGTGACAGATTGCTAAATGCACATTTTTAAGAGTACAGAATTTAAAATGCCTGGTGCCTGTGTATAAAATCAAATGGAAAACTGGAAATTGGTCATTTCAGGTAATTTTTTGCAAATGTGAACACACAAATAACTCGTTTTGGGGAATGATTGATCAGAAAAGTTTATTTCCACTCTCGCAGTCCAATGTCCAATCGCCCTTTTAAACAGAATATTTCGTTTTATGTGTCAAACAGGACAATACCATTTCATTACCACCAGTAGGTGATCACGTCCCTGTCCAGAGCCGTCAGCCGGTGCTGCAGTTATGAAAGTTTACCTCTTGATTATGGACAGATTAGCTGTGACTCTCAGAGCAGCTTGTATTGATTGGTGGTCATAGTGCAGGAGTGAATCTACCTTATTGATCTGCTTTGATTCCTTTGTTTCATCTCCTCCTAGCTCAACTAATTGGGCTATTCTTTGTCGACAAGATTGACTTTTATGCCTGATATTACAGAGCTGTATTTATTCCCTTGAGGGGAAAAACAAATTAAAGGGAGTGTTTTTTTTCCTCCCATTCTTCTCCCTCTTCTTCTTTCACACTGATATAATTCATATAAACCTCCTTTTTCTCGAAGATGCTCATAAATTCAGAGAAGAAATCATTATTTTCTCATAAATGTGATGATATTGCTCTCATCGGGCGGGCCGTGATGTAAAAGCACTTTATGAGATGGGCTATCTATCCCCGCTTGTCACATGACAGCTGTTTTGGTTTCTGATTGGCTGAGCAACGTTGGCGGTAATGCCATTTCATTAAACAGAGACACACAGACGTTTTCCATCTGGGAACGGAAGATTCTCCTCATCTGTCTCTCTGCCAAGGGAGAGTTAAAGATGAAAAGTGACCTGATGTGTCCGTTCGCTCTTCCTCTCTCCCCCTATGAGGGACATGGCGTCTCCATAAAGACTGTCTGTCTGTGTGACTGGCCATCTAGTAAACAGAGATGCATTGATGCCAGTGCGTCCCCTTTAGCCCTGAGGCCAGTATTGACCAATGCATTACTTGAAGGTTTTGTCCAACTGGAGTGATTACAGCATTTAGCTGAGATTTACTCAACAGTTAGTGAGACAGGTCTGTCTGAGGGAGACGAACTGCTCTGCGAGGAGGTGGTTGTGGGTTCAGATCCTCGGGGACCGGTTTGTGAGCGTCTCCGTGAGCTGCTTCATTAAGACGCTCTGGGTTTATTCACAGGGATGATTATGAATGCATGTGTTCACAGTAGACAAATCGAGCAGTTCTGGAGAAGGGTGGACGGCAGAGGTTGGTTCATAGATGACCTGCATCACGTAGGGATTAAGAAAATACATTACCCTCCAAAGGTTAAAGGAACACAGATGGCAAATCTCCATTCTGGTGTGGCAACTACAGGGGGTTGGATGTTTATGGCACAGTTTCTGATGCAATTTTCTTTTTTAAAAAATAAAAAAATATCATGAGACTAAATGTTGAATTTATTGGCACCATAGGTTGGGAAAGTTCAAAAGGCCATTCAAAATTTAGAGTGTCATAGAGATATTTGTCCTGGATGCCCTGTGGTACACCCATTGAATTCAATCATTTCATGAAGTAAATATTTACCCCATTGTTTTCCCTGGTTTCATGGCCACCCCTCAAGCACCCTTCTGTTTTGTTGTCTCTCCCAGGAAAGGAATGTAATTTGCATTGCCCTCAAACTTTATGATGAATAATCGTCATACACTGATACATAAATTTTGCATCTTTGTCTGATCCTACCAAAATTTCCCCGCAAACTCTTTAGCTGTGAAATAAAGCCAACACATGCCAAAAACTGCAGTTCCCCGAATGGCCAAAGCTACTTTTTAATGGGTCCTATTCAATGCATCTGTAGTATAAAGTATTTGCCAAATGGCCATTAGTCTGCAAACAAGGAAATATGTCTACCCTTTTAGTCATCCAACATTGTTATCTGACTCTGTAGAGGTTTCTGTCTGTTGTGTCGAGGGAGTGAGACAGCCCTATTCTCTGACCTTGGTTACAATAGTAATAGTTAATGATTAAAATGGCCCCATATGTGGCATGCTAGAATAGAAAATTCCCTCTCAATTGTCTTCCAGTAAAGCACAGCAAGGCTGGGCAAAGAGTACTGGAAAAAGAGAGAGTCAGCTTTAAGGTATTCTGAGTGGCTAATTCAGTAGCTAGCTTACTTCGTGCATGTAAACGAAGCCCATTTCTGGACTTTGTGTTGTCTGTCACAACAGTTTGAACTTCCACCCATCCATCCTGTTCATCTGTCCATCTTTCACCAGCCCAACAACTATCATTCATTCTCATTCATACATGCATTCAGTATGATTCATATGCATGCAACACGTCCTCATTCAGTTTGGCTCTGTGCTCGGTGCTTGGCATTCCCCCTGTGGCTTTTTATGTGTGACAGCATCATTCTTCTGGCGAGTATCCTGGAAGGTCTCTCTGAGACGCACTGGTTGTACATTTATAACCTTTGTCCAACGCTGACGAATGATGAAAAACATCTATTATACAATTTCCATTCTGTTCTTAGACAAAATTATTGCAGGCAAACGGGTACTGTGAGAGGTGTTGCTGTGGGGCAGGGGGCTAAAGGTGAGCCTCAATGCAAATGAGGCTGTTTTCCACAGATTTGGTGGGACAAGAGTAACGTCCGTGTGGCTCTTGGACAAAGCGGAGGAATCGAAAATGAACAGACAGTAAATATGTGATCAAAAATAGCAGCTGTGTTTTCTTTTACACTGTCTAAAGAAGACGAGGGCAAATGTAGCGTGTTCATCGAGACAGGCGTGATGCTGACAGCTCGTCAGGATAAGTGACAGGCGATAGGATTGTGAGTTGTGTTTTGTCCAACTAAATAAATAAATGGAAAACTGGAGACTGTCTTACAAGACATACATAGTTATTTGGACTTTATTACTGTACAGAAAATAGATTTTCAGTTTTTTAGAATTTCATTAAAAGAAAACAAAGTCTGAGAACTGATGATTTGAAAGAACTCAAAGTGTTACCGTCCACTTACTTTCACTCTTCTGCGCCTTAAAGTTTGTTAGGCTTTGCCAACAGTTGCTAAGTTACACAGTGATTAAAGTAAGAATGACGAATAAGGTGTTTGTTTTTAATACAAAATGTCTTTAGAATCTGCCCTGCTTTATTTTTAGTCTGTTCTTACCTGCCTACTGACGACTGAATTAGATTAATAAACTTTACTTGCCAGAAAGTTATCCATCGTTAGTCATTAATGTAATATGTGACTGTTCATTAAAGGTCCAGTGTTTAACATTAAAGGAGATATAGACGCAGAAACGAAATATAATAAGTATTACTATGTTTTCATGTGTTTACATTAACCTGAAAATAAGAACTGTGTTTTTATCACCTCAGAATGAGCCTTTTATATCTCACTGTCACTGTAGTTTATCTTTCATGCCTTAGAACTAGTGATGTGTCGATCGTGGAGCTGACTCCTGTCCGTGAGCCGTTAAGTGCTGTAAACGCAATGAAAACAATTGGCTACAGCAATTTATTGATATTAGAAAATGTCATTTTTACTTTTGAATACTTCAGTACAAAGGATTTATTGAATAATTTAAGTGATATATGTTTAAATATACAAATCATCAAATCAATCAAACTTGGCTAAATTATAAAAGGTATAAGACGTACGATGAAGAGCCGTTTGGGAGCCGAAAGAGTCGACTGATCTGGCTCTCTAAAAAGAACCGAACTTCCCATCACTGCTTGGAACGGGAGGGTCAGGCGAGTGGTATTCAGTTGGTTGTAAGCTGTAACTTCACCACTAGATGTCACTTAATCCTACACACTAGACACTTTACCATTTAAATTACTCATTAGCACCATTCACCAATGTAAGATCACACAAGATAGACATACAGTTTGATCTTTATTGTCCCAGAGGAAGATTTGTTCTCACAGCAGGTAACTAAGAATGCAGTGCGATGTGAAAACTTCAATGAAAAATGTTCTTTGACCTTTTTTCCATGACGAAGACGAGACGATGATGAGCTAAAACAGATCTTTGGTAAGACGAAACGTATGTTTTGTTTTCGTTGATGAGGCAGGACTAAAATGTGAGTAGTGGGCTATCGCTCATTCAAAAAATGCATGATATTTTCTCACAAAATGTATGAAAAAATGGAATTTGCATCATTTATGGCAACACCTAGTATGACAGTAAAAAGACTACACAGTAACCTAACCGTGTACCAGTATCCTAATAACTTTGTAACTGAGGTAACGAAATTAATTTGCCCGTTATTGGTTTTACGACGTTCCCTGTGGGGCAGCTCGGCACCATTAGCTATAATGAAAATGACGGAAGTAGCGCAGCTTTCTGGGGACTCCAATATTTCCCTGAAGACTCCTTTCAGTTATTTGGTGTTGTGCATGCTCGTTCCTCAGTATCTTCTCCTGTCTGCACTGACTCGGTTGAACCCGTTACACATTTTGCAGCCTCTAGCGAACGTCTTTTAGGCATTGAAATGAGCCACTGCACTCGCCGCTCACCGCCTTGGGCCAAAGAACGTGCAGGTTGTTTAATGCAGGTTTCCTGCGTGGCTTTGGTGTACATTGTGACATAATTCCTCCTTAAATGTTCTCTCTGGGTGAATGAGCATGCACACTTACACACACTTCTGGCCATCAGCATGTCTATGAGGCATGACGGCGCTCCAGATTGCATGTTTTCTCCGAAGCTGCTTCCAGCTCGGCTGCATCCGAGCCCGAATAGCATGCGGCTGCGAGCACGCCGGGGCCTTGTAATTTCAGCGAGGAGGTGTCATGTTTAGTTACGCTCTCCATAATGGAGAGCTCCTCTTTTCATTACCCTCGCTTTTAAATGGGCCACACCATAGCAACATGTGGCAGTGATCAATTTGAATGTCATTAACACGGGGCGGCTTTAAGGTCCGGCCTTCATTCTCCCCACTCCCTAAACCGCAGTAATTGAATCAAGGAAACGGGGCGGCGTTCGAGAGCTCCTGGTCAAGCAAACAAAAGGATTATTAACATCGCCAATGACATTGTATTTACAGGAGAGGCTGAGGGAACTGTGCCATTTACAAAGCAATTTGCCGCTGTGATGATGCAAGAATAAATAAATGGGAATTTGTTGTTGATTTGTGTACGGGACCGGGGATTGTGACATGAGGGATATGGCAGCCGGAGGAGTCGTGCACGTCCTTAGGCGAGCTTTGATTGACTGGGGACACTGTTTTAATATGCTGTTTGATGCCTGGAGTACATCACACTGATATTCAACATTCAAAACACAACTTGTCCTCCTCTAACCTTTAAGAAGATTAGAAGTATGCGAGCAATAATAGCTTTTGAGTTGCATACGTGAGATTGTTTTTCTTTTTCCGTGTGTGTGTGTGTGTGTGTGTGTGCTTGTGTGCGTGCAATCATCATCTTGGCTTCTTGGAAGACTTTTTTTTTTTTTAACTTCCATGTGTGCTTGTTGATTTAGACTGCTGTAGTAGTGTTTCGGATGGCAGCTTTAGTCTATTTTCTGTGAGAATAAAAAAAAAAAATCCAAGCCCATCTGCAATTTGTCTTGATTAAGCAGGGTCTCCATCTGCGAGCACCGATCTCTTGTTGGTGTCTTTTCCCATTTGCAATATATTTCATTCCAGCAGTCCCCACCACCACCACCCTGTCCACTTAACACCCCCACCTCCTTCTCCAAGCAAAAGATTAACAGATTAGAAGTAACATGATTGCCTGCTTCCTCTTTTTATTTGTGCCTGCTGCCTTTTTTTCCCTCCCTTTTCAGGAAGAACTGAGGAGGGGGAAAAAATAATCATCAGCTCTATGATTTGCCTCTTTGTGTCCCCCGTCTGCAATATCAAGCCAGTCGAAAGCACTTAATGTCCCAACTATTCTAATTTCATCTTTCTTTCCTCGTTCTGTACTGTATCACATGACACATATGCCCCGCACACATGCACACATTCATTAGGATTCAGCACAGATGTATATAGTGTGACCAGGCCTATTTCTTCAGCGTAGTGTATGGAGGCCCATCACACACCTCAGCAATGCGTAACCAATAACTGAAGATGAGTGAAAAAATGAAAGGAGATAGAGGCAGATGAAGTACGGGAGATGAGAAAAAAAGGGGGAGGTGGAGTTGAGGGTTTTTTTTACTGGATGGAGAGCAGAAGAGACAGGATCAGAAAGAAGAACGAGGATAAAAAAGGGGGAGAAAGAGAGATGGAGGTGGTTTAGAGAGAGGACGAGAGTGGCGAAGCAAAGGATGGAGGATCTAGCAAGCTGGGTGGCATTAGTAGGGAAAGCCTCTCCACTTCTTGCTAGATAAGAGATGGCCCTGGCCAATGATGTGGAATGGTTTTGATTGGCTGAGCCTGATCCCCCCGCAGTGTGAACCGAGGTCCTCTCCCGGAGCACGAAGCACTACCGTAACACTGTCGGATATTTCATACTTCACTCCTACAACCGCAACTACTGCAGGGTACCGCAACTCTGACCTCATCCCCATACTGCTTAACATTTCATACTGCACTCCTACAACAGTGACTACCGTGGCGTACAGCAATCAGAGCCTCAAGCGTGCATTCTTTAGGGCGAAAATTATACAGTTCCATCAAAACTACCCTTATAACCACCATTAATGGAGGGTTTTCTTCAATCCCAACCATATAACCAGCCCAGTATCCTTGGAATTACATCCACTTTGGATAATTCTGCACCTCAAAACTTCCAAATTCCAAAAATTCCAACATTCAGATATTGAGTTCAATCCCACCACTGACCTACGATCAGAGACTCAGGCGTGCATCCTTTAGCGCAAAAATGATGCTGTATAATCAAAAATTGCGCCTACAGCTCAATCACTATCCCAAATGGAGGATTTTCCAATCCCAATCCAATAACCAGTCCAGTATACCTGGAATTATATCAATTTTGGATGATTGTGTCCAATTCCAACATTCAGATATTGAGTTCGGTCCCACCAGTGACCTACGATCAACATTCACCTCTTCATTAACAGTAACCACAATCCTTACCTAACGTAACAAAGTCTTTTATTGCTTAATCCTCAACATAGTCCAGATGAAATGGACAGCAGAGTGCTATTTGCTTCCTCATTCTTACGCATTTCCTATAAAAGCAGGCAGATAGGGAGTGACTTCTGTGGGCATTGATTGGTGGATAACATCCTCATCACTATGCATCCACTGTCAGCGTCTACTTTACAGTGAACATGGCTGGATCCGGGATCGAACACAACTTCTGAAACCAGCAGTAGCCAGTCTGGCAGGGAATACAGTAGCCTACCAGGGTGCTTTTCTTGCCAGGTTTGGCTCCTGGCATCCCGGGGCTGAGTCAAGTGTCCCATGATCAGATCTGAATTCTGCCCGGCATTATAATACCGCACAGGAGAAAAGTCACATAGCCTCCAACTCACTCGCTCTGGAGCTCCTGATTGTTAAAAACAGCGGTCACGTGTCATTGGTGGCCTGTGGCTCGCCGTTTTTTTTTTTGGTTTAGCAAGTTAACTGCTAAATGGAGACTTTCTGAGCATTAATGTGAATGCGTACCATTGTTGCCACCACATTATTTGGCTGAAATTTGCCGGTGAACAGGGTCACTCACCCATTAAACCGACCGGCAGACCCAGGAGGAGAGTGTGCAGATTTGCAATAAAATGAAAGTGTCCCATCTGTACCTGTTACAAAGTAATTCACAAAAAGAAGAAAAAAAGGGTGCCAATATAACTAACTGAATCATCGCAGGGGAAATTCCTCCATCGCGACAG
Organism: Sciaenops ocellatus; assembly: GCA_033000465.1. Lineage (NCBI taxonomy): Eukaryota > Metazoa > Chordata > Actinopteri > Sciaenidae > Sciaenops > Sciaenops ocellatus. The sequence goes on from CP136889.1 coordinate 19,187,492, forward strand.
CCTGATCTGACAGTAGGTTTGCAATAGTGACAGGGCCTGCCGGAAAGAAAAATGTGACAGACCCAAACTGATGTGACATAAACTGGACACACACCATTTCCCGAGGCTTTCCCCTTCAATTTATTTTAAAGCTGGCATCTGTTCCTTTATCAAGCTCTAAACCATATGGGAAAACCTCTTATTAAAACCTAATTGGCTGATAAATGGTACCTTCACACACTTAGACGGTTTTATGGATCATTTCACCATCACTGAAGCGGAACATTAAACTCTTGGACAACAACAAATGTTTGCATTTGCTTTCCAAAGTTAACCATGTGACCATTTCAAAAATGACACACGTGACACCTTTTTCAAGATTTGGTTATGTTAGGGTGACTAAGTAGGAAGGGTTATCCAAACTGTCATTTCCCCATCGCCACAATAGCTTTTTCAATAGAAACAACGCACATTTGGAATAACTGGCCTACAAAAAGGTCAATCGTGTTGTATTGGTTACCTAAGCTGGGGGTAAAAACACTAACCAGGCTTTGTTTGACTGCAGTTTTGTTTGTCTAATCATATCTTTAAGACTCTACATGGTTTGCTGTGGTAATGAAGTAGGCGCCAGCAACTACGTATGCTGATGACACAGCGTTCTACTTCACAAAGACCACCAAAAAATTGCGCTGTCAAGTCACACAAGGCAATCTGGATATACCAAAAGCAAGATTTGGATTTGCAGTCTGAACTTGGCCTTAGTCATCTTTGCTGCCTCCTCGCCAAAATACAGTGCTCTATATGTATAATTTTATGTGATTGTAGCATCTTACAAAAGATTGAAGGGACGTGTATGTGTCTCTGGACTCCCAGTGATAAATCTGTGTGTTGCTTTCAACCATTTGTTCGCAGTCAGATCTCATAGTGATGTTGGCAGGTGTTACTGTTATTATTAGTGTCTCTTTTGATACTACCACTACGGTACGTAGTATTTTTATGTCCATCTTCTACAGAAGGGACTTCTAAGCTCAGTCTACCATGCTGCAGATGCATTTAGGTTGGTTGGTCCCTGTTCTTATTTTGATCGGTTGCAGCCTTTGTTGCTCCTGATATCAGAATCTCTCCGGTTGTGTCAAGTCCAATCAAAACTTGCTGCTCCAGACTACACCTCGCTGTACAAGAGAGTGACTTTTATAGGTGTGACTTGAAAAACAACAATTGGTTTTTCCACCTCAATGTAAACCACGGCAGCTGTACAGGGTACAGTGACACTGGCTTCTCTGTTCTGCTTTTTTCGTACTTCATGACCGCAACCATGACTACTTTTGGGCATCCTGACCTTACTGTTACCTAGCAAAGCAGCTGGCTATGATTATGTAGCATGGAGACTTTGGCAGCAGGAGCTGAGGAGCCATCTGGAGCAGCGGGAGTTTTGTCCCAGTGGGGCCGGTCGACCTGTGGGCCAGCAGCGGGGAGAGAGAGTCCAGCAACACTGAAGCACACAAAGTAAATACAGTTCTGTGTTGTATTAAAGTCCTGCTGCGTGTGAAAAGCATGCACGAATGACATTAACAAGTGGGTGAATATGGCAGGGACAGTCTGGGGCTCCTCTGACCGAAAAGTGGCTGAGATATGAGGTTCAGAGAGCAGTTTTTCAAAATTTAAAGGCTTTTAAATTTGTTTTTTCGCCGTCTCTTCGCTGCTTGGCAGGTCTTACTTATTTGCTCAAATTGCTGCTGTTAAATACATTTATAACCCGCTTTTTTCAAAGTGTATATCAGTCAGTCAGAAAACAGCAAAAAAAAACTGCTCTCTGACTTACCAGTCATACAACCTCTTATTTGGCTCTAGACTCTGTACATAATATGATGAATTGAGTGCAAATTTAATGACAGTTCCCACAATATAACAGATAGTTAAAATATTTGAAAGTGACAGCTACAGTAGATATAGCTGAAGTGGAATGGCTCCAATTTGGGATTCACTATATTTAACACAATTAACAGCATTTAACGAGCCACTAAGTCACTTTACTTGAAGTGTTAATTAGATTTGATTATTTTAGATAAAACTTAAATGATGCTTGAAGGGAGACGGGGTCACCGCAGCGGCAGAGGAACAGAGACAGTGGGTAGGAGTACAAAAAATATGATACAGTGAGAATCCAGGCAATTAATAATTGAATATAATGAGATGTGTAACAGAGGGACGGTGTCGTGTCTGATGGGTCAGCACAGTAGATGTGGTTATCAAACCGATGTCAGAGATCTGGGAAGACCTGTGTTTTATAATCTGTGTGCCACGCAGTTTGATTCTGTCTTTATCTACGCTTTGCCATATGGCCCCACGCCTGTCCTCTTCTCTATCCACTGTCCGCACTTACTGCTGAACCCTGACAGCAAGCTTATATCTGCGAGGTCAAACCCAAAGTTCGAGCCTCAAAGGCCCACACGCCGAGCGGCGGACCCAGCCACAGATTACCGTCTGTTCGAGCTGACCGCGGACAAAAGGAGCGGACTGTCATCGGGTCCCTTCTTTTTTCCTCTTTTTTGAAGGTTTCAACACCGAAGCCCAGACCGGGGTTTTGAAGTCGAAAGTCTTATCGTGGCGAGCCGCACAGATGAGCTGCTCCATATCCTCCGCTTTTATCAGATCAGATGGTGACAGGAGGAGCGTTAGCAGGAGGCGATTCAGCAACTTGGAAATGCTGCTGGAGGACATGAAAAGCCTCCTGAGAGACGAGGACAACTGGGCTTCTTTCATCTTCCCTAACTAACGTCCTTCTACGCGTCTTCATGACGTGTTCGCTCGCAATTATTAAGTGCATGCATCTGTTACATATAGGGGTGCAATGATGCACCTGCTTTAATGGGATAGGTGGGATGTAGTCATGGAGACTACAGTCACCGTAGTCAGTGACTCAAAAAATCCTGATATTACTTGTGCAGTTTGATGCCATTTCAGCTCCTCTTGCACTCTGTTCCTCTTGTGTTTTCTCCTCAGGAAAACTGTGTCATGGCTCTGACATGTCAAATGATCCCAACCACTTATTTAAAGAAAATTCCCCTCAGAGTGCCAGCAGCTACAGCGTGCCTGCTGGATGCATTTTTATAACGCTGTGGGGGACGTTCTGCATGCACAATGCACAGTGCTTACGTGGAGACACTACAGGTGCACAGGGTAAAAGAAAAATAACTAATAATCACCATGAAATGAAAAAAGTTGATTAATTACATTAAGACGATTAATGAAATTTTATGCTTAAATATGCAACTGGCGCAGACAGACATTCAACTAACAAACTACCGTCGTTACATTAGCGTGCATCACGGAGCAAATAAAGCCACTACAGGACACTGATAGCTGTAAGTGCCGATTAGCAAGAGCTAACGCAAACTAGGCATTAGCGTCTAACGGCTAACTAGCGGTTAGCGTTAGCTCCTGGTAATCGTGGTAATCTTTCATAACTTGTAGGGTGGTTCTGGTCCTGGAATATGTTAATGAGCCTGTTAGTGACGTCACTAGGGGCTCAAAATCTGAACAGCGTGTTTTAAAGAGGCTGCAACAGCTAACGCAAAATGGAGGCAGTTGTTGTTTTTAACACTGGGCGGTTTGTACGCATCCTGAATTCAAAAATATTAGTGTAGTTTTTTGTAATAATATGTCTCCTTTAAGCTTCTCAAATGTGATGATTTTCTGATTTCATCCGCTTTAAATCATTGTTAACTGAATATTTGGGTTTTTTTTTTAAACTGATTAATTATTTCAGTTATTTCCGATTAAATGTCTGCAGCTGAGTCACACCACAACTCGCATGTTTGGGTGCCACAGATTGTTGATCATGCGTCATGATGAGTCAGCTCTGTGGTTGCCCATTATTCTCCCGTACATCATCACACAGACAGCATCATGACCATGTACGAGTCCATATGCGTCTGTTTTATCCTGCTTATCCTTTGTGTTTGTGTTCATGTGTGCTCTCAGGTACCGTGGGTTGTTTCTGCCCCTCTGGCTCGGCTCCAAATAGCTGCACTTCCTCTCCGACGTCACCGCAGCCCTCAGCTGTGAGCTTACACCGGGGGAGCGAAGGTTATTGGCCACAATGTTCCCGAGGATGAGGAGGGATCAACCTAGAGAGAGAGAATACACCTTCAGGTGAGAAATTAATTGAGCCTGTAGATTTCCTCTGCGGGGAGATTCCACAGCCGATAGGCCGCATTCACACTCTCCGGCTCTGTATCTTCTTTTTTTTTCCCCCCAAATACTCTGAGAACGTTTTAGCACCAGTTTGTGGAGTACACTGAATAGAGAGGCATTAGGTCTGAGAAGTCAGACTTTATATATGTGCCTGTCTGCTGCAGTCAGGCCTGTTTTCACTCAGCAGAGCTGATGACTCCATAACCACATCCAGAAGCCAAAGCGATGTCAAAAAACCAGAAAATCACAAGTAGCACTTAAATTATCCTGTTTCGTTTTTTGAACTGAGGGAAATGAAAATCTTCAGGATGTGTGTGTGTGTGTGTGCGCTGTGTTTTCATGTGGGGCAAGGTTTCCATAGAGACTAGGCCAGCTAATCCGACGAGCTGTGGAAGACGGAGAGAGCAGGTCTGAAGTGCTCAGCATTACGGCGGCTTCTAAAAGCTCCCTGCCTCTCAGCGCCTTAGTCTTCATTACCTCCACATCCCCTTTTGATTGGCTGCGTTTATCCTGAGTACCCCCACGTTTGGGAGGCAACCGTTAACCCCGTACGCCCGCTGCCGCCGGCACCAACACACACCGCCGGCATCGCTCAAGTCGTCATAGCAACCCCTTGAAGGCAAGAATTTGGACTCATAAACTCGATATTGTATCATGTTCTGTACCCGGTAGTTTAAAGACAATACACCGTTCTCCTCTGGCCCCACAAATTACGGGGAAAAACCGGCACAGAAGAGTGATTGCAGTGTATGTTTTGTGGGTGTTAAAATTATATATAAAAAAATGTTGCATGCCCTTCGATGTGCAAAAAGTGGCAAGATAATTTCTGTTTGGGCTGGATGGGGTCGGTCTGTGCAACACATTGGCAAGCATTCAGTCATCCTGTGATTGAAATAGAAAATTAGCTGGGGGTCTTAAGCCCCTCTGTCTCATGCCGTGCATTGCCAGGTGTGTTCACATTGCTTATCTGGAGTCAGCTTGGACATTCAGTCTCAGTTAGGGGTTTAAATAATTGCTGATCTGATTGTGGGGTGGAAAAAAAGCATTCAGATTGGCATTTGGCAATAAAACTATAAAAAACGTTACTAAATTTTTATGTTTTTCTTTTATAGTAAGTTAGTTTGGGTCAGCTGAATAATGAATAATCACTCTCCTTTGAGCTTTGTTTTGGTCTCCACCAACTTCCATGTGAAACTTCATGCTTTTTAGCTGCTAAATGTTTCACTTTTTCCATGTGGGAGTTTTTCTATTCTGACATGCCACATTTGGAGGTTACACGGGGTCTTCATATGTCTTGAGGTCACTGTAGGGATGGGGTTAAATCTTAGATTGCTTTGGGGACACTGACTTCTCGCCTTGAGGTGCAGAGCAGCTGCATTTTGATCATTATTATGGTAACCACGGTCAGAGGATAGGGCTGTCTCACTCCCTCGACACAACGGAGAGGTACGCAATGTAGAAGCATCTGCAGATTGAGATAGCAATATCGGACCACTAAAGTACTAAAGAGTATTGACCGACTGGCAAATACCTAACCCCGAAACCCCAACGGGCACATCTCTGTGACGTCGCGGATGCAACACTGTTTTGGTCCGTCCTGCACGCAATTTCAAACTCCACCGGGAGCATTTCAGAAGCGTTTAGTACGCCAGACTTTGTTTACTTGCTCAGTTTTGGCCATTTTCCTGGTTTATGTGCTTCTAAATATGCTTCTTCATGTGTAAATATGCTACGTAGTTAATTAGTTTATCTTTTTCCTGTTTTTACGACTGGCAGTTTGCACGGGGGAATTTTATTTTGAAAATCCACCGGATTCTCTATGCTGTTTCTGTGTCTGGCTTCCTGTCAGCTCGAGGTGCTCTGTGTTAAATTAACGTGGGCTGCTCGCGGCGTCCATCAAAAATAGAACAGCCGAGCGGAGGCACGCTTCTGAACCGGACCACAGCGGAGCCGGTGGGGTTTGAAACATTGACTAGAACGGCCGTGTATCGCTGGTTAGCCATTTGGTGTTGGGAAATTGGAGTACGGCCAGCTTATTCGAGCTATATAGAAGGATAAAATGGCATAAAAACAATCAAGTAAAGTGTAACTACTTCAAAGTAAACACAATACTGAAATAAATATATTTGCTTTCAATCACTGCCAGAATATTGTACATACTTCCAGATGTTTGAGGACCAGGTAAATCTGTATTAAACCTCAGGATGTTTGGCCAGATGTATTGTGTGTATATTAAAAAAAAAAAAAAAAAGAAGAAGAAATGTTATCAGCTGTCTGAACAGTGCTACGTTTACCCAAGTGCTGCGCAACTCCCAGCCTCACAGATGTTGCTACATATTTATTTTATGCATAAATTATCATTTACAGGCACACCCCGCATGCAAACACACCCGCAGGAACTCAATGTAAACAAGCAGCCATGTCATACGTGCATATTCTTCAGAGAGATACAGTAAGTAGGGCTCTGGTAAAGATTATTCCAAACCAAGTCGATGCTCAACTTGGGAGCATTACCGCAGTATTGATATTTAATATAATATCTGACTGGAGTCTATTCCGAGAACTAAATCCTATCATTTTGAGAAAAAGATTTAATTTTCTTGGGTATATCACGTCTCTTGCTGGAACAGACTTTTATAAATTGTATCTTCTAGCCATTCATGGCAGTTTTGTAACAATGAGGTTATATAAAGGGACGGTAAATGACATGAAGTAATTGCCCAGTCTTATCCACGCTCAAAGAAAAGCAAGTATACGAGTCTATTTCCCCACAAACCCATTGACAGGACAATTTGAACATCACGATAGTTTTCTGTTTGTAATAATCAAAATATTATCACAGTATATGAACACAATATTTGTCACAATCTGGAGCACACTTGGGAGAGCAACTGTGTAACCGACGGCGGGAATTTCGGCATCGTGGTCACAGTCACACTGCAGGTCATAGACACTCTCGGAAGGCCCCCAGAAAAGACCACTTACTTTTGTGGTGGCACAGTTTGATATTTTCCTGGTCTTGAAATGATGCACAGGTGAGAGCAGAGGTGCAAACAGGTGGGAGGTTCATTCAGATGACGCTGTGCCGACAGAGTTGTTTGTATTTTGGTGGAAAATGTCTCTTTGTAAACTTTTCACTGTCTCAGAATCAGTTTTCTGCAGCCGGCGTGACGATTTTTGTCAACAAGAGCAAACCAAATAGTTTGAGCAAATGCATAGCAATTTAATTAATTCAATTTAACACTTCCAGGCAATAAACTGGCATCAAATACTATTGTTTAATGTGGCTGAAGCAAGAACGTCTGCATTTATCAATAAATTGTGATTCCTTTAGACTGTTGACTTTAAAGACTGTCTGATTCATGTGATCATATAAACAGCTTCAATTTCAATTTCCTTTTTATTTGTTTCTGTCCCACACACACACACACACACACACACAGAGCGCTCTCTGTTCTCACCAGGCAACAATATGTTTTCCCCGGTGAAGTGTCTTTCCATTTGTTAAGCTTGTTGAGCTGTTTCACTGTGATGACACCGGTGATGTGACGGGCTTCAGTGTGTATTTATGAATCACCACACCCTCTAATCTACACTGCGCGCTGCTGCACATACATGAAGCAAAATGACAGGTACACGCGGAGACGCCCACGCCGTCTGTATGTTCTGTACTTGTGTGTGCTTCCGTGATAAAAAAAAAAGGGGCCTCTTGTTCGCTCATGCTCCTCTTGAGGTCTAGCAAGAACAGGGCAGAGTTTTTGTGTCATACCTGAAGTCAAAGTTTCAGCAGCCTCTGAGACCAACAGGGAATAAAGTTACACTACTGAGGTGATTAACAGTCTTTCAAATGCAGACTGCTAACTGCCGTTAACTCGGTCAGCCATGTAGCTAATCAAAATTACTCAGCCCCGGGATGCCAGGAGCCAAACCCGGCAAGAAAACCACCTCAATAGGCTACTGTACTCGTACCAGACTGGCCATTGCTGCTTACGGACGTTGTGTTCGGCCTCGGGTCCGGCCATGTTCACCGGAAGCCTCAAGCGGCAAGATTTTAGGGTATTGAATTTGACAATTGTCAGTGCGTTGCCGTAACTTTGGAGGCACCAACGTTTAATGCAGCTTTAAACCTAAACTTTAACTTGTAGCTCTGACGTTAAGTTTGCTGTACTACAACCTTTACCACTACAAACTGGCCTGAAAATCAGTGCAGGTACTAGCCTAAAAAGACAGTGATTCCCCTTCAAAAATTTCTACTTCAAAGCACACACACACACACACACACACACACACATATGCAGGTCTTTCCTGCCAAGAGGAAATGCATTGGTCACTATTATTTCATTCCCAAAAGGCTACGCTTTCATCTTGACTCAGCATCCTCTCTTTATTCCTCTTTCTTTCTCTCTAATACACACATGCAAAAATCACCCGCTGAAAGCTTTTCATCCCGTTCCTTCACACCTTCTTTCTCTTCTCATTTTAGACTCACCCTGACCCACATACTTTTTTATTCCCCCACCGAATTCTTCCACGCTCACCTCTTTTTGTCAGCTTCGTTTCCACCTTCACCTTTTCTCTCTCTCTCTCTCTCTCGGGTTTCTGTGTCTCTGTTACATTACTGTGAGGGGCCTTGCCACTTTTGTCAGAGATTTTGGTTTTTGGAATCCTTTTTACTCCGAGTAAATGTTCAGTATCTTTAAATCTGACTATTTCAATTTTATTATTGTTGAAAAGCCATTGGATCTTGGACAAAAAATACTTTACTGTGACACCAGGCTCATAACAACAGACATAAAAACAGCAATAATAATAAACGGGTCTGACTCGAGTGTTTTTGAGACCATAAGCAGAATTTCCTTCAGAACTGACTGTGACAGACCGTAACATTCTTCCAGATAACTTGTAGCATAACTTCTTCTCAAAGAAAACACTCGGGCTGAAGGTCCGACGGTGCAATATAATCGATTATGGTTCAGTAGCCTTCTGAAGTCATTTTATGGTTGCATTATTACACATCTGAAGCCCCAAAGAAAGTGTAAAGATCAACAGACACCTTGTGTGTTTTACTGCTTCTGTTAACGTCCATAGTTGAAAGTGAAGAATCTGGTCAGTACCAACATCAGTGCGACCAAAGCTCACGCTGCAAAAGTTTGTTTGGCTGCTAACAAGCACGAGAATCTTTTGATTGTATAAGTTTGAACAGGACGGCATCAGTTTAGGATGTGTCTATGAATATAGTGTCTAATATTACTGTAAAACTTCAGTTTCAAGCCCAGCCTCTATTACTTGCAAGATGTGGCTACACGTTTTAACAAATAAATGCAGGTCTCACTTATTTATGATGCCATTTATATTATTTGGATGTATAAAACCTTCTAAAACTCACAGGTTTGCCTGCTTGAGTGAGTCCTAAGCAGCTTAGATCACACATACACACATACATGTTTAAACTGTAGTCAGTATAGACATGTTACACACTGTTAGAATGGTTACATTTGTTTATGTTTTAATAAATATCTCGCAGACTTAAATATTCTGCATACTATGAACTTCTGCACACCACCAGTCAATATTTTACACATTACTGCACAATTGTGTATTTGTATCATCAAGTACTTGATTTTTTTTTTTTTTTTTTTTTTTTTTTACCTAATACTTGTTATGCACCTAAATACAAAGGCAAATTTCTTATATGTGAAAACCTACTTAGCAGTAAACCTGATTCTTTTACAGTTCAGTTAGTATCCCTACCTTTTGAAACTGTCATATTGTCCGAACATGTGTTCATTCCTCGATTATTTATGTAACTTTAGTCCGTAAATGTTCACCGATCTAAAAGAATCAAAAGGTTTTCTGATTTAAAAACTCATCCAAGTTATGAATATTGTCATGTGAAGTCCGTTGATCACTGTCGACGAGCGTAGTTTGTCGGACCAAGACCGAACTGAACGATTCGTAATTGATGTCATTCGATAGTTACATTTGTATACAAGTAATATACATAATTGTTATAAAAATAATGGTATTTTCCACCATCATCGTCAAAGTTTTATGCAAAATTAAAGGCATGTCCCAAATAGACGACTGTCCCAAATAAAAGCCCCAGGCTGCTATTTGAAGTTTTACGGTAGTTTCCCGTCATCTGTGTTGAAAGCGGTGTGAAAATATAGTGGTGAAGCGATGACCTTTGTTTTAAAATGATGCGTTCTTCTATTTTTTCCAGTTTAACTGAAATCAAACACAAAATTATGTTGACATACAAATTTAATTGTAATCTGGTTTGTTTCACGTAGCTTTGGTGATGAGAAACATTCCTGAAGTATTTTCTTCTTCCTCTTCTTCACTGCGGTATTTTAAGCTGACTGACACAAAGGACTAAAAACTTTTCTGAATTTCTGTCGACTGTCCCAAATAAAAGCCCCAGGTTGCGGGGTAGTTTTACGGTAGTTTCCCGTCATCTGTGTTGACATCAGTGTGAAAATATAGTTGTCAGGTAAAGAGCTCTGATTTAAAATGATGTTTTCTTCTATTTTTTCTTGTAGATTTGACCTATAAATGATCCTGACATACACTTTTAATTGTAATCTGGTTTGTTTCAGGTAGCTTTGCTTCTTCCTCTTCTTCACTTCAGTATTTTAAGCTGACTGACACGAAGCACAAAAACTTTTTTCTGAATTGCTGTCGACATATTTTATTTTTTTTCTTTCATGCACCAGTCCCTAAAGTCAGTGGCCCTGGGAAAGCAAGAGCTGCTTCATAATAATAAAAGTCTTGCAATAATATCTTCGCCGAAAGCTTTAATTATAAAGTGCTATATTCTTGTTTACAGAAGTTTAACTGTGACTTTATTACAGCTCTGAGCAGAGCAGTGAATTTGCTACCTGTAGTGACGGTCACTTCTACATTTTGATTTTTTTATGCTTTTGAGATGACGATATTTGTAACATATTTATGTCCTTTTATGATAAACTGTTGCCGGCTGAGTGTGTCAGTCTAACCTAATCATATATTCTGATAATGTGAATCGGAGACTCTCATTAGGGTAAGGTCAGTCTGGTAAAGTGGTAATCGCTTCCTATCAACCACACTATCATAAATTATGCAGAACGGCCATGAAATGATATTTATGGCAGTGGCTACGGACGGAGCGGCTATTAGCCATGCTGGTTAGCAAATGAAACCTCCCCGTAGTCTTTTAATTCTCCGAGGAGATGATTCACGGTTTGCTGAGAGGCAGACCGGATGAAGAGCGGGTTGCGGGGGTAAAGATTATAACCTCGACTAAATCGTGCATGTCTCCGTGTGATATGGGGGTGCATACACGTGTGCACTTGTGCCTTTCATGCACATTTGTGTCCCCCCCGCTGGCATTAATGTGAACCCGAGTGTGTATTTAATTGGTGGCTGCGGCGCCTTCTTTCCGGAGCCGTGTGTGCGCTTGATGGGTGCTGTGCTCGCTACTGCATTCACACACACACACACACACACACACACATAATGCCAAATCCATAATGGAGGGAAAGACAATGGCACGTGAGGTAATTTCTGTCCAACCACACCCACCGGGCTCTAATTGCGCTGCAAGGCATGTAAAGGAAAATCAGCGGCTGTGCGAGGAGACTGTCAAACCCTGGGAACACTGCGGCTCTGACAACTTTAATTGGTAGTTGTCGTGTATATCCCTGTCTTCATTAGCAGCCCAAGACTACCTGCTTCTCCTCCCACACACACGCACACACACACACACACACTCACAGAGAGAGACGCAGCTATTGGTGAAAAGGTCATTAGATGTGCTTGGTTTAATAGCAGATTGTCATCCAGAACTGCCGGTGTTCCATGGACACCTAGAGGTATTTTCATTCACTTAATTCAAATTTTGTGAATACCTGCTCCTATGCGTCGTAGTGTGGAGCTGTGGTTTATGAAGAAAGCAATTACAACAAGTGACAGGACGCTTTTTTTTTTGTTTTTTTTCTTTTTTCATCTGCCTCCAACCTCTGAAGAAATTTTAAGTGAGCGAGCGAGCCTGAGAAAATGCTGCTTAAGAGAGGCTGAAGGGAAAGAATGTCGCCTAAGAGTTCTCAAATATGCTTCTCAAACTTGATTCAAGACGAGTCGTGTTTCCTGATCTTGCAGTTGTCATTCATGCAAAAAAAAAAAAAAACAGGCCAACCAATCGCAATAAATTGCTCTATCAAACAGCAAATTGCAGATTTCATATCTGCAACATTGCAGGTTTGTTTCAGGCGTACGGGGCGCACGCTGAAGTTCTTCAACCACACAAGAAAAAGGAAATGAAGAAGCTGTTTTTCGTTTATTACACTTCTATCAACCAAGCAAATAACAAATTATGATGAAATTGGTCATTGTGCTCATCGTAAGTGAAACAAATTAGAAATGCTAATCATAATTAAAAGATGCTCTAACTAAGAATTAATGGTAGAAGAGGTCTTTAATCGAGAAAAAGACAATTAAAATAAAGTAATACAAAAGCATGCATTTTCTTATTGCTTCTTTTATTACTAAATAATTAGTGGAATATAAGTGTGTTCATGAGGGTGTGGTAGCACCATGCATGCCTGAGATGCACAACTAAGGGTAAAAGAGACCAGGAAGGTCTCACCTCTGCATCATGAACAAAACCATGCATAACTTTAAGCCTTAATATAATCTGAACAGGTGAGTTGTATAAAAATTCACCCTCAGTACAGTTGTCAACAACGGGGAAATTAGCTATAGAGACCAAAACTGTTTTTTGTACCAGGCTGTAAACATGTTTATTTCTGCTGTGAAGTTGGACATTTTAACATGGAGACTTAAGGAGACTGACTCACTTCTGGAGCCAGCCTCAAGTGGACGTTTGAGGAACTGCAGTGTTTGGCACTTCCACATTGGTTTCCCAGCCGCAGAGGTTGCCGCTTGTAGAAAACGCTGGATTGTCCAGCAAAAAAAACACTGTTGCTCAACTTGTCCTCTCGTCTTGCACCATAATCGTAGCAAAAACGTTCATGTGCACATTCCTGTTAACCTGCATGGAGTAGTTCTACTGTTTTCACCACGATCATGCTCATCGACCACCCTCCTGGGCTGTTTTTTCCCTGTCTCATGATGCAAAACACTTCACCAACGCAGCACCTTGAGTGAACTGCTGCATGTCAACATGACAAACTGCAGGTCTATCCGACATAAAGACACAAAGACGAGGTTTGTGCCTATCACTGACAGTATGAATGTGAGTCCTGTAAGCTCTGCCTGCGTTCAAGGCAGCCGCTCTAGGTGGCCAGAGAGAAGCCATGCATTATTGAGGAAGGGCTTAGAGGGGGGGTAAGAGTGGATTAGTCTGATATTAACCTCCAGAGGAAGAGAGAAAGGGAAGGGGATGACATGATGAGGATCACCCCTGGCCATTTAAACTGCTTTAATTAAATCCTGGATGGAGAGGCCACCACTCAGACCTGGAGAATGAGGAAGAAAGAGGAGACGAAGAAGAAGAAAGGGATGAAAATGAGGAAAGGTAGAGCAGCGGTGAAAGAGACTGATTGGAAAAAAGGGAGAATAGGAAATAAGCGAGGAAAGAAAGAGGATGTGACCAAAGGAAGAGTGTGTGTATGTCAATGTGTGTGTGTTTTCGCTTGCAAAACTTCCCACTGTGATGAGGCAGACTAATGAGTTAGCCTTTTGCCATGCCGGTCACATGTGTGTGTGGCTGACAGGGACCGGGGCGAGCTGATAAATCAGCAGCAGAAATGAGATTTATAAAAACCTGATCTCCATCTCAACCTCCTGCCTCGTTCCCCGGCCACCCTGTCACCTTGCTATCTTCATCTGCGAAACTTCGAGGGGCGAGGGGGGCGAAAGGGCCCGCAAGCTGTGTGTGTTAGGAAATGTAGTTTTTTGTAAAGAGAAATAAATATCGTATATTAGCGTCCAGAGTTTTGTGTGTGTACCACCTGGCTGAGCTGATGACTAATTAAACGAGTGAGATGAAATGGCTGCCAATGTGTTCTGACCTATGTTTCAAATTAAAAGCTTCCCCGAGTCATTGATCATTACCTCCACTGAGTCGAGTTCAGTCAAAGTTCTTCTCATGTTTGTTTATTAGCAGAATTTATCAAAAAACTTCTGAACAGTTTAAAACGGAGTTCGGTGAAAAGTTAAATCAGAAACGTTCCAATAATTAAATATAACGTACGATCAGAGGTGGCATCTTACATTAGCATGTGACGGATATCATGAATTGAATTTACTGCGACTTTTGACACTCAACAATATATTCTAGAAGGTACATTTATGCAGTAATAAGTAAAGTAAATAACAATTTTCTGTGTTATGTTGATTTGCTTTCTTCTGTACGGTTGTAATTACATTTATAATGTCATTCAATTTTAATTTGAATTAGTTTCGGTGCAAATACGCGAACCTACAGATTAGTTCAATTGCAAAATAGATTATTTTTTAACCTTTCTACTTTTTCATAATCTTTTGCACTTGAATAGGAGAAAATGTCAAAGTGTTTTCCTTTCTTAAAGTAGCTCTGATTAATATTGTTTTTTCATATTAAGTCAATCAACTGAAGCAATATGTTGCTTTATAGTAACTAACCCGCAGAGATTTAACACCAGCTCTTCATCTTTCAGCCAGTGATGGGAAGTTCGAGTCTTTTTACTGATTCGGATCACTTACTCTCAGGCGGTAAATTGGACGAATCTTTTTTTTGAGTCATTTGAGTCGCTGTAGCTCTCTTATGGGCGATGTAAACGTGACAAATGAACAAAAGAATGATCCGTATGAATGAACCGCTGTGTGTACTGCTCGTCGCACAGCCTGAGCTGCCTGTCACGTGACAAATGAAGGCGAGACTCAAACTTGAGGACACGTGGTTGAGTCGTGAACTAATCATGTCTGTTTCCTGTCCTGACTGAGCGTATGCAGCTGCCATGTGGCGAGGGAACGAATCACTCACTGAAACTACTCATTACTCCTGAGTCATATAAAAGATCAGTTCAAACTGAACGATACGTTCACGAACGACACACCACTATTTTCAGCACGTTTTTGACTTCAAGGCCCAAAACTTTAATGCTTTATTATTAATAATTCATTCAATAATTCATAATACAAAAAAATGAGGCAGACTATAAGGGGGGGGAGGCGAGTGGATGCTGCACAAACACTTCAAAATAGGAGTCCAAATTTCCTACACTAAACCAAAAAGAGAAACCTCATTAAGTTTAACTTCATAACCAAAAAACAGGAAAGCACCCCTCGACTTAGTGATTTTAAACAAAGTATTTCTGCATGTGTGAAATCAGTTTAACTATACCTGGCCCAGTCCCCAGGTAGTTAATGAGTGCCTCAAGTTAACAAGTTAATTCATTAATTCACATTCATAATTTAACACCAAGAGGCATGTCAGCAAGTTGAGAGACCCACCTGCGACTGTCGGTCTGTCCAAACTTTTGCAAATTGCTTCCCGTGAATTGGAGGTATTTACCCATCCGGATCCGGGACCGAACACAACCTCCGGTCCAGCTGCTGAGCCCAGTTCTGTTGACGGCATATTCAGTTTGCAGCAGGCTATAAATCACAGAGAGTTGAAGCTGAGCCGCCGGAGGACATCAGAGAGAAAAGCAGCAAATATATTGTGTATATTGTGTCTGATCCAGTTTCACCAAAATCACTGAATAAAGTTCTAAAGTTGTGCTTTTGTACAGTAATCAGTGAGGCCCGGACATAAATGACTGTAGCAGCCCTCACAATCACTCATAGACTGCATCAAACAGGAAACACTCCACTCCGGCGGCGTCAGAAGAGTGAAAGTGTTTCATTGGATGCAAAATTAGTGTACAAATTGCTTTTTTGTCTTTGTTGGGCCAGTTACTGAAGTATAGGTGACATATATCTCAGACAGATGGGATTAAAACACTTAAACATCGGTTTTGACTTCATGGGGAGTTCATTTTGCTGCGCCAAGAAAGCAAAAAAAAAAATGATTGCAGTAGTATCTCGCTGATGATTGACCTTGAAAAAAGCAGTTTGACCACACGATCTTCACACAGGGTTCGTTTACTGCCTTTTCTGGGCTTTCACCACAACCTCACTGACTTCAGAGGTCTCAGGTAACATTATTTGGTCAAATTTTCAGGAATAAATGAAGAAGAGCGCCTCAAAACAAGCACAGAAATTAAATAAAATGAAATCGCACCACAAGCTACAACCTCAGATTGTGGCCTCTGTGACTCTCTCACACATTCTCCAACAAAAAACTGAACAATATCAGCTTCACAAAGGGAGAATTTATTGCACGGCTATTGCATTGAATTGCATTAAATTGTAAGATGGTGTTGTTATTTTGTTCGCCCCCCTGTAGCTACAGACATCTGTGTGTCTACCTGTCCAACAGCTAGTCCATCAAAGAAATAACATTATAAATGGATCGGACTAAACCGCTACAACAACTGCAGAGAATCTCAGACTGAAGTTGGATGTGTTGTTTTGAAGGTAAAAACTTTTAAATTTCAATTAGTTTACTGCTGTGTGTGCGTCATGTTGTGATGTCTGGTCTGAATGTGCGCACACGGCATCCGAGCTAAAGCCTGGATACATAACACAGCACACGAACACATATCAAACACTTCATCTGACTCATCCAGGGTCTTAAATGTAATTTCGTCTCCATGTGTACACATCATCTTGGCATTATCAGTCAACAGTAGAAGTGCAGCTCATTAGAAGTACTATTACAATATTCTAATAAGCGAAGCCACAGCGAGGCGTGAAGACACAGTGTTTGATTATCTCCACTCCGCCTCGCTGGCTCCACCCTTGCACATCATGATCCGTCCTCTCTGATTCATCCACAAAGCGCTGCGGTTAAATAGGCCTCTGTGTAATGAGTAAGCCTACAGCCAGGTAGAACAAAGCTCAGGAAATGACTGTGTACATCAAAGAATGAGTACACACACTGTGATACAGCACTAGCAGAAGATGTCCAGTACAAAGAAGCAAATAACATTCTTGATTGATGCCGTGGATAGCCGTGTTTTGTTGTTTGATTTAATCTTCTATCACAGTATGCAATTTTACATTTTGTGATATGATGATATGACGAGTATATTGTAATTTTGGATGTTTTTTTTTTTTTATGCATGTGTACGGCTAAGCCAGTAAATTTAAGGGTAACGTCTGTGTTTTCAACCTGGATCCTATTTTCCCATGTTTTTTGTGTCTAAGTGTTCGATGAGGACAATTTGAGCTACAAAACTGGCTGCAATGTCATTCTTATGGGCAATTCTGCACTTATACTATTTACATATAAAAATCTCTACACGATTTTCCTTCCTGACATCCCTGTCACTCCTCTCCTGATTATATTTTTGCATCTTACATGATGAAATTTGGGTTTATTTTGACCAGACCAGAGTTGGTGATTGTTGGAATAGCAGAAAGAACATCACAAAGATCTGCAAGGTTTTCGTCAATGGAGTCTGGTGGCTTTAAATACATCGATTTGATCTATCTCTGTAGGGTCCTTTACATAATGTTGGCAGATATTTTTAACAATGTGAGACTGTCTGTGGCAAAAACAAGCACTTTTAGTGGACGTACTGTACATCGACAGAATTTTATTAAAGCAGCCTCCAGCTGCATTGCTCTTGCTCAATACTGGACCAGTTTCCAAAGTTGATGCCTCTATTAGTTACTTAGACACAAATAAACATGGGGATATATGGTCCAAGTTAAAAAAAATATCCAAGTTACCCCTTAGCATGACTATTCAACATACCTCAACAACAATCCTGTAAATCCCAATACTGCCATAAAGCAGTCCTGTTCATTGATTTGCAACATTACCCACAATTACCTAATACAAAAAGTTTCATAGAGGGACGAGGATTCAGCATGAAACTTCTCAAACCGCCTCTGCAGCATAATAAACATGATGCTATCCATCCACACATTCAGTTTATTGCAAACACCCTGAAATACAGCTAAATACAACACCTCCATTTAAATTCTTGCACCATCGCAGTATATCTGAAACTGCGTAGTCTGTACTGGATCTCTTCAGGCGCAGTAGAGGTCAGGACTCAGCTTTCACAGTGTCCACAGTATAGTTTCATGTTTAAGTTGTTGAATCCTCAAAAGTCGCTTCAAGCTGTGTTTAATTGTGCAAAGGCCAAGAGAAGCGTGGGCTGTCGTGTGACCTGTGTAGAAAGTTTTATTGATTAAAAGTGTACCTGTTGCATCAGACAGACTGAAAAAAGTATGAACAGTTATTAAAATATGCCCCCATTTTAAAGCCGTACTCCATCTACATTAGCTTCAAACTACAAACTAAACAACTTTTATCACGTATGCAGTGCTACTTCCCAAGTATAGTACAGTTCCCCTTTAAGTAATTAGTGTTCCTGTGCGTTAACTGTCTCTGATTTACAGAGTTTCCTGATGGACAGTGAAGTAAACTGCTGCTGTCAGCTAAAGTCAGCTCAGTTTGTTAGCCAGGCTGTGAGCTCAGAGCACCGGGCGAGTGTTACTGTTTGAACCACAGGTGTTTTGGACCCCCGGGAAGAAGAAGAAGGTTTTCATACCTGTGGTGTGGGCCAGTGCTGACAGGGAGTTGAGCCGGTGTCATGCCAGAACCGGAGCTTGGCAAGCAGGCAATGAAACCAGGCTCAGCAGCCTCTATGGACATAATGACAGAGAAGAAAAAAAGGCCAAAGAGGACAGAGGAAGCTAAGAAGAGAAAGGTAAACTGCTGCAAATGGTAGCTGCTGTCAGCTAATGTTAGCTCAGTTTGCTAGCCGGGCTCTGCAGACTCTGAGCTCAGAGCACTGGTGTTATTTGTAACTTCTTGCTGTTGGACTAGTAAGTAATATTAGCTGGCTGCTATGTCTTGTGTTGTTGACCTTGCTTGATGTTTGGGTGTTAGCAAAGTTGTCGACTCGCTAGTTTTTGATCATAAGTAATGTAATCAGAACAAATACTCGAGTACAGCTGTCCATATTTACCACAGTGGTTTTATACACTGAAACTGGGGGCACTAAATTACAAAAATACTAATTTCTATGCAATATTGTTACCAGGAGAGGAGATGGATAAGAGCACTCCAGTGAATAAATACATGTTTGATGCATTTGCTCTGGCATAGAGGAGGAGAGAAACCCTCTCACACGGCGCCAGGTCCTCTCCCCTTTTGTAATTCAAGGGGCAGCCAACCATTAGCAGGCCAGAGATAGTGGTATTCTCCACACACGGCCAGCCTCCATGTACCACACTGTAATCTGTTGAATTTATTGATTTTCTTCACCTTAGTTTCTAATGCCATTTACAGTATGTTGAGGCTTGTGTATGGAGGCAAGAAGTGAATTCACAAAAGGATTCCTACAGCCTGCAGATCAAAGCTTCCTGGTTCCTTTCACATCGAACAACGAGTGTTAAAAGATGAATGACGAGGTTGAAAAGGTCATGGGAAAAACATTTTATTTTATTTTTTAAAAGCGGTTTATTTTTGTGAATAAGCAAACCTTTATTTTCACGGGGCATACACTGATTTTTCTGCAGCAGGTGACTTGTGAACTTTGCTACCCAGAAGTGGGAAAAGAAGGCAGAGCAGAAGGTGCGTTGGTAACAGGCAGGTGATACAGTGCAATTCTGACCGCCTCTCCTTTTCAGACGAAATAAATCCCTCGAACTATCTGAGGGTGGCAGGACGGGTATGTGCTTTCCATCTTCAGCCTGTAAATTGAGGGATGAAGTGTGTACTCTCCAAAGAGCTGCACAATTACGCATGACTCTTCCAGTGCGGGTGCCCTGATGAAATCTTGCGCAACTAGCATCAGTCTCAGAAATACACAACCCAAACAGGTTTGCTCTAAATTTGCTGGGCCTTTAATTTCATTGCAGATCATGGCCTCTCTGACCATGTGAGTTGCAACATCCTTTTTGCACACATGCACTACATATTTGACATCAGATGTTGCTGAAAATGGCTTCTCTCTGAGATTCGCAGTTGGGTGGAGCCAATCCCAGCTGACAATGGGCGAGACTTTAGAGTTTAGAGTCACCAATTGACCTATTAACCTGCATGTCTTTGGACTGTGGGAGAACCCAGAGAGAACCCACACAGACACTGGGAGAACATGCAACCTTCACACAGAAAGCTACCAGCCAGCTGTGGGATTCGAACAAGGAACTGTCTCATCTCTGAAAAATATAAAGAAACGGTCTTGAATGCCCATCAGAACTTCACAGAGCCCACAGGGACGTCTTTAATTTGCTTGTCTGAAGCTCCAAACTCAAAGATAATCCAACACAATGATCCAAAATGGAGAAAAAGTGTCGCAGAATCGATGTCCACAGCTCAGGTTTATGCACTCCTGATTGTTTAGGGCAGTGCTTTTCAAACCTTTTCTGACATGCCCCCTTCAGAATCCAAAAAAAGTTAGTGGCCCCCAACTTCCAAATTTTCATTGATAATTAATCACGATAGGAAAAGCAACTCTTAAGTTGAATTCGAGTAAAAGAAAGGTCATGAAAGAATCCACAGACACTTTTTTTCCCAACATAAATAGTATTTAACCTCCACTCCATATTTTTCCCCTTGTCCTCTACGCCTCACCCCCAGAAGTTGCTCTATGCTGCCCCAGGGGCACGCCACCCGGGGCAAAATAGAAATCAAGTGCCCTCTCCTCACAAGAAATGAGCTAACATGAACAATTTTCAGAGCAGGTTTCATGCAGATTATTGAGAGGCTCGAATTAGCAATTACTTACATTTTGTGAGTGTCAGTCCTTAAAGTGATTACTGATTGATTTTTAATTTAATAAGTGAACAATTACTTTCAAAATACAACAAATTAAGCACAAAAACACACAAAAAATTGACTGTACACTGCAGTTCGTTCTTTCTGTGTGAATGCAACAGTCACAAGTCACACAAAATACATGCAGCCAGCTTTTCCTTATTCTACAAAGTCAGCTGATACATACTATTTTTGTCATTGTAATAGTGTCCTTCAGAATAAAATACCCCTAATGGTCGCTGTTAGCCCTTCTGTATCTGCGAGTGTGAGGGCTTGACCCTTTATCTACCACCTCTCTTTAACACGAGGTTGTAAATTCAGCCAGTATCAGCGAGATGTATGTTCTCAAGGTTGGATGAGAAAAGAAAAAGCATCAAAAGGAAGCATGAAGGACATCAGATTTGCTGCATAATTGTGTAAGTATTACCCCTTTAAAATGATTGTAGTTGTACTATTAAAACTGAAATATTTCTACAGCTGTAGTTGGCTCTTATAGCTGCTTGTGTTTCACATTCGACTTGTCTACATTTAATCAGCTTCCCTGATATGAAACTCCTGTCCTTTGTACAAAAAACATTCTCTACCCCAGCCATCAAGCAGAATGACAGGCTATCTTAGGCTTCTATTGTGCTGAGCTCGCTGTGCCACACATTTACTCCGAGAGCTGATAGCACTTTCCATTTGCTAATGATTAGTTTGTGCCCCAGTGTGAGGGCTGTTTGTACCCACTCTGCACTGGAGAATCATATTTTATCAAGGAGAGAGGGGTCACAAGAACAGCAGAGAGAGGCTCTGAGTGTCCTATTACCTATTCAATAGTTTTGTGTATTTCCATCTAAGAGTCCCGTATTTTGGAATAGCTCTTGTAGCAGTAACATTATGGCCTCTTCTCCCTTGACTTTGTTGAGTTTGGCTGATGTAAAATAACCCATAGCTACTCTGGACAAGCCTTTTTAATTGCATGAAAAGATTTCCTTCAGCATCTTCCATTAAAAGAAGGAAAAAACCCAGAAATAGGCTCTATTCTTCATCCTTGCATCTAAAGCCTGGATGGTTTAAAAGACCATTTCTTGATGGAAATGTCACAAGTTTGACTGCTACGGCCCAAAAAAACTTGATTTCGGGAAGTGTGGACAACAAGCCTGTTGGTCAACTTGGTCAAAACAAAGGAACAAATTTAGTTTTTAAATCATATTTCAAAGACCCGTTTACCACCGAGTGGCAGCGCTACGTCTGGCAGTGAGAGCTCTACCGTAAGGAATCTAATCATAGTCTTTTGCTGCCTCCACCAATTATGTAACCGTCGTCAAACACAGTTTGATATGTAAGGTATTACATTTACAGCAAAGCAACTCTTTTATTGTCCTGTTCTTGTTCTTATGTGCAAGTTTTAGAAACCTGGATGAACCTAAATTAGTTCTAATTGCTGTTGCAATGATTTTAATGTTCATACCACTTAGGCCTCTTCGGAGAAACGTAGGTCCCGAGGTGATTTTAGTTGGGAGCCAGCGTCTTAAACACTCAATATCTGCTCATTTACTATATCGACATGGATTAAATTCTCAAAAACCATATGTAAGTGCTTCCATGTTTGCAGTGGAGAAACACATAATTTCTTATGGATTTGAACACAAGTGGTGCAAAGTCATTTAGCTTCGTTGAATACATTTTCTTGATGCTATCACATCAAGCTTGTCCACAAAGAAAACTTGTCCATAAGTAGTGGCTACCTGGAGTCCCAACTCTGTATGTGATCTTAATACTTGAACAACCATCCCTCTAGTAACTCCAAAGTGGAGTTATTTAAGTGTAGCCATTAGGGTTCACCCAATTTACAACCTTTGTTTCGGGCACTACCAAAATCTCTCAGGTGATGGCTTGTGGTATTGTTTCATTCATCTTTGGACTCTTACTGGCTGAATCGAGCCTGGGAGTCTAAATGTTTTAAGCTCAACACCCAATATCTGAAATGAGAGATTGGAAGATAGGTTGATCAGATCATTAAATCCTCACTCTCGTTTCCACATTTTTGGGGATTGCATCTCTAAATTAGTCCGTCCTGGCAAAAAAAGAAGGAGGCTTTTGTGTGAAGATTTTCAGTTGAAGCTTCACTGGCTCCTTTCCCACAAAGCATCGAGACCAAATAACTTATTGGGTTGTTAAAGAAGAGTGATAGTGATAATCATTCCAGTATTTCAGAGTGGTAAAACCAACACTGTGCAGTGCTCGTACTTCCAGCAGCAGCTGTAAATCTGCAATTATTCATTGTGTCTCGACTCAATAAAACTGTGTGTTTCTGCATTTTCATACACCCTTCAACTTCAATAGCATGGCGGTATCACAGCAGATCATGTATTTACTCAGTCTGAGAGCCTTGTGTGTGCTGTGTGTGTGTACACTTGCGTGTGTTTGCGTGTTTTGTACATGTCCCGGCTTTTTGATTGATAGATATTGAGCTGCTTGTATTTGCAGCAGAGATTCAGATCCAATCAAATCTGCCTTTACCGTGTTTACCCGCAATTATTGTGTAGAGGCTTTTTGTCCGTTCACAAATACACACACACACACACACACACACACACACACACACACACACACACACACACTTAAACATGATGAAAAATGACCAAAATACTCCGGCCGCAGTCACTTGTATTTTTATGAAAAATCATCATCACCGCCACCCAAATCACTCTGTGGCATAACCACAGGGGCTCCTTTCTCTACCGCAACTGCCGCCCACATATGGTTCGACTCGCTGAGAGAATAACAGGCTGCTAAAGCTTCGAATGTGACCACTAACCACAGTGCTAACACATCAGCTGGGCTGCAGACAGGACCACAGCTGACTATTACCCGGACTGCCAGCCTCTGCTAGTTTTGGCTGCACTCTGGGTGAGTACAGTCAGCCTGCGAGGCCTGCTGGAGGGAATGTACTGTATCTGCGTTGATGACATGTCTCACTATGCAAGTGTGAAGGGACATCAGTTGTCCTCTAGAGCTGCTGAACAATCCTGTTCCTTTTGGAGTCCCTTATCAAATAACTTTAGTCATGAGAAATTAAAGTTATGAATAAGAAACACTCAAAGATTGAGTTTAGATCTCTAATCAGCATTTGTTTGCTGTAAATGTGGAAACCCTGCAGTTGTTAGTGGCAGCCTAATTAATTAACGACCTGTAGCTACAACCAGACCAGAGCACATTCACCAGACAACAAAATTAAAATATTTTTGCCATTCAAGGAAATTATATAATACAGAGGAGAACCTGTCATTACATAACATTAAATGGCTACAATTTTCACACGTATACACCTGAAATACAACCACACACAAAGAGTTTATAGACATGCAAATGTGGAGAGATGGTGGAGTCATGGGAGGCCACACAGCAGCGCCCTGGGGTTCAGTGTCTTGCTCAAGGGCATCAGTGCCCACGAAGTGAACTAGCACTTCTCCAGCTTCCAGTCCATGCTTCATACTGTGATCCATGCTGAACCTCAATGGGACGCTATACTGACCAAGAAGGAATTCTTACTTATGTGTTAACACAACCAGTAAGAGTCCAAAGATGAATGTAGCAATGCCACAAGCCATCACCTGAGAGTTTTCAGTAGTCTCCGAAACAAAGGTTGTAGTTTCAGTGACCCTAAATCACTAAAATGAACTAAACTCCACTTTGGGGTTTCTGGGAAAGACGGTTGTTCGAGAAATAAGATCACATACAGAGTTTGGATCGCCAAGATAGATATCAAGAAAACCTATCCAAGAAGCTAAATGACCTTCAGTTGTTGTGTCAGTTGTGTTTGATTCCATAAGAATTGGCACGTCCCCAGCTACCAGTCCACGCTCCATACTGTGATCCATGCTGTACCTCAATGGGACAACCCCCAGTTCCCCCAAGCCAAGTCCCCACGGACTGAGCTACTGCTGCTGACTGGATTTGTTAGCGTCAGAGTTTATTGACTCGAGAGGAATGAGATGCATATCGGAAACAAATGAAATGGAAATGGAGTGAGGTGTAGGCGTTTCAGTTTCATGATATTCCACTGACAGCAGTAACGTGTTAAGAGATGTAGCAATATACCAATAAAAGTCAAAACATTTAATAAATCAGCTTTGCAAATGTTTTTTGAGAAAAGAAATCCATTCTGTCTCGACTCGTTTGATGGGCCTTGAGGATACATTCAACTTTGCTTAAAAGAAAACTCCACAGGGTACCATTTCGGAGGAGCATTGGTTCTTTAAAGGCAGGAACATCATATCTCTCATTAACTCCACTCGTCCACATTACAGCTGTGAATTTATTGATCCCATCTGAATGGAACTAACTTTATGGGTCAGAACATACTGGTGAAATTATACCTTTCTACGCTGTTTAACAGCCGTCATCACCAGTTTCTGTGGTGGAAGCATTGTTTCTCTGCTTGCACATCCCTTGATGTAACTTTATGATGTCCAATTCTGTCTTTATTTTCTAACCTGGGTATTTCACAACGCATTCGTCATCATATGAAGCTGAATGGATGAAAGTTCCCTCGGTTTTAGCGCCCTAGTGCGAACCAACCCAGTGGCACACTCTCCTCAAAGTCCCCCCCCAACCTGATCCCAGTCTTTGAAATATAGAGAGGAACGCCAGTGTGATTGAACCCTTCTCTTTTATTTTTCACCCTCTTCGCTCGTTTCCCTCTGATTGAATGTGTTTTATCTATCCGTGGGGCGTCGCGGTGAGGGGGAGTGTGAGGAAAAGGAAGAAGGAGGGAGGGAAGAGGAGGAGGCGTCGGGAGGGTTCTGTGGCACAAGTCGCCGTGATGAAAGGGGTCTTTCACTCTTTTACTCTCCCCGTCTTTCCTCTTTTCAGCTGTTTGAGGCATCTCATCAAACGGGCCTGAATAGTAGACGTGACACTATCTGTCTCTCCTCCACCACCACATCCACTACCCTCACCACCACCTCTCTTCTTGGTATCTCACCCGCACATCCTTCCATCCTTCCCTCCCCGCCCTATCTATCTTGACTCTGTCCTCTATCTACCTGCGACCACCGGCATCCATCCACCCATTCACTTGCTCACAATGCCGCTCAGTGACCACTGACAGGAGGCCAGAGGGAGAAAAAAAACTAGCTCAAGTTCAAGCTGAATGCGAACATTAAAGCTCTGGTTCTTTATTTCCTGTATTTACTGTTACTATATGAAACGACAAGGACGCTGAATGGCAACTCATGAAGACAGATCACTTCAGCAGACAGTAGGTCAGATGTAAGAAAACTGTAATGGTGTAAAGGTGCAGTGACAAACTCACCAGAGAGGAATTATGAAGTGGAAGCAGTCATTGGCAGAAGAGATCAACAAACAGGCTACGGATATCCAACATTGCATTACCAGCCAGCCTTGCTATTGTGCTTTACAACTGAGGAGGGGAGATGAAGCTTGTCATATCTGGTCTGCTCTCATCTGGTTTGATGTGACGCAAACTCTTAATTGCTGTCAACGCAATCACTGTTGAATGCAGGCATGCAGTGTTAGTTCAAAAATCTGTCCAAACAGAAACTTAGCGAGAGTGTATGTTGGCTCTAAGTATTGTCCTTGAAGCTTCCTGCACCTGAGTGGCTCCAGGGAAAGATCGCTGAGCTGTCACTGGCCTTTTCTTTTTTTGATTTTCGTCGCTCTGTCCTCACAATTGTGCTACTATAAAGTCATAAAGTTTTTCAGGTCGGGCCTTGAGGATCAGCTCTCGTAACGGGATGGATGGGTGTGGATCTAAAAGAACTCTGACTTGCGCATCAAGACAAGTTTTTATTATCAAAGATCTTCTTTTGGCTCGTCTTTGTCATGGAAAACATATTGTTGATGAACATCAATTGCATCGTGGCCGATGTTTTAAAACCTGCCGGAAGCACCTTGGTCCGCTCAGCTCCACCCAGAGTGGGCGGCAGTTCTATTTTGCTGGATGTCACGAGCAGCCTACATCAGTCTCCAGTCGACTGCTACTCATCTATTCTCTGCATAGGTTTGCAGGAAGTTTTAAGTGCATCTTTGCAGATATATAACTCCACTAATTGCATTTGTGTTGCAACCCTACAAATTTCTCTCACACAAAGTGTGTTTTATGCATCATGCTTCTTTTTACAGCTTCTTTCTTTTTTTAGAACCTGCGCATGTTGCCAAATCACATCCTCATTAAACCCCTTCTTACCATAATTTGCCAGTCCGAATCGCTGTGAACCGGCAATGTTGTTTAGAAGAAAAAGGAGTCTCACATCCATTTGAGGCTTGGAATAAGAATGGTGCACCAAAAAGAAATTCTGTCTTTCTCAGTCTAGATCTAGCCGATCACCTTTGGGACGAGGCACAGTAGTGCGTTTTCAGCATGCCGAACATTTCTGGTTTCTTGTTTAAAGTCAGGACACTCTTTTTTTTGATATCCCATAGATGTATGGGTAGAATAGTCAGAATAGGTGCACCCGTCCAGGCCGCTGAGGGACCTGAGGGAAGGCTCGCGGAGGCGGTGGAAGTTTGATGTTTTAAAGAAAAGAAAAAAGATGGGAACAGGAAAGTAGTGGGGAGTCGAGTAGAGAGGATAGAAAAGGGCGGTAAAAGCTCTGCAGTTGAGAGAAAGAAAATGCTGGCAATCGGCGTGAAAGAAAGATAGGGTTAGGAGATATGTTTAAAAGGGTGCGCAGGAGATGGATAAGGGGAGGAGTGGAATGAGAGAGGGCGAGAGATAATGAGAGGGAGAAAGAGAGAGCGAGGGGAATGAGAAGATAGAGACGATTTCCTATTCCGTCAGACGCACTGTGGCTCATTCATTATATTCCCCAGGCAATTACCCAGGCCACCTGCTTTGTCTCTCTCCTCATTGTTTCCATCTCTCTCTGTCTGTATCTTTCTCTCTGTCTTTCACTCGATCTCTGTCTGTCATTCTCTCTATCGCTCCTTCACCATTCCTGTGTGATCCTTGCTGTTTTGCCAACTCTTTCCCCTTGCTCGGCTCATTTCTCGGTTTCTCTCCCTGCATTGTCTCTATCCTCCTCCTGCTTTTTTCTCCTATGTGTGTGTGAGTGTGTGTGCTTGTTTAATGTGAAAACACTGACAGATTGGTGTGTGTGTGCGCGCGTGTGTGTGTATGTGATGTTGGGCCAGGCCTAATGAGCTCAGCCTTGCATTTAGCAGGGTGCCAGGTCTCGGCTAGCTTACTTGTCTCCAATGCTTGAATTCACTAAACGACTTCATGAGTTAAACCTCAGACCTGCAAATTTCCACCACTTTCCATTTTTTAATGTCTTTGTTCTAAAACACAGAATCCCTCAAAAATGCAGTCAGTGTGGGGAAAAAATGGTTTTCCTCCCATTGTCTCAAAGCTGTATCATTTCCATCTCCTCATTGTTTTACCTCTAGATGCTTCGACTCTTGCTTATTCTTTTCCAACAACTAGAGATGTGAAGTTCAAGTTAGCATGATGTCCAGTATGTTCATTTCAAACAGTATCCCTTTAGATGCAGTAATGTTCTTTCAAGATTGTCCCCTCCAAGTTCATTTCAAAGGAAACGTTACGCTGGCCAAAGTATATTTCTGTAATTAACAAAATGTTTATATCCGACACATCTGCAACACATCTCCTTCATGGATTTTTCTTCAGTTTCCATTCCTACTAAGGCATAATTAGGGTTTTATGATTATGTTTAGACAACTCAAGGCATTGCAACTTGGCTACAGTTTGGGAAATATCACAGTACAACAGTCAGTACAGCATCTGTAGATGCTGAACTTCTTTGGAGCCTTCTAATGTCTCGCATAGCCAGTCGCACACTTAACAAGAAAGGTTTGTCTCGACACATCATTCTGATATAGAGGAAAAAACATTTAAAACCAATCGCAGTCGTCTTGGACGAGATCTAACAATGGTGTCCGTGTTTTGATGGAACATCTGCATGTCAGGAGGCGAGCCCTGGCATTAAAATGGCTAAATATATCCACAAAAGAAAAGGTTACAGCTGCTAACTTTTCTTTGTACCAGGATAGGGTGAGGGTAATTTTGAACATATGTAGGTTGCTAGCTCAGAGACGGTTGTTGTTTAATGCCTATTTCCTGTAAACCAGACAACTGCTACCCTGTCTTCCAAAAATTAGAGTACTCTAATGAACTTCTAATTTGGAAGATTTTCAGTAAACATATTTGCAAAGCCACTATAAAATGTTCATACAAGGATACAAGATAGAGGATGGAGCTTTTGTTTTTTAGAATTTCACCAATCCGGGATCTTTTCCTCACCTCAAAGTGTTTTAGTGGCCAAAACCTTTCATGATGCAAACCCTGGTCTGTGAAGTCAAAGTGCTTTGAACAGCCGCCATCAACCTGGCCACCTTCCTAAGACCTCTGAGCCGTACAACAACTGAACACTCCCTGGACTGGAGAAAACGCTGCCAGTGAACATAATCCTGGCAGCAATTATGTTTCAATTTCAAAACATATTTAGTTATGTAGATAGCACAGGCAGACGGCAATGCACCCCAAGAGAATGAATTGACTGAAAGCAACACTTTAACTGCAGCAGTTTTTTCTCCGCGATTGTCTAATTTTTCAAAAAAAAAAAGTGTGATAGGTGTTCATTGTAAATGTTGGTGACGTCAGTGCTAAAATCCTAGGGAAGCCATCTACCCTCTGAATGCCTGGGATCTGTAGTTTGTGGTTGTACAGTTTCATGAGGCAGTGATTACTCTAGAAGTCACAACGGGTCATTTTATACAGTGAGGTCCAGTTTCAAAATATGGTCTCCCTTACTGTGGGGCTACCATCATCACACATGAATACAGCTGGGTGCAAAGAATCCACAAAAGTCTCAGCTTTCCGGTCATACCCAACTTATACACAATCTCAATATTGCTTAGGGACTGCAATATGCAAAAATATTTAATAGGCAAAAATTAACAGATTTATACTGCATGCAAAAACTGCATGTTTTTTACTCAAAGTTGCATGAGATTAGCATAAAGTGGGCATCTCTGCAAAGGGAAGACTTGTGGGTACCCATGGAATCATGGAATTTTCAGGTATCTTGAGCTGAGAGGTCAAGGAACCCCATTGAAAAAGGCCATGTCATGACATGGTACAGATGGATGCTTTCGGTCTTCTTGTTTCATATGATACCGGTATCTGGACTCTAGCTTAAAACACACAACAGCCTCGGATGTTTGCTTTCTTGCAGAGTGGAAGCAAACCCCACAAACCCTGGTTTCCGGTCTATCACTTGGACAAAGATGAGATATGAAAGACCACCATGTGACTCTGCTGAAATTCATAGAAATGTGATGCTTAGCAGTCGACACATCACATCTAAGTTTCAGAGATTGTCTTTATGATGCTGTAGTCATGGTGAACCTTTGATTATCATGCTGTTGGACAAAATGCCTTTGATGTAGTCAACTGTCAGAAATATACAATAGACGTGGTCAGTATAAAAGAAATATCAGTCCAATCAAAATATCTAAAGCTCTTCTCCACCATCGACCAATTGATATATCTGCCATGCTGCAGTTTAGCTCATAAACCAGGGTTGTGCTTTGGGGTGTGATATAGGGGGCTGTCTCACTAAAGGTCAGATGTCAAGTCCCAGCTGCCCGAACGCCCAGCAGGGGTCCACGGCTGGAAAGAGTGGGTTTGGCGATGGGACAGCCGAGGTGTCATTAGGACACAGTGGGCCCTAACATTAGACCTCATTACTGCTCTCGTGATGGATCGGCCCAAATTACATCCTGGCAAAGAAGTGCATCTGCCGAGCGAGGACAATAACAACTGGAGATCTTTCTCTCATCTCGTATTCACAATTTCTCTCTCCACCTGTGTGTTGTTCAAAATGAAGGCATTTAAAGTCATTATAAAGTAAATAATGTGTTGACAATGGAGCTTGAATAATTGTGGCCATTTTACCAGGCAAACATCATTATAACAAATAATATCAAATTGTACTGATCTTTTTTTTTTTTTTTTTTTTAAACACAGCAACATCTTTCTCACGATTCCCACCATCCACCCTCTGTACAGTACAGTATGACTGTCTTTTATCTCTCTTTTACAGTAGGAAGACACACCGCTGACATTAAACACGCTACATGCAGAAGCTCCTCATGAATATTTCACTGTGAAATTAGGTGTGATGCCTCATTCTAATGCTAGCTTATAAATAAATGCATTTAAGCCATTGAAAGCAGTGACGGCCAATTGGCTTCCTACTAGGATTTGCTCCAAATTTTTGGGAGTTTGCAGGTTTGTTTTTTCCACAAAACAACCCAGGATGCTGAAGGAAGCTATAGTACACAGTGCTAATCCCTGTCATGGATGCCTTCATTCATAATCTTTCATTAAACTCAATTTCATAATACTCTATATAAAGAAATCTCTCTGATGTTCCTATAAATGCCACAAATGCTGTTTTCCCTCTCACACTCTCTCTCTCTCTCGCGCTCTCTTTTTTCACATTGAGGTCTGTCCATCCATAAATACACATTTTAACACTTACAAGCATGCCTGCGGCAAGCTGCAAACACCCACACGCAGCCCAGATTTCATAGATGGGCAAGAATAATTCATTATTCACATGTCCAATTGGACTGTGGCTGAATGTGTGTATTGTTCATGGTGGGTGTTTGCGGTGTCTCGCTATGCTCCATAGCGGGGACATAATGGATCTGCTTTATTCCCCAGCAGTGACCTTTGCAGCCTATTGTTTTGACCCTCAGCAAACAGCAGACTTAGAAGGATCAGGCCCCGGCATCAGAGGCTCGGCGGGGCTCGAGGAGGTGCTGATGGTGGTCCTGTGGTTGAGGCATACAGTTCAACGGTGAGCCTGATGTAACAACTGGCTGCTGAAAGGCTGAAACTGGTCTTTTATTTAAAGTTTCTCTTGGTTAAAGAATAAAAAAACAAAAAACAAAGAAAAACTTGCTAATGACCGCTTTGGGCATTCAGCAAACTTCAGTCAGCAAGCATCATCCTGGGCACTGGCCAAAAATGACATAACGAATGAACACTGGAAAGCACATTACAATAACTATACTATATGCTATGCTAACTAGCTTGCCGTTTGAGAATCCCCCATCAGCCAATGCCATGAAGCAACCGATTGCCATGATCATCTCAGTATCCCAGGAATTACGTTCATATCGGACAATTCCGCACCTCACGATCAAGATCCATTCCTGGCGTCTTTTACCAGTGTAGGAAGTAGTGTTTTCTTGATGTAGTGAGGTGGAACGTGGGCTGGTGTTGCACATCTGACTTTCATCCAGAATGCTGCCGTTCAAGTCCCATCGCAGACCTTAAACTGACATTCACAGGTTCATTAATCAAAACCATGATCTTTCCCTGACCTTACCCAAACTTACCCTAACCATGCTGTAGTTGCCACCCACACGTGTTTACATTAGATACTGCTTTATTTCTCAGTATTTCTCTGGATGTCTACAGGAATAAGTCTGAATAAGAATTATTCTATTGTGACGGTGTAAGATTTAGTTTTCTATATTTGCATTAGACCCCAATCAATATCAACAGACAGACATTATCTGCAGATACTGGCTTATCACAGATGTATTGGTGTCGGTGCCCTATGAACACTTTATCCTTGCCAAAATTCACAAATATTGATCATCAGTATTCGCCTCTTTTCCAAAATACCACAATTGGCATCCTTCATGAAACATTATTGATTGAAAGTTAGCAAAGTTTGACCTCATTTCTAATAGCAGCATTTCTAATGCTATAGCTTGTGATTACATAGAGAATAAGAGTGATTGGGGACTTGGAGCTTCCCGCTGTTCTAGTACAGTCAGTGGAAACACCTTCCCTTTGTTTTTTTAAAAGGAAATTAAGTGAAAACAGCATTTTACCTGCCTTCTTCTGCCCTCGTTTGTAGACAAATCCCCCACTGCCTGTGACAAAAGAACCGCTCCCCCAACACGTTCATGATGGACACTCTATTTTGAAGCTAATAAATTGTTTTCTTTCCCCTGGCTTCCCTCAGTGGTGGTCGCTGCCGCTGCCACCGGCTTTTTTTTTTTCTTTCTTTCTTTCTTATGCTTTGCAGAGCAAACTGGACTCAGTCCATGAACAGTCATGCATGCAAGTAGAACCCGACATGCTGGCTTTTCTCTGTGTGTAGTGGTCTGTTGTAGCGTGTCTGAGGCCCAGTGGGCAAGTACTCTGCAAGTTCCTGGCATTGCTTTTATGACCAGTGAACAAACATATTCCTACTGCCATACAGTGAAGGACAGAAGTATAACACAGAGATATAAACACAGACACTACTGTGAAATTATCTTGGACCACTGTTGAGGTCCTGCAGGTCACATCACAGCACATCTTGATAGATGGAAGGAAACTATTCTAAAATTAGTCTCTGTTTGTAGCGTCGGCCACTATTTCTATTTCAATCTATGGCCACCGAGTTTATTTAGTATGATGATGATGTTTTACTCACCAGGTTACAGTTTTTTCATATTCGCTTTGGCTCATTTCTCGAATGCACAATTGTCCACAATTAGCACAATAATCATTTCCACGTGGCTTGCTGATTAAAACTGAGTTGAGCTGACATTGTCGCACTCGTCACAACTTCTCAGCATTTCATCGTTTGAGCCATCAGATGCAAAATGATCCATTCAGTCATCACAATCTGTCAGACATACATGTATATATCATAAATATCTACAATGTGAGTGTGGAGTACTGTGAGAAGGTGCAATTTGTTCATTTTAACTACAACTATAGCAGGCCACACACACACTGCTCTGTGTGACCTTGTTTTCATGAATATATCTAGGTCTAGGGGGTAGGCAACATATGGCTCCTGAGCCCTCTGAAGTGGCTCCCTGTGACTTTGGCAAAAAATTAAACGGAAATGAATAATCTTTTTTTTAAACTTTTTCATTCATCAAAGTTGTAGGCCTGAAGTGATGCTGTAATTAGAAAAAAATGCAGAGTGTAAACCTCTGTCATGTCCATAGAGGCTGCTGAGCCTGGTTACATCGCCTGTGGTAGGCCTGTGGTACAAACACTAACACTCCCCTGGTGCTCTGAGCTCACAGTCCAAATAGCCCAGCTAACAAACTGAGCTAACAGCAGCTACAGTCGGCAGCAGATTACTTTACTATCCATCAGGAGCGTACGAATGACAGCGATACAATTCAGCTGTTATTTTATGGTAGAAAAGTTTCACAGTGTTGCTTTAAGCATGGTAACTTCATAGTTTGGGCTCTCTGGAGTTCACGTGGCTCCAAGATGATGATTTTATAACTGATGTGCCTGACTTTGTTTGACAATGTGTCTGGAAACTCATGGCTACTCTTGAAGTTAGCAATGAAACTAAATATAATCAACCAAGGTTTGTCACACATAAGGGTCTTTATTAGCACTGAGTCTACAAGAATGGAAAGTCGACCCATTTAGTAACTGAATCAGGAGAAAACAATTAATTAGTCATTGTTTGTTGACGGACCCGGTTCAGCCCTTTTAGAAATGGTGCGTGGCACTAGATGGTGAAATCGCTGCAGGACCTCAATTGGCCAGAGGGTTGCAATTATTGAGGCCTTCCACCGGCTTGAAACTTGTTAAGATCAAGTCATTGGCTGTGGGCTTTTCGTAGATCTGGACCACCACTGGCCCGGGGCTTTCATTCATCAAGGCCGCCGGATTGCTGCAGGCTCACTGGAACAGCGATCTAACGAGCGCGCCTCTTGTTCACAAACCCAGTTTTATGGGCCGCGTTAGTAAAAAAAATATGATTTTTATGTAACCGCACCACATGTTTCTACAGGCAGCATCATTAAAACGGAGCTTACATAAGGTCCTCCTCTGCCGGGCAGCTGATAAAGGTGGGACACTCGCCAAAATAAGAAAAAAAGAAATGTTACCCCCCTCCCCTTGTCCCACCACCACCACCACCATCCACACACACTTAACACTCCACACCCCCAAGCCTGACACTCACCGGCTGCACCACACACATGCACCATGGGAACCTGTTACCATGGTTACAGCTGGCAACAGCTCCGCTAGGGCCCTGGCAACCCACCACCTACCACCATCGCTACAGTCAGTTCTCTCGTTTTGTTTTTTTTTACCTCCTTCACTCTATCTTTATCTCCTCTTTTTTTTGTTCTTCCTTTTCTCTCTCTACCTTCTGAAGCTCCACCACCTCCACTCATCCACCCCTCCTCCTTCATCCCTCCCTCCATCAACCCAGCTCCCTCTGCTCCCTCTCAGTCTCTCTGAGGTGTTTTACTGTGGTGTAGATTTCAGGAGCTGTTTTCCCCTCAGTCTCATTGGACTCATTAGTGTCCTTTACCGAGGCTCCGTCTGTGCTGAGCGTGCAGCAGAGCGCACGCACACACACACACACAGGCTTGGCGTGTCTTCGTTTGTGTGTGTATGTATGTTTTTTGAAACTGCGATTGTCTAGCGGCGTGCACCCGCACGCACGCATGCGCGCACGCCACTGTGTTTTTTTTTTTTTTTTCGTGCGTTCCTCACGAAGGGGCCAGAGCAGCCCATAATTACGGGAGATACAGGCTGATGCTGCCTATGTTTGATTACAGTGATCAAGGGCCAAGTTATGGAGACTAAAAGTGCCATCACCTAGTGTCAGCTTGTGTGTGTGTGTGTGTGTGTGTGTGTGTGTGTGTGTGTGTGGAGGAGCACGGTAAAGCAAAACAGTTTTGCAAGAATTCACATTAACTGGAGCAAACAAAACTGTCTGAGAGTTAAATCACTCTTTCTGTCGATGACGAGACGTGTTGAAATGTTATTTTTGGGGGGTTCTTTTGGCCCTCGTTCCCACCGCCTGTGGGTTAAGTTTGCAGTGTGTTTTGTGGTCTTGTGTGTGTTTATGTGTGCATAAGTGAGTGCAGCGGTGTTCCTTTGCGAGCAGAGCATCGTAGAAAAACAGAACAAAGTAAAATATTTATGTCAGAAGTTCACATTAAGAGGGGCAAAGCGAAACCGGTGGGAACTTAAAATCCCCCCTCTCCGTGTGAATTACGAGCACGTGAGGGCCGCCTCAGCTCCACTTCTGAGTTTCATTAAGCCAAATGTAAGTTGGGAACGATGAGTTTCCGTGCCGGACTGCAGGAGGCGTTTATATCGATGTGCACGAGTTGCTCTGCGGCGGTTTAGTGACAAGCAGAGCCTGTTTAGTGAGTGTTATGTGTAAGGGTAAGACACTGATTGGCGGTCATTTATAAATGATGGTGCATAATGTAGTACATCCCCTCCGATGGCAGTGACAGGCTCAATAAAACATGAGGCCTCCAGTCAGGGATGAAATATTAAAAGGAGGCAGGAAAGGATATAGGAGCCACTTCTCCTGTGGGACTGGATGTGTGGGTGTGTGTGTGCACGTGCCCATTTGTATGTGTGAGCATTTGTAATACACTTGTCCAGGCTTAAACTAAAAAAAACTGTTATCAAATGTCGGGTCAGTTGGCCCAGAGCCGGTGTGGAAAGTGTGGAACGATGCACACTAGCATAGGAAAAATATCAGCTGTGGTGTCTTAATGGAACATTTTGTGCTCACACTCGGAGCCCGACACTACAAATGTGACCACTCTGTTGTGTTTCGGTGCAGTCGCTAACGCTGAATGAGTAGTGAGCAGCTGGATTGAGATGATGCATCTTCCCCTCTCTCTCTCTCTCTCCGATATCTTGTCACCGACGCCTCCTAAACGACGGCAGATAGCGAGGACGGGGAGACATCTCAGCGTGTTATCGCATCGCTCCCCATTTTCTTTTGTTGCTGTGACAAAAAAAATGCTAAAAAGAAGGAGAGAGAGTAAAAAAAAAAAAAAAAAGAACCAGTAGGGGTTGAAATGCAAAAGTGAGCGAACTCATTTGCCGCCGTAGTCGCGTTGCCTGCTGGGCTTGGTGAAAGGAAGAGAAGAGGCTGGAGAATGGTTTTCTGTTCAGGGAGCTTCTCCACATTCCACTGCTTGTCAGATCCGATACCTCTCTGCCTCTAATAGGGGCACAGGAGAGGACAGGCAGCATCTGCTGTCAAAACCAAATTATCTTCTGTCAACAAAGCGGGAGGGAGAAACCGCCGTCTCAGCCAGGCCTCGTGGCCACGAAACGCAACGCGTGCACAGACACTCATACATTTAAGGATTCGACCATTACAGGTCACTTAAGGGAAGGCCAGTTGTGATATATTATTTATTTATTGACAATTTTTGTGGTCAGAAGCGCGGAGCTGAACTGCAGCTCAGTTTGGAATTTGTGTTGGATTAGGAAGAATACATTATACATCAGCTGCTGTTGTGCCCTGCAGCGCTCTGACAGTTTCATGATGGAAGGGACAGTCCAGAGCTGTCGAGCCACAGAAGCTCCCCGTCTTCCCAAGAGGAAAATTATGCCCTTGTGTGGGCGGCGTGGAATCACTATAAGTCAATATATATGGCACCTTGAATCAAATTAACTTGGGAGGAGATACCACATTTCAGCGTGTTGCTCTAAGTGAAGGATTGCCAGCTGTAATAAACAGGTCAGTGATAGAAGATACAAGAACCAAATGGAGCCGCAGTTGAGCTTTTTACGACTAGCAAGCCGTGCGCTTTTCGAGAGGATGCAGCCGTCTGCGCAGTCCCAACTGTGGCAATTATGTTGGATGACAATCATTTTAAACCGCATGAGTCCGGAGGTGGGAGTAATTCAGATCTCAGTCAAGTTTTTATGTGATTTATGAATCATTTTGATCAAGCACCCCTGAGGCTAACCCATTTCTTGTGATGCATCTCGACTTAGAATAACATGAAGTACAATCTGAAGCGAAAAACAGGTGACCTGCTATTACTAGCAATGGCGTCATGCCCGTTTAAGCTATTATTTTTTATAACATATGGTTATAATCATTTTATATTCAGGCCAGGTTTTATGAAGGTGCAAAAGCATGCACTGCACCTTCACTTTAATATGTTGCACTGTTTGAATAATAAATGCCAAGCGCAAGGTGTCTTACTCCTGGATCCAACCAGGTACTGCTCTGTGACGTCACAACACTGACGCTATTTTTGTCCATTTTCCGTGCAGCTAGATGTCTCATCAGGAGCGTTTTATGATCTTCACAGGATGTTTTATTCTGAAAATTGGACATTTTCTGTATGCCATTTGCCATTTGCTTGATGCGGCGTCTGTCAAAAGTAGAACCGGTGGGTATTCTCCGCAGAGCGGGTTAGCATTAGGGATAGGGTTAGGGTTCTGAAACGTACCGCGGCGCCTCTGGTGGAATCACAATCATTGTCTAAACTAGGAGCAATCAGCTCCGGCGTCCACGGTGCATCCGGAACGACGTGCCCGGTGGGAATGAACCGTTTCGACGGAGCTTGTCGTCTTTTCTTGGCTCAAAAATCAAAATGTTATTTATCGAAAGCTATCCTCCTTCTATCTATCTGACATACATGATTTAACAAAACAACTTTTCATTGGTCAAGAAGATTCTAAAGATTCTAAAAAGTGGAGATTCATCAGCGACAGTTTCAAAAAATATAGCTTAATTTAAGTCATACCTGCTAAGCTCACCGTGATGTGTACCTGCTGTAGTGGACAGTTATATTTCTGTACTGTACGGATCACTTTTACAGCCAGAGTTCAGTCAGTTAACAGGCTTAAAATGGGTTTTTACATCAATACAGAATATGAACAGTTTTGATATTTCTGCAATAATCCCTGCAACCCTCCAAAGGATAAGCGGGCGTAGCTAATGGACGGATGGCCATGACCTCGTCGTTACTCCCTCACAGAATACACAAAGTTTATTACAGCGGAGATCGGGGAGTGACTGTAATAACTTATGAACTAATAACACATGTTTTCTCATGAAAATGACAAATATCTTATGGCTTATCACAAGAAGTTTACCCAACAGCTGTCCAATCAGAAAGTGTCTTACACGTCCAGACAATGTGTTCAGAAACATTTATTTAATAGAAGTAGTGCTGGATATTGTAGTTTTTATACACACACACACACACACACACACCTTATCATCTCCCAGGCCGTTCAGTTTGTTTTCACAGCTATCCAAGCTCCCCCCTCTTTGTCCGTCTCTCTCTGTAAGTGCATGTGTCACTTCATTTCTCAGCTGCATCTATTTTTCATGGAGGCAAATTGCACGGCGCCGTTGTGCGCTGAACTCTGCCTCCGTAATCCACAGAGATGACCTCTAATAACGCGGCCCTCCACCCCTCCAACACATCAACAGCTCGAAAGCTCAACACCGACTCTCCCTCCATCATTCCGCACGCCTCTCGATTTTTTACTTGCTTTCTATTCATGTATCCTTTCTGTTACCTTCTTTCTTTCCATCTGTCTCATTTCTTCTTTTCATTTCCTGTCATGTTTTCTTCTTTTCCTTTGCCTTTTAGTTTCCCTTACCTCTATTTTCCTCTCGATTCCTTGGACCTTTCTTCCTTATCTGGCCATTTACCTTCCCTTTCGTCAACATCCCTATCTGTCTCTTTTTTTCCGATACTTTTCCTTCCCTTTTTCTGTCCCCTTTTGTCTTTTTGTCAGCTAAATTTTCCTTTCTCTTCCATTCCCCGTCATCCATCATTTTCTTGCGCTCCCTCGGATTCATCTACCCCCTCCTCCTGCACACAGTCCAGCATGCTGCACAGTGTTGTACAGTATCTACAGTGTGTGCGTTTCAGGTGTTACAGGTGTAGACTGTTTGATGGGGGTGAGGAGGAGGAAGCCAGTCACTCAGGCAGAGTTCACCTCCTCTTTGATCTGATGGATACTGGGGCTGAAGACAATAAACAGATGCTTTGATAGCCTGCGGCTCAATACAGCACCCTCGCGCTCCTTTACACTGTAGAGGAGGATATGGTATGGCCTCGGGCACATCGTCCCATGACAGCCTCTCTGTGTGTGTGTGTGTGTGTGTGTGTGTGTGTGTGTGTGTTTGAAATATGTTTGTGTGTTTCTCATTCAGGTTTTGCTTATTTAGGGTTTGGCGCCAATTAATCTGTTCATTTTTATATTGAAGCTTATAGATTCTCTTCCAGTACTCAGCATTTTTTCTGCGTATTTTCACGTCTTTTCATCAAATCCCTCAAAAATGACATTATGTTGATTTTCAGCAGCCATAGTACAACTCTTATCTGCTGGAGGTAAAGAAGGAAGTCTGGTGACGTTATTATAGAGCCCCCAAGTCCGTAGAACAAAGCAGTCGAGTTAGGCGCTTAGTCATTCACTTTATGGTTTCGCAGACACTCTCTAACATTCTTGTAACCCTGGCAACGAAAGTACCTTAATGAAGTAGTCATTTAATTCCAAATCATGATGTTTCCCTAAGCGTAACCAACCTTAACCATGGCGGTGTCAGATCATTAATCAGGTTTCAGGCATTGACAACATGTTTTTTTGGTTAGTTTTGAGATGATTGAGATTTTATGGAAGAACAACGAGGTCAAAAAACTTCACACACTACGTGCCCTGTTGTCTTTGAGGCCCACCACTAATAGAAGGTGTAGGTAACTTTTAGCATCAACTCAGGATGTGTCCCTGTAGCTTAACGGTCTGACGTGGTGTTGAAGTCAGATGTAGTATAAAGAATGAAGGGAGTGGTGTTGATGGATGGGTCAAACAAACATGACTTTCACCTAGCAGACCGCTGTTGGTGTCCCTTGTGAAAGTTGTGACTTATACATAAGTCAACTCACATAACATGTTTAAGTTATGTCAGGTAGGTAACGTAAATGATGATCTTTTCTGACCCAAAGGAAGTCGTTTTTTTGCCTAAACTAAAGCAAAATGTGACACAACATTAACCACGCAAGCGTTATTTGGCGGGTCTAACCAGACGTTGAGTATTTATGCTTGCTAACTTGACCATAGAGTGCATTCAGAAATGCTGCTGGTGGGTTACCTACAGCTGTGTTGGACTGAGACATGTTGTTCATGCCATTCATTTTCAACAATCGACACTCTGATTGTTGCAGATTGCTGCAGTTTGTCATTGCTGATTGGCATTTTCTTAATTTTCATTATTTCAAATAGGAAGGATTGTGTGTTCCTCGATGGATTTGTTATTTCCAGCCCCCTCGTGCTCATAAGACTTTCTCACAGACTTTTAGATTAAGCTAAACTGCGCTGTCATTCAGCTTCAACAGTTTTAGTAGCTGAAAAAGTTCATAGAAACAAGCTTTTTCATCTGACAACAGTGATATATATCTTTTCTGATAACTTGCTCGTGTAATCCCGGTCAGTACGTATGGATCTGTATCGGTGTGGCACACGTGCTGAATTCACAGCTTCACTTTCTCTGAATAGCCACGCTGCTCATGACTAATCACAGACTCCGAGGATGAAAGCCGATCACATATGCTTGACAGTCTGTGTGTCAATAACACACACACACACACACAATCGTACAGACAGTGACACCTCAGTGAAGAACAAACAAAAGAGAGTGTCGGGATCCTGTCAACGCTTATCATTCTGTCATCCTGAAACTCTTTTACACGGTTGATGAGACACTTTTTGTCCTACACGTTGAGTAGATGAAAGAAGAAGAAACCAGCAGCTTCACTGTACATACGTGTACTGGGTGTTTGCGTGCAGATAAATATAGAAAGCGTTTTTTTTGGAGTCCTTTCACCAACAACCACTGAAAATCCACTCCAATTAAATACATCCTCCATGTCTCCAGGGTTCAGGGTTCACAATACCTTTAATAATGCAGTGGCTCACCAACCTGAGTGTTGTTTCTGTAGGTTTCATCACCAATCATATCGAAACAGGGACACAAAGGGAGGCACTTGTCCATGAATCGCAGCATCCTTTCTTCGAGTCAGGACAGAGACTTGTGTTGCACGTTGTTTCCCATTTCTTTCTCTCCCCAAATTTCTTTTGAATCTTCTCCGTCGTTCTCTAATAATCAAGGTTTAAAACGGCCAAACGATAAAAGAAAATAAGTTAATCAAAATCCGCCCATTGCTGCAGTGCTGCTTTCACTTTGCAGCTACAATTTGGTTGCATTTAACTTACTACCTGCTAATTAGTGGCAGTTATTTAGTTGATGCATGATAAAATGCTGCATCTTCCTCAATAACTCTACAACGAACCTGTAAAATGTTACCATGTCCGATAGCTACAATGGTTGAAACTACAAAGATTCCAGGTTGTTAAAAACAAAAACAAAAACAGAACTTTGGTTTGGTTTAGTCATGGGAAACGCCGAGTCGAACATGTGGTACTTTACATGAAGTATTCACAACCTTCTCGAGGCTACGTTGAGACCTCTCCTTGACAAACAAAATGTAACACGAAAAGAACAAAAATGAGATGAATTATAAATTCGGTGAACTGATTTCAAGCTCAAGAGGAGGCCATCGACAGGCCACAGTTTCTGCTTTTTTAAAGAAGAAAACTTTTCTGCCTTTAAAATAACAGCTCCACTATCATTTTGATGCTGCACTGACTTGACGTCTGTTCTCACACTGTGTAACTTTGGGCTCCGGGTCGGCAAAGGTGCACGCTTTATGCTTTAAGTCACATACCACCAACTGTTTCACTGATAACACTGCATCATATTTTATGGGGGAAATATTTTCTGGTTTTCCCTCTCATGTCCTCCAGCCGATCTGCCTCAACTCTCTGTGATTTACAGAGTTTCCTGACAGACAGAAAGCTTTACTTGTTGCTAAAGTTAGTCACCCGCTAAGCTAGTTAGTTCAGTCCGTGCTGCCCAGACTGGGAGTCTAAAGCATCAGGGGAATATTGGTATTTATAGTGCAAGCAAAGAAGCTTTGGACTGCTGTTAGGAAGAGGTTTTCTGATCCAGGACAAAGGGGGAGCCACTCGGGAATACTGATAGGGTGCAGAGCTGGTGTCGTGCCAGAACAGGAGCCCAAGGGGGCAATGTAACTGGGCCTAGCAGCTTCTGCAGATATTGCAAAGAGGCAAAGAGACCGAAGAGGTTGTTGACGGAGGAAGCTAAGAAAAGAAAATAAGAAAGTATGCGAGCAAGAAGCCGCCGGACAAGAGTAAGTCTGGGACTGACTTTTAGTGGTTGGTGAGAGCTTGGTGAAATAAAAGGCTGAAAGACAGACGCCGAGCTGGGCTGACTGCTGTTGGACTAGTCAGTAATATTAGCTGGCTGCTATGTCTGCTGTTGGTGACCTTGTTGATGTTTGGCTGAAATTGTTGAGTGTAATCATAACAAATACACGTACAAGTACAAGCTGTCCATATTGAATATGCACCGGGGTCACCAAATTTAAAAAACAAAAACAAATCTCACATAATGTTGAACAAAAACAGCTGCTCATTGTGAAAGGCGTACGGTATCTTGTCATCTCTGTTTTGTTAAGACATGTATGTATAAAAA
This sequence comes from Sciaenops ocellatus, assembly GCA_033000465.1. Lineage (NCBI taxonomy): Eukaryota > Metazoa > Chordata > Actinopteri > Sciaenidae > Sciaenops > Sciaenops ocellatus. Next base: position 19,230,854 of record CP136889.1, read on the forward strand.
CATGTACATCATTACACATATATGTAAATTACCACCTGTCAACAGCCAAGTGACACTTTCTAAATATAATATCTAATTATAGTGTGTTTATGATGAAACTAAACTCGTGAAAATATCTCATAGCCCTCCACAGATGCCTTGTGTCAAGCTTGTGCCACTGTCAGCTAAACGCATATATTACATGAATGTGAACATTTTTACATTATAATAAGAGACAAAAATGATGCAGATCAGCACCAGAGAAGATAAATAAGAGACGGAGGGAAGGGGGCAGTTAGATCGCTGCTCTGTGCAACAGATAATCAGGATTGGGAATGGGGATCTTTAATGGCTGTCAATTAAAAACTAATTAGAGGGTGTAAGCTCAGCTAGATCGGCTATCAGTCCATTTATCATCACACAGCTGTCTCAGATACACACACACACACACACTCGCATTATCATATAGACATTGTATTCAGTATTTTTTTTCAATTATCTCAGCCCTGCTTCTGTTTCGAGCCCTCTAACGTTCATGCACATGCACAACAGAAGCACACACACACACACACACACACACACCAACCAACAAAGACAGTAAATACATATGGAGCTCATTCAGTACCAAACCAGCTGTAATAGACACATTCCCTCCTCCATCTCTTTCATTTACAAGGACAGAATTGCCTCTGAATTGATGGCAAATAGTGGAATTTGACCCAAATGTATTTCTATAAATGGCTGTGAACAGATAGACAAATGAAAACACATGACCTGATGAAATTGCAGAAATTCAAATTCAGTGAATGAACCATGTACCATGACAACCAATTGCTGACAAATGGATGTATATATCTCCAGGGGCATCGATCTAACTTCAAAGTGGCGTGTTTAGTGGAAGCACAAGTACACGGGGGTCTACTGAGTTTGCATTTCAGGCCTTGTATAATGTACTCAGACGCTGCTGCCAAACATAAACCTTTCATTTACTTTAAAGTGAATATCATTAACCTCTAAAGGAGTAGTTCAACATTTTAAAATCCGTGTAAAGTAAGAATAAATATGTGTTTTGAGTGTGTCAGACCAAAGAAGAAAGTGTTATTAACCACCCAGACAAATTTGAATGATTAATAATATCATCAAGTTTATGAAATCAGGTGTCAAAATCAGGTAAAAATGAATTCTCAGCTCCAGGACTGTGGGGGCGTGTCCACTGAATGTGCCGAAGCCACGCCCACTCCGGTGGGAGCAGCTGAGCGGCCATTTTGAAGCGACTGAAACGTGTCAGATGAGTTCAGAAAATGACATGACTAACTTTGAAACACTCTGAGCTGAGATGAATTCATCTCTATCTCTCTGCTCAGGGTGGCCTCAGCGTGTCATCGAGCCACCCTTTAAGGACCGCCCACAAAATCCTGGACTGAAAACTGGTGAAAAACTGTTTGAACCTCTAACTCCACATTTCAGTAATATAGATATAATACAGTCTGTGTGTTGCCCAAGTAGTAACTTCCATGGCTGTGAGGTCATGATAATGAAGCTGCAGATCCTACAGTGTCCACTTGAGGCTGGCTCCAGAAGTGAGTCAGTCTCCATAAGTCCCCATGTTAAAATGTCCAACTTCACAGCAGAAATAAACATGTTTACAGCCTGGTACAAAAAACAGTTTTGGTCTCTGTTGCTAATTTCCTTGTTTATGACAACTGTACTGAGGGTGAATTTTTATACAACTCACCTGTTCAAATTTTATTAAGGCTTAAAGTTATGCAGAATTAAGAGCGTGGATGCTTTGATTGACAGGTGGGTGCTGTTACAGGTGGCTTGTTTGAGCAACCAGGCTTCATTCCAAAGAAAATATCAACCAACACCCTTAAAGCACATGCTAAAATGTAGCCTAAAAGAAAATTAGGCAATGACTGAACAACTATCAGTACCACAACAACTCTGGTTGCTACTGGTTGTGCCAACAAGATTCAAACAGAAACCCCCCAGAAGGTACAAATGGAGATGGGTGTTTTATTGCTTATGAATGCAACTTTATTTGGGGGGAATTAAACTTTTTTTTATCTGCAGCAGGCAACTTTGCATTCTGGTGGTCACAAATGCTGAACACAACCCAGAAAATCAAATATTTTGTTCTCAGATATTCAACATCTTGTTCTCAGTCTGGTAGGGGTGGAGGTGGTAAAGAGCAACTGTCCAAGTTTAACTTTCTAACTTGCTTCTGTGTGGGCGTAGTTTATGTTTAAAGAGCATCTCTGCATTAAATCAGAATTTCAGAGCTGTAAACATGTTTATATGGCTCCAAAAAACATGAATCCTGTGCTTATTTAATAACAGATTTTAGGTTGAGCTCTGACTTTGCTTCGAGGTGCAGAAGATCCTCGATGTACTTCTCTGTATAGACACTTTTAGACATGTTGCCCTTAATGTGGCACCTCAATCAGGCGGGTCAAGGCAAGGTGTTTGACTTTTGGCAGCATCAACTGCTTTGTGATCTGAAAATTGCTTTCGCCCTCAAGCAGACCTGGGTGAGCCTTTATCTCACCCCAAAGCATGTCTTTCAAAATCATGGGTGAAGCGTAAACAGTTTCCACACTACTCTTCAGTGGGATTACGGTCCGATGGCATTTCAGTTTCTGTTCGTAAGTATTGACATTAAAAGATCTAAAACTGAAGTTTGGGACAGAGATATTGAATATTTGGCTTCTTATATATTTTATAAATTCCACATTTGCTAGTACAAAAAGACAGGAAGAGATCAGACGAAGTTTTAATAAGAGGTGGTCTCATATTTTGGTGTGCTACCAACTTAAAACCAAATCCAAAATCAGAATCCAACTCTACTTTTCAGTTTGCCTCATGAGACAAAAGCCTAAAATATAAAATGGAAAAGATGTTTTGGCCCTGGATCATCCGTTTGACTGACAAGCACTTGTGGTGATGAAAATCTGATTTTGTGTTGATCCATCACAAGCATGGCTATTCAGGGTCTGTCTTTTTCAAACTGCCGGATATCACACGCATCTCCTCCATGCAGGTTCCTGTGAAATTAATATGTGTTTGTACAAGACATTTAGTTCCATATTCTTTTAGTTTTTATGAACTGAACTGTTCTGTTATCAGGAAAGAGCAACGTAGGACAATTTTCAAAAGAAATCAATTTGCAGAAAGAAGTGAAATTTCATCCTTTTTATTCAAATTATAAAGTAAGAGGCACAATGCTCGGATAAATGAGTCCCGATGTCAGTGATGGATCAGGACAAAACGGCTGCTTATTATCTCAATAAAGGAACAAGATGAGTAATCAAAGGTGATTAGTATTATGCCAAAAATGAGAAAATTAGAACCTGTACCACGTCTCTGTGAGTCTGAGTTCTTTTTAATGACACGTGTGTCGACCTGAACAGGCTTGAAAAATATATTACATGAAAGAATGGAAGTACTTTCAAAGGCTCTGCCCACAAGGCTAAAACTGTGACCCAATTCTATGAAATACTACAAATAATATGGAAAAATTCACTTTAAACTACATTTGACAGCGCACTATTTCGGCACTTAGTATAGAAGGAACTGGTTGTAGGCTGCTGTACTGTGTTGTACTGACTGGAAATGATGCAATGTCGCGTTGAAGGGAGCCAACTGAGCTACAAATTGGGACACTACTGCCAATTTTCAATTTGAAAACTTCACAAAACGTGAGTGCTAAAATGCCTTTTCCAAGGATTTAATAGTGTTTTTGTTTTCTGAGCTGTTGCCAGAATCAGTCCGTCATTTCTTTCACACTTCTTCCCAGACGCGAGTAGCTCCTACATTTCAAGAAACATAATCACACTCGTGCCCGTGCTGTCAGCCATGTATCCCAGCTGACTGTTTGCCATGAGCTCTGTTAAACAATCATTAATAATTTGCTGTCAGGTTTGTTTCTTTCACTACTCCACTTCATGTGTTCAGATGAGGCAGGTCCAGGTCCAGTCCAATGAGCTCAGCACGTCAATATAGTTCTAAAGGTTAGGGTCAGATAAGATTTTTTTCGTCAGCAAATAGTTCCCTTTCCCACTGAATTCAACTGAAGCCTAAGACTTGTTTGGGTGGGAGTCAGCACCAGCAAACTTGCAGGTCGCAGATCACTTTTGTTCAACTCTGACCTGCAAATTTGCCCAGTTTGGGATTGGAGAAGTTGTTATTCTAACATTGTGCCATCACCCTTCTTAGTGCAATATTACACCAGCATACAGTGTTTAAAGTTTTTGTTCACTCCGCCCAGTATTTACTCCCCACGTAGGATTTGAATGAAGACAAAGGTGTCAGCAGGATTAAGTCTTGCTTGCTTGCCAAAGTAATCTGCGGATCGCACAACCGTAATGACTTTACTCAATTTTCTTTTAACAAATCTCTTCTAATTACATTTTGCAACTGGAGCACAGCTTTCGAAAGAAACTTGATTTACAGAAATCAAAGAAATGATTGCAAATTGCCAGATTTTTTTTTTTTTTTTTTCAATTCAACCATGACTTTTCAGTTTTGGATCTTAAGACCCTACAATTGAAATATGGATTATTCAAAGGTCTTAACACCTTTATAATGATTGAAATATTTTATTTTTAAAGCATTGATGCTAAACAAAGCCATCATTCAAAGGGACATTTTTCCCAACGATGGTTTAATTCATTTTTAAGTAGGTCTAATCACGCTGATGTATGTTGTGTTCATCTTGTGGATGAGTTTGGTTTAATTAGTTGTTTGATAGTATAAAAATTGGGTTTCATGTCACGATTAACAGTCTGCACGTTTTTGGGAGGAGCTCGATATCGGGACTCCAACCTAGATCATTCCTACGCAGATTCTGGCACCAAATGGCGTCACCAACACAAGATGGCAACCGTACATCTGGGATATTTTGACAACTTTTGTACATTGGGACAAAGTGAAGATGCATTGTCCAACTGTATGGTGAGATGGTTGAGTCAACCAAGCATGTGACTGACAATGGATACAACTCTTGGCAAAAGTAAATGGTAGCTTTTCCTAACCTTAATTCTAACTTTATTTTGTGTGCCAAAAAATATTGATTCTTGCACTCTGCATTAGCGAATTAGACATCATACATTGTCATTTATAACGATTTTGGATGGTACAAATATCAGGAAACAGTCATAGAAAGCTATGACAAATATATTTGTTGTTTAATTTTAGGACTTTTGGATTATTTGTCCCATGTTGGAAAATGGGACCAACACGAATGAACAGATGTTTGTTCAGTTGTTCAAAGCAGTGTTACAGACCCTGTCACTCAACAGTAGGGGAAACTCTGGCACTTTTCCCCCCTGAATTGCTTATTTTCAATGATACCGCGCTTTGTCGCCTGCCTTGTCAACACTTGTCGCTATGGGTGTGCGTATTGCTGTGTGTCTACGTGTGTGGTGTCTAGACAGGAGAAGCCTAATCTATTTTCCATGTTCCCATCCGGTCCTGTTGGAGCCTTTGAATGGCAGATAAACAGAGCGGGGCCAAGGCTGAAGCTTCATCAAGAGGATTAATTCTGCGAGTCTTATCTCCAGAGGAGCCTCTCTGCCTCCTCTTTCTCTTTCCCTTCCCCACAGACATCGAGGGCTCTCACCGCGCACTACAGAGTTCACTCCCAGTTCACGTATCCTACTGTACACACCGCTGCCGTAAGCTCCAAATCACACAACGCACATTGGGTGGCGTGGTGTGGCGTCTGGCGAGTGCATGAGGTGAGGCTGCGTCTAGATGTCGTCGTCTTGTGGAGATATATATATATATATATATATATATATATATATATATATATATATATATATATATATATATATATATATATAAAAGTCCATTTGTGTGTGTTGTTTTTGTGCAGGGTGGATTAGTGTCAGACGGAATAAACACAGACAACCAATGCGAACAGATTAATTATGAAAAAGATGGAAAATGGAGCAAATATAATGAAGTAAGACAAAAATCAAATACAAGTATTAAAATATATGGTGTCTTGTTTATGCAGGGATACTGCCAAAGAGAGTGTCACAGCGTATTAACAAGTACAACATTAGTTTGTGAAGGAAAGATGGATATGAAATGTACATTATCATCAATTTTAAAAGACTGTCCATGTGTTGAAATTAGGACAAATTCAGTTCAATCCATTGGCAATCAGTGTCGTGTCAATTTAGGGTAATTTATGCAATAAATGTTTGATTTTCATTTGCATAGATATTCAGTCTTCTTCATCATACAGTATTAGAGCACCACGTCATATTTTAAAAAAGCCCATTTATCAAGTCTAATAGTCACCTGTTTGCCTTTTACACAGCAGACAAACAGATGCACATAAACAGACACCGATTGAGAGTTTCAATAAAAAGGCTGGATGACAGTGTTATTGATGATTAAGCAGGTGGTAGTTGTGCTTTGTTGATGTGTGTAATCAGTAGCAGAGTAAACTGAAGTGGAGACTGTGGGAATCACAGTTATCTATGCCTTGCCTTTCACAAAACAGTCATCAGTAGCGAGCGGTGCTATCAGTAGTTTCTTTTCATTACCGTCATTATGGTTATCATCACCATCTACATCATCATGGTTGTCATTACTCGTTGTCATTAATAGTCGGTAGGCGAGAGTCAGGCCGTGGCGCTCTGCTGGAAAATGGTGGATTGCTCATTTCAGGTTTTGGAGTGAGTTGCTGCCCCGAGTAAAGGGAGGTCAACTATGTTGAGTTCAAGAGTGAGGTTAAGATGCAGCATTGGAAATAGTACAGGTGTTGTAGAGGTTAAGAGGAAGATGAGCCTGAAGATGAAGCTCTTGATTCACAAGGTCCAACTTAACACCTTCGGTCATGAGATTTGGGTAATGAGCGAAATAATACAGCTGCAGATGCAGGCGAGTATCCTTCGCAGAGAAGCTGGGCTCAGCTTTATAGGGTGATAGGTTGATACATCCAGAAGGAGCTCCTCCTTCGTCTCAGAACGGGCCAGTTGAGGTTTCCCAGATATGTCCAACTGGGAGATCTCTGATCCAGCAAGGAGGAGCCCTGGGGTTGTCTTGGAATCCCCCAGGAAAAGCTAAAGGACATGGCTGGGGAGGACATTTAGATTACCTTGCTTAGCCTGCTCCCACCTGGACCTGGATAAGTGGCCGATAATGGACGGATGGGTGGATTAATAGATATCATCAATGTCATAATTATCGTCATCATCATTATCCCCAACACCGTAATCGTCATCATTGTCTTCACCATAGTCCTCTTCATTGTCATTATTGTCATCATCGTCAGTGTAATTGGCAGCACTCTGTCACTGTCAACGTGTCATTATCATTTGTTCTCCTTCTGTTCTCTTTTCTCATTCTGCCTGTAGAAGAACTGAATGGAACCAAATGGTCACTTTTCGTTGCCATTGGAAATCTGATTTGTGATTCCTGATTGATCCGTTGGTAGAGATCAGTCGGAATTTCACCTCCCAGAATTTAGTTATGTGGTGTGGCGAACCAATGGCAACAGTCCACAATCAATATTTCCTGAAAGAGGTAAATCCCAGGCTTCAAACTGGCCGGACGGTGAACTGAAGTGACCAAGGTGGGCTCAACTTGCCATCAGAAGTAAATGTGTTGGATAGATATTAATGGGGAGCAAAACAGGAACAGAAAGTAGGCATAATCCCCATAGTACTGTCTCCATGATTGGCTTTTGCTTGACTCCTGGAGTTGCTGTTTGTAGTTCTTTAACCCCAGATTCTGGCAGTAGATGCATTTCCATGAAAGTATCTTGGTGCGCAAACATTTGATGGAAAGTGCATACTTAAAAAACAACTCCGTTTAGCTTTTTTCATGCTCACATGAGGTGGGTTTTTTTTTTCATCTTTTTTTGAGTTTATGTGCTTAATGGCAACTTAGTTTTAAGTTTTGATGAAGCGAACATTTAAGTCACATGACTGATCGGTAGTTTCCGCTCCGCTATCGTGTTTTTTGCATTTTTTTTCACTGCTTAAGGTTCTGGAGAATTGGCGCCACCTACTGATTATCTCTGGAACCAGCACTTAATATCAGATAGAAATTAGCGTTTATTTCCGTTTTTTTTTTTTGCTAAATTTTTTGGAATTCAGTTAAAATTTGTGATACATGTGGTAAAAAAACACAGCTAATGTTGTTTACCCTCAATGTAATGAGCAGAATTTAAATCGTGCAATGGATTTTGTTAATCTTTAATCTTTGGCATAATTTGAGTTAAATTTTTCATTTAAAATTCATTCCTCTATCCTCTAGCATTCACTAGGTTGTGTGTGTGCGCCTAGTAGCCGTGAGGCAGCAGCAGCTGACGATAATCTCTCGGAGGGGTCGATGTCGTGGTTGTCACGGCGATCTTCCCGGGGCTGATGTTGGCTGACGGCTGGTGTCACCATTGCTTTCCATCACCGGGCCCTCTGATGGCTCTCATTTCATTCTGTGTGAGAGTATGTGTGTCTACATGTGTCGGAGTGGTTTCCAATTGGTGTATCGCTTGTGTTTGTGTGTGGTGTGTGTGTGTGTGATCTACTGTGTAGCTCAGATTTAGAGCCCAAGAAACCCAATGAATCTTTCCTGCTATTTTCATTACATTTTTTTATGTTATTGTATGTCACTGTTCTGGATACTCTCATTTCCTTTTTCCCCCCTTTAAACCTGAAATTTCTCCTTGAGGATCAATAAACATCTGACTTGTCTTACATGGTTTTAATTACATCCCAAGACGTGAAGCTGAAGTACACACTCGTCCACGCACATCCTTACCATGCACTCCGACGTCAAACCTCAGCAGCCAGCTCTCTGAGTTCGTGCCACCAAATGACAATAGCAGAGCTCATATTTATGTCTGCTCAGTGTAAAATAGCAGCTTGTCCAGCCTCAACAATGAATGAATGAATAATAAACAAGTTCACAAGTGCAATTTATTTTCTATGATGAGTTTTCTGATTAAATTAGACAAGTTTGCTTCGCTCTCAGCGGGTTCATCTGCTTGCTTCCTTTGCTCGCGTGTGCGAAATCTTTTTCCTCCGCATGTTTGTGTGTGCATGCCTTTGCCTGCCCGCCTGCCGATTTGACTTGCCTGCAGATGGCAATGTGTTACATTTCTATAACAGTCTCTCTCTCTCTCTGTCAAGCACAAGTGCTGCTGCTTCTCCTCCTGCGGCTCAGGCTGGTATGCAACTCTGCTTAAAGTCGTCACTGTTGAATGGACTGAGGGAGGAAAAAATGAATACGTACTTTGCATTTCAATGACCCGACTTTTCCTCGTTCTGCAACTTCATTTTAATCCCTTTGAATCATCCCAGTCAAGGCGCATGGAACTAAAATTGAAACAATATCTGTAGCTTGTAACATATTGTGATAGCGCCTTGTTAAAAGTGACATGCCATAATGTGAGGAAAAAACTCAATAAACATCACTGTCATCCTCCGCGGCTGGCTTTCCCTCGCGCCTTAATTCATCCCGAGTTACATCTCAAAGCTGAAAATTTGAGTCTAATTTCGAAAGCTATGAGTGTTATACAGGTTGTCAGCGTTTACAATGATCTGTCATCTCTCAGCCGAGCTCATGCAACGCTGCGTCTTCTCTGCAGAGAGAGAGAGAAAGAAAGAAAGGAAGATAGAGAGGAGGAAGAGCCGATGGAGAGAGACAGACAGAGACAGAGGGACCATATGGAGCTTCATAGTTTTAGATTTCTCTCACAAATGCTTTTCTCAAACTGACTCATGTTGTTTTTATTACTCCTGACAGTAGTAAACAGCTGGTGTGTGGGGTGGATAGTCTGGATTTCTGTCTGCTGTGGGTTTGTGTTAGTGTGCATGTGTCTTTACATATGCTTCTCATACCTGTGTGCACGACTGTGTGTGTGTGTGTGTGTGTCAAATCTGAATGCATTCCATCACTCTGTTTACGGGCCGTGCAGCGTGAGAAGTGTGTGTAAGAGCCGACGCTACACACTCAGCAGCCATGTCCAATTGAAATAGATTGGAGCCATGGAGGCAGGGTAATTCTTGGGTGTGTATGCAGTCCTGCTGTAATCTTCGTACTCCACCACGCCTCGTCTGGTTTCTCTTACTTTTTTATACATAATGAGATCGATAGCTTTGTGGGCTCCTGCAGAAAATAGAGTCGCAAAAATGAAAGAATGGGAATTTGTCCTCAGCTAGTTTTTCTTTTAGCTGCTGAGGTTTTGTCGCCCTGACACTAAATCAAGTTCATCTCGTCTCAGTTCTTTTGGCATTGGCAGATATTATTAACATTTGAACTAGACTTAAAATCTGTAGCTATGCTAGTGGCCTTGTGGAGCTGAAATTCTTGTTTCACACCAAAACAAAAAAATGTTGGGTGGATAAAAAAAATGGAGGGTCTACTCTGGTGCACTTCGAGTGAGGCAACAAATGTAAATTTTGGTCTGACAGTGGTGTCACGTCAAGGCCTTGTTACTCTTAGTTTTATTCTTTCATGCACTGCTTCTCATATTTCGCTGCTGGATCTTCAAGCGGCTTCACAAAAAGCATCTCTGATAATTCATCAGGGGATCGCTATGCTAAGGAGCTTTCCCAAGGAACTGGGAAATTGGTTCCCAATTGCCATTGGTTGGCAATCCAATTGGATTTTTATTGGGGCTCCCTTGGAAAAGTTCATGCAAGACTGCCGAAAAGGAGGCTTCCATCATCTGTTGTCGAATGTGGTCTTGGATCACTGCATCAGCTCTTGCCTCGCCTAACTAAGGCCTAGGAACTGGGAGATTGGTTCCCAATTGCTATTTGTTGCCAATCCAATTGGATTTTCATTGGGGTGCCACCATGTTGCCTCCCTTGGAAAAGTTCATGCAAGGTTGCCAAAAAGGAGGCTTCCATCAGCTAAATGTGTTCTTGGATCAGTAGATCACCTCTTGCCTTGCCTAACTAAGGCCCAGATACTGGGGGAGTCATTAACCCATCCAGCCTACATGTAATTTGTGGACCTGGACAAGGGCTTTAATGTGTTCCTCGGAGTGTCATATTCCTGCAGTAACCTTCGTTAGATGGGGATTTATAGTTGTGCGTTAAGGGGGTATGGCAGCTACGAGTGCATAGGCTTCATAAGCAACACCCTACCTAATGTACACCTCCTCAGAAGTGGAACTACACATCTGGGATAAGGTGAACAGAGAATGTGAATGTACAGCTATTGATCCAACGTTTGAGCAACCCTTACCTTGCTGCAACCAAGAGCTGGACCAAAGTCTGTGGATGAAATTTGAGATGTGACTCTTTTATGAAAGATTTGTCATCAGCACCATATCTATAGCAGTTTTATGCAATTACGCCTGCTGCTGAGAGTTAATCTGTTCCTCTGTTTACTGTTATTTATCTCTTGTTGAATGCAGCAGTTCCCACGCTGAGCTGTACTGCTGATGGGATTTGATGTTTTTATCTTTCTCTTTGACTGACAGGCCAAAGTTAACTATCTCCCTTTGCTCTCTCCCTCCATCTCCATCTCTCTCTCTCTGTCCCTCCCCTATCTTTTTCTTTCTTTCTCTCCATCTATCTATCTATCTATCTATCTGTGTCTAGGAGGACAGACATTTCAGGAATAGAAACAGAAATGCTTTTCAAGTGGGGAGACGCACTCGGCTGATCTTTATTCATCGTCTCATTTGACGGCACTGCATCAACAGGTAATGTCCTCTGGGTCAGGGCTAACTGGGAACAGCCATACAGACACCGAAACTTATACTCACATAAACTTTGTTGAAGTACAGTCAACTTTCACATTTATTTGAAGTTTTGTCTATTAAGCATTAACCTCTGACTTTATCGGATATATGACAAAGTTGGCACCACAGACATCCTTACATTTATTTAGCTGACACTCTTATCCAAAAGCAATTTATAATAAGTGCATTTGACCATGAATATACAGTCAATGAGGAGCACGTCCCACCATTGTTGAGCCTGGACAGCAACGGTCGTGATTTTGTTGGGCGGTAGCTGCACCCTAACCTTGCAAGGCAGCTAGACTCGCAAGATCACAAGAGAACCCATCTTGCCAGACTTGAACGAATGCGCTCGTATCTGAGAAGCGACTGTTTGGTGGCAAAGAGGTTAGTGTAGATGCTCGCATCAGTTATATCAGAACTGAAGGATTTCTTCATTTAAAGATGATCAAAGAACGGCACTGAAGGCTGTTCTTGACGGAGAAGATGTTTTGGTCTTCTTCAGACCCGACTTTGGTTGGACCATGTCCTGGATATGTAGGATTGGCTTGAGCCAGCAACGTACGCAAGTACTAGTGTCTTCAATTGAACGTGAGCAGCCAATGTTAGCTAGTGCTGGGTGCAGGGGGGGAGTGGTGTAGCGTATGGTTTGAACCTTGAACTAGGTCACCATAACACCACTAATCAAACTCCACGTTATCATTACAAGAACAGCTTAAGTGGAAATGCATGAATTATGTAAAAACGTCATCATTTCAACTTAAAACCAGGAAAATATTGTGAAATATATCTAAAATGAAAGACACAGTAACAAGGATATCCAGATTTGGATACATAAATAAGGATGTGTTAAATGTACAGGACATTGTGGAATGTACACTGGCTTTCATGCGTTTGTTCACTGGTTTAACACAGGTTTATTATTGATGAAAAAGCTCTGATGGGAAAGGCGATGCAGTAGGCCTACAAACACACACATCGCACTCCCTCCATTTGTCTGTTTACTCAGCTAACACCGTCGGCATTTCAGCTGCAAGTCCTTTCTTTATGAGTCCTGAGTGATTTAGCCCTGAGAAGCAGAGTGCTCTCTTAGAGCAGTCAGAGCCACTCAGCACTCAGTGGCAGACAAGAGGATGGGACATTCAAGTGTTGCCTCTAAACCTCGTACATCCAAACATTTCTCAGGTTTTTATTTTGATTCTTGAAACTAGAAGCTTTCTTAAAGGCATTCTACATCCCTTGAACCCTAATAGACCACTGAAAACCCTTAGCAATGACAGGCCTTTCGGACCGAACGTGTGTTACAGTTACGACGTTATAAAGAGTTTTTTTCATTAGCATGTAGCTTAGCATTAGCTAACTCTTACGCCTTATCTCAGTTCAATGTCTTATCAAGATATAGAGAAAGCAACATGCCGAGCAGTTAGGCCTGATTCAGACCAAATCCGTTGTCCTGGAGTAAACACATTCATTCATTCGAGCGGGGGGGGGTACTGTGTTCTGGTTGCGGTGGTGCAGACTGAGCCAGTTTCAACTTTTTGGAGATTCGCAACCCAACGTCACACCGTGTTCAGCCAATCAGATGACAGACCAGTCAAACTCCTCCACCGTCAGCCTGAAATGTCACTTAAACCGGGGCTATCCAGGTCGTGTTCATGGTCTAAACTATGATATTCTCCCAGTTGTGTCCTCTCTTGGTTTATTTCATGTACCACCTTTTATATCTTCGTCTGGCTATGCTGCAAAACAGTTGCACCAAGAAGTTTCCTTTGGTTTTGTGTCACAGACGCAGTAGTGGTTGAGTGACACAGATGTTGAATGAGAGTGTTACAGTGTATTCACACTATACAGTACTGTATGTAACTACACCATAGTTAAAGAAGAGGGTATTTTAATGTCTGTACCGATACTGATTTCAGCTGCCGGTTGCAGCTTTTCATATAGTACCAGAAGACTTTACAGAAATGTCTGAACTGCATGTCTGCCAGGCTGTAAAATCCTTCTGAAATAGATGTTAAACCCAACTCAACTGAAACAGATACAAATGACTTTGTTGGGTGGATTGGCAGCTCTTTAATGCACGGCGAGGCCGGTTCATTGACTATTTCAAAGACAGCTGTTCATCAAGGTGAAACACAGCAGGTGTGGTACTCACTCAAACTTTTTATCGCAAAGATTGTTTACATTTTCATCCTGACCTTATTGGATGGAAGCCCAGTGTGTACAGACAAGATTGCAGACTTAGAGCAGCGAGCGACTTGATTCAGCAAGTCTCCCACACTGCAGCCGGGCGACAGTATTTACCCATCAGCTAATGGCCCAGAGGTCAGAGGTGACACAGTCTCACGTCTCCACTGTGCCCTCTCTCTCCGACCTCATCTCATGGTCGTTCGGATAATGCTAGACGATCCCACTGGCATTAAGTACACACACAAATATGCCTGTCTCTCTTTCCACACCCACACACACACACACACACACACACAGATGCTGAATTGTATGCATGCAGGCAGCCCCACACAGAAACACAAATGGCGGACACATATTCTGTTGTACGCCTGCCCACCTCACGCCATATGAAACATTCATACACACACCTTCCTATACACCCACACACACCCCCACACACAGTGAATGCGTCCTCTTCATATATGCATGATAGGGAGATAAAGCTGAAAGGTCAATTCCATTAGACGATCACCTTTTAATGTCACAGTGCCTGGAAAAGAGCAACTGCGACCTCCCCGTCTCTGCATCACACCACACGGTAATCACACCGCAGCAGTCCATCCCACAGTCCCAGGAGCATCTACTCTTTGGCATCAGGATGTATTTTCGACAAAAATTTCAGCTCTCAAAGATCGACTGACACAACCTTGCGAATCGTGAATTTTGTGCTGTTTATTTATCAATGTTTATTTGATCTGCAGCCATTTTATCTGTAAAGATTATTATTATGTAATCACATAATTAAATGTCCATAGCACATAGCGCCTGTACACTTTCTCCATACTACAATACGTAAGCTCAAGGTATCTGCAGCTCATTGTAATCCTGTTTATGTAATGTAACATGAGGTCAGTACGGTGGCCCTGAGAGCTCAATGAGCTGCAACTTGAGAAAACACATTTAAAAAAAAAAAGACGTTTAGAAAACATCTTCACCAAATTGACAGCACATGCCCAGTATTTAGAGAAAAACACAACTAAATAAAGAAAAATGCTGTAAACACAGAAACACAATCAAATATGGCAATCATAACTAAACACAGAAAAACACTGCAAATAAAGTAAACAAATGCAGAAAACACTGTAAGTAGCAGAGAACAACAGACATTTTCCAGGGGACACTAAAAAGTGAGACACGCCCGGACAAATCTGGAACACACTTGTTTGTCCACCAAAAAAAAGCAAAAAACAATTTTCCAACACATTTAGCAATATCTGACTTCAATAACTTCATGAGTCAACATCAATTGCAATCATCCCTTTTGTTAAGATGTTTTGTCCTTGCAGTCACTTTGTTGCTTTGTAGAACAATGTCGCTCATCCTCCACTCACAGCAGGAATCTTGCAGAACTTACACCCATCTAGACTGCCGTAATTCTTAATAAACAAAAGACGAGGAAACGCTTTGTAACCTTTTGATTGGATGGTTGGAGATTAAGCTGAAATGTTTTTGACTGCCTGCATGCCTTAAGGTAAGTGGTGGCTTTATGATAACCTTAACTGGCTTATATGACGATGCATCAAGCTTTAATAAGTCTGATAAGGTTGAGTTGTGATGATTTAGTGGATACTAATGTTAGCCGTCACTATTTTGATGTAGCTTTTTATAGCCTGATCATGTGCATTTAAAATGGACAGATATTGTAAGTATGAGCTACTGAGCAAAAAATAAATAACTGCATTTGCAAAGGTATTCCGCAAACATCAAACACCTTGTGTTAGGCTCTAAGAATTGGACTACTTTTGTCCACTACGCTGGTCCGTGTACTGTTCTCAGTGTTGCCCACCGTCACTATGTAGATGAAGACTATTTTAATACCATTTCCTGGCAGCCTGTCTGTTGTTGTGGATGATTGGCTAGCCCCCCTGAATGGCCCTGATTGGCTGATGTCAGACTGAATTTCCTAAAGGCTAATCCCTCTCAAACACACAGACCAATACACATCTTCGGACACGCCCACACACATACACACAGTCAGCCCGACAGACACTCTCATCACACACATACACACACACACAAAAATAACGCACACACAAACACAGGTGTTTTCTCTGTATGCCCGCCACATTGTCTGAATGTTAATTACATGCAGAAGGCATCTGGGCCCGTCCATTGCTAATCCTCTTTTAATTATATGTGTCCTCACAATGACACAAGGTTTACAATGGTGATTACAGCCGTATTAGACATAGTGGAAAATAGGTAGGGGGACGTCAAGGGAACTGGCAATCATCATAAAGCAAATAAGAGTGCTTGTTTGTCCATGCCATGATGTAGTGGTGACGATGGTTTGTTTGTGTGTACATGTGTTTGCTTTAATCTGTGATTTCTTTTTTTTAATCTATATTGTTAAAGGCATGCTACAGTTTACCCAGAGTTTTTATATATTTGCAGAACAGAGATTAGTACCTCGAGCGTATCAAAGCCATTGTGTACATTATAGTAAGTGGTACCAAAGAGAATGATGGGATATACAGGGGTGGTTGACCCAAAATATATATATAAAAAAAAACATATATTCCCAAGCTCCTTGAGTGCCATCTAGTTATGTACTAATCCCAGTAGTCTTTGTAAAAGTTCGACCAAGTTTTGCCACCCCAATACAATAGAGGTCAATGGTACTGGAACTACATCTCATCAACACAATAGTCCAAAAACTGCTGACAGCATTTTCTGTGAACTGTGCAGAGTAACGGAGACAGTGTTTTTGAAACTAAATGTAATTTTTCAATAATGTGACAAAATCCCATTTACTTCCATTTATTTGCATTGGAGACAAGTATCTGAAAACATGAGGACAAGATAGATACCACCTGAGATAAGTGAGAAAATATTATTTTTTTATATAATTTGGGTGAGCTGACCCTTTGAAGGCGAAATGAGCATGAAATATTTGCTTCTTTTCAAGCTTGAATCCGACTTGCATCAGTTTGCACGGCGTCATGAGGAACTTTCAAGCAAACAGTTGGCCTACGCACCTAGACATGGAGCTACATTAACATAAATTTGGAGTCATCAATGTAACGTAAGACCAGCTGGGTCTTTAGCAGCTAGTCGCTAACTATGTCTGTCTGGCACCCTTAGTTTCAGAGTACAATCCATTTATACACACCTCACCTGACTTAAAGTAACTTGCAGATTTACTCTTGTTTGGTCACTCTCTTTTTCTCTTCTTAGCTTTTGTTACTCTTCACCTCTGCCATTTTGTCTTGTAGAGGCTGCTGACCCCAGTTACACTGCCCGCTTGCTCAGCAGTTCTTGCATTAACAGCCTCGCTCTTCGTCAGCATCTTTCACTCCTCCTGTACTACCAGTGTAAACACCAACACCCCCCAGTTCTCTGAGCACCCAGTCCTAGTGGTATGGCCAACTGTGCTGACTAGCTAACGGCAGCTACAGTTGGCAGCCTCTGCTGTCCGGGGCTCTGCAGTGTTGTGCTGGACTTCACAAGTGTGTCGCACACGTCATGAAAAAGAGGGACGGGGATTTCTGCAATTTCCCGCATTACTACGTGTCCTGTTAAATATGGACTCACTGCTGGCTCTGCTCAAGAACATCCAGTCAGCTCTTTGCCAATGAGAGCCACTAAGGAATGTCCCCGACACTGGCAAGTCCGAACATCTGCTGCTTGCATAGTCCCGATCAGAACAATGCACAAAGTACGAGCCATGAGGAAATAGCAAAGCGTATAGCCGCTGCGCTGCACTAGACTTCGGGGATAATAAGTAGCTTAAGGCTATAAAAATGACAGAACACAGAGAGATCCAACAGACACACACACATCTGAGACCTTTGTGTATTGTGTTTGTCACGGCAAGCAAGGAAAGTGTGGATATATCGGGGACTAAAGGTTGTCCCAAGTGTGTGCTCGAGCCAGGAGAAAAAAACTGTATGAACACACATACAGATGCACACCTCCTCTGCTTTAAAGGGTCCTAAGGGAGCTCCTCTCAGTGTGTAGGGGGAAACCATGAATAAAATGCCCATTTGACCCTCGCTGCTATAAAGCCTGTCTTTGTTGGGCCTCACAGGACCCTCTTTATCCCTCCTCCATCCTTCTTTTCCTTCCTCTCACTCTCTCTCTTAGATGAAATCTTGCCCTTTTGTTTTCCCCTCCATCCTGTCATGGCAGGGCCTTCATGTAATATTCATGAGGGTTCAGTGGGTTTTTCTCCTGGAGATGTACAGTGGACAGCACAGTGGCGCCCCACATTGCGGCAGCGACCTTAGAACCCTGTCAGAGTTGACCTCCGACCTCAGGCAGTAGCTGGCCAGCGTCGTCAGTGGCGCTCATTAATCACGTGGCCGCAAGTGGCCGCCGAATAAAAGGATTTGTAGGCAGAGACGGGTCGCTATCTGGAGATGCAGCATGTGGCAATGGAGGGATTGTTGTGTAGAGGGTGGAGCAATGTGTGTGTGTTTATGTGTGTGTTAAAGCCTACCCTCTGCAGCAGATTCCTACGAAGATTGCCTCTAGCCTCCCTGTCTGTATTCCACTACAGGACAATGGTCTCCTTTAGTTTGGTGTGTGCGTTGCTGGAGCCTGGTGTGTGTGTGTGTGTGTGTGTGTGTGTGTGTGTGTGTGTGTGTGTGTGTGTGTGTGTGTGTGTTGGAAAAGGCTGGTATGTGAGTGTGTCTTGGAGAAAGGCTGCATGGCTGAACACTGACTCAGTATGCCTCTGCTGTCTCTCTTCTCACGCAGGGAAACAGTGAGATCACATGCTTCTCAAACACACACACACGCAGAGTGTCAAACTGAGGTTACAGACCGATATCTCAGTTCGCCTTTTAATACAAATCACATGTCAGTGTTTTCCACCTCTGATATGATGATGCAGTAGCTTTCTAGTTTTAAAGGACCAGACCAGAGTCTTTGAGTGTGGTTTATCCCCACTTACTACAAGGTACATCTTTTCTGGGTGTATTTCTTCCACTACCATTGACTTATGACAACATATATCACCAGATTCTTGTAGTTTAACTTAAACATCAAGTCTGTCTTTTCCTTTTCAAGTAAAATCATTCATTTATTGTGTTGTCTGTAATATCTGAGTCCAACTAAAATGCTATAACTCTTATAATCGAAAGATATAAAATTCTAACTTGGTTGGATGCTAGGTTGGTTCGTTGGTTTAAATGAAGATCCAGTTGTTCCTCATGGTTTAATAAGGTGTATCAATTCTTATGAAATATATCTGTGGTTAAAAAAAACAATAAGCAAACTTAACAGTAACGATCAAGTCTCTATTTGTTGTTATTTACAGAATTATTTTAAATTTTTTATGTAATGTCACTTTGATTGAAAAAATACTGGACAAAAATGAATGGAAACCAATGGCTGCCTGTAACTGAAGGAAGAATCTATCTAAAGATAGTAACTTGTTGCAACATGCCTTTGAAATTGTGTAGAAATTCAACAAATATGATCCAGTTTCACCAAAATCAGTGAAATAGTTGGTGGTGTGTGACTTAGTGCCGTAAAGCGTTACGTACTTCTCCCGACCCGGAGCCCAAAGTTACATAGTGTGAGAACAGACGTACGAATGACAGAGACACCATTCACCTGATCACAGGTCAGTGTAGATCAACAGGAGGTAAAATCTGTTATTTTATGAGTGTAAATTGGCACAATGTTGCTGTAATAACCACAGGTGATCTTTGTATTCAAGGATTACTTTGACAGTAACAGCAGGTTCCAATCTCGTGTTTTGAATTTTTGCAATTGTGGCATTTGGTTTTAAAAATTCAGCCTTGAACGCAGAACAGCGTACAGCACGCTATTTTATTGATTGTTATTGATTTTATAACGGAGGTCTTAAACAGAGCAGAGAAGTCGACTTTGTCTCTTGAGGCATTTCATCATGTTGTGTCCGTCCAAGTTCAACATGAGTTCAACGTCTTTTACAAGTTCACATTAAAACAAGATCAGATCAGGGGATTCAAGACCGTACCAGAGAGATGCTTCTGCTTCCTAATTTCAGAATGCATGCACAGAGCGGTTATGAACATTGTGTCGACATTTGCACTGCGTGTATTTTCAATCTCGGTGCAGGTCGTTGCATCAGCGTCTTATTCAATAATAAAAAATGCTTCCAAGGATTTTTGCTCAACAGCACACGGGCGTCAAGTCCGTAAATCCTGCCATGCGCCCCGTCTCAAGGAGCCGCTAACCCACCTTGAAGAATTTCATTAGTGCGGGCTTCACTGGAGATTTGGCGTTAAACGCTGTTCTAAATGCTGTTTCTGATGGTTTCCAGGGAAGCATTCCTCGTGTTGGTTAAATTTAAATCACGCTGACCTTTCCAGAGGGCACTTTTAAATAAGTTTTGGAGAAGTTTACATTTTGTAGATGCGAGTTTATTTTACCTGACAGCAGCACTGGCAGTGAAATACACCCACATAGTTGTTGTACGCGGGATAATGTGCACGCCCTCGGTCTGTCACATTCCCAAATGTTCCAGCACACAAACACAGCACTTCTGCTGTATACACTTCTCATACACAAGTACACAAATCTATAAAACACCCCGCGGGACAAACACACGCATTCTTCATCGGGAATCAGCCTCGGGGGCGGGGGGGCGGGGGGTGCCGGTGCCGGTGCCGTCTCACCCCTGACCCTGTCAGAGCTCCTCGAACCTGGCAACACCCTCCAGCTGAGAGCAGCGAGGAGAAGGAGGAGGGAGGAGGGAGGAATGAAGGATGTTTACAGTGTATCGCTGTTGCTGTCTCGCTCTGTCTGTCTCCACCTATCTGTTTTCATTCTTCACCCCTCAGTATCAGCCAAACTTGAACGATTTAAATCCGATATGGGCCGCAAAAACATCTGTCACCACCTTATCTGCAGATAATGGAAAGATTTAGTGGCATTCAGATTTTTATAGAGTCGACTCCCCTCTATCGCTCCTTTCACTCCGCTCCTCCATCTCCCATGTATCATCTTCTCTCAACGCCCACACAAAATACATACCTCTTACACAGAGAAGCACACATACATGAATACATACATGCATCAACATGCAAAACATCCCCCCTCTAAATCCCTCTTTTTCTGTCATACACTCCAGAGATAGAAGGGCTGGATGTTGGCTGGTTGGTTGGTTGGTGTCTCCAATCCCCTTCACTCCCCTGGCTCTCCTCTTTCCTCTGCTTCCTTTCCTCCTTCCTTCACTTCCCTTCATCCTCTTCCTCCTCCCCGCTCTCTTCCCTTCAGTTGCTTGTGCCACCAGCTGGGCTTGGCAGTATCCCAGGCTGCCCTGGGTTCTGCTCCACTAGCTTTTCCACTCTGGCTTGGCACCACAGGTCTGTCATGCTGTGTTCGTGTGTGCGAGTGTGTACATGTATGTGAGAGGAAAGAATATGAGTAGTTGTACATTTAAAGATACATATTCCACTATAAATAATCTTTTTTCATAATAAAATGCACTGAATGGAAATAATTCAAGTTAATGACTGTTATGCTACAATATGTGTGTGTGTGTTTCATTTTGATTAATGTCTGTATTCTCTGACAGCTGAAACAAACAGACAGATTATTATTAGAGTTAACAACCTGCTTGACAACATCTTTTTGACAAGTGATTATTGGGTCCATATGGCAAATTATATACAATACATATATTTCTGATGTACGTACACAATGCCCACTCATCATCAAACTAAAATCTTTAGTTTATTTATCATTACACTGAATAAACTTTGAAAATAACTGACATGTACACACAATTCATCCTCACACTCAACTGTTCTACACTGAAAATTTACTGTGTTTGTGCCCAGTAAATTACTGTGAACCATTTTACCAATGATGTACTGTAGAGTTACTTGTCAACAGCTGCCGGTTAGTTACTGTGAATGTCCCAGTAACCGGTGTATATCTGATTTATCAACAAAGCAAGCGACCTAGATCGAAGCATTGACTGTACCTCCATCATGTCTCGTCTTGGCGTCATGTTTGGCAGTCAGCTCACATTTGTATCAGATCTCACTAACATTACCAAAACCTCATTCTTCCACCTCCACAATATTGTGAAAATAACACCTTTTTTTGTCACCACCGCATGCTGAAAAATTGCTTTATGCATTTGTCACATTGTCTAGATTAGATTGCTGTTTTACAGCTCGAGTCCACTCTACTTGCTGTTTTCCATTGTATCATGTTGTCAGTAATACCTGGAACTCTCTTTGGTATCACCTTGGTCGAGCTGAGCCGAGACAAAATGGTTGACTCGAATTGTCAATTGGGCGTCACGAACAATGGTAAATGGACTGTACTTATATGGCACCTTTCTAGTTGTCTGACCACTCAAAGCTCTTTTGCACTACATATCTCATTCACCCATTCACACACACATTTATACACTGATGGCATTGTTCTGCCAGGTCATCAGTTTCTGGGAGCTAACCAATCATACGCATTCACACACCGTATGAGACAGCCTTCAGGTGCAATTTGGGGTTCAGTATCTTGCCCAAGGACACTTCAACATGCAGACTGGAGGAGCCAATCATCTGATTAGTGGACGACCTGCTCTACCTCCTGAGCCCAAAATTGCCACCCACAATGACCACAAATTATGGCCGCAGTGTTTTGTTCACTTGACCCAGATTTGTAAAAATGGCAGCCAACAAAACAACGTCGTCAACTGACGAAGTGCAGTTTGGTTACCAGTGAAAGAACCTTAACAGGAAAGGATATCCTCCATTGTTCATGTGTGTTTGTATCGTGTTGATGGGCAGTCATGGCAGTCGAGAAAAGCCAAGTTAAGTCGAGCCGTACCACGCAATGTATGGAAGCATACCGTGGAGCACCGAGGCTGATCTGGACTCCTATGGTCAAAGAACGACTTATTAAGAGGACGGACTGGTTGCACAGAAGACGTTTTGTCATTTGATAGCAGGAAACTCATGTATGTTAATGATGGCTGCATTCCACTTAGTGAAGGTCCTGCTATTGGGTGTTCAAGTCCACTTTTACTGGGACACTTAATGGAACTGAGCCAAAGTCCACCTGTGTTTTTCCAGCTGTGACAAGTCGGTCCATTTATGTCCCCTCTCTATAGACGCTAAAGTTCTGACACTGATTTTGTAGCGCTAAGTGCTGGGAGTGAAATATTTAAAATATATGACATTTTATGTCAGTATCTTTTTAATCTGAACATTTTTTAAGTGCAAAAGGTGCAGAGATCCAAACTTTAATGTCACAATGCGAGACTCAGAAACATTTAAACCATAAAGAGGCACTTAAACTGTCCGCTGAAACAAAGAGCAGGAATTTGGCAAGGTGGCACATTTATTCAGTGACAGGAATCCTCAGGGAAACATTAACACCTTTTAAATGACGCATTGATTAACCAAAAGCATTAGTGAACAATGGAATGTGCCCAGAAAATAACGTTCACATCGGCTATGGAAAAGTTTGTGTTCAATTTCTAATGTTTAGTAAAAGGCCAATATCCGCCTGTTAGTTTTTCACCCTCCAGTCTCTCTCTCCTCTCTGCTATCCAGCCTTGCTCGTCCCTGCCTGGAGAACCCTTAAACCCGGGTGAAGAGTACATTGTGTCCACCTGTCTCTCCTCCCACACACACTGACAGCACACCGACCTGGGCAGCAGTTTGTTTACTCTGATAGAGCTCTGTTATTCGGCTCATTGTTCTCACCTCCTCTCTCTCTATCAGACTCGACACAGCCGTGACAATGACGGTTGTGTAAGAGTTCATGTGCAAATTAATGCTCGTTTCCAAAGCAGAAAGGTCTTTCAGTGAGTGAGTGTGTGTGTGTGTGTGTGTGTGTGTGTGTGTGTGTGTGTGTGTGTGTGTGTGTGTGTGTGTGTGTGTGTGTGTGTGGCAGAGAGGATGCCATTTTCATGAAGCTTGTTGTTGTTTGTCAAATGAGTGTGACGCTAACAGCTGGTTCTTATACTGGACCCAGTATAAGAGTGTGTGTTTAAAGGTCAGGTCCTGATATTTTTGGATTTAAACTGCAGAATGAAGATATTTACAGCCAATATTCAACTTACTTTCACACTTTCCCCCAACAAATTGATGTTGTGCGGAAAAGCACAAGATGCTAACAAATTATGACTGTAAGGAAGGATAATACTATAATATATATGTAAAACATACCTCCATCAAGGCTGCACAATCATCCGAGTTTAGTGACCGGGTTTTTATCTGCATCTGGATTCGGAGATGAATCAAAATAATGACCCGGTTTACACTTTTTAATACTTAATTAATACTGAAATGTGTCTAAGGCGATCAGATCACAAGTGTAGAGCGTTTAATAATAAAGTATGAATGACCATCAAGGTCCATTGTGATCCAATCACTCAAAGCACTTGCTGAGGTGGTCGCATTTGACCGCCTTTCATCCGTTGTACTGCTAACATGACCGACAGACATGGACGTAACTGGAAAATACGTCATCGATGCAGGACGCAGTGGTTGTGGTGGTTTGTCCTGTCGATCTCAGCAGATACAATAGATGTATATTAGTTCCTGAAACATTTTTGTTTTGTTGCCAGTTTTTGCAAAACTGGTTCTTGTCTGGTGACTGACTCACATGATGAGCTCATAATGCCTGTGAGCTTTGACCCGTCAGAACAAACGTGATTGTGTGAAGGATATTACAACATGGGGCCCAGGGCTGTGGTCAGTAAACACAGTTCGTCCCTGCAACTACAAATGCAAGTTAAGACTCTAACATGCAAAGAGAAATCCATATCAACAACTTTTTTTGGAAAGGGGGTTGCAGTTTTTGAGATATTCTGGTAACCAACCTGGGTTGAGGTACGGTAAAGCCACGATGGCAGTTACAGAAGCAGCAACCATGAATTTAAAAGCGCAGTAAAGCTAAATAAATGGCGGGTGTAACAAGAAGAACAAGAAGCAATGCACAGCTAACTTCTGGCTACAGAGCTAGATAACCAGTTTACAGTGATCCAGCTTAAAAAAGTAGAAAGCTATATAAACGGCCACATGTTGGCACTATCCACATCAGAAACTAGTGATTTCTTCCTTCGCTTCTGGTCTCTTGAGTAAGTTAAAGCTGTTTCCATTCACAAACGGTGAATAACAACATTTATACGTGTGATAAAAGCCTGACAGAGCCGCCGTGTATCGGTGAACTAATATATAGCTGTCTAACCAGCTTCCTGTTTCTCTGTGTGAGCGCTGTTGAGCAATAATCTCGTTGCTGGCTGTGGTTTTGGTTTGATCCTTTTGGTCTTGTGTAAACCCCAGCCTCTCGCTAAGCATCTGTTTCCTCTGGCCTGCAGGGTCAATGGACAGACACACACATGTACACACACACACCGGCATGTACGCTCACAGTAAGTAGACCACCAGGTCTGACTAAGTGTGGACTCTGAAGGGGGCCGTCTGGAAGGTTTTGAAGGAGGGTGGGTAAAGATGTTGTCAAGGGTGTCTGGGCTGTTTGAAATGCCAGTCAGCTGATGATCTTATTATGGGGCTATATGTTCATAACTCTGACCACAAGTATATGAATTCTCGCTCGAACCTTTCCCTCTCTGCACGTTTCTTTCCAGTTCTCCTCCCTGCAGTGCTCAAACCTCAGATGATTTATTTCATCCACATGTTTATGAAGAGCTCTCTCCCTTCGCCGCACCAAGTCTCATTTGAAACATGGCTTTAAAACCACAAGTATGGGACTGATTAGCCACGAGGAATAACACAAAACAGACATCTTCTCATCTCACCATAGAAATAACTGTGTTTACCAGATTGATTGGTTTTTAAAAAAATGGAGTCTCAGATTCCACGTCAGGGGTTGTAGTCGATGTTTTGGAGGCATCTTCTGTCGGGGGGGTGCAGAGGTGACCTCGGTTTATGGCTAACGAGGTAACGGTCATAATGATCGGAGTTGGAGCAGCAACAGCGATGAAGAAAATGTTTCCATGCCGACACAATCCTAAACTTTTGGCTTGAATTTTAGAAAGAACTCTAAATACTGGACATGATTCAACTAGCTAACACTTTGGCAATGTTGTTCAGTTAGTTGGTCCCTCAGCCTGTTGATACATCACTTTGTGTCAGTGTGAAATATCGTGACAACAATTAGACGAGCACTGTATTAACAGTAAGAAATTGGAAAATATTCTAGCTTCCATGACGTAGCATGTAGCTCAGGCCGTCCAGTGCCTCTTCAGAAGCCGTCACAGTGACGTCACAGAAACTAGATCCATGTTTTGTAGCCTCTATAGAGTCTTGTGTGGGGTTGCGAAGTGGTGGAAAAGTTTACGGTACATTTCCGGAAACTTTCTGTGGGAAGTTAAGCTGGGGAATTTTGGAAATATTCCAAATCAGAAACTCCATGGGAATAATGGAAATTTATGTGAATTAACTGTAAATTGTGGGTAATTTAAACAAACTGTATCATATCCAAACATAAATATAAACATTTTATTGAACAATATTATGTAGTCCACGAGCTCAAATGTGTGTCTTCAATAGTCTCTGTGTGCTATGGGCTCTAAAGTGTGGTCCAGGTACAGAAATCACCTGTGCAGGTAGGGGGCGTGGCCTCAATAGCCCTGCAGTAATCAGTGTGCTATGAGCATGTGATTGAGGAATAGCAGATATTCAAGTGTACCTGCATGAAATCTGGTTGTTTTAGTCAAGATTATGCTAAAATATATTTTCCCCAACTATATTTAAGTTCCCTGTTAAGTAAATTCTCAATTTATTCCCACAAATTCCCGTTAATTATCATGGAAAGTTTCCAACTTTGAAAATTCCTGGAATTTTGCAACCCTAGTCTTGTGGGGATGGGTTTCAATGAAAACCTGCAGACTGTTGGTCTGAAATATCCTAAAATGGCCGCCCTAGTTGGCTAAACCAACATGGCAATCAACATGGCCTTTAAAATTCAAACATTTTCTCTCACTAATGATAAGCACGGCAAAGTTGTCGCTCCATTTTTTGAGCTATTTTGTTTTTCTGGTATTTAATAAGCATTACAGCCTCATGTGGCTTTTACTGCACAGCTGATAAATGCTACATTGGCCGCCTATGCGGAAACCCCTTAACCTGAACTGATTCTAATGTGGCGTTTTAATCAGATTCCACACAAGTATGCATGAATGTGTTCATCATCATCATTACTATTATAATGCTCGGTTTTAGTGATGAGTTTCCGTGTCTCATAATTGCTGTTTTGCAGGGGCCGTTCCTCTCTGCCAAGAACACAATTCAGGACAAAACACTGACTAATTTTTTAGCACGAAAATGGTAAAATGTAAAAAAAAAAAAAAAAAAAAAATGAATATTGGCACAGCAAATCAGCTATTGGCAGGTTTTGTCCAGAAAAAAAAACAACGTTCTCAGTCTATAACAACACGTATTACTTGAATGTTAGTTCCCGTTTTGCTTGCTTGGCCTGTACTTTATAATATCTGGACTTTTGAGCACACAGCCTCCTGTTTCGAAAGGCCTGGGGTCTTTAACAGACAGCGGTACGGCCATAAGTCACTTCTGTCAGACAAGAGGAAAATCAAAACCTTGTGTCACAGCAAGACAGTCGACTCAGTAAAAAGGCTTCTGCTGCACACACACCCTGGCATGCTGTCACACACATATCAGTGACCTAGAACAAGTTCTTCCCTCCTTATTTTTTTCTCGCTCTCAGTCGAGTGTACGGATGCTCGCCTGTGCATGTGAATGTCTGGCTGTGCATGCGCGTACATTCACATTTGTTGACCGTGGGATACAGAAGATGTGTGTGCATTTGTGCAGCTTTCAGATTTTGTGTGTGTGTGTGTCTCTTCTCCACCAGTTCAGCACTAATGAGGCAGGTGACAGTGTGGGTCTGAGCGATGGAACAGAGTGTCAGCAGGCCTACCGACTACCGCCTGGCTCTGCATGACAACATGGTGGGAAGGACACTGGTGAACGGAACAAAGAAGGGAGGCAAGAAGGGACAATGGATGGAGAAAGAAAGGGATTAATGTTGCCTTTAAAGGCTGCTGGAAATAGTTTGACCAGTATGGGCTTCTGAAGGCCACTATCAATAGTTTTGGACTGAACATACTCCCACTGGCATCTGGCATATTTACATTTGACTTATTTCATGCCAGACAATTTCCCAAAAAAATTCAGTGCAATGTGTGTTGGATGGTTCAGAGCTGTGGAGAGGACAAGTTGGAAAATATTATGAATGGGGAAAAACAAAACAAAAAACACCAAAAAAAGCCTTTTCTTGTTGCTGTCATCTAATTCTGTCACAAAACTTTTGCTTTTTCCTGAGAAAACTTTTGCCTTCACTCGTGAAAATTTACAGTGGCAGTCAAAAGTTGGGACACGCCTTCTCATTCAGTGTTTTTTCTTCATTTTATTTCCTACATTGTGAATTAGAACTATGAAATAACAAATATGGAAGTATGTTGTAAACAAAAAAGCGTAAACAAAGCAAAATATGATCTATATTTTATATTTTTCATATTTCTTTGACAGCTTTGTAGGCTCTTGGCGTTACTCTCAATCGGCTTCATGAGGTCATCACTTGGAACGGTTTTCCAACTGTCTTAAATGAGTTTCCATATGTTGATCACTTGTTGGCTGATTTTTTTCGTCACTCTGCTGTCTTGATTGTGATTGTGGAGGCCAGGTCATCTGACGCACCACTCCATCACTCTCCTTCTTGGTCAAATAGCCCTTACATAGCCGTTCTGGTTAAGTGTACTTTGAATTTTGAATAAGTCACCAACTGTGTCACCAGCGCACCTCCTTCTCCGTGCTTCACCGTGGGAACCACACATGTAGAAACCATCCGTTCATGTCGCACAAAGACACAGCAGTTGGAACCAAACATCTCAAATTTGGACCAAAGTCCAGATTTCCACTGGTCTGATGTCCATTCTTTGTGTTTCTTGGCCCAAGCAGTTCTCTTCGTCTTCTTGTTGGTTTCCCTCTGTCCTTGTTTCTTTGCAGCAGTTTGACCATGAAGGTCTGATTCACACAGTCTCCTCTGAATGCTGAGATATGTCTGCTACTTGAACTCTTTTATGTGGGCTCTAATCTGAGGTGTCATTAATTGGCTGGTAACTGTAATGAGCTTACGAGGTAACTGTTTTTTTGTTGTTGTTTTTTGAGTTTATTCGTAACGTTTGATGGTTTTTGTGACTGCGCTTGAAGACCCAGAGTTCATGAAATTGACTGGACTGACTTTCATGTAATGATTCATAAAGATGGACTGTTGTTTCTCTTTACTTAGTTGAGCGGTTCGTGCCATAATATGGATTACTACAGTAGTGGACTAGGGGTATTTACTGTTTGCCGAAACCATACACACAAAGGTTACAGGTTTAACACAATGGTGATCGTATTTACAAATTATTTGACTAGTTCAGACACAGCAACTTGAGGAACAGTTTTGAGTGGCCAAAGAAGAATTATAAGTAGAATAACTTTTGTTGACGTTCACTCATACAACTGGAAAAGTTTCTGTACTAGAATGGGAAAAAAAAAACAGGAGAATGCAAAAGTAGGCCTTTCTTCTTTTTCATCCCATCTCAGCTCAAAGATTTCCTTTTTAGAGCGTTCAACCACATCTCACAACCTTCTTTTGCAAAACTATCTTCCTCCAAAGTTCCTTGCACAGCTCTTTTCGGATTGTGGATCCCGTGAAATAGCATTCAGATGATAACTGGACAATTAAACTTCCCCTTGAAACCTGTGCTAATGAAATTCTTTTTAAGTTTCAGGCAAACTTTGACAAAAAAAATATCTGAGTCCAACTTATTTATCTGCCTCACTGTTATCTCAAAAACAGGTAACTCACAAAGTCTACCTTGCTGGAGCTAGAAGCGGGAAGTACAAATAAAGGAATGGAGGGATAAGTAGATGGACTGGCTGGAGTTTGATATGCTGGAATTGAACAGGAGGGATATTGATGATGCATGAGTGTTATCTGCAAACAGGCAGGTTTTAGTGCTGGAATGTATTCTCACCAACACTGTATATACACACAAACACACACTTTATCCACAAGTCTCTGTGTTCACACTCTCTGTTGGGTACCATCATTATCCTCATATCTATAAATATCAGACTTTCTCTTTTTTTCCCCTTCCTGACTTCCTCCTCCCTCCCTTCACTCCCTCCATCTCTGTTTGCTCTTTTTCTGGGTCACCTGCTCAGCTCAGCCCTGACTGAGGTATTCCAGCTGAGTTGCACTCATAGACACATACAGAAGCACACACACACACACACACACACACACACACACACACACTTTTGAGGCGTTGTTCCAATGGATCCGATTCCATGCTGAATGGATTATCACACTCAGTAAAAGCTGACGTAAACATTGTAAGATGCAGGCACAGAATGCTACCTTTTCTCAAGACGTTATTAGCCACTGAAGGGATGTATAATGGATTGACTATATGAGTGCACTTAAATCCTTTTCCACTGAGGATCAATGTGCTGAGGGTTTCTGGAGTTTGAAAGAGCATAAAAGAGCATAAATACCCCAGCAATTGGGAGACGGACTGGCTTTGGCAAAGATGTTTTTCAAAAGGTTCTCTTGTTTCCCCCCTACAAGCGAAGACATGCATGAAATGCCATTTTTCTATTGGCATGCATGTTGCGAGCTTTAGTCATGGTATTCTTTACTAATTTTCATTTCCACTGGATCTTCACGGCGCAGCGGGGTAAGTATAATGTGGTGTGCTAACTCGTGATGGCCTCGCTCCGAAGCAAACTGTGATGATTCCCACCCTAAACAGAGTTGTTTGGACATCACAGGTGACAAGAGACAAATTGTGTTAACTCCTGCTTGATGTGGGAGTCGAGTTTTGTTTCAGGCCTGTGTTTAATTTAGTCCAACAGATCGCCATCTGCTCTCTTTTGCCATGTTCTTAGTATTATAATATAGTCCAACATTGAGCTATTACTAAAGCAAATTTAAACCCTTTGTTTAGAAGGCTGACCCTAACCCTTTAGTGACGTTATCACTAAGGATACTGGCTCTGTTGAAGTCTGGTCAAACAAGCCACCTGTGATGACACCCACCTGTCAATCAAAGCGTCCACGCTCTTAATTCTGCATAACTTTAAGCCTTAATATAATTTGAACAGGTGAGTTCTATAAAAGTTCATCCTCAGTACAGTTGTCGTGAACGGGCCAGGCTGTAAACATGTTTATTTCTGCTGTGAGGTTGAGCGTTTTAATATAGGGGCTTATGGAGACTGACTCACTTCTGGAACCAGGAACTGCAGGTTTCTGCACAGCCACGAAGGTTGCGGTTTGGTGTTTCAATGCTTTTATGTTTTCAATGTGAGCATTGAGTTGTCTCTAAATGAAGAGATGTACTGTAAGTGACAGGTGCTGTCCTGTCCTATGTAACCACTCTTGGTGATGTGTTCGCAACCAAAGCTTTGCTCACAGTTGCTAACATCATTGTAGAGCAGCGGTTTTCAAGCTTTCTGGCTTGTGCACCCTTGAAGCAATGTTTACCTGTGAAGAATTCAACCAAAGAGTGATTTTTTTATTTGAAGTATTCTTTAGAGGCCTGAAAAGGTGGAAGAAAGAAATCCTTTTAATTATCTAGTGACCCCTCTGACTTCTTTGGGACCCACTAGGGGGTATCCTGACCCCTAGGTTGGGAACTAGATGAAGGTATCCAGCTTAATGGGACTTTGCCATTTGTGACATCCAGTAACTTATTCTTTCTTTCAGTTGGCCAAAGCACCGGGCTCAGATTTGGATTCAGTCCTCAGGTGCCAGACAATAGCTGCCTACTGCTTCTAATTATTCAAATGCGGAGGACAAATTCTGGACATGTGCAAAAATGAACTTGGCAAGTAAAGTGCTTCTTTATTCTCTGCTCAGTGTAAATATAAATCTCAAAACCCATTGTGCAACAATAAATGGAGCAATGATCTATAAAAAAAAAAAATTCACTTCAAATGTTTCTCTCAGGTTTGGTTAAAAAAAACATTCAGTTTGCTGTTACGCTACATAATGGAGCGCTGGTTTTATTTTATTTTAAAGCAGTTTGAAAAACCAGGACAATCCAGTGAAAAGCTTTCACCTGGGACTGTTCCTGTCCCTCCAGAGGTGTGAAGTGAGAGGCGAGAAGGCCCTCTGATCACAAGATAAAGGCAGAACAACAGAATTAGCACTTCAAACAACAAGGCATTGGTTTTAAAAAAAAAATGGAAAAAAAAATAGGAATACACACTTCATATCCGCCGGGGTAAACACAGCCCGCAGAGTCACTGCCATTTTAATGGGAGATTAGCCTGGATGGAGGGAGAGATAGAGCGAGAGATGGAGGAGAAGAGAAGGACAAACATCCACAGCCACTTGTAGCAGTTGTGTGTATATGTGTGCAAATGTGTTTACCCACTTGATTGCTTGACTTTGGGATGGAGAGGGAGGGGAAGCGGTCGCAGGCGGCAGGCAGATAGTAACATACGTCTGTTTTGTCTATTTTTTCCCCCTCTACTTAAAATCCAATAAGGACTGAATAAGAGGACACGGTCACACAACACTGTTTTGTTTCAAGCTATCCAAGTGAGAAATCTTAAAGGGACAGTTTGTTATTTTAAGTTGGGTTGTATGTGGTACTTATCCTAAAGTAGATGGCGGTCGGTACAGCCCCAGTTGGAAGCTAAGCAATGTACAGCTGTGGACAGGGCAGCAACAAAACGTACTTTGGACTGCTAAAAGAAGGCAAATCAATGTGTACGCTATATTTATAATATTTTTAGCATCAGAACAACTTTTTTTGACAGGAGACTGAAGCACTTGCAAACCCACCAGACGTCATTGACAAAAAACGTAAATCTACCTCTCAGAACATTGGATTGTCCAGTCAACTTCAGTCAAAAATACGCTATATTTAAGATATTTTCACTCCCTTACCTTGCCGTCAGATGGCCCTTTCCAACGGGAAGCTGAAGTGTTTGTATCGCTCGGTAGTTGCCGGTCTATTGCTGGCTTAATTGGTTAGTTTCTTTGTGTTTTAGAACATTAGCTGCAAGGTAAAGTTTTTCTGTTTCCCGTCAGAATGGGCTGTCTGTTGGCAAAGATATTCTAAATATAGTGTTCACTTAGACTGATATAGATTTCTTCATGTTTGCCTTCTTTAAGGTGTCCACAGCAGTACATTGCTTAGCTTCCATGTCCCTTCCTTGGGGTGTGCCGACTGCCATCTACTGTAGGTGGGGAAGTACCTCTTACAACCCAACTTCAAATAACCCGGACTATCCTATTAAGAAATACAGTTTTCTTGGCACAAATTACATCATTTCTGTCATTTTTTTGTTCACAAAAAGTCCAGTTGTGGTGGAAAAAATAATAAGTACAGGGATTTTTTCCAGAGTATTACATTTTACTGAACTGCCACTTCTGAAATGAGCACTTAACGTTGAATCATAAAGAGTTATTCAAGCTCAGTCAAGTCATTGTCACATGTTTTTCCATCTCCCCTAAAGGCTTGGCTGGGAACGCACCCAACGCTTGACATCCTCTCAGCGACATACTGCACCTGTTATCCAGCTTTTTCATTGCACTTAATTATCCCATTGTTTATCATGACAGCAAGTCATCCTTCAGCTTCAGAAAGGCCTATATACAGTACAAAGATTAGAAGTGGCCATAAAAAGCACAGAGGGGGGAGATGGTTCTTCCAGCGGGCTAGTTTATAGGCCAGGGAAGTTTTATGGGTTTCTTCCGCCACAGGCGGGAAGGAGGGGCTGCATGGAGAGATCCAGGTCTGGACCCAAACTCAGTGAATGTAGAGAGATTTATAACCGGGCAATAAGCCAGCGTTCAGAACCAAGGCCCGTTCACAAATGTCCACGTCAACAACTCTGAGAAAAATCAGCCAGAGAACAGAAGTCAATCAACAGCCTCAAAAGGACAGGAAGGGAAAATGTGGGGGGAAACAGAGAAATAAAGATATATGCATATTTGGGATTGATTCGATGGAGGGGGTGGATATATTTCAAAGTGAATGTTTGGCAGTTTAGGTGGAACACGGTTTCCCTTTCCAACCGAAGATGAAAACGGACAGGAGAGGATGAAAGGATAAAAACGGCTGGCAGCAGGGAGGAAGAGAGAGCTGCTCAGGTATCTTTAGCCTGGGGACACACGAGAAGACTTTAAAAATCCTAACACATTTTAAAAAATGAATTGCAGCACACATCACCGCTGTACACCAAGAACTTAAAAACATGATGATCATCCTCCTGACTTTTAAAAGAGATCAGAGATGTTGTTGTCAGCATCAAGACCTCTACGTGTACTCACAGAATCTCACTCAATCCATTCAACAGCTGCTAGTGATGTACCTCGCAACACTTGATTTTTAATTTGCCTATTTACATGCATAGTTGGCTAAGCTGTAATGTTATGATGACACACTGTATTTCCAGGGCAACTAATTTGGATTTTATAGCGGAAAAATCAACTTCCAGAGTGCCGAAACATCAATGGGACGTTTATTCTTAAAGGTCCGGTGTGTGGGATTTAGTGGCATCTAGTGGTGAAGTTGCAGATTGCAACCAAATGAATACTCGCCCACGCCTCACACTATCCTTCCAAGCATGTAAGAAAAACTCTGGCTGCCAAATTAAGATTAAAAGCAAAGGGCCATATCTAGATAAGTGTTTGATTTGTCTGTTCTAGGTTACTGTACAAAAATGGCGGTTCAACATGGCGGACTCCGTGGAAGAGGACCCGCTCTCACTGTAGATATAAAGGGCTCATTTTAAGGCAACAAAAACACAATGATTGTTATTTTCAGGTGAATATTGTATTCCATCTCTGCTAAATCTTACACTGGACCTTTAACAAACATGCAAGCCATCTCTCGATGATAACTTCTACCTCTTCATATAAATAATTGCGATTCAGAGGTCAACAATCATCAACCTTCACAAAAGTCTGCATGCAAGTATATTTCAAACACTGAAACAGACTAAAAACTTAATTTCAAGCCCTGCCTGAAGATGTCCAAGACACAAAGGAAGATAATAAATTAGATATGAGAAATTACCACTTATGAACATTGGTAAAATTGTATTGTCTGAAAAATCAACTACATTGACAATGCATGCCCCAAGAGTCAGGAGTCAATGAGAGGTTACTAAAACCTTTTATGTTTTCTTCACTGAATATATTACACCGGACCAAACAGTACATTCCACATGGCTGGCACCACGGGAAATCAAGCCTTACCCAAATATACCCGGTATTTATCAACCAAATAATTAAAACCAATCCACGTTTCACTGGCTAAACAATTAACACTTACAACCTGGTGGCAAACTAACAAGCTATTTGGATCATTCCCCTCTCCATCAAGCCTAATTCTACTTTGGCACAATCCTATGTTTAAAAGTAACAACAAACCATTTTCAATCCCCGTCTTCAATCAGCTCACGAGAACAATTCAATCTAGCAACCGACAGTAAATTTTAGTGCCTTCACCTAAGTAGAACACAAACATTTGGTCGGATTACACCACTTTATTTAGGCAACAAAGATACTGATGATCTTTCTTTTAAAACCTTTTTGACAACTGTTGGCCAAACTGAGAGAAATAGACAAACCCAGGGACGGGAAGGAAAAAGGTGGGACAAACAGAAATAAAGATATACTGAGATCTGGGAAGGACTTGATGGAGGGGGTGGATATATTTCAAATTGAATGTTTGGAAAGAAAACTGTGTTCCATCTGAACTGCCAGTTTTGCGAGCCTTCAGTCAGCGCTATCCTTCTGAAAATCGTAATGGTTAAAACGAAAACTCATAAATCTACCTGATAATCCCCTTCATATGTCACCAGGACTGGAATGTGTGCTCGTGGTAGTGATGATGCAGGAGGTTTTAAAAGTCAGGGAAGGCTCCAAAATAAAGCCAGTAAGTTGACCTTGAGATGAGATTGTTTTGTCAACTGTTTCCAAGCCCTCAGAATGAACTGTCAAAACGTAGCTTTTAAGACTACACAGACGAGTCTATGCTAGAATAATATAAATATAATATAATCATCTATAGTTCCTTGTGAAATTTGCATTTTTTATTTTGCTGATGTGAAACTGTCCAAAGCTCCAGAACAAATGAGAAAGTGGAACATGAGAGGAGATTTCATCAACTGAAGTCTCCAAAATCAGGAATGAACTGTTCAGCATACATTTTGCTCATTTCATTGGTACATTCCTGCATCTTCAGGAGGACAAAGACATACCAGAAGTACTTTTTGTTTGAGTGTAGACAACTCAGAGTAGCTGGTTAGATCGTGGTTAAGAGAAACCAACATTAGTTATTAATGACAGGATGGGAATCACAGTTTTTGATGTTCAAGTCAAAGGCTTTGCAGGCCCAAACATCCACCCAACCTCCTAACACTATAACACTGTCACATTACTTGTGCCTTGCACAACCACAAGACAAAAATAATACAAGAATAGCACTGTCGGCTCATCGCAAGAAGACTTTCTTTTGACTTAGAGTTGGCATGTTCTCCCCAATGAACGCGTGGGTTCTCTCCGGGTACTCAGGCCTCCACCCACAGTCCAAAGACATGCAGGTTATTAGGTTAACCAGTGACTATGAATTGCGATTGTGTGCGTGTGTCAGCCCTGTGATGAACTGGCGACTTGTCCAGGATGTACCCCGTCTCTTGCCCAATATCAGCTCGCATCACCTCCAACCTCTGTAACATGGTTATGAAAAATTGATGGATGGAAGACTTGTCAGAATGACATAAGTCGTTAAACAGACTTGTAGGTAGGAGATGGGACATGAACCACCATCTTTGCTGTCAACGTGAACACTTGAACACTTTGCACACCCATCCACCCCCTCAACTTCCTACCTTAGTGCTTTTCCTTGCTTTTAACTGTGTTAATGTGTGCATGACCCAATTATTCTGCACTGCATTAGCGTGTTGGTTCCTCAGAAATTAATGCTGTGTCGTAATGTGTATGTATGTCGTGAGGTCAGTAGCAGACGCTGGAGAAATTCCAACAACAATGTTAGAATGGTGCCTCTGACCTCAGGTGTTGGCAGTAAAACTACATGAATATGAACGCCTGACTTCAACACCAAACCAGCAAAGTTGGTGTTTCTTTTCCAAGCATGACCACAGTCATTTCATAACTATAACCAAGTGTTTATTATTGTACCCACGGCGACAATGCTCCCCTCACCCTAACAAAGGATGTATTTGAACCCAAACCATGAGCTTTCCTTGAACCTAACCAAGTTGTTTTTGTGCCTGAATTTCAACCAGAGCTTTGTCACATCATAAGACTGTGCTTCATAACATTGTTGCAAGGCACATGATGAAAATGCTTCCATGTGTCCTCCTAGAGGGCACAGACAAAACAACATATTTTGTCATTTAATTCGGAGGACTTGTTGCATAAGTGTGTCTGGGTGTGTGGGGAATCTTCAAAGCGTAGGTAGTGTCTGGGGGGGCGGGAGGGTTATGGCGTCTTGTTACAGAGGTCTGCCACGGTGAGTCAAGTAGCAGTCAGGCCGGCCATCAGTGTTGAGAGCCTCTTCACTGTTGCTCACTTCTCAAACGCGCCACCTCCAATCACACTGATGCTGTCCTTAGCTTACTGATTCTGCCTAATCAGGAGTGGGTTTGCCTAATCAGAGTGGGGGGGGAGGGGGTTCATTCTACAAACTCTTTCGCCTCTCTCTCTCTTTTGGTGTCTTCATTTACATTTTGATAGAGCTTTGGAAAGCTCTGTAAAGATGTCTGGCAGTAAATGTCATAGTTTTCTCTGTCACACTTGCGAGCTCTAATAAAAAGTGTTTAGAAAAACTTGATGTCGTCTTAACGGATCACTCCTCACCTCTTCTTGACCCGTTTCTTGATCCATTTTTAAGGTATTACAGCTGAATGGAGATGCGTCGATAAGAAATATGTGTGGTTTGGGAGCATTTTAGAAAGCAGAAAATTGAGAATATGTTAAATGAGCGACACATTTTACATCCTTTGTGCAGAAATGTTGGACGACGAGAGATGGAAGAGGCAGAATTTTGGGACCGACTTCAAACCTGCCCTGAATTCATCTCCGAGCTGGCCGCATTTCAGAGCGTTTGAAGCGAGCGTCGTCTGCAGACCCACGCCGTGTCAGCCGCACTGAAATCCTGGAGTCCGTGATAAAGACAAATGAAAAGAGGTAATATAAAAAAAATCAACATAATCATGTGCATAATCACAACGTTGGCACTATGCTCTCAGCTTGAGCTCATAACAGCGATATGAGATTGGAGTATATTGCATTAATCATGTAAACGTTGCTCTTGTGATTAAAGCAGAACTGCTGTTTATTGCTTGTAATTGTATTCGGGTCGGGCTACGCTCCCAGGAATACCGCACGCAGCATTAATATTTGATGAACTGACTCCGGATCAGGCGTAGGGAGCCGGTTCCCCCTTTTATGTTGATCTGGGCCCGCAGTATTGGAGCTGACCTCAGAGCAGCCCTCATTTCTCCCCCCCAACAACACATCACAGGAGTGCATTTGAATATCCACGTCAGAATTGTTAGCTCGCAATATTCTTTTCATTTTTCCCCTCTATTTTTATCAGCAAATCCAATATGGGCCATGAAAGCATGTGCATGCATAAAGAATACCAACCATATGATTGCTCAAGCGAGGGTGGCAGTGGTTGGGAGGTGGGAGGGAGGGGGATGCAAAGTGCTGAGAAAGAACAAGAGCAGAGGAGACTGTTCTTTTTTATACTTCTAAAAGCTCTTAAAAGCAGCACTTTTATCATGTGATACTGTCGGGCTTTAAAAAACAGAGCGAGGGATAGAAAGACAGAGGAGAGTCTGTCTTTGAAGGAAGAGAGACAGATGTACTCTTCACCTTCTTCTTCACATGACCTCACTTTACCAAAACAGAGACAGGCCTGAACATGAAGCAACACGTTTTGTGCTTCCCCCCCACCACCGACTGTATTTTCTGTTGATTCCAAATGTTACACAGTAGTGATGGGAAGTTCGGTTCTTTTTAGGGAGTCAGATCATTTGACTCAGCTCACCAAGAAGAGACGTCTCTTTCGGCTACCTTTAATAATTCAGCGCTGTTTTGACTGTGTACACTAGTTATAATTAATTCTAGAAAAAATAACGCAGGCTATGTCCACTAGTGGAATTAGGAAACTTCAGCCTGCTCTCCAGCACAGTAAGTGGTGGTAATGCTCCTTTTAACGCTCATTGCCATCCGCCATTCAATAAAAGAAGAAGAATCAGGCTGCGTGATACCTGCCGGTGCCACCTTTGAGACGGGAAAACGCTCCACCCACACTGAGACTGATGGCGTCCACTAGCCACTAATTAACGAACTCCCTCGCAAAATGGACTGCAGGTCAATGTCAGTGGTCGAGGACAGGCAGAGGTTTTACAGATAGCATCCTCCGAGCTAACACAGGTTTATTTTGGACCTGTAGCGCACTGTA
The DNA here is from genome assembly GCA_033000465.1 of Sciaenops ocellatus. NCBI lineage: Eukaryota > Metazoa > Chordata > Actinopteri > Sciaenidae > Sciaenops > Sciaenops ocellatus. The sequence goes on from CP136889.1 coordinate 19,270,233, forward strand.
ATACTTTACAAAAAAAAAAAAAAAAAAAAAGAAAAGAAAATGGCACGCGGACGGGAGCTCTTTGAACCGGCTCGTTCGCGATCTGCACATCACTATGACACAGGCCTGCTTTACCTTGCTGGAAACGCTAACGTGGGGAGTTTAAATGTTTCCAGGGTATAAACTTCAAAAGGTTTGGACGGATCACCGCGGCTCAGGGTCTTTCCCTCTCTCTCTCTCTCTCTCTCTGCTTTCAAGTGACGTCAGATTTAGTCCGCGCTGGAGGGGTGAAAGGCTTCGCCGAATAGATTTTAAATGCTCGGTAAACACATGTTAAGGTTTAAGGAGAACTTCCTCCAGACGACGTGTAGGCATGCAACGCTGGAAAATTTGACAGACCTCGTGAAATCCACGTTTCATAAATGCAGCCTGGACAGAAAACACGCCGGACTTGCGCTGATTCACTCATATGTCACCTTGTTTGACTTGTTAACACACACAACATGTGTGACAAGTAAAAATGCTGCTTATGCAATCTGTCACTGTAAGCACTATTGACGGTTTGATGATGCAATTATGCAGCACTCGCTGGACGTGAAAGCTGAGTCGGTGTTTTTCTTCTTCTCCGTGGAGCTCTGACCCGGAGGGGTCCTGACAGCCTGGCTTTGGACTCCCTCTCCTCCCCCCCTTCCTCCCCTCTCATCCTCCCCTCTGCCATGATGTGTACTTCCAGCCTGTAGCTGCCACAGCCAACCCCAACCCCATTAAGAATTTATTAGCGGCATATGCACATTTAATAAATGTTTATAGCACGCTATAATGTGGTTGTTCTCAGACAGCGTTTATAATTCAGACACATAGTGTAGAATCCCATAAGTGGATGTTGGTGTATAAACAGAATGATGCTATACAGCAGCTGCAATCATATAAAATATGTATAAATATATTTTTACAGGGGAAGTTATACTCGTTGATGAATTCTGTACATTAGTAAGTGCTTAAAATGTTCTTATATCTTCATACGACTACATTATAGTATGTTATAAATGCATTATTTAATGTTTATATAGTGGTTATGAATGCTAAAGTCAGTCGATTGTCTGTGATTCTTAAGTTATGACCCTATACCCTGTTTAACTCTCTTTATATATAAGAAATAATGGTTTGTAACACTTCTGCTGCATAGCATATTATAATGTAGTTATGATCTCATATAAGAACATCAATAAAATATTTTTTGACATGTATAAACAAGTTTAAATCTGCCGTAGTTCCCGTAGTTCTTCCGTTACCTTGGTTTCGCGGATGCCGCCTGTTGGGTCATGGGAATGACGCGTGATTTATGGTCGGAGTTACGATGGTATCTGATCAAACCTCCAACTTTCGTTCTTGATTAATGAAAACCTTCTTTGGCGAATACTTTCGCGTTTGTCCGTCTTGCGCCGGTCCAAGAATTTCACCTCTAGCGGCACGACACGAACGCCCCTCGTCATCCCTCTTTATCTCGGCTCCAGTTCAGAGAGAAAACCCACAAAACAGAACCAGAGTCCTGTTCCATTATTCCTAGCTGTGACGTGTATTAAGGGATAATTAGTTATTTTCTTCATTCCACAAAGTGTTGTAACTTATATGTGTAAATTCACAGCGAAATGTAAATACATTGTTCATACAATTGAAACGTATCCTCGTAATTAATGCTCAGTGTTTTAAATATTGTTTTCTAATGTGATTACAACTATGTCATACCCGTCTCAAAACCATGATGTTTTTCTATATGAAACATATTCTCTTCCATCTACAGTCAGCATTTAGACTCTTATCAACCAATGAAAAGATGTTTTGTTACATCATGTACGTAGCATAGATAGAAGGAGGATAGCTTTGGATATTTTGAGTTTGCGCTCTGTGACACATGAGCGTCAGATGACCTTTGACCTGGATTATGCTGATTTCAGTCTCAAATAGTAAAATAGCTTTGATTGGGACAGCGTGCTCCGTGGAAACATGAAGGACGGCCTTCATATTGATAGTTTACCGACTGATGTGGACATGGAGAGGAGAGTCGAGGCTGGGAAGCACATGCACGTCAAACCACGCATGCACATACAGTGAATCCATTTAAAATATTAAACAGTTCACTGATGACTGTGTAAACATAGACTTTCATTTCTATCCTCCGGAGAAAACATATGTATATATGTATGTTCATGGTTGTCACTTTGGGAGGCTTCATGGGACGAGTTAGTCAGAAATACACATTTAAAACATGTGCATGCTCATAAATATATGACTGTATGTTACAGAAACAACTGCTAAAACATGCTAAATATGGGTCCTGAAGTTTAATGAATGGCCTTAATTTGAAATGTTGCATCATCTCACATGGCTGCATTAACAGATGTTTGTTAGCATGAATTTGTCAAACTTAAAGACACACACTGAATATAAATATATCAGCCTGCAAAGTCCTCTATCAGTCCACTTCCTCTTGCTGTGACTGTGTCCGAGATAGTGTGTGTTTACACTGCAGCGAGGAGGAAGGAGGGAAGGAAGGATGGAGCAGGAGGAGGATGGGTGTAGAGTTGGAAGCCGCTCAGAAGATTCCTCAACAATGAGAAACAGATGATCGTGTTCTTTCAGTTACACCGTCTGTGTGCATGTGAGTGTGTGTGTTCGAGTGTGTTTCCCTTTAAAACTTTATTGCTAACACATTTGGATGACCGAAGCTGCGAGTCCGCTGTACTTTGGCAGCGATGACACAATACTCAAAAGGTTTTCCTCCTCGCACTCAGGCTTGTTTTTCAGAGCCTTCCTTACTTCCCCTCATCCATCCGTCCTTCCTTCTCTTCCCCTTGCTCGGCCCTCCAGCGGGCTGCACAGAGGTGAGTGTGTGTGGGATGGCGTTGCCGTGGGACTGACAGGGAAACAACGATTTTCGCTGGCCAGTAAAACCAGCTCATGGTTGTCAAGAGTGGTGTCGAATGTTATAAAACAATATCTTGGCAGGCTGTTTTCTCTCCCGCCCACTGAATATAAGCAAGAAGTCATAGTCTGTAAAGCACACATCCAGAGATGATGACATCCCTGGCTCTTATTAACGCCGTTAGCTTAGTTAGGAGTTTGTTTTTAGCTCCAGTCTACAACCTCCTACTCCACTACAAGCTTGCCGAAGGCTTATTTTTGTCAGGTTTGGTGAATTTTTCTCTTAGATCACGCAAACAAAATGATTAAACTGAAAGCCAAAAGCTACTGCATGTTGAATATTTACCTTATTCATTTGAAAATGATTTTATTGCACAGTGTAATAGCTGATATAAAACGGCTGTAGGGGGAAAAAATCATCATAATTTCAATTGTTTAATTCTGTTTGTTGCTTTTGATTTAATTTGAAATGTGACGTAGAGCACAAAGACTGAAAGAGGACCTTCGTTTAGTTACTCTGATTGTTCGCATGCAGATAAAGTGGACTCAGTCCTGTACTCACAGGGTGTACAGCATTACCTGCTGCTGCTGTAGCGCCACATGTAGCTGTTAAAATGTCACAACGTTTCATTGTTCTCCCCCAAAGTGTGAACATTTCCTCAGTCAACTTCCTGCTGTCCTGTTTCCTGTACTCAGCTATGTGCTAGGCTAACCACATTTTGAAGACGTTACTTGGGGACTTGTAAAAGCAACATATACTGTCGTCACATATTAAGTTCATCAGAACATTAGCTAACTAGATAACTATTGATGTAGAACAACTAGCTAATTAGTTAGTTTTGCTGACATTGACAAAATGGCTAACCTGTTAGCCACATCATTAAAACTAGTTATAGCCTATAGTCCAATATGATACAGTGAACTATAGCCTATCGACATCATATCTATTGTATACACATGCCAAGTAACTAGCTAAACTGAGCAAAACATTAGTTAACTAGTTGGTTAACGATTGATTAGATTACCTAGCCAGTCAGCTAGCGATTGATGTACATTAGCAAAATGCTAGTTATCTAATTAGTTAACGATTGATTAGATTAGCTAGCTAGTTTTTTAAGATGTGACTATACATCATATCTATTGTATACACATGCCCAGTAACTGGATAGCGATTAATGTAGCTTAGCAAAACGCTAGTTAACTAGTTAACAATGAGATAAGCTAGATAATTTTTTAAGATGTGACTATATATTTTGTTTTTACAGGCCCCCGGCAACATCTTCTCAACATATCTAAGTACAGAGAACAGTAAAAGACTAAATCTACAGATATTCGGAGATGTTGGAGGCTTGCTCAACTGTTGGGGCAGGACTTAGGAAGGGGCAATTGGCAAACCTCAGGACGGGTGGGGACAGAGACCAAGTTGTACCGAGGCTGTTCCACTTGGTGTTGACAGTCAGGATATATAGTGTTTGCTGTCTTTAAAATTTGAATAATTTGCCCTTTACCCGAGTCACGGCCTCTTTCTCTCAGTACAGCTCACTCATGGAGTTCATGCACCTCCAGCTCACATCTCTCTATCCATTTATTCAATCTAAATTTATTTATTTTTGTCTTTCTAAGAGATTCTTTTTCATTTTTTGCAGAATGTGCAGCATACATTTACAAACTGTTTTTGATGGATGTTTTTAATTAGGTACAGAGACACGAGAATTTGTGTTCTGTGGGATTTCGGGGGGTTCTGTAGTCGAGTATCTTGTCTTCTATATTTACTCAGTTGTTCATGTGCTCCTTTCAGATTGTGAGAACTAAACCAACTCTGTCCGTTTGTGGAAATAGTCATTATTTGTTTGGTGTTTTATGTCTGTGCGGTATGTTTCACTAATCATGCAGCTGAACACAGCTAGTACAGATATAACAGAATATAACCGTCTCTGCCACGTTTGTCCAGGAGTTTTTTATTTGGTTTAATTTGTGGAACAATGTTCCATCCACCTGTTTTTACTTCAAGTTTCTACTACACTTCGGGGGCAGCCAGCTGATATCCAGAAAGCGGATGACGGATATCCAGGCCAAGACTCCGATTAGCAACTTGATACACATTTCTCCTGTATAAACAGATATTTGTATATGAATGCAGACAATAAAATGAAACTAATAAAAAGCTAAAACGTCTTGTCCTCTGCCTATTCTGCATTCATATGTAAATATCTGTTTATATAGATTAAAAATAATGTAACTCCATAAGAAAAGCCTCCGAAACAGAAGAACTGATGTCCATAAACAGTCCAATATCAGTGTTGAATTGGTTGTTTTTGAAGGCGAGCACGAACCTTTCGGGGAAATCATGTAGCTCTTCTCTGATAAAGCTATATTTGAGGTAATAGTGAACATGTAAGCACACTGACATCCGTTTCCACTCAAAGTAAACCTCAGTAAGGCCTGCCTTTACTTGAGAAGGAATTCCTCTCTCTCTTTGTATTTTTTGCACTCATACACTCTCCTTCTCTCTGACACACACACACACACACACAGAGCGAACACTCTGCACAGTTGCATCAGACACCCATAAATATCACTCTGCCACTCTGCCACAGAATGATGTATGAGCCTTTGACTTGTCAGTGTGCCATCTTGAACTAGAAAGAGCAGAACACACACTCGCACTCACTCGCACACACACACACATTCATCTCTGACCCTCCACCCTCTTCCCACACGGCTCACACACCGAGCTAGACATGTTTCATCAAGCCAGTGAACAACGTGCCGTCCTGCCCTTGGCCAGCCCAGCAGCAACCTGGGAAATGGAGTGTGCTGGCTTGCGGCGACCTCTGCACCGGCTGCAAGCTGAGAACTACGTCTGTGGACTGACACCTCAGACTAGAGATTGTGTGTGTGTGGGGGGGTGCATAAAGGTAATAAAAGATACCCACATGCACAGACAAGCACCTAAACAGATATATTTGTAGTGTATGTCTACTCGTGACGAATGTAGACAGACATCCATCTTTTTTCTGGGCTGCAGTGGCAGCAGGCTGAGCAAGGTAGTCCAGATGTCCCTCTCCCCAGCAACAGTTGCAGCTCCTCATGTGGGATCCTGAGGCCTTCCCAAGCCAGATGAGATATGTTTTGGGTCTACCCCATGGCCTTCTACCAGCTGGACAGGCCTGAAAGGCCTCCAAAGGAAGGAGTCCAGAAGACATCCTGTTCAGAGGCCCGAGCCACCTCAACTGACTCCTTTCGACACAAAGGAGTCGTGGCTCTGCTCTGAGCTCCCTCCGGATGTTTGAGCTCCTTCACTACCCAAAAGAGACACAAGCGTCAGCCAGATGTTCCCAGATCACCCTCATTACCCATTTAGATTTGCCAGATCTCACCGGCAGCCTGCCTTACTACCCGGTCCAGCTCCCCACCAGGTGGTGATCAGTTGTCCAAGGCTTGCAGCCACAGATCTAATGATACCAACCACAAGTTGATCATCAGTCTTTGGCCTCAGGTGTCCTGGTACCAAGTGCATTTCTGAGTCACCCTATGTTAAAACGTGTCTTTGTTATGGCCACTCCTATGCTAGTACGGCCCAGTTACGGAGCACCATCATCTTCATTCAGATCAATCAGGCCATTCCTCCCAATCAATCCCATGTTTCTCCATCATTCCTACAGTAGAACTATGAAGTCCCTTGGTGGTATTCTTTCCAGGGCCCCACCCAAAGACTATAAGAATGCTAGATGCTCCGAATTGATCTTTTCTCTGGGAAGAACTCTAAAAAATGGCACTCAGCCAGGGGTGCCCACGCCTGCCCGGCACCTCTCATCCTGGGCAACTCCAGAAAATGAGAGTCCAGGAGTTTGGTGCTATGTGTAGAGGTGAGCTTTACTATATCTACTTGGCATCGTTCCACCTCCCACACTAGCTCTGGTTCCCTCCCCGTCATACATGAGAATGCACCTGATCCCAGTGCCTATCGCTGCCGGTGAAGGGCCCACAGGGCGACAGCTCCATGTAGTTCTTTTGAGCTGTGCCTGATGCTCGCCAGCGTGCTCCACCACCCCAAGGCCTGGCTCCAGAAAGGAAGCTCTGGTTTCTCTATTTTGGGTGAGGTTCTGCAGCCCCTTCTTGACCAATTCATGTGGGGTCTATGAATCAATCTTAGTCTTCCCCCTCCCCTGGGACCAATTTGCCTTGGGGAGAACCTACCATGAGCAACACAGCTCCCAGGATCACAGGGAGACACCTAACCTTTCCACAGCAAAAAAGGTGACGGTCCTGAATGTAGAAAAATATATATACAGTATATAAAAATGTTGAAAGAGATGTATAAAAATATAAAGGGAGGGAGGCAGGTGCAGGTGCACACACACACACACACACACACACACACAGTGTACAGAGAGGTAGGGCAGTTATTGGCGACCAGGCCCCCGAGGCGAAGGTCCACAGATGGGGTTGGAGATTGTTTCCTCCTTGCGTCAAATCTGCAGGGCTTTAATTGGCTGCTGCTCTAACTGACCCCTGACCTTTTAGCACAAATGACCACAGCACCTGAGACAAAGAGAGATTTCCCATCAGGTATTGGTTAGTGAAAGTATTCCCCGGACTGATTTATGTTGTCGGATCAATGGGGAGGCCATACTTTCACAGCCGCTGACATTTTGGGATTTGTATGGTATTTTGCTGTAATATTTATTGTTTTATTTCCTTTCATAAGTGCTGTATCGCCTTCTCCTTGGCAGGATAAGAATGGGATTTGATCAAAATATATGGGGCTGATATTAGCCTTTTATTAACATGAGAAATGGTCCAGACACGGCGGTCTGTCCCCGACAAGGCAGATAGAAAATAGTTTATATGTGTTGTCCTCTACCACAAATGATTAAACAATACATTTTGATTCAATGTGATGATGTATCTGCAATTAAAAATGCATGTAGCAGTACATCCAATACAAAACTAAACCTCTCTAGATACACTGTATGTTCTACGCCTTTGGGAAGATATTATAGTAATATCATACAGGACTGAATCAGTCAACTAGGGTGCATTGTTTTAGGGCTCTAGGGATGGCGGTAATGGCCTATTGTTCAGTCTAAGACTTTTGTCCAGACTGAAATATCTCAACTTATTGGATGGACTGTCATGAAATTTTAGACTCTGTTATATTTGGTGGCTCCCCCGTGATTTTTCCTCCATCATCAGGCCGAAATAATTCGTCCAGGACTCACCTGCAAAAACAATTTAACATCAGCTTCGACAGTATTTTGTGTTTAGGGCTAATTAGCACATGTCAGCATACTAGCATTTGCACAAATTGTAAATAATATGTCACTGTGAGTATGTTAGCATTTAGCTCCAAGCACTGTTATGCCCCACTACTCTCAGATGGTGCTGTTTAACAGTCGTTGGATAACTGAATGCCAAAAAAAGAGTTTTGCAGCACTTTTGATGCACTGAAGAACCTTTTTATGTTTAATAATCATTTTTTTCATTTTAAAATGTTCTTTGGGGTACTGGTTCTTTGAAAAAAGGTTCCTCTATGGCTTCACCATGAAGAACCACTTTTCGGCTTTATTTTTAAGGGTGTAGCTCCACACGCCACACATCCTATGCTGCTTTAATGACAGACACATAATAATCAATATGCACATATCATGTTTAGTCTAATTGATTGATGGATTTTTGTATGCAAATGTTGTTTAAATAAGCAACCTTATGAAGCTCAGTACACCTGAATTGCGATCAAGTTAAGTAAACTAAGGGATTTAAGCACTCCTGAATTATAATTAAGTTTACTTGACAAAAAAAGTTAACTTGTTTGGAATCATCACTCAGTTTCAGTCATCTTAAAATCTGAAGGCAGCACGGACACTAACTTTTTCAAGTTGAAACAAATAGCTCCTTTCTACAGTGTATCGTTCTGTTACTCTGAGATGAAGCATGATGGTGCAGGGGCGATCCACATATTTTATTTTTAACTGTTCCCACCTTCTTTCCCTCCTTGTTATCACAGGCATTGCACATATCGCTCCTCTCGTTCTGTTAGCCCACATCATCTTTACTACCATTCTGTTGTGAGTGCCCATGAGCACGTGAGGATGTGGGGTTCATTTTCAAAAAGCTATCTCCATTTTTATTTAATTTCCTAAATCGTGTTTTTGTTTTTGGTGTACTCCAAGGAATATCAATCAAACAGGTGTTGGATTGTTTTGTTTTTTTAATTTTCATAAATCATGTTTTTTTTTTTTTATTGTGCACTCAGGAGAATATCAATCAAACCGGTGTTGGTTTATTCATTTCAAGAATGGTTTTTATCTGTTTTTGCAAATGAACTCCTACGACAAAACATAGAAATATATAGAGCAGAACTCACTCAAACACAACAAACTGATTGTGTATGAATAATAAAATGTATTAGAATTATTTTTGTCCTTTTTGGCTCTTCTAACGTGAATACATTTATATCTGTTAGCCTTTACGTTTCGCCTAAATTCTGGCATGAAAACACATTAAAAATTGCATTGAGTATTGGCTCAATGTGTCCTGCTACTGTCAGCTCTATTCTAAAAATACTGATATTGGTATCTGCCTTGAAAAACCCATGTCAAAGCCTGGTTTAGACCCTGTGTGACTGGTAGCGTTATTTTATTCATGATATGAGTGAATCAGTGTGGTGCATAATGCTTTTTAAGCTATTCACACAGAGAAAAGAGATGGAGAGGAAATTGGGTGAACTGCATGAAACGGAGACGCTGGGATAGAAAAGGGTTAGAGAGAGTGGGAGTGAGAGACAATGAAATACAGAGGAGGAAATGAGAGAGAAAGAACGATAGAGACAGAGAGAGTAAATATACTGGATTTATGCAGGAAGCAATGAGGCCACCTCTCTCCGGTAGAGAGCCAGAGAGGAGGTGGACAGGAAGTGAAAGTGAGGGCACTTCCTGTTAAACCACTTTCATAACCCCCCTGCACATTCAACAGAGAAAAACAACGCAATCCTGACGATGAAGCAACACTTTCAGTATACATTTTTGTACTCATCATGTCATGTTTGGGCGATATCTGAAGAATAACTAAATATAGATATTGTCAAAGCAGGAACTTCCTGCGATGACAGCTGGTGAAAGAAGTGACAGACTGACAGAAAATCACCATCTGCACGTCCGTTCTCTTCAGTCAAACTGTTTCTTTCAAAAACATCTCGTTCTCATAATTTTGCAAATTGCTCATACATAAGTAAGTGGACAGAGGTACAGATTCATTTACTGTATGCTGTATACTGTAATAGGATATTAGTACTGTTGATTTCACCTAGAAGGTTGGTGTTTTATTCCATATTTTAAAATGTCTGCACATTTTAAGGTGAAAAACTGCCATACAAAACATGACAGTAAAATATAGCCTTAAATATTACGGTGCTTTATTGTATAAATAAACAGTCTCTAATATAAAATACTACTTTATTCTGTATCCCTTAAAATTGCATATAAATAACAGTTTTGCCATAAAATGACTGTAAAACAAACCCAGTTGTTTTTACGGTAAAAAACTGGCAGCTGTGGTTGCCAGAATTTTACCGTAATAAATGCAGTATAACCTTTTGTAATATTACGGTAATAGGATGTTAGTACTGTTGATTTCATGTATGATGTTGGTGTTTTATTCCATATTTTAAAATGTCTGTAGATTTTACGATGAAAATCTGCCAAACCTTGACAGTAAAAGCCCGTAAAATATGCTATTAAATATTACAGTGTTTTACTGTACAATTAACTCGCTAAAGAAAAAGTAAAATGCTGTATAAATAAAGGTTTTGAAATATGACTGTGTTTTCCTGTACACGGGGAAAACACAGTCATACTCCATGGCATATTTTACGGTCTTTTACTGTCATAGTTTGGCAGTTTTTCACCGTAAAATCTACAGACTACAGACGTTGGATGAAAGAGGCAATGCATTAGTGATAAAGACAGTTATTTTAGGTAGTTATCAAATGCCAAACCAAAAGCAGACAAACATCCCTAAAAAAGCAAACTTAAACATCCCATAAGTGCACATAAAAATTAAATTGTCATTAAATCAGCTACAATAAAGGGTAAACCAACAAATTAGATTCTCAAAAGACCGTGAAATGTTGCTTAAATGCGCCTCAGATTTGTTTATTAGTAAAGTTTATTTAAGTGGCATTTCCTGTGTTCTGGCAAATTAAGGGCAATTTAAGGTATTAAATGTAAGAGACCTGAGATGATCTATTTATACTGAGCTGAAGCCAGCAGGGAGGGTGAGTAAAAATGAGCTTTATGGGAAATGTGGTCTTAATTTTGAGGAACTGTGGCAATAACAATGCCATTAGAGAGATGCTGATGTCAACCGCGGTGTCAATTGTTCTCGATAAGTTCACCCACTCACATCAACGTTAACTGCACAGTGATGAATTGATGTTAAACAGGCATGCTAGCAGCTCTGGCAGGATGTATGGACACAGTGGTGTCATTGTTAACATGCAAATATAATGTTTACCATGTTCACCGTTTCAGGAAAGGAGAGGGTGAAACGAGGGGTTTGCAATCAACAGCTACATCTCTAGATGCCACTAAATCCTACACACTGGTCCTTTAAAGCAAATCTAAGATTACACAGTACGTGTTAATACGATTTTCCAGAGCCATTTTGCTTTACAGTATTATCTCAATAATTACTAAAAATGAGATTAAAATCATCCAATAGTATCATTAAGACATGCTTGGATTCAGCTTCATTTTAACTTTAATTTCAAGTGTTTTTTTAATATAAAAACGTGTCAAATGTTACATTTTTAATTAGCTACAATAAATACAAAGTATTTACTGGCACATCTTTCTGCAGTTCACTTGTGTGTAATGCATGAGGGACTCCCTCTTGTCTTTGTTGCCGCTTATTTTGATAATGATGTTGATAAAAAATAAAAAAAAAATAAAAAATTCACATAGTGGAAACATAGAGGAAGTGCCAAGTGTTAGACACACTGTTACTGAGTAGCTGTTCAAAGCCTTTTTAAAGTCTGTCTGCCTCCATTGAGTCTCTATAGAGTCTCTATTGTGTGACAGCAAATTAGTAAACTCGCTTTCAGTGTTTGCATTGAATGGTCCATAAAAAGCCTAATCTTTTATTTTTTCTTCATGAAATGGCCTTCACGTCTGTTTTTTTTTTTTTTTAGCTCTCTTTCCGCTACCGCAATCTCATCTCAGTTTACTCACAGTTTTGTCCTCACCCTTTGGCCCCGTGCTCCCCCCCCCCCTCCCTTCATAACCTGCCTGCAGCCCCTCTCAGGTGATGATCACCTATCGAGCACCGGTTCACACAATCGTTTGGTCAATGCTCTAATTGCGTTTTCTCTCTGTGTGGGCTACACAGGGGAGGGGATCGATCATCAGCTAATGAGAGATGTTGGGTGTGGAGCTTGGAGGTGGAGGTGGGGGGGGTTGTTCTAAAAAGAGGTTACTGTATATGAGCTCTAACCCTCCTCCTCCTCCTCCTCCTCTATTAAATGCTCTCGTTGCTATCATTCCTGCATCTCGGCTTCATTATAGCCCACACAGTACTGACCTTAAGTCAGACCTATCAATATCCACGCACACACACATGCGGGGATTTATGTGGACGGTCCAAAGCGGTGCAGCTTTGCCATGAAAAAGTTGATTAACCCTTGAAGTGATTAAATATGCAATTTAAAATCTATCCCCCCTTTTTGCAGTCAGAATGTAATAACATATTTTCTGTTATTAAAAGGAGGGAAACAAAGGTCACTGAGGATCTCTTTACTTGGGCGAGCCAGTGCATGTGTTTAATTGACATCAGAGGCATCAGGGGCACATTGTTAGCTAATGTAAACTGGAAGCTATAGTTCACAAGCTTGTTAGCAGTGGTATTGAAGCATAGGAACTATGCTTTTTAGCATGTAAACTGACTTACGTTGAACTTTAAGTTACTGCACCAGCTAGATAATTAGCTATCTGGCTTGCTAAGTTGACGTTAGCAGTGCACTTTTACCCCTGGAAGATGTTCGGTAGCTCGTTTATCAAGCCGAGGTGCAGGACAAGATGAATGTCCTTGTTTGTAGAAAATGAGGAGACCTTAGCTAAAATGCTAATGTAGTTTGTGTCATGCTGGTGTTTAGCCAGTGTCGTCATCACCCTGGCTTACAGATTGCAGGTTCTTGGTGTAAGCAACTTTTTCAGTTGGCATTCTCCTCCACATCGGCTATATTGGCATGTTGCTGGTTTCAAAGTCCCTGTCGCTACATGAAGCAACAACAACCGCGCTGAAGCCAAAAGCTAATAAAAGGCTTTATCTGTCTCGAGTTAGTCGAATAGGTGTTGCGGCCTTCACCCTTAGTAAGAAGGATTAATGCGTGTGTTGTGTCCCGGCACCAAACCGGCATTCGACCACTGGGACGTATCCCTGCGCCACAACAGAAAGATCGATCCACCCATTTCCTTCCGCTTATCCAGGGTTGTGTTGCGTTGGCAGCAGGTTTAGTACGGTATTCCAGACGTTCCCAGGCCAGATGAGCTGTATAGTCCCTCCAGCAAGTTCTGGGTCTGCCTTGGGTCTCCTGTAAGTTGGACGTGCACAAACCGCCTCAGCAGGCTATTTTCGACGCAGAGGAGCAGCGGCTCTACTCTGAGCTTCCTCCGAATGTCCGAGCTCCTCACCCTATCTCTCAGGTTGGGCCCAGACATCTTACGGAGGCCGCTTGTATCTGTGATCTCATTCTTTCAGTCACTACCCAAAGCTCATGACCACAGGTGAGGGTTGGAACGTAGATAGACTGGAAAAATCGAGGGATTTGCCTTCCGGTTCAGCTCCCTCTTCCCCACAATGGTCCGGTACAATGTCCGCATTACTGCCGTTGCTGCACCGATGCACCAGTCCATCTCGCACTCCGTTTTCCAGTCAACTTGTAAACAAGACCCCAAGATACTTCGCTTGGGGAAGATATCCACATGATGTGGATCTGACTGCTGGAGCCTCATATGAGCTTCAGGATCACAGCATCATATGACCAAGAACTCTTTGATTGCACTGTGAACGCGGAGTGTTGTATTGCAAAAAGCTTTAAAACTGTCCTCTAAACTGACTCCTATGATCGGTGTTCTTATAGCTCTCTGTCTCTATACATATATATTTGTTACATGACACTCTGTAACTACAGTGACGAAACACTTCATCATCCTCTTTCGTAGTCTCATCTGTCTCTGCCTCATCCTGTCGTTTTCCTGTTCTCCCTTTCACTTTCTCTTCCTCTCTCACCGCTGCTTTCAGCGAGCGAGTGGGCTGCATATTGATTTTTAGTGTTGAACTTGCGTGGCTCTCTCCCTCCCTCTCTCTCTCTCCCTCTCGCCCCCACAGACACAAACTGACGGAGAAGTTGATTAGGAGCAGCTCTAAATATATCCTCCACCTCCTCCTCCTCCTCCACCACCTCTTTTTCTTCTTCTTCCTCTTCCTCTCTATCTCTCTCTCTCACTCCCACTCGCTCTCCCACACTGGTTCAATCGCTCATTCGCCGCATTTTCTCTCTCGCGCCCGATTCGCCTGGACGCTGCTCTGCCAAGCGCTTTCTCTTCCTCTCTCCATTTCCTCTCCACTTGCTCTGAGCATATCATTTGTCAACCCCCCAAAAAAGAGAGAGAGAGGAGAAAAAGAGATAGAGACACACACACACACACACACACACAGGCTGTGTTGCCAGGTTTGGCTGAAAATCATGATAATTTGACAAATTCAGGAATGATGGGTAAAATTTTCTGAATCTCTGGAGAATAAACTTTAACTTTCACTCGCAGTGTGTGTGTGTTTAGATACAAGTCAGTGTGAAACATCACACACTTGTACTGCTGTTAGATACACAAGCCGTTCTTTTACTGTCTTTTCTCACCTGAATGAACACCATGTGCTTCATGCCAGAGTAAACACGCACAGGAAACATACATAAGACTTATTCTCTTCAGATTTGAACACATTTTCACTAAAACATTTAAATAATTTGCAAAATATGTTCATAGTGCAGATCAGTTTTGGAGATTTTGACTTGATTTAACATCAACACGTGTAGAAAATGTGTGTTGCAACCAGAACAGATCAGATTTTACATGCTGTGATAGAAAGTGATTTATTAATTATAGGCTGAACGCACGAACAAACAAAAGAGTTCTTATTGACAGAAAAAATGCACGTATACGTCTACAGATTTTATATATATTGTGCACATACATGACAATAATGTATGAATATACAACCTGCTGTAAATAATTTGGCAGATAGCAACGTACACCTGCACACACTATACTCACACGTATACTAATTACAGCATATTGCATGCACCCATACTTACATCAACTGTTTTCCGGCAGATTTGGCATCACTTTCTCAGAAGGCATTTATATGTTGTAATTAACGTCTTCATACCGTTAAATAAATAAATTACTCATCTCTCATAGAGCTGCATAAGCTATGACTGATGACAACTTTTGGGTTGCCAGGTCTAGGTAGTGATAAAACCCTTCTGCTGGTTTATATCCCCCTCTAGCATGACCTTGCTTGTACAAATTTGTCGATAATTAAGAGTTACAGGTGTTTTACTGTCTTCTTAGCCATCATGTCTGCTGTTATTAACGTTAGTAAGTCATTATTAAGCTGAAGTCTTCCTGATAAACTAAGGGCTTGCTAAAAAAAAGCAACTTACTAACAAGGTTGTTATTTAATGATTTATCAAGTCCATTAATTACAACTTACCAATCCTTTAAAAATGAAGTGTTTGAGAAAGAAGTGCCAAATTTTAATGTCGTAAATTGTTCTGATGACATGCGTTTTTGTTAAATTGGTACAATCTGTGTGTTGCTTTCAGCTCAGATAAATGTGCAGCGCGCTTTGTCGTCAACCAAAGTGTCATTTTTGATGCTACGCCAGAATTTAAAAATATTTAAAAGCGCAATACCTGATTTTTTTTTTTTTCTTTGCCACTTGTTGGCAACAGAAACGAGCTGTAAACCCAACACGGACACACGGCATGAGTGTGATCACTTTAAAAAAGTTGGTTTAGCAAACAGTTTCTTGTTTTTACATCAGACGCCGAGAAACGGCATTCATTTGGAGCGTGTCCATTTGATAAACACGAGTCCAATATTGAGCCTCCATCTGTTTTTGCTGTTGACCAAACCGTGAGGGAAATGTCTGCATCCTGAAACAAGCAATAAAGTTTTTGGGGAATCAAAACAATGGGCTGAAAGGTGCTAAAACGCCCTGTAGATCTGCTTTAAATGATACAAATAGTGGCTTTAAATGAATAAATAGTTCAAAATTAATGCAGAAAATGTGATTTATTTTGAAACCAGAATCCAACACATACAGAGTACATGGAAAGGGAATGGAAATTCCCTGCACGCAGCAGTATTCTTGCTGTAAATGGAGCTTAGTTGAGATACGCCGGGTCCAGATGGGAGAGGGGAAGCCGTTCTGTTTGTTCTGCGTCTACTATGTCGGCCGTCCTGGAGGTAAACACAACAAACGAAGGCCTTCTGCAATTTAGCACACTGATTGCGGCGTGGGACACACACAAACAAACGAGCTCGCCAGGGCCATTTCTCCTGGGCGTTCGTGCCACTTTGCGTCCCCGCGATTTAAATCTCATTTGCCTTCTCTTGGTTTTTGCTGAACGTCGAAGCCGATGGTGGAGCCGAGCAGCCGAGCGCTCCGCTCATGTTTGAAATGGGAGGGAGGTGGAGGGGGGGGCTCATAAACTGTGCATTTTTCAGACAATGAGCACGTGGGTGTATGGCTTTAGGCATATTTGACAGGATCAAATGACTTACACTGAAAAGAAAATTCTGTCGTTTATGAAATAATCCCCCTATACTTATTTCATCCACATCCTCTCCTCTGCTTATTTTTTTCTTTTCTTCTCACCTCCAGCCCCCCCGTCTCCCTTTTTTAAATGGATCGAGGTAAAATAGGAATCTGTATTCAGTGGGTGGTTTTAAGATACACTGACTGTTTAGATTTGAAATGCACATCACACATGCATGATGACATAAAACCTCAAGGCTCGTCCTCAGATCTGCCTGATTTTGTCAAATAAAGAAGCTTGGATGGGGAATACAATGGAATACAAGGTGCTTATCATGCTGATATTGTTTTGGCTCCGTCTGCATGCACGCGGTTTTAGGACAAACACGTGTGTGTGTTGTACATATGTGTACCTGAGTTAGCGCTTGCGTGCCAGTTAAAAGTCCGAGGGGTTTTTAATCCTTTGCTGAATAATGGGGATCAGTGTGTTCAAACAGGCGGTGACAGTGCAGGGTGTGTGTGTTCACACAGAGGCAGCTGATTGGAATCATTTGCATACGCAGTTCACAGAGCTGCATGAGTGTGAATCCTGGTTTGTGCCGTGCTGTTGCACCTTTCTTCCGCTTTCCTGACTCAACATAACGCATCTGTTTGCCACTTTTTTTCTGCCGTAAGCTCGAGCTTCACAGGTCAACGGGAATTCATCTTTCTGTAGCTTAAGTGACTGCATCTATTACCCCAAGGGTCATTTTAGTTCCTACCTGCTGTTTGTTGTACAGGGGACAGTTTTGAGTGTAACAGGAAGTCTGATGTATGTATGAATGTCCCGTGGGGCCCTTGCCCTTGGGGGAATCTCCAACCCGTTCTCATTCCCAGGCCGACAAATACCGACTTTTTGTCACACTCCTCGCACAGGGTACCCTTTAGCGTCAGTGTGAGACACATCAGGCCTACATCTATTTCAATGTGACACAGATGAAGTAGTGTAAAGGAGGGTGGTTGGGGTAGATGGATATGTGGGTCAAACAAATCCAGGACTTTCACCCAAAAGAACAGGGTTTGTGTCTAGTGTGAAACCAAAAGTTGATGTTGATTTATTAAAAGTTATGTACGTGGCTTGCATCACCATCCATTTTTCATAACCACTTCACCTTATTATGTCTTTGGACGGTGGGAGGAAGCCGGAGTACCCGGAGAGAACCCACGCAGACACGAGGACAACATGCAAACTCAGAAAGGCCTCAGCAGGTTGGCAGTTTGAACAAGGAGCCATCTTGCTGTGAGGCGACCCCTGCAACACTGTGACATAAGGTACTTATTTTAACCCAGATCATGGTCTTTTCCTAAACCTAATAAAGTACTTTTGTTGCCTAAACATGACCAAACTGCGACCGTTTGACAACATTAAGCACGTATTAAAAAGGTGTCCGATACAGATGCTAAAGCTGACAAACACTTGTGAGTCTTTCCAAGATGCCAAAGGGTGTGACAAAGTATTGTCAGTATTTGATGACTTGGCATGAGAACATGGATCATCAAAGTGTAATTTCTCTGAAAAACTGAAGTGAACTTTGTCAACCTTTTGAGGGCTGACGGAGCGAGGCAGCAAAGCTGGTCACTCAGCACTGCAGATCAACCACTGTGGTTTCCTGTCATTTCAAGCTTCTGGTTTACAGTCATACAGTCGTAGGTCACACGATGCTGACTGAAATCATCTGTTGCCTCATTGAAAGGTATCAGTAGTTTTCATGAAGCACTTACAAGGCTCAGTAAGAACTGGCTGATCCACCGCAACCACTGAATACAAGGGCAAGTCCATTTAAATCTCCCGCCCCTCTGCTCTCCAAATGGCCTCTGTGCAACATATGCCGTTACGTAATACCAAAGGCTGAGGGGAAGTGGAACTACTAATGAAAGAGACAAAAGTCAGATGTGTTTACTGTCTTGTTGTGTTGCCAAAGAAGATTCAAAGAAGATAGTGGGAAATATTTTCCCAGTCTTGAACACAACCTGTCCCAAGCCTTTCTCGAAAATAATCCAGGCAAGAGTCCGCAGTCTTCTTTGTGTTTGAACGAGGTTTGAAGTTTAGAATGTCAAAAATGTTTTTCTATTATTTCAGATGTGTATTCTGTCAAAGTAGAGAGGCTTTTGTTTCACGCTTATCCCTGAAAAAGATAGCTCTCTACATTTTAACCACCATTAACACAATATTGATTGAAGCTACATTATCAATGAACATCGCATTAGCTTTTCAAAAAACTGTCGGGTAAGAATTAATGCTCATTAATGTTTTACCTTTGGGGTTGAATTAGAAATGACCAGAAATGAGCTGTGATAGTTCACGAGAGTTAATGAAACTTGAAGTAGAAGAAAATCTGGAAAAGAACAAATTGCTCGACGGTAAGTTCAACATGTACCGTCGCTCCAAACATGAAAGTTTTATATAAAAAGAAACCAGTTGTGAAGACGATAATTAAAACCTTACAGTCAATGGTCTCACCCTTCTGTTCTCTCATGCAGACAGGTGTACATGTGCATTGCTAACTTGTACAGATGTGCCAACACCTACTCCGAGACGTCAGGCCTGCCAACGTGATTATTATGCAGAAATTAGAACTGTGCAGAGGAGAGCTAAACTCCGTTTGATCTCACCAATGTGCGTTTGCATGAACATTCGTGTCTATACGAGCACGAGAGACAGAAATAGAGACAGAGGAAGAGGAGAGAGATGCTGTCAACTCCCTCCATCCTCCTCCTCCTCCTCACTGAAGCAGATGTCCAATTGAGTCTATTTAAAGCCGGTGCAGTATGGCTGCTGATGCTGAGAGCGCCTGAGCTGTAGCTTTGCATCACTGTTGTCTTACCTACAGTGTGCTCGACTCAGGAGCTCGAATTCTCTTCCAGAAAATGACCTCAAAGCTCAAGAAAATCTTTAAAAACCTAAAACCGTTTTAACGTCAGCTGGCGGATCTCGTGGTTCTCTAACTGCGCAGAGTTTGAACCAGCCGGTAGAACGAGCGATCAAGTGCCAACACGACTGCGTTATGTCTCAATCGAAGGACATTTTTCCAAGCCAACTGTCTGAAAAATGAAACCACAGCAGTTTCCTGTCAAACGGACCGTTATCTGTGCAATGACTAATATCGGAACCCTGAAAATAACAAACCACTTGTGGTGCAGCTCCAGTTGGCGGAGACTTTTAGTCCCACTCTGTTCTGTTGTCCTAGACAATTATCTGAAACAGACACAGTTCTGACACTCATTTTATTAATTTTTTTTTTCCATCGGGGCTCATCTGTTTTTGCCCAATGAGCAAATAGATAGAAGCTCTAGAATAGGTGGGACTTGGCTGTTGCCTTGTCATTCCTCGCCAGGGATGACGCATCTGCTGCCATGTCTAGAGGGGCGGGGGGGGGGGGAGGGCAGGGGAAAAAAAGAGAAATAAAAAAAAACAGTTATCAACAGGATGTGGTGGTGTCAGGCAGGAAGTGAGCGTTGACAGGGGGGGAGGTTTGTGCAGAGAGCGGCGAGAGATTCTCGTTGTGGGGCTTCGACGATGGGCTCGAACTAACGGCAACACCAGGACTCGGTTGTGAGATGTTTGACAAGCTGCTGCAGCGGCTTCATCAAGTGGTTTCTGATCAGCTTCGGCTGCATAATGAAACATTAGATAATTAATTGTGCTCCAGTCTTGCTAAGACTAAACCGGCTTCCATTTTAATGAGTAATTTTGCTTTAATTTGTCATTTATTTGCTGAGTAATTGCAGGTAAATCTAAAAAAACGTTAAACTTTCTCGTCTTTCTGCAGGATTGTGTTGTTCCTCATGCAAAAAAGCACGTTACAGTAATTTCTGCCTCCTCTTAAAACACTCAAACAAGTCAAATTAAGTGTGAAACAAATCCTCCCCACTGACAAAAGAGAAGCTCATCCTCAAAGGAGCCTAAAAATGAAGCAAAACAAAGACCTTGATACTTTTTGCAGTGTGCAAATTCTACACCGTGCTATCCCCTCCTAAAAAAAAAAATAAAAAGGTGTGTGAACTCTATTCCCCCCGGTGCATTTAAAAGGAGAAGAAGCAGAAAAAAAGATGGGTAAATGAGTTCCCTAGGTGGGGTTTACCCTCCTCTACTGTACATCTCTCTGCATTTCCAGCAGCAGCAGCTTTCCTGTGAGAGAGAGGGGGACCGGAGGAAGCTCTGAGACGCGTCTGCAGAGCGCTGGCTTTGTACAGGAGGGGGCGGAGGGAGGGAGAGAGAGAGAGAGAGAGGGAGAGCAAGAGAGAGAGAGAGAGAAAGAGAGAGAGAGCTGTGACAGCGCTCATCACCCACTGAACAACCAGGACGGGTTGCATCCGAGCAATCGCTGCCATTCGCAGACGGAGTTTACAGCCTTTGCGCCGCTTTTTCTTTCGATCTTTTTCTGCCGCACCCCCTCCCTCTCTCCCGGTGCTGCCCAAAAAGCCAGTCGACCATGGTTTCTATAATTTCAGACCTGGACCCACTGAAAAGCTGGAACGTGTTAAGGTAAGCGAGCGCCCCGGCCAGTTTCTCCACACAACCATTCTCGCCATTGTGAACGGAGGTGATAGCAAAGAGAGAGAGTGTGAGAGAGAGAGTGTGTGTGTGAGAGAGGGGGAGACAGAGAGAAGAAGTGCGCTGGGTGTTTTTTGGAGGAAAAATAAAGGGTGGGACGCGTTCGCAGTTCGAGAGGTCTCCGCCTTCTGGGCTTCGGTTCCGGCGTTGCGGTGCGTAATTACGCACGGATTGCGCCGTTTTTGGCTATAATCTGCGGCTCTTTTCTACTTTTCTTGTGCTCCTCTCTCTCCCTCTTCCCCACTGCTCTGTCATGAGTCTGACGCATGCAAGCTGCTCTGTGTGTCTGCGTACATCTCATTAACCCCCGGTGCTGCCCCGCGCACGGCGCTTCATCACCACCACCACCTCCACCTCCAACACCACCACCACCAGCAGCAGCAGCAGCAGCAGCAGCATCTCCAAAAAAAAACAAAAAACTTCATACCAGCATAGAAGTAAGAATAACACTCGTTTATCACCCTCACCCCCCCTCCCCTACCTCCCCCTGCTCCCTCCCTCCCCTCCCCTCCCCATGCTTGATCTGGTCCCTCCAAATCTTGAAGTCTGCCCCTCCAGGAATTTATCTTGAAACATTTACTCGTGGCTGATTGCCTGCAGCAGCAGCAGCAGAGCACTTTTGAGAGAGAACATAACATTTTTATCTCCCCGAGCTGCAAAAAAAAAAAAAAAAAGCATGTTTTACAGCAACACAGCCATTTACAGCTTGGCAGGAGGAAGAGGAGGAGGAGGAGGAGGAGGCTCTGATACAGATTTGATCCCCCCCCCCCCCCTCGCTCAACTTTCAAATGAGGTCAGAGGTGAAACTTTTTCCTCACTCACCTTGTCTTGAGCGAGCAGCAAACAGCTATTAAGACTCACAGGCGGGGACTATCTCGGACCTGCAAATCACTATGAATGCATTCACTGTCATTAAGCATCCCGGCAGAAAAAAGAAAAAGAAGCCTATGAATTTAAAAGCCAGATTTTTAAAAGGGCCTTGTCCCTGAATATTTCAGCCATTTGATAAATAAGTCATTATTCCCTCGACAGGCTCGGCGGCAGCGGCGGGGACTATATCGCAAATTCTATTTTAGAAATGGGAGAGAGGAGACAGAACCCCTCAAGACCCTCAAATTATTCTTTTAATGCCTCCTCCTCCTCCTCCTCGCCTCCTTTATCATTTTTATCCCCACCACCTCCCCTTTTGCCCTCCATCCTAACCGTCATTATCCACAAATCCAAAATAGAAAATGAGTGGAGTAATGTAGAGCAGGCATATTTCAGTAAACTGCTGATGGACGAGGAGGGAGCGAGGAGGGAGGGGGCTAAATGATGTCATTTCCAAACAGGCTGTGGTGACCATCCAGACAGAGAAATGGGGCACGCAGCTGACCTGACACACACACACACACACACACACTCATAAATAGCCGCAGCAGTGACTTTCTCGGTGGACAGGCACTCTCCGCTCGTGTCGGTCTGTTTGCCTTAACGAGGACAGATCTCCTGGTAGCGTTTAAAAGCGTCACTTTAAGCTCGTTTTAGCGCCGAGTTAACGATTGACCGGCTTCGCGGTGGCCATGTTGGCTTTGAAGTCGAAAGGTCAAAGGTCAAAAGGGACAAGATGCAAAGTTCGGCGCGGGAAAGCTTCTTCCGGTGAGAGCTGGCGGTCATTCGGGAAGGAAAGGAAGCAAAAAAAAAGGAGGCGAGAAAGAGGAGACGGAGGATTTATTTACCTCCCTCCGTCTCTCGTCTCTTCTCTTTATTAAACCTTTGTTCTTCCAGATTAGAGGCAGGAGCAGCTGTCCCTCTCTCCAAAGACAGCGCATCTTAATAAAGACCAGCTTACCGCCGGCCCGTCACTCACACTCTCTCGGGGTCACACACACACACACACACACTCACGCCTACAAACGCACTTCTCAATCATTTATGATAATGAAGCACCTCGGCTGCGTTCGCCGCCGCCGCTTTCTCCCTAATGAGACTCACCTCCGTCACGCTCAAACACACACACACACACACACTCAGAGGCTCGTATCATAAACACAGCGCTAACAAGAAAGTGTGTGTGTGTGTGTGTGTGTGTTGTTGCTATTGTCAAGCACCAGAAGCAGTGGAACAAAAGGGAAGCGACAAGGAGAGCAAACACTTGATTTAGCTGGAGATCATATTTTTAATTTCCAACGCGACGCAGCTGAAGCTTGAATTTGTGCCGTCGTGGTCGAGCGGTTTGTAGTTTTTTGGATCATCTCTGCAGCTTAAATAAAACAAACTCCAGAAAAATAGATGCACGATAAAGATTTGAAAACAGAGGCGTCACTTTGGCGCCGATGAAAGATGAGACCTCGCTGCTGTAACGCAATTAGGCGACATGATATGCATATTAGCACAATTAGCTGATTAATGCGGCCCTGTGGAATTTGATTTACTTTAAACGCAATAAGGAGTTAACGCAAGTGACAAACGTGTGTGTGTGTGTGTGTGTGTGTGTGTTAGAGCCAGTGTTATCTGATCGATGGCAACGGCGGTGGTGGGGTGTGTCTTCTGAATTCACACACACACACACACACACACACACACTCACTCATGTTCCAGAGGGAGGACGGTGGATTGATGTTAGAAATCTGTCCGTGCCTCTCACAGTGCACGCCACATAACTGAAGTGCAGTTCAGTTATTCCATAATGAGAAACAGCATGCATATTAATTCCATCTGATTACATCCAGCTACCACACACACACACGAGGCAAAGATGAGGTGTGTTCTGTATTCAATTAAGGGAAGAGGAGAGACGACAGCTCAGGTTTTTTTTATTCTTTTACTGTCTGCTTACTGGATGTTCACAAACAGGAAGTTGGAGATAAAAGTGTGTTTTCAAGTGTGTGTTTTCCGGGATAATGTGAAAATCCCTCCTCGTTCCCCCGGCCCCCCACCCCTCTGGGTCCGTTTTCCTCCGTCGTCCAATCAATGCGTTCCCCTCCTGAGGCTCGAGCGTGGTCCGAGCGAGGCGGGGAGGGGAGAGAGAGAAGAAGAGCGAGGAGGTTGACAGCGCAAAGGGGGGCTTGACCTTTGACCCCGCCGTGTTGGTTTTAATTAATCCACTTAAAGAGTTCGTCCGCTTGCATTATGTGTCGCTTTATATCCCGCCGGACCGGAGAGGAGAGGCACAAATCCATCTGCCTAATTACCAAGACCACTGTTTGAATCTTTAAATCCCCTCTGATAGTGTGTGTGTGTGTGTGTGTGTGTGTGTGTGTGGTGCTTTATCTATAAGCCAGACCTTTTTCTCCCTTCAGGATTACACTGGTTTTAACCAAAGGGGTTCTGGTGAAAACATTTGGAAAAGGCAGTCACTGATAGTCGGTGTTTTATCTCTCCGATTGGATCGTTTTCATGCGGAGAAATCGACGAGTTTGAAGCGTTTTTGTCTTGATGGAAAAGGCTCAGAGAAAAAAGCACGTTAGACTGTCGCGGGACGCCGAGTCCGTCATGTAAAATGAGACTGAGCTCGTTCGCCAGATTTTTGACTATTAACTTGATAAATCCTCGTAACTTTGGAAAAACTCCACCCGTCTTCTTCCTTTCCGTCGTTCCATCACTCTGTTTACAACGTTCAAATTAAGACTTTTTTCCTCCACGCGGACGAGGACACTCTCTGCCGTCCTCTCTGCCCTGATTTGCTCCCTGAGCGCTTGCAACTCAATTTGACTCGTGAACGATGACGTCATTTCGGTCATGTGACGTCCCAACAAGCTCAAAGCCAGAGCACGGGGGCGGGGGGGGTTTGTTATTCTGGGTTTAGAGGAAACACCTTAGAAGGTTTAGACGACGGAGCGGCGACGTTGCTCGAGCAGAGCTTTGCTGCTTCGAATGAGGGGAAAGAAGCCGGACTCCTGAGCCGGGCTGTGAAATTTCCCTTCATGTTTTGATTTGCAGAGTAAAGTTCAGTCACCTTTGGGATGAAATCTACAGTGCGGTGTTTAGAGAAGAACTGCAAGTGATGTTTGTACCATGAGGGACATTCTTGTGCCATTTTTTTGCCAAACGATGCACTCCGACAGGAGCTCGTTAGACGACGTGATGCAGAGAGAAAAGCCCGGTGACGAGTTTAAATGGAAGTGATGGCAGCGGGAGGGAGTGTGCCACGGGCTGAGGTGGCGGGGGGGGGGGGGGCTAAAAATTCACTCTCAACTTCCCACAGCTGTCAATCAAAGCTTTGTCGCGCCAAAGAAACAATACTGCATTCAGCATCGGAGTGACGGAGGCGGACGGGGCGGGCAGAAGGAGAAAGAGAGGGAGGGCTTGAATTCCTCCGAACCCCCTGGAATCAGCAAAGGGATAATTACATAGCTGAGGCGAGAGTGCGTCACGCGACACAAAAGGAGATGGAGGAAAGATGACAGAGAGGGAAGGAAAAGCTACAGAGGGAGCAGGAAAGACTAGAAATTACAGGAGGAGGGGACGAAGGAGCGCCATGTAGGCGAGACGCATCCAGGTGTTGTTCGGAAAGTTGAATATTGTTCAGCATGTGACAGTTCTGTACTTAGAAAAATCAAATACTTTTGACTCCTTCAGCTGTAGTTGGTTGTTTCTTTGCAGATTTACATGAAAAAAAATGTCATGCAACTACCCAACTGTAAAGAGCTGCAGCTAACATTTACCTTCCGTTATGAGTTGATTTGCAGAATAATCTGTATAAATGAGCGAACGTTAGGCGGTAAAATGTTAGAATAAAGTTCCCACACGGTAAATTTTTACCGTGTTTGTGCCCAGTAAATTACAGTCAAATCAGTAACTAATGATGTGCTGTAGAGTTACTTGTCAACAGCTGCCAGTTTGATCATCAAAAGTCAAAGAAAAAAACAGAAAATCTTTGTTGAAACCTGCAACTTTTTGAATTTCTGAATCTTCTGCCTGTTGACAGATGAAATTGCTGCTGACACATTTGCACATCAACATCTGTCACGTATATTAATAGAACAGTTTGCGGGTTTCCCCTCTCCAAAATGTCTTTTTGACGAGCCGAGGTGGTAAACCGCTTATAGACGATGACACGACGACACATTTCTCATCTCATGATCAGTTCAGTTAGCCACAGTGGTTGGATATGAGGTGTTTCACCCTGAAGGTTAATGTTTCATTTAATGGGGGGGAAAAAAAGAGTACAGGTGGTCCACCGACTGCACCAAACCTGCAGGCTTTTGTGCATTTGTAGTGTTTGTACTTTGCAGTTTTTGCAGCTTAAGTTAAGGGAATAAATTCCCTGAGGATGTTACCGTAACGTTTTCATCAGATTCCACACGTGTAAGCATGAAAGTGTTGATGATGTTTGGTTTGAAAGGAGAGGTTTGTGTTCGAGGTGAGACGTTTTTTTTTTGTTTTTTTTTTTGAGTTTGCCAGGAGCAAAAGTGTCCGAGGAGAGCGGGAGCGAAAATGGACACATTTAAAATATATGTCCAAATGTCAGAGCGTCGTTTCTGTATCTGAAAGTTGAAACCTGAGTGTTGTTCTGCCTTTTGAAAGTACATTTCAATCGCAGCGCTGCATCATTTTCAGCCTTTCAAACACTCACAGGTTACAGTATGTGTGTGTGTGTGTGTGTGTGTGTGTGTTTGTCCCTTCCTCTGCATTTGTTGCCAGATTCAGCGTTTCATCTCGCTTGATTTCTTCCAAAAGTAAGATTACCTACCGCAGGCTCACACACACACACACACACACACACACACACACACTGTTGTCTCTTTAATGTTATTTTCGACTAAAACAACAGTTGTTGTCTGTCATGGCAGATGCAGTAGCTGCTTTTTTTTTTTTTTTTTTTTCTCCCAGCAGAGATCAGCTTAGTCAACAGTAGCCGCGGGGATTGAAACTGTACCGCACACACCTCACATGACGATCTGCATGTGTGTATTCACGTGTGTGTGTGTGTGCAGGCAGTATATAATCAGTGTGTGGAAATCAGAAACGCTGAAACGCTTGTTGTCGTCGCCTTTCTGCGGCGTATTCTTCTTCTGATGTTTTTGTTTCTTTTCCGTCTTTGTTTCTTCATTTCTTTGTTTTATTATCTCTCCAACCTTGTCCTTTTTTTTCACTTTTCCTCATTGTTTTCTGTCTGCATGCCTTTTTTTTTTTCTTTTCGTCTCTTCCTGAGAAGACATTTTGCTTCTTTCTTCCGTTCATACTCTATCCCGACCTAAACTGCTCGGTGCAACCCGTACTTTAGACTCTGCACACACACACACAAATGCACACACACTTAACACCATTGGCCCAAAGTGACAAATCTGTTTAATAATGCACCACCTGGAGCACAGCACTCTATCTCTCTCTCTCTCTTTCACCGACCCTCTCACTCTCTCCTCCTCACACACACTAATCATTCCCTTTGGCTGTATTTTAGTGCTGTACTTTGTTATAGTCTGATTCTCACAACGACCAGGCCTATAAAGCAGCTTTATACCTGTGTGTGTGTGTGTGTGTGTGTGTGTGTGTGTGTGTCACACCACCAGCTTTGTGCCGTATGGCTTAACACACACAGGAAGTATAGACTCCTCTCCTCCACCTTCTCTCTTTACATCCCTTCCCCTTTTTTTTATCATTTCTCCTTTACCTCACAATCATTATCCGCGGTGGATTTCCTCCGCTCGCTCCCAATGCATCACAACCCCCCTCTTCTTCTTCTTCTTCTTTTTTTTTTTTTGATCCTCCACAAGCATGTAACCAGGAGGTGGTGGGGTGAAGAGGGGGAGACGAAGAAGAAGAAGAAGACGATGAGGGAGAGAGAAATAGAGAAAAATAGATCTTGTCTGAATAAATAAACAGCTTTCCCCCTCCTTTTGCAACCGAAACGGAAAGCTTAGCGGAGTAAAGGAGCGGAGTGAGGAAGAGGACGGAGGGAGGGAGGATGGGAGGATGGGATGAGAGGAGGAGGAGGAAGGAGGAGGAGGGGTGAGAGTCAGCGAAGAAAGAAAAACATTGGCACAGCGCCCGGTGAAAATAAGAAAAAAAAATAAATAAAGGAATTAAATCTCTTTGTGTGTGTGACTGATGGACGCTCAAAGTGGAGCCAAAAAAGAAGAAGAAGAAAAAAAAAATGAATGCATGACCCGTGGCCAAACGAAAAAACTGACCAATCAGAGTGAGTGTTTTGGGTTTTGCAAGGATCACTTCAGTAGGTCAGATTGAAGCTGTGCACCACCAGAGGCTATCTGTAAAGGAAATAGTGATTCTTCATGTAGATGTCGCAGAAATAACCGAATGTGTCGACGATAATTAGGCCAATAAACGTCTCATCTGGTTATATTTTGTTGCTACGTTGGGTACGAGTTTGATCGACTCTGCTACACAAGTATGACTCATGCTCAACACCATCTTTGGTTTCAGTCAGAGATTTTATTGTGCCACGGTGTAAAATATGTCTGTTTCTGAATGAGGTTTTGGCATGAAGATGGTCAGATTTTTAAAACACGCTGAGCGCCGGTACAAAATATCGACTGTCAGCACCTACATTCCAAAAAAAAAAAATCCCAACCCCAACGAGCTTTCAGGAAAAACCTGCATCAGTCACACTGCAGAGAGAGAGAGAAAATATGGAGAGGATGAGAAAGGAGAGCTAATGAATTATGGGTGGCCTGTGAATAGAGAGAAAAAGAGAGAGAGAGAGAGAGAGAGAGAGAGGTCTGCGCTCTGTCGCTCTCTCTTCCTCCTCCTGGGTTATGGAAGTGTCACGCTGTGAGTGTTGCCATGCAGATGGTGACCCTGGAGTGTTGCAAAAGCGAAGAGGGGGGGAGAGGAAAAAAAAAGAAGGAAGAGAAAAACAGAGCAAGCTTAAGAGAAAAATAAAACAGAGAGACGAGGACGAATTGTTTTTTTTTATTTCTTAAATACAGGAAGTGAAGCTTATTGGCTGCAGAGTCGGCTTTAATCACATGATCACAGTCAACAGGACACAACCAGTGTTTGTTTATGAACGCTGATACTAATAACTACCACATTTAGATAGATAATGACTCTAGTATTGATCAGTTCAGCAGTATAGTAAGGTAGGTGGTCTCTTTTTGAGACCTGGGTCCCCAGATGTCAGTTAAACCCACATACAGATGTAGTGTGGAGGGTTTGGGGAAGGTTAAAGCTGCATGGCATCAACAAGCGAAAAGGGATAAGAAGCTGGACATGCACAACTCTCACACTCGCACAGTGTATGTGCATGACGAAGATCACACACAGAGTGCTGTAAAGTTGGGGGGAATGCTGCAGGGTGGAGTCCAGATAGTGGGAATACTGTATGATGTAACACCGAGGGCTGATTCGCTCCAGACTCTTGAGTCGTTATGTCTGTGTGAAAGAAAGGAAAACCCCCCTCCTGCAAACCAGTACGGAACATTAGCTCATCGTGTTGTAAACTTGTAAAATCTGAGTTTAGTTATTCAGTTAGATCTGGTGTAATACTTGTGCTTTGTGCTACGACTGCCCGCGTGATTTTCAATGTTTTAGTTACACTCTACTTTTATTGAACAGAGCACAGTGACCGTATTGGAGGTTTTTACATACACAAAACCATCTAATCTAAAATCATCATTGGAAACTGTTTGATAAAGGACAGCCATCTATCGTGGACGAACTTCAACCAATCTGATCAACAAAACAAATAACGTCGAAGTCTTACCGAAGCCAATTAGAACAAGACTGAAAACAACTTATTGTAGCAAGAAAAGTCCATTCCTAATATACCTGATGCTAGCAGCTATGCTGACTTCTTTAGCAGCTTACAGTGTTGCCACACAGCTGACTTGTTCCTCATAGGATGCTAATTGGTCTGAACACAGAGCTTGAAGTCTTGCAAGATGGATTTTATTGTAATTTTCTGATCTTTCGAGTTGCCTTGCAAGGTTAACCCGACCCAGGACCCCCCCCCTCAGTCAAGTCATGTCCAAATTATATTCAGCTGAAGCGAGGCTCTGATTTGGAGGGGATCAGAGCGAACCACTCAGAACAAACACAATTTGATGAGGATTTAATTATTCTTGGGATTATTCAGATCAGGCCTCTCTCTCTCTTTTTCTCTTTTATTAATTCATGCACATCAAGTTTGGGTCGGTTATCATTGGATATGTCTCAGATGAGGAAGATCCCGAATTCATCTGCTCCATTCATGGCTCAGTCATCAGCTGCTTGGCTACCAGCAGACTAGTAACATGCTATCATGTTAACACAGGTGTGTACATAGCTTTATGCCAACATCATTTGCTGCTACAGCAATCCTCCTCCTTACACGTTGAGCTTTTTCTGTTGTTGACTTAACTGAGATCTAATGTCCATGCTCGTTGGGGGGAGGGGATTAGGTCTCCCAGAAGAATCTTCATTGCTGTGCAGATCCTCAAAGGGCAGAGCATTTTGTGTCAGGTCTAATTATACAAGTATTTGTTTTAAATGACCAATTCCTTGAGGGAATTGTCTCTGACAGAACAGTGTGGAAGTAGATCATCATCCTGAATCTAATTATGCAACTTTCATCCTTCAAATTTTACTTTCATAGGTGATATTCCTGTTGTATCTGTAGAGCACAGCACACAATGATTTCTAATGTCACGTATTATTATTAAATCTTTGATTCTTTGCCATGTTTGTCATGACTGGAACAATATTTCAACAACCCCCCTCTGCCAAAAAGGGTGACAGTGTATGGAAATGTGCAGATCTCAATTCTAAAGAAGTTTTCATATGTTTAAGAAAAAGGAAGGGCAATTCTCAGCACAAAATGATTAATGATGATAAACTATTACTTAACCGTGCACTTCGACGCTGTACATGTCCAGCTTTCAAAACTTAAGAGTTCTTAGAAACTTCCTTTTCTCAGACAAAAAATGGTTTTTACTGGAAGTGGCAAAGCAGTCTTCATATTACAACATTTCACCCCATGACACATTCTTGTTGGATCTGTTGGCCAATAAAGCTGGTTCCCATATGACTTTGTTATTTATATAACTCAGCGATTACTCAATGCACTTTAAAGTGACATTACTGCAATAAAGCATTCATTGATTTTTATTTTGGGGCACCTTACAGCTACAAATAGTACAGATTTTGTTGTTTATTATAAGATGTTCTTTGTATGTAGTTCACCCACTGTACTTCTCAGTAAAGTAACAGTCGATTTGCACAAAATGGCTTCACTGCAGCTAAGTTTTAAAGCAACCAGGTGTTACAAAGTAACTTACTTACGCTTTACTTCCAAAGACCAAAAGACAGACGACAGCTGCAGAAACAGTGTGTGTTATGGGAGTGGACTGTTGCTTAATGTTCTGCTCACAGTCAGATGACTAAAGAAAGAGCCCTGGAGCCATCATGGTCATTACATCTCATACTGTGAGTGTGTGTGTGTGTGTGTGTGTGTGTGTGTGTGTGAGAGAGAGAGAGAGAGAGGGAGAGAGAGACATGCATATAAAGTGGAAAGTACAAACTTCAGCTTTTCCTGTGGAGTTTAATATTTCGAGGATATATAAACTTTAAGGACACGCACATAAAAATGTTTTTGTCACTTATAATGGAGGCTTACCCACAACCACTAAATGCCTAACCCCAACCCTAATCCTACACAAAAATCAAGTATTTACTTTAAATTGAAGAGTTTACCTTGTGGGCACTTTTTGTCCCCACAATTCATGCGAGTCCCCAAAATATGTGTGAATAGTTTTGTCCCCACAACGTAATAAATACAAACAAGCACACACTCAGTGGGAGCTGCGAATCCTGCCCTTGCTGTCTTATGTGTGTGTTTCTAGCTTTCTTTTTCTTTGAACCTTGCTTCTTTCTGTCTTCAATTCTTTTTCTTTTCTTTTCTTTTATTTCTTTTTTCTTCTCTCAGGACCACTGGTTTAAACAAAGCATCTTTGGATCTTTTGTGTGCCTCTCTTTGACATAATCCTGGTGTCTGTTGCCGTGGTTACACTTTCTTAATGTGCCATTGATGTAACTGTATGTATTAAAAGCTTCACAGACTGCCGGCGAAAAACTTTTAACCGTGTTTCTCCTTCTCGCTCTCGGTCTCTCTCTCTCTCGTGCTCTTGACTCTTTGCGACTGTCGTGTTTTCTTTGTGTGTTAAAAATACGAGTGCACTTGTCTGTACCACTTTCTTATTGATAGGATGTACCTGGTAGCTAGTTATTTTTGGGTTACAGCTGATACAGGCTGATATTTAAGACTATTTTTTTTGACTATTTTCATGCACAAACTGCATGTTTTTGCCAGTGTGGAAGCCTCTGAAAACCAATTAAGGCCACTAAAACTCTTCATTAAAACCAGTAGAAATGATACAAGTACACTAATGTGTTGTCTGAAATGTAGAGTTCTGCTACACAATCAGTGTTGTATTAATTAAATTGGCATTCAATGTGTAATCAAAACAGATTTATCAGCGTAATGCGAGTGTGTGTTCATTGTCAGTGTGTCATCATTCAAGTCTGTGTCACATCTCGTGGCCGTGCACGCACTGAATGTGCAGGCAATGAGCTCCGCCACAGCAACATTATGACAACATTTCATCTCATCCCCCTCGACGCCATGCTTTGGAAGATGACGGTAATTTGGACGAGATGTTTCAAGGCCTTGGGTTCTCTCTCCTCCGCTTTGCTGACGGTCCCTGGTGCACTGCAACATTAAAGCGAGACTGGAGCGTGAACGTATGGCTGGCTATTAAATGGCAATCACACACAGAAGAGCTCTTTTATAGACGAACACATTTCTGCTTAATAGCTCTCAGAGCAGAGTCGTCCAAATATGACATTTCAAATGAAAGCCCTCCGAACGCCGGCGCTTATTAAAATCTTTGCTGAAATCTTTCAATTTGTCAGTTTTTACGTGATGTGGGTCAGAATGAAATCGGGATTGCAACCTGAAATTCTCAGCTTAGTTATGTGATCACGCTTTCGAGATTTCACGAGTCCTATTGAGCATCAGGGGTGTCTGGCTTTTCTCTAATAGTGTCATGCACAGTTAACTCGTGGTACAGCACCGCGGTCGATGTTCCAGGCCGCTCACGGCAACAGCTTAGGCCAGCGGCAGCACAGGGAACCTCTCTGCTCCGTGTCCCGAGATTACCGAAACCTCTCGCCCCCTAATGGCTGCTTGAGGGCGGAGTTAATGTCATCAGCGAGCCCTCTTGCTCGCCCCTGGGAGTCCCGCTCCACCCTGCCCCATTAATTTCAAGTGCTACTCATATCCTCGGCCCCCCTTACTTTCCATCTCTCTGCCCCCCTCCCTCGTTCACTCATCACCTTGGTGCGCCCAGCCCAATCTCGGCGCTCTCCTGGCTCATTTTGAGCTGTAATTGGACAGGAGTCCCGGGGGATGGTCGTCAGCACGCCCCAGTGCCTCGCGTCCCATCTCCAGAGTGGAAACACGCCCCGGCCATGGTCGATAAGCAGTGCTCCCCTGCTCAGTCCAACATTGCCTCCTCTGCTAACTTTCAGTGGGAAGAATGACTGGGCATTACTTCAAAACAAGTGTTCTCTAAGAGGCCAAAATAAGCCCACAGCAAAGTATGAATGCCTAACCTCTCCATCTTGTAGTCAAGTCTACAATTAAAGTTAAAAAATATTTCTATTGTTGCGTGTGCTGTAAAATATTTCAGCCTTTTTCTAATGCAACTCATATTGTTTCAAGAAATTTCCATTTTTCAGTTCAGATGTTTTTCATCTTCTTTTGAGATGCTTAAACAACGTGATTTCCTTTGGAAACTCAATGCACCGGCAAACGTTTACACTCATTTGAAGGGTGTAGTTTTCAGTATTTCATGTTTTGTTTGTTTTGAAACAAGTCAAGTGAAGGCAGGCTGCATTAGTATAACCATTACAGCTAAAACTGATGTTATAAAACACTTGAAATATTCTTCTTTACAGGGGATATTCCCTTTCACTTGTTATTCAGTAAATAAGCTTTAATAATAAGCTTCAGCTTAAAGCCTCAAAAACGGATTTTCCAATGCTGTTCTTCATTGATTTCAATGGGAATTCGACTGAATCTGACCTGAGCAGGCAAGAATATCTATATAATAACCAATCTCTGTTTATGTAGATCATAAAGAGGCATCAGTATTAAACTGCGACTGTTTCATAACCAGCTAAAGATCACTTGTAGTACATCAACACGTGTCACTAAGGGAGGATAAACATCAGCCCAAACTGGCAACCAAATGAATTTAGAACTTGCTAAAGTAAGAAAGAAAGTGACAAAGTGTGTCCTACATTCTTTAAAACACAATTTTACTTCCAGTGCAGACCTCCTGAGATCCTTCACATAGAACCACATCGATAAGTGCATGAATATTTGAGTGATGTGCTGCATTTTCAAGCCAGAAGACATCTTATTACATTCATCTAGTGACTACATCAGGCACAAATATGATCCTGCCAGTCTCTCTCTCATTTCTGCACACTATCCAAAACACACACACACTTTATATCTGACGGTGGTGTGTTTGGATCGCGCCGTGTGCCAGCTTTTCCTCGAGCAGCATTTGTGCTGGTAATCTGTCATATGAGCCCGTCTCATCAGAGGCACAGGAACATTTGGAGCTGCGAACAGAGAGGCAAGGATAACACCCTAAAAGCTTCCTGCTCCTCTCTCATTGCCCGCGGCTCAATCCCAACTATCTCAAATCTCCCTCCTTATCTTCTCTCCTTTTATTGCTGAAGTTTGACGGGCACGCTTGACAGTTGAGAAAAATGCCCCCAAAATCGAGGCCCGACCTGAGCGATGTTGGCCATCAGTGTAAACCTGCAGCTCCCCCAAGAGGCTGGCCCAAAATGTCAAAAATGTTTCAGTGAAGAGTGTTTGGTTTTGTTTGAATTTCACCTTAACGATGAAGTTATTTTCTTTGTCTTTCGCCATCTGTCTCAAAACATCCAGTTTTATATAATCATTCTCACTGCTGACCTGTCCTCTCACCGGCTCTGCGACAATTACAGTTGAATACCTGATGTCTGTGTGTGTGTTTGTTTGTCGGTTACCAAGTAGAAAAGAAGAAGAAGGTAGGCGGTGAAAGTGTGTGTGTGTGTGTGTGTGTGTGTGTGTGTGTTAGAGCTGTATTGGCATTCACGCGCCAATGGATGAAAGCGGCGGCGCCGTTAATAATTGAATGAGTACTTAACAACAGGAGCGCTGCCCTCGCAAGACAGCTTTTAATAACCAGGAAGGTTTCACATTTCTAGTTCTCCACTTTTTCATCCCCTCCCCACCACCACCTCCACCACCTCCCCCACCTCCTGCCCGCTCCTCTTCTTCTTCTTTAGCAGCTTCCTTAGCTCTATTCACAGGAGCAAAGGAACGCCGCTGAAGAAGCATCTGTCTGCCTTTTAAAAACATAGCAGAAGAAAAGGTGTGTGTGTGTTTACACTGTTAAAGCGAGGCGCATTGTGCAGGGGGGATGGATAGCGTGCCATCGCTATTGGCAAGGAAGTGTATTTATTACGTCTTCCACATTATCCCTCTGTCCCTGCTGTCTAGTTGAGAGATATGTATTTGTTTATGGAGGCGCTCCGTCTTCTATTCTTAATGCGCTCGCCGCTCACCCTCATTAATTCGCTTGATGGTCTTTGATTTGCCGGGCATCACTAAGTCGCATTAAGAAATGTATTTTCCCCAGCTCTTACTTAACGACGCTTCCAGAACCAACGCAATTAAATGCACATTTAAATGCTCAAGGTTTCCCCCCTCCACCACCACCACCACCCTTCTGCATTCATGAGCGGAGACAGGCGCTTGATTAGCACCCTGCAGAAAATTAAGCAGCTGGGGAAAGGTGATGCCGAGGCTTCTTTTAGTGAATGCCACCTTATTTAGTGCTCTTTCTCTTTTGATAGCACGGCACTCAAAGCTAATAAAGGCCTCGGCTGTCATACTTTACTCAGGGAACGCTGTCATGAGTAAACGATGTCCATGAGGTGGTGCTAAATATGATTTCCGTGAAGTCTTTAGTAACAATTTCATGGTAATTCTCGATGTCCCATGTGCCTTGTTAGGAACTATTTCAGGGGTAGTCAGTTATGATTTCAGGAGGTCTGGATAGAGAAAAATCACGTTCAGGTTCCACAGCATCATCATGTTTAAGTTGCATTATAATTTCGTTTCACTGCCGCTATATTCCTTGACCAATCTCCTCAGTCCTCATGCCTAAACCCAACCAACTCGAACCCACAAAGGCAACGAGTACTGGTCAGAAACAGATAGGGTGTTCCTTTAACTGAGTAGTGATGTAGAAACACTGTCTGAATAAAATTTAATGATCTGTCGTTTTCGGCTCTGGGGCCAGAGAATGGCTCCGGACCTGGACCACGGTCCGCCTATTACAGTGACCTGTGATCTATTTCTTCAGCGGAAAGTAGTTCCAGCGTAAACTGTTGAGATCTGTGGATTGTGCTACGGGGACGCTGTCCTTTCACCCTTCATTGTGTTGGCAGACACAGACATCTCAAATCCAACTATCTGCATGGTTCAATGCCACCACAAGTAGAACAGCGTCCTCTTTGGCTTCGTAATTTGGACGAGCTGACCCTTTAGGTGTTACTGGCACAATGGATGCTTGAGACGTTCCCGGGACAACTTGACACTGACCCATATTCACACGCTCTGTCCACCTGTCTGGCATAAATCTGAATTTAATGAGCAACCCGGAGACTTTGACGATGTTGGCTCTAAGATAAACATTGGCAACAGTTCACCTCGGAGTATTTTAACACTCCTCCCACCACAATGAGCTTCTCCTCAACAGCTGGCCTCCCTGAAAAGTCCATGTGCTGCCATTCGATATGTCGGCACTTGTGATACGACATCCAACACTCGCAGCTATGCTATAAAACTCAGTCTACTCAGTGAATGACTCGATGAATATATACCTTGAGGTTGTTACCGCGCTTTATCCATTCATTCCATCTCTCACAATGGCATTTTTTCTTTCCCTTAATTTGTGCTCACTCATCTCATTTACATGTATCCATACCTCTTGAGCTCTACAGCTGAATAGCCCTAATTGAATAGTTGATCACATATTAATCTAATTAGTCTGGTTCAGTCCTGGTCATTGTGCGCTGAATTCATTTATTCTGTCTTGTTATTGTGTTCTCTCAGGCCGGAGGCTGTCAGTGGCCCCAGATGGTTTACTATAGCTTGCGCCGCTGATCTAACTGGGGGTTTCTCGCTTTTGTCTCTGGATCAGACTTCCATACTGCACTCTGATCACAGCTATAACAGAGGGAGGAGAGAGAGAGAGAGACGGCAGAGTGGAAACAAGGGATCAAGAGGTGGTAGAGAAAGAAAGTTGGCGAGGAAAGGAAAGAAAGAAAGAGGCAGAGAAAGATAGGGCCATTACTGTCGAGGGTGATCATCACCATATCCGAGTTTTCCATGAAAAGGCAACAAGTGGAGCCTAATGGGAAATATGCAGATGTATGCAAATGTGTGTTGGATGGGTCGCCCGGAGGCCCAGTGGGAGATTAAAGCTCTTCGGGATGGAGAGGGCTGTGGAGGAGACTAGCACTATGAGCTCAATGCTGCCATATTAAACAGAGAAAAACCAACCATGGACCAATCGTGGGGCCTTGTTGTCAAGCTCATCGTCATTAATCTCACAAATAGATTCATGCTGATGGCAGCAGACTCTAAAGTGATCTGTCAAACCACATTGGTAGCCAGTGAAGTGATCCATGACGGACATCTTTAATTTGATTGTATCTTTGCGAAGATGGAAGCCCAGTTCTTTCATTGTTTTACCACGATATCGGATCCCCACACTGGGGCCCTCCGGGGGCCTTCCGTGTGGATTTGATGGATGAGATCCCAGCGTCGCTATTTCACAATCTTTCGCAGGTTGATCGGCCTAAAAGTGACTCAAGCAGAAAGAGAATGAGACGGAGAGGAAAGGTAGAGGCAGAGGCAGTTAAGACTCTTCCTCTAGCTCTCCACCATTCACGCTTCACTTCCACATTTGATCCACGGCAGTCCCTCAACCTGAGTCTGCAGCTGCCGGGATGGAGGTGTGGCTGAGAGTTACAGACTGAGTGATAGAGTAAATAGGAGCAAGCGTTTCAGGTATCCAGGGATACAGAAGTAACCCTGAGTGCCCTGGAAACGCTGTAGGTCCTATAAATTGTGTTTAGAAGCAGTGAAAGAAGTAACCGGCAGGTGGAGCACTTAACGCTCGGATGGGAACACTAGGAATTGAATCGTCAATACAAAAAATGAGATATCAGCTTCTTTGAAATATACAAGCTTCTTTAAATAAAAACCTCCTCACAAGGAGCATTTTGTGAGATATATCCAATCATCAATCCATTTTGTTGTGCTGCTGGCTGAAGTTAAAGACTCTGCTATAGAAACCAGATAAAACAATCAATTTAAATTGATTTGGATTCTGGGTCGACTTTACTGTAGTCCAATACCAATGGTCACTGTTGTTTTGCTAGGTTTCCCCTTTCCATCCATTATCCCCAAACTGAACATTGATATCGGACAATTCTGCCAAAAAGGTATTTAAACCTTCAGTGCCAATACTTTGGGTTCTTCATTTTTATACTTTGGTTAATGGCAACTTGGTAAGATAACTAAGCCATTGCCAAGCTTTTTGTGTCGAAGTTAGTAATGTTGGACAACAATTTTTGAAATTAGTCCAGTATTGAGCCAAGAGCGCTGCATCTTAGCTCTTATGGATAATTGCACACCATCATTGTAAATCCAATAAAAGTGCTTGTGTTGTTGTTGTTTTACCACTAATAGGCTCAGATTGTTATTTTAAGTGTCTGACAGCGAGTAAGATCCTTTTAGTTTAACCAGAAACAGCAATTATATCGCCATCTTCAAAGCTACAAGACTTCATAAACAAAAATAGTATTTTTACCTTGTAACAGCGTACCACTTCATTCAAACATGACAGAAATAAAATAAAACTCATCAAAATCTTTGTCTGTTCCAACTATCACCAGCTCTGTTTTGGTTTAAATAAACCCTTAATTCACTGTGTTAGAAGATTTTCACATCTATCTCGGTATCTATTCTCGTTCAATACTGGACCAGTTTTAAAAATTGTTGTCCCCTTTTTAGTCACATTGACACAAAAACATAACTCTAAACAAATTAGAGTCCAGGTTAAAGTTTCTTTTAGCGTAACCATGGTTATGGTAAAGAAATGTCAATCAATTTTAGGCCTGTGACGGGACACAAACACTTATTTCTGCCATGAAATT
The DNA here is from genome assembly GCA_033000465.1 of Sciaenops ocellatus. Classification (NCBI taxonomy): domain Eukaryota; kingdom Metazoa; phylum Chordata; class Actinopteri; family Sciaenidae; genus Sciaenops; species Sciaenops ocellatus. Next base: position 19,309,771 of record CP136889.1, read on the forward strand.
GAGAAACACTACACGCCTTTCTATCTGTGCTGCTACATAAAGGTCACGCTATTTCCAGCATTGGCACGAAATGTTGGCATTGTATGTAAAAACATGCACCACAGATGTAAAAGTAATTGCTAGGGATACCAGGCTGCTCCATCTCCAACCATCTCCAAGTTTTTCCAGTACGTGGCCAGCTGCCATTTCTGGACACAATGTTATGACTAAAGTACTGTATGCGCCAGCTCTATGCATGGCCCCCTCTGTCTTAAAGCAGGCCTGCATTGGCAGGTGTTAAGTCTCAAATGTTCACATCCGTCCAATGGTATTTGGCAGCATCATAAATCTACAGTTTACTGTTAAACATACCGTCCCTCCTCCTGTAAGAGCGCCTATAAATCAATACTCTGACGTTTGTAACTTCACCCTCCCAAAACCTTGTGAAAGACTCAGCACATGCTGTGGTTAGACTTGTAGGTCGTAAGTCTTTTCATATAACTGTACAGCGTTTTGGTCCTCAGAGCCTTAATCAAGTATATTTTCAAGACAAGGAAAGAGACCATGAAGTGGTCGGGTTATCACGGGTCAATTGCAGCTCTCTTAGTCTCATTCTCTTGAACCCTATTAGAGCTGAGTAGGGATGATGCTCTGGCAGCCTAGCCTAGCCTAGCAGTATTAGCTAATACATGCACAGCTGGACTTTAGCGCCCACATGAATTCCCTTTTTTGCCTCGCCACAGATTACCTTCCTTCTTTGAACTTTCCAAAAGGCTCTCTGTTTGGTCGGTGTCTTGTGCCTTTCAGTAGTGAGCCACCTTCTTTGGAAATGACTTGATTGGGAACTTGACAGTTGAAATAACTTTGGCTCGCCTCCTTTTTCTTGCCTCATTCTGTCACACTCTCCTCTCCGAGTCTGTCTTTCTTTACTTGTCGCACACCAGCTGTATCGGGACGAAGTGAAACAAGATGTGATCGGCCCTAATGTGATTCTCATGTATCAACAGACGCTCGCCTTGTCTGTTTTTAACTTACATAACCGCTTTCGTTCTTCTCAAACAACGCTGGGCCTCATTTTTCCTACTTTTGGGGCATGTTGTCATAAAGTGGGAGTGCTTTGGGATGTCTTCGCTGTATCCATGGTGAAAACCAAACAGTGATGATTGAAGCTACGAAGCCAGATTCAGGCATAGAGCCAGCCACTGATTAAGGCTATTACTTCATAACTAGGCACTGCTGTTTTCTAGGAAAGCTCAGAGCATGACCTGTACCAATAAAGAAATCTTTACACGAGCTAATGGTGTGCAGGATTGTCAAGCGGGCGAGAGGTGCTTCAGTTTGAGTGTGTGTTTCTGTGTGTGTGTGATAAAGGCTGACATCCCCTGGGTTTCATACCATTCTGTTCGGACGTGCTCTTGCAGCGCTGCCTTCTTTAATGGTATTCCTCCGCACATCTACTCTTTGGTACATCCATCCATCCTTTCATCCCTTCAGTTGTCCCTTTGTTCATCCTCTCCGCTCTGCTGGCTTTAAATACACAGACTTTCACTGCTTCGTTGATTGTCCGGCTGTAATCAATCCACGAGTCCTGGGTGGATTGCATGAGAAGATAATTCCAGAATAATTGAAATAAGATTTTTAACCCTGCGCCTTTTTGTTGCGTCACTTTCTTCAGTCCAGTTTCACTGCGGTCACAATAGCTGACTTTCCATCCAAACATTGGAATGAACAGTCTGAAATTTTTATAAAACTTACTCAATACTGTAAAAATAAAAAGTTTTAACATTCGCTTCAGGCAGAGTGGATGTCAATAAAGGAGTTGTGCAATAAATGTCAAGGGAACTACATTTGTCAAATAACTGACGTTGCGACATTTACAGCCAAGAGCTTTCGGTGTCCACTGCAACTTCACCAGAAATGTCACTCCTTGTTGCGGTTTGTCTAACTTTATGGTGACAGGACAAGAGATGGGACTTCAATTCAGCCTCTAAAATAAATTTAATATCCCGTTACGTGTATTTACAGTAAATATAATGAACACTGGCTTCTCTTGACTTCTCTTTTTACAGCTCTCAGACTTTGTGTACACTTCAGTGTAAGAAATTAGGTTTTTCATAAGTCGTGTACATTTGCATAATGTTTTGAACCTTTAGAACACTTTATGGTAACGGCATATGAATTATTATGAATTCATTCGTGAAGTAGCTCATGAACTATCAAAAATATACAAGAATTAACAATATGTCATGCATGGAGCAGTACGTTAACTGATGCAACAGCTAAGGCGTTGCAGTCATCATGATTTCTGAATTATTAATGATGTTCTTGTGCTGAAGTGTTTTTCTTATCCATTGATTTATCATGTTTGTGGCCCTTCAAATAAACTGTTTTTAACCCTGACGAATCCATAACTGTGAAATCACATATGTTAACCATTTTTTGCCTATCCTAAACTATGCTATAGAGTATATGAGACTTGAAATGGGGCCCAAAAGTATGATCTAATTCCCAAATACATAATTTCTGAATAAACAGATGGGCGGACTTTATTAGAAGGGCTACAAAGAATTTATGACTTCATGTCATGATTACAACAGAACACATGTTTACTGCTGTGATTGTTCATTTGTTCCTTTAACTGAAGAGGACATGAACATCATTAATAACTCGGAAATCATGATGACTGAAATATCTTCACCGTTGCATTAATGAACGTTCTGTTCCTGCATTAAGTCACGCATGAGATACTTTAAATTTTTGTACATCCCTGGTAGTTCACGAAGTACCACATGTATGAATTCATGATAATTCATGTACCCTTACTTCAACTGGTTAATGAAGTTAATTATTATGCTAATCCATAAACACACATAATATGTAGTTAAATTGCTCGTATATCAAGCAGTTCAAATTAACTTAAAGATCTTCTCAACAGTGATGTAACAAGTAACATTTTGCTGGTGATACTCATTTATCAAGTCATATTTTGAATACATAACTTTTTCTTGTAATTGAGCATGTGCATGTACAATATCAGGCTTCCTTTAGGATTTCGTGGCTTTCTAAGTGTTGGTGCGTCAGCATATATATATTTTTCTCCCTGGTTTGGAAGCATGACATATGATAAAAATTGGCTGTCACTGAAGAACAAGAAGATTTATCTGCTTTAATAATGCACCGTAATTCTCATTGCTCAAACTTTCAGAAGTTATCTCGTTCCCTCGGCATTTTGACTGATGCAATGCCAATGTCAAAGACATGACTGTGCTATGTCTCGTCTTTTTATCCTGCGGGCAACATTCCTTTATCGCAAAATCTACAACATGAGCTCTTTTGTCTGCTTGTCATTTGTTTGGCACTTTCCCTCCTCTCAGCTTTGGTTATCTAACTGTACACAGTCTCCTACATGTGGAATTAAGTAAACCCCACTAGAGACGCTCTCATAGGGTCTGGAGTGGGACTTGTCCACCAAGTGGGGCTAATTATGCAAATCCCTGCCTCATCCTCATTGCCCTGGGTCAAAGCTGTGATATTAATGATTAAGGAGTTGATAGAGTGACAGCAGAATGGAAATAAAAGGAAGGATTGTGTGGGAGGCTAAAGGATTAGAGGAAGAGGCTGCATATTCACACATGCGCCGTACGCGTGATGAATATGTACACTTTGTGCATGTATGCTCGTTTGCCTTTCTGGCATGTGTTCAGCGGGGGGAAAGAATCAAGCCCTTTATCTCTCAGCAGTCAACACTTCCCGTTTCCACAGCGACGCGCTGCTGCGTAGCTGCAGCATCTGGGTTGTATCCGTAGCGACCCCGAAACCCTGACAGGCCCTAATCTGAAGTCAGAGTCCACAGCAGGGCAGATTCTGTACTCTCTCTGTATGTGTATGATCTTTTATGTCTATCCTCGAGAGGACAGAATACCTCCAGAGATAAAAAAAAATTTAAAAAATTCCATCAAAGTGGAGACACTTACAGAATTTCCACATGGGGCTTGGATTTAAGAATAAATGTAAGAATTTAGATAAGGAAACGTCTGATAATGAGGTTAAAATAATTCTTTGAGAACTGACTTCATATACCTTTTAAAGACAAGACTGTGGATAGCAAGTTTCCATGCTAACACTTAAGCAAATGCTGCCTTTGACGATGGTATCCTTCTGGCATAATTTTGTCATGACCCTCAGCGTCTCATACAGACAGACGCACAAGGTACCCTTTAGCGGCTGTATGAAATCGGGGTTTGTGTTATTTACATTGTATAATGTTATGTTTTCACTTGCATCACGTGACATGTAGCTCACGGGTTGTAACATACCTAACCAAGTAGTTTTAATGCTAAACCTAACCAAACTGTGACACTAACCACATGCTAAGAGGCGCTAAAGGGTACCTTAAGTGTCTGTATGAGACGCCAAGGTTGGATAAGACAGCGTTGGTATTCGATGACTCATGATGTGAACGTGTTGTGTAATTCTGGGATTTTATGTGGCAAATTAGCTTTAAATGTAACACAAAATACACAGCAAAAGTCTCATGATGTTTTTAAGCTAGCATAACCCTGTTTCTGGTACAAGGAACCACATATATACTCAACTACTTCATGTGTCTTGGGTGGAACAGGTAGGCTAGCTATTCTATATCAATATCATTAGGTGTACATGGATTTTTCTTAGAGATGGATTGAAATTGGATCACTCAAACAACCCTTGGAAGGTGTGAGTGAGCCACCATGTGGTCTGGAGTAGAGCTGACTCATTTGCATTTGTTTGGTTAGGGAAAACCAAGACAGATCCAATGAACTTTAACTAAATATAAAACAATGGGAAATAAGTCCAAACCATTCACACAGCAGGATTAATATCTGATGCACACACGGTCACCTTGCAGCTATGCAAATTTAGTGAAAGTCACTTTTTAAAGCACCTAGTTAAAGTAAATACAGGACTGTTTGATACTTACCTGGAGTGAACAGACGTCCCAGTTTGTCTGGGATTGTCCCAGTTTCAAGATGGGTGGAATATATTTTTCAGTACTTCTGTCTCACTCATTATTACTTAACCCAACAGAAAAAAACTTAATTAATGCACCACACATCTGATTTCAACACATTTATCTGTTTGTGCGACAATCGTTCAATGAATCGTGTCGTCGTCAAGGCTGTTGCTCGCCTGTGAGTCATAGGCGATGTCAGTGTGCTAAAGGTTAGCCTGAAGAGTTTAAAGAGCTCCAGGAGGATTATTCCTTCCTTCCTTCCTTCCTAAAGTATCTGGCAATGAAAACGTTGCGTCATTGCATCCATGGTTTTGAAAGGTGCGCTCAGTAGGTGTGCTAAGTGCTGAAATAAACGTCCCCCATCCTGATGAAATGCTTATGGTGAGTGCACACTTAAGGGTCATGGTTACGAAGATGGAAAATATGATCACCCTATACTTAACCCAAATTGGTCTTAAGAGAGTACAAGCTGCCAGTTGAAAAAGTGACATGTTACATTACTAGTACTACAAAAAAAGTCATTTGAATGGCAGCTGAAAGCAATAATTTACCATAGCCACAGGGATAACTTTGGCTTTTGTGGTTACCACAGTGCCAATCTTCCCCAAAAACCTACTTATTCTGCATTCAGGGAATAAATGTAACTGCTAGAAATTCATCACAAACACCTGCGAGTGCAGCACGAGTGTGGTCGAACATGTGTGTGATTGTTTTAACAGTCCCCTCCCTCGGATACTTGAGGGCGTCTTACGTGTCGTTTAACGGGTACGTAATGCGCTTTCTGCACCGCTAAGTCACGCAGGGCTCGAGTGTGTCAGTATTGGATCTCTTGAGTTAGTGTCGTTAGCTCGAAGCCGCCGAAACCGGAGCTCCTCTATGAAACCGCTCGAGCCCCGAGAGTCCACAAACGGTGCCAAAACTAAAGCAGGCCAAATCCTCCTCCTCTCTTCTTTCCCTCCCTCTTCTTACTCTGTATCCTCTTTCTCTTTTTTTTTCCCCTCTTCCCCATTCCCCAAGCATGAGCAATTCACAGTTAATTCAATTTTCCCCCGGCTGGGCTCACATGGGACAGCATTGGAATTCCGGTTTGTCATGATAAAATGATTACACGGCATTGTGTTTCTCCGGGCGCCTCCCAGCGCATTTATTAGAATCTGTCAGTGTCGATGTAGATCGGCCAGCCAAAGTGCACGTCTCCACCGCTCCTCCTCGCCACTCCGCTTCCCCTTCCCTCCCCGAAACTGGTTATTCCTTATGAAATACGTCGCTCCTGGCAGACGCATAATCTGATTACATCCGCTAGATTAAAAATATATTGAATTTTTTCCCCCCACTCTCCTCTTCTCGCGTTTTTAACCCCTCTTTCTCCAACTTCGTCTTCCTCTACCCTCGCCCCCAACCCTCCACAAAGCGCTCAGCTCTTTTCCCAGTTACTTTATTATGCAGGTTTTGACTGATGTCAACTCACCAGCCAGTGGCCTTTTTTTTTCTTTTTTAAAAAAAAGACGAGATATGGGACAGTCATATCATCCAACCGCCAGTGGGACAGATGATGATGTGATGATTGATATGTTTTATCATTAATATTAAACCCATGGCGGTGGTCTCAGTGTCGTTTCAAAGGATTCTCCACACTGTCTGAAAAACACATCAGGAAGAGGAAAAATAATAAATTTAGCAGCATGTCACATATAATGTGAAAACCATCTTTCTTCAAACTTTAAAGGTACTGAGGAGGTTTTTTCCTGCAAAGTAACACGAGTTTCTGCAGACACACTGAGGAATCGAAGCAGACGTATTTTAAGTGCAGTTCTCTGTTCTGTCTAATGACCACGCTACTAAAAGGGGGGCAAGATGGATCTCGTGGTAACAAAGTATTCATTAGTATGCATGAAATGCTATCATGTGCACATGATTTATATAAAGTGTTAAGCTTGAAAATAGATGTTAAACATGCACTCATAGAGCCTGATGGATTATTCAGGGCTTAAACCAATATCAATATTTTAAATTTAAATATACAGTCAAAGGCCGATGTTTATCCAACTGGGGCATTTTACAGATAAAAAATGACTGTAGTTGATTACTTCTGTGCTGCTACTGGTCGACATATGTGACATATGTGCAGATATTCCTAATTTATGTCGATTAAACGGGAATTTAAGTTTCGACTGGTTGAATTGAGCCACAGTTCCTCTTGTCGTCCACTTGAGGCTGGCTCCAGAAGTGAGTCAGTCTCCATAAGTCCCCATGTTAAAATGTCCAACTTCACAGCAGAAATAAGCATGTTTACAGCCTGGTACAAAAAACAGTTTTGGTCTCTATAGCTAATTTCCCCGTTCATGACAACTGCACTGAGGGTGAATTTTTATACAACTCACCTGTTCAGATTTTATTAAGGCTTAAAGTTATGCAGAATTAAGAGCGTGGACGCTTTGATTGACAGCTGGGTGCTGTTACAGGCTTCACATCTTTAAGCGTTTTTTGGATTAGCAGGGAAGTAGTGGAGGCACGATGACCAAGATGGCGACCACACCTCTTTGGAAACCTGCGGGTGACGTCACAGACGCGTCGTCCATATTTCATACCATCTATGGTGCAGACTTGCGAAGGTAGCAACGTTTAATCGCTCACATCTCGAGTGCAGATACCAGTTTTATCTGTGATAAGCCAACTGCTGTCATGTTGGCGCTCTAGCGTGGAAGATGTTTTGGCATTTCTGCTTTTGTTATATACAATTTTCACGTATTTTATGTCCCTGTGACATAAAGGTTTCCTTCTTAACATAAATGAGCTCATGATTCTTTCACAAAGTGCACAGAAGAACCCAAAAGAAGTGGTTGAACTGCAGAAGTAGCTGCTTTGCCATCCAATCGAATGTTCAGATCACACATGAATTTCAAGATGTTTTCTTTCAGTCATAGTTCACAGTAAAGACAATAAAAGCTTCTTCAATTTCTTCACAGAAGTGAGAAAAAATCTGAATTAAACTCTTTCTCGTGCTCTTGATGTTGGAAGTCACGACTTCAACATGTAGTTTTATTTTTCTGCAGCCACTCTCTGCCACCCTCATCTCCTCACATCACCTTCTTCTATTTCCCCTCCTCCTCCTCCTCCCCTCCTCTTCTCTCCTGTCTGGATAATATTACAGCTTATTATTTTTCATATTTCCATCCCTCCCTCTGCCCATACCGACCTGTCAGTCAAGCTGTCATGTGTGATTTGGAGCTGTCACTCCGGCTCTGGGTTTTGGGTGTGGGGGTTCGATGGCTTGTTTACTGAGATGTGACTGGAGGTGTCACGCTGAATAAGCCCACCTCACCCTCCTCCTCTTCCCCTTCCTCTTCCATCCTCATCCTCAAACCCTTGCTCTGTGAGGCCAGGAAACCCCTGTGGGGTGCAGTGGTTGCGTGGCAAGAGTGCTTGTGCCGGGTTGGATGTGGCTAATGACCATCTCGGAGTGCCACCTTCGATTTTTGGGTGGTGGGTTTAAGCGTGTGTGCAGCCCTTAAGTGCATGCATGCATGTGTGTGTGTGTGTGTGTGTGTGTGTGTGTGTGTGTGTGTGTGTGTGTGTGTGTGTTCTCGATATGTGTGCATACTCATTCTCCCAGCCAACCAATTACTGTCCCGAGGAGCCGACAGCTGTCGCCACCATCGTCTTCTTTTTCCACCGCCATCTCGCTCCTTCCTCCTCATCCTCCATCCATAGCTCCTCTCAGCTGGGGGCGGGGGGAGTCAGAGGGGAGTCTTAGCCCCGGGTCCTGCTCCCTTGGGGAGTCATTACACCACTGTGGGACTCTCTCACACACACACACACACACACATGCACAGAGCAACACACAACTTGTCTCCTCTGTCTCTTTCTATCTATCACTATGCCACTACACCCTTCAATTAAGCCCGTGGCCGTCGCTTTGGGGGATTTGATGCACATTCACGTCAACACACACACACACACACACACACACACACACACTCATCTAATCCTAATGTTCCCTCTATATTTGTCATTACCCGCTTCCCAGATGGGACTCGGCCCATTGGGTTTTTTTATATAATAGAGCCTTGCTGATAGAAGCAGAGCATGTAGAGCTGACACTTTCAGCAACACAAGTTTTGGGGTTTTTTTGGGACAAATTCATCGGAAACTCAAGCTTTTTTTTGCGCCAACGTGAGTTTCTCCTGATGCGGTTGCCACGGCGGTGGCGATTTTTAAGCGAGCGAGGTGCCACCATCCACTATCTTCCCCTCAACGCTCTCTTTCTTTATCTGACACTGTAATACAAACCAGATTGGGCTTATCTCCCTTCTCTTACCACACACACACACACACACACACACACACACACAGTCCAAGCTACCCTTATTCCTCACTCTCTTGCTTGCATGTAAACACGCACACACACACACACACACACACACATTCTGCTAGAGCTTGCACATGCTATCAGTCTCAATCTGTGAGTGGATATGCCAGCTATTTCACTTAACCGCGCAGGGTACGGATGTTGGCGGTCGCGGGGGGGTGTACAAATAAAAAAATAAAAAAAAATTTGGAAGAAGCGCGGAATATTTCACTTCAACCATGAATGCTGTGTATAGATAAGGAGCTCCTCGCTGTGAGTGTGTAACTGTTTGCATATACGTGCTCGCACGTGTGTGTCAGTCTTGTAGAGATTTACCTCCGACACACTCGTTAATCACAGAATTCATTAGTCACCGAGTCTCTAATTGTTTACTTTCCCCTGCGGCGGTACTACACAAGGTTGCCGGCCCTCCCTGTTACAATTTTGGAAGAACATAATGGTAAATTAATTTTCCTGGTAGCTCCGATTCGATTAGTCATTTCTGAGTACACTCTATTAGCCGGGAAATTGTGTATTTGGAAGTCAGAATGGGGGAGTCGGGGTTTGATTGCGTTGCTTACCTGGGAAAAAGACAAAGTAGCAGAGACTAAAGGGGGTGGTGGGGTGGAGGAGATGGAGTAATGAGCCTGAGGGATGAGTTGGAAGAGAAATGGTCTGGTCTGCTTTGAGTGGCTCTGTAATGTAGACTGAAGCCCAGCGAGAGAGACCCAAGTGGAAAGACAAATTGATCTATTAATAAAACCATAATCCACTAATGGAATCAAATTGATTCACTAACTGGTTGGTACATGCAACTCAAACAAGAGCAATAAAATAAACAGTACACATGAAATGACTTATTTTCATGTTTTCTTCCAGGCTAGTCCACAAAATGTTCTGATGTCATCGCTTGTGAAAAGCACTTTGACAAGCACTACATAAGTAACATGACTACTAGCTACACAGTCAGACAGTCAGCTGTGTTTTTACTCCGTATTATTTCATTGAATGCAGTAAGCTACTTTTACTGGTTCTTTGTTCCCTAAAGCAAATATTGGACTTATTTTATCATTGTTAAGGTGAAGTGACCTCTGTGAATCTGCATTTTGACAAACCACAGAATACTGATGATGTGTATGTATATGGCCACCCTAAATACACCAAAGCAGCCTTAAAAAATTAGCACCAGCAAATACCAGCTTTTTAAACACTTTGAGTCAGCTCACGTCTTCAGTACTCGTCCATCCATTATGCAAAGACAAAGAAAACAAACTATGAAACAGTTTTCCTTTCACTGCACTGTGTTGATTATTCGTAGGTCAGAAGGGTCACCCAATTTAAAACATTTTATTTTAGATGTTAAGCTTGCATAACCTCTGTTTTGGTTTTGGTTTGGAACTGGTTGGTTTCTGATAAACCAACCAGTTCAGCCTGATTTTAACATCTTTGGACCGTGACATGTCTAAAAAGAGAAGCCGCCCACTGATGGTCATCGATGATCAGCCGAATGGTTGCTGACAGGGGCCAACTGGTTCAATTACACAGCATTAATAAGGCTTTCCAAGGAGCTCAAACTACACATCTCAAAGACAAACAATAAAACACTAGCATTAGCTACAGCTACCCACCCACCTACCATGAGCCCACTTAACATAATGCATTTCCTGTTAAACTTGGGGAGAAACCATTCTTTGAACGAACGACATACAAGTTAAAAAGGGTGCTCATTTTATTGGCCAGGTTTTCCAGGATGTTTTCCAGGAGGTTAAGAATGACTAAAGAAGAGAAATCACCCATTATCGAATACACAAATCAAACAGTTTAGAGTATTCATAGGTCAACAGTCATCCAATTTAAAACCAGACTAATTCTGGTGGAATAGAAAAATGGGTTTTAGGTGTCAAGGTTGCATAACCTCTGTTTTAACTGTATTTAAATACAATTATTTGAAACACAGCCTTGTTTTCATGTAGACCTCTTGACATCTTTGGACCATGAGATGTCTAAAAAGGGAAGTCGCCCATTGGCGAATTGGCCAAATGGTCGCTGATAGGGGCCATGTTTAGACAAAACAGAAACCACCCATTGGTTTCTGATTCAACATGCTGAATCATCCATAAGGACCAACACTGGATAAATTCCAGGTCGTGTTCGGCTCCTGATGCTCAACTGTGGCCCAACGACGTCTCGTTGTTTCAGGCCCCCACCCCCCCTCCTCCCGCCTGCAGAAAACGAGGCCTTTATGTTCTAGTTTTCTGCTCTAGATTGTGAACTAGTTTCTGAAACTGGTTGACTAATTGGCTTTTTTACTGTCGGACTTGACCCAGTGGAGCAAGCGCAGCCACCGGCTCCTCGACGTATGGATGTTGCGTTCACGCGTGTATTCATGTCGCTTTGTCGTGTTTTTCATGTGTCCCAGCCTTAGCTGCATATGGATGAGCTAACACGGGGGCAATCTGCGCTTCAAGGCGCACGTGCACACGCGTCCACTTCTTTCACAATACTGAAATACAGATGCAATAGACCTTATCACAAGTGAACTTACTGAAACTATGCATTATAGATCAACACACACTCCCCTCACACACACACAAACGTGTACACACATACATCCTCCTTCTTCTTCTTCTTCTTCCTCCTTTCAATGAATCTCCACACACGCTCACACGCCACATCACAAATGATGGGATTTAAACATCAACAGTATGAAATATTCATGTGTCAGTGCCAGCCGCTCGAGCAGAACTACCACCAAGGGGGATTTGCCTTCAGATCTGAGGATACTACTGCATTCATCCCTCTCTCTCTCTCTCTTTCTCTAACTCGCTCTGCCTCCACCCCTCCACCCTCCTCTCCTCTCTCTCTCTCTTTGTTGTGTTGCAGCATCCGGAGCCATTGTCACGGTGTTGTGTACAAAAGTGTTTCTGAGTATTGTTCTAGTTTTCTGTGATACTGCTTTTACACTCTCAAACGTTGTTATGTCTGTGTCTTGGGAGGGGGGAGTTGGAGTTGGGGGGGGGGGGTAGTGACCTCCCTCCCTCCCTCCCTTCCTACTCGCTCTCTTCACCTAAGGCAGGAAGTGGCGAGCGAGAGAGATTGACTGAGAGTCAGAAACAGAGGGGAAGGGGAGTCGAGGATTGGGTGGTCAAAGTGTCTCAGACAAGGTTTATGAAGACGTTGAGAAGTTTAGCTTATACTTCGACTACAACGACGACGACTACTACAACTACTGCTAATAATAGTACCCATCGATCCATTTTCCATCACTCATTTGCTGGCATTGGGCGGGAGGTGGGGTGCACCCTGGACAAGTCACCAGTTCATCAAAGGGCTGACACATAGAGACAAACAACCACCTTTGGGCAATTTAGAGTAAACCTGCATGTCTTTGGACTGTGTGAGGAAGCCGGAGTACCCGGAGAGAACCCACCAAACTCCAAACACTCAAAGGTCCCAGCCTGGTGTGGGGTTCAAACCAGGAACCTTCTTGCTGTGAGGCAACAGTGCTAACCACTGCTCACTACTACTAAAATCTTTTAAAGGTCCAGTGTGTAGAGTTTAGTTGCACCTAGTGGTGTAATCGCTGCATTGGAGTCTCCTCACATCACCCTTGAAAGGCCCTGTCTAGAGTCAGCATTTAGTTTGCCTGCTCTGGGCTACTGTAGAAACACATGCCGGCCTCCATGAAAAGGGACCCGCTCCCACTGTGGATATAAAAGGCTCATTTTAAAGTAACAAAAACAAAAAGATTCTTATTTTCAGGTGATTATACACGCATGAAAACATAGTTATGAATATTATATTTCATGTCTGTCTTACTCTGAAAATAAAGGCCCCAGATTGTACACACTGGACCTTTTAAAGAAGTTATTGAAAGCCAAGCTAAAAGCAAGCATGTCTCGGTAAATAGAAGAAATTAACTGGAACACTTTAGACCACTATATAATAAAATGAACTTACCTGGGTTGAATCCAGGAAAGCTTCAAGTAAAATCAGGATATTATTGTCTGATAAACTTCTCACAGGTTTCCGTATATTGCCAAAGAACTTACAGTATATATCTGCCAGAGTCGGCTTTAGCAAACATAATCTCGTTTTCAGTTTACTTTATTTTACGAGGATATTTTACTCTGTATCAAAAATGCTTTCCAGGGAGCCCTTGCTACGTATATTGAAAACAAGACAATAAAACACTAGCATTAGCTATAGGTAGAAGCTGCATTTTGGGAAAACGGCCCACCACAAGCTGCGATTTGGGGGCACTGTTAGTCTTTGGAGTGCTGGTAAAGAGGCAGTCAAATCATATTTGAGGATATTTTTAGGGCGTAAATCCTAAAGTAGTTTCATTTTTACACGGCATGACTAAACAGAGTACAAAAGGCTATTAAAGACAACAGGAAATGACTTCCTATTAAACTGTGAGGATTCATTCTGAAGTGCAAACCAATGACATTTAAGTTAAGAAGAGAAAGGATACCTTATCTGACAAGACAGGAGAAGGGGGTGATTATTTTATTGGTTTTATGTTCACAAGTCCAGGATGACATCACCATTAAAGACTCGCTGTTTAACAGGAAGTAACGGTGTTAGAAAATTACATCGGCACTCGGGTCAAACTTTGAAATGTTGCACTCGAAGCTACGCCCATTTAGTGATGTCACAACTGGTGTGGACTCTATAAAGGAAGTGGATGTAGTGGAGCTAATGCAGAAGTTCCTTAATGGCCAGCAGGGGGTGACTGAACTGGTTGCAAAAAAAGGTGCTGAATTATATAGAAGTCTATGAGAAAATGACCCTACTGTTTGGTAAATTAGGGTCCCTTTTGAACTAAAATAGACGATACAGCAAGGTGGGCTTCACGTCACGTCAGGTCCAGCCTTTGCTCTTCCTGATCTCCACCTCCTCGTCCAAATATGGTCACTTCTGGCTCCAAAAAAGGAAGATGGCGACAGCCAAAATGGCAATGACATTTATGGCTACTTGTCGTGTTATATTTCTGTCTAAGAAGTAAAAATTATCATAAAATCGGCCATCAGAAGAAGTTTTTTTTGGAGTTTCCATGACGACTATGTCTCATTTAAACAGGGTAACTGCGGATGGTATCACTTTATACAATTTTAAAATGATAAACGGCCATGTCCTGCTCAGACTACTGGTGAATAATACTCACACAATACTGTGAATAAGTAAGCACAGCGGGTTCTGTGATATAATACAGGATCATTGGGTTAAAATCTTAATAATCTGAGGTCTAGCAGAGAAAATTGGAACGGCCAACTCTGTAAAAATGTGTCTGTAAGAATAAAACTACAGCAGTGCAAGGTTTATAAAGTTGAAGAGTAGAAAAGGTAGGAGGTGTGAGGCAGAAAAGTTTAGATTTAGAAGTGAGTGTGATGGAGTATACACAGAAACAAAGAGTGCCGATCGGGTGGACTGAGGAGTCAGATATGGGTCCGGTGGTCATTGTTCCTCCTGAGATTCGTCCCGATTTTTTCCATTTAAAAGATGTGATTACACCGCAACAATGCACGCACACGCTCTCACACACAGCGCTGCCAGCAGTGGTGATCCAATTTAGGAGGTTAGAAGGGAGGGGATAAGGAGATAGAGGGAGCAAAAGAGGGGAGCGGAGGGGTGAAAGGCAGCCATGTACGAGATGCAACGAAGGAGGAGGAGAGGAACGCTCTCTCTCTCTCTCTCTCTCTCGTTTGTCATTCTGTCGGCGCCGTATGCAGATGAGGAGCTAATATGATATCTCTGCTGAGCTGATGGATGTTTAAAATGATATGGCAACCCTGAGCAGCCTCGCCGCATGCTGCCTGCCAGGGATGGTGTGTGTAAGTGTGTGTAAGTGTGTGTGTGTGTATCACTCAGTGAAAACTATATCCAAAACATTGTAGCAATGACATATACTCTCAAACTTTCAACAACTTCTGTTATAGCTTTGTACAACAACTTTTTTCCACAGCGTTGGCCATCACCTCTGTCAGTAACTCATTGTGTTGAAGTTATTTGTTGGGATCTCAGAATGTAGCATTATTGCTAAAAAGAAGTAAAAACAAGGAACATAAGAGTTTTAAGCAAACCACGTTTGCACCAAACGTAACTGGAAGAGAGAGTGACTACTACCTACTTTTATTAACCAATTTAGTTCATCAAATGTCAGAAAATCATCTACACTGGTTTCTATAACCTCCAGTGATGTCTTCATATGGTTGATAAGATATTCAATATACAATGACATAACACACTCTTCTTAAAAGAAGCAAAAGATACACATTTGTTTTCATGCCTACATTTTGATGAGAAGATCGACACCACTCTCATGTCTGTACGGTATACAGATACAGCCAGCTTCCGTTAGCTTAGCATAAAGACTGGAAACGGGGGGAAACAGGTAGCCTGGCTCTAGCTGAAGGTAACAAAATCTGGCTGTCAACGCCTCTAAAGCTCACTAAGTAACATTTGCTATCATGTCTGTTTTATCCGCGAGTGAAACTGGGTGTTATGCATGATGCACGGGGACTACTTGGGATCTTGTCGTCACCCTGAGATCGCCTGACGAGTAGCGGAGATTCCAGGAAGTCATTGCACCCAGCCAAGTTTTCCCATTCGCGTCAGATGATTAGTTCTCATTAGTCCGAGCAGTTGTGTGTCTTTGGGTTCAGTTCTAATAATACACTCACGTCTGGCACACAGTCCCTGCTAAAACCATAAATGTCATTTCATCACTTTGGCCTTTGCACCGAACTAATAACATCGACTAATAGATGAATCAATTAACGCTGAGCGTTATAAAACTTCTCAGGACTATTAATAACCTTAATTTGTGTTTGGAAATGTTTTGCACGCATCGATTCTTTGTTTTGTTGAAACTCGGTTTGTAGAGATAGATATCGGATCAAACTGCATAATATTCATCACATAAAAGGTCAACGATTCTCAAGAAATCACTAATTCTGACACAAATAATTGTTTCAAATCTACAAGTGCCATCCCAAGTTTGTCTACCTGTATCTCTCCGTGTTTCCACGTTGTCATGGCGGTAATGAGAAGTGGGGGTGGTAGTGAAGCGTTGGTGGAGGTAGAGAGGAGGGGAGGGGGTGCAGGACTGATTGGATTCTCCACAGACTTCATTAGTTAAAACAAAGCCAGTTGTCCATTTGGGCTCTTTCACAGCCTAATTGATATTGATTTACTGATTTGCTCAAGGGTGATTTAAAAGCATGTTTGGTGCTATCATCAATGCTGCTTTTTCCTCTGCTCTCTCTTCTCTCTGATGGCATTAGCGCTCCGTCCTTCTGGTAACAACAAAAACTCGTTGGTTAGGAGGGGGTTTATCAGCTTTCCCGTTGAAGCGCGGTTGACTTTTCTCTTCCGAATCGCGCTTAACAACCTCGGGTCTCTACACACCGTGTCCTCCCCTCTTTGTCATTTCATCACCATCACATTATTTTATGTCATCGAGGGAGATAATTCTCTTTTTTCTACCTAATTTCCCTTCATGAACCAGGCGAAAATTAGCGAAGGGTTATCTTTTTTGGACTCCTCAACCACGATGGCGCTGATAGATCGTCACCATCCGCATAACTGGATAATGATAGTTCTCATAAATGGTTAGCGGTTGGCTAAGTGAAGCATTGAGATCAATGGCAGTGGTGTTAGTGTTAGAATGAAGGAGGCCTTTTATCATGTTGATGGATGGCAGGCCTGTCTTTAATGTGACATGTTATGATCATATCAATTTGTCCTCAGTTCTCATCGACATCACTTTATTGCCTCGCCGTCTCTCACAGTCCATCAACCCCCGCACTGTAAATCAGACTTGAAATGGCACCGTGCCACGACGTTCCATAAACCAACCATTTCTCTTCTTCCTCCTACTGCCTTCCTTCCTTCCTCCTCTCCTCCTTGCCTGGTTCCTTCTTTTTTTAATCCATCTCTGTTTTGATACCTCTCTATTTACCGCCCGCCCTCGCCTCGGTTCTTGACGGGCATCGGCGCAGACAGCCGAACGAAAGAGTGAAGGAATCAGACTGGGATTAAAATGTAATATCAGACTATTAAAGAGATTAGCTGTTGAGATTTCAGCGTCTGAGCCACTTCCCAATATGATGAACTGGCATTCATGATATTGATTTATTCCCCAGCTGCTTTTATCATCCCACGTTCACGTGGACGGCAGTAGATCTAGATAAGGTGGCCTTTTTATGAGGCACCTTGTCACCGGGGCCTTTTGCGCTAAGTAACCACCGCCCGGCTGGCAGGAATGCTTGTTTAAGGAAGTTAAGTTTACTCATCAAATCTATAGTTTTGAAAGAGCAGCACCAAAGAAAGGGTGGACGAGGACATAACTCATTTCCGTTTCTCAAGTGGACAAAAGCAAGGTCCTGGTATTGAACCTGCTAATGAAAGCTTCGGATTGGAACAACGTTGCCACAAAAGAGGCCTTAATTATTTCCAATTATGACAAACCATCATTTCAGCTCAATTATGTTGCACATCCGTCAAGGCTAACAAGGTAGCAGGATGTGATTGAGGCTCCCTATTAGTCTCTCTTGTCAACACCTTGTACAAAGAGTTATGAGCGTTACGGGCCCGCGATCAAAGGAGAACATTTGTAGCACTCAAATTTTTAAATATCTTTCCTTTTGTTTTCACCCGACCCCCCCAAACATCCATCCATCCACCTCTGATGCTTCCACTCAAGCCTTTCAGCTCCACTACTGCAGGTATTTACAAGAAAAAGAGCAGTGAGACATCATTTTTGATGGGGTCTATGATACAATTAAACTTCTGATGGCTGTTCCTCATGATACAATTTGAACTTGATACTATTTATAGTAACATTTCATTGTTTTCTGATTGGGTACAAAGAGAAATAGGAAACTTAGAAAGAGGTAAAGATGGACACAGTTCTTATCTTTTATGAAGGGTTACTTGTTTTGCTGCTTTTCAACAATAAAGAACAAAGTAAATTTTGCCGAGATTGGACTAAAAACTAAAATTTTGTGAATTCAGACTCACGTTTGATGTAATTAACGTCGTAAAATGCCACAAAAAGTTCACAACAAACTGCTTTGTTCAATATTCTCTCATCCAGCCCGACTCCTCACATCTAATTTCCCCCCTCTGTGACGCCTCCTCCAACCTTCGTCCTCCTTCCAATGTTCTCTTTGCACCATCTTATCATCCGGCCAACCGGTAATGGCCTCGCTCTCGGGCTCCACACACACACACACACACGCTGGCGTCGTATGCATCGGCCCAATCACAACCTTAATGCATCTCAATTTAACCACTGTTGTAACACACACACATGCACACACACACCTCTCTCTCTCTCTGTCTCTCACACACACACATGCAGAGTTTGTTGTGTTTGCGAGCGGCGACGGGTCGGGGGGGGCGGCATCAGTAATGCGTGACGCGTGCCTCCATAACGCCGGCCTCATTTGCATGTGTGAGGAGGTCTGGGCTAATGGAGCTGATCTGTTGCGCTGTTATTAAATGGGGGAAAGAGAAGGGAGAGGCGGGGGAGGTGGGTGGAGAGGGGTTATTATTAAAGAGGAGGAGGGAGGGAGAGACAAAAAGAGGGGAGGTCTCTCTCTCTCCTGCTCTCCTCTCCTCTCCCAGAGGCATGATGGATGATTCAGGAGTCTCTACTTCACTGAGTTTAGGTTGTTGAACAATTTGCAGTGGTCACACGGCAACACACATGTACACACACATGCACACACATACAACATGCATGTATGCGTGAAGGTGTGTAAGTGTGCAGCCTGCATACCCTTTGAATATCACGAGGTAAATGAGGCCTAACGCTGCTACCACTACAACCACCACCGCTTCTCCCTTTTGTCCACCCCTTTACGGCTCAGGTCGTTTCTCTCACTGCATTTAAATGTCCTCAATATGTCACACGTGCATGCATGAACGCATGCATCCCTGCTAACACGCGGCGTGCGCTCGCTTGTGCACACACACACATTAAAGGCACTTGTTCCAGGCCCTTTTTATTGCGCACACATGCACAGTTTTACTGCAGCGTATTACGCCGTAATGGCCGTTTCCCGGCAATGTCAGCATCAGACGTGGAGTACTTCCATTTGAATTGCTGATTGAACAGACTGTAAAATAATGTTTTATTATTTCCACACTGGAATCAACATTTTATTTTTTTTATTTATTATTATGAAATGGCAGCGCTGCATTAGCATGTGTTAACATAAATGTGTTTGTTTGTTGAGATCCTCATTAGCAGCTGCACATATTCTTCTTCTGGAGGGGTCCCGGGGTCTTCGTAGTTAAGATAATGCATACATGATTTATATATAATGTAAGAAGATACAGTTCACCTCAGCACTCTTTAAGATTACAAGGAAATAGATGTAATAAGGTCATTTTGTTACAACATACACGCCAAACTAATTTTCCTGTCATGAATTATGAGCTCAAATGTGTCGTTGAGTGCATGCATGTTACGTTGATTCTCCACGAGTAGGGCACAAAAACACAAAAAGGCTTTTAGCTTCAGGAGAAGATAATAAGTTACGTTACGTATCCGAGGTAACTGAGATACATTTATGCAATGTATCCACGTTTACTTTGGGAGTCACGCCGGACGCGAACAGCAGTCTCCTGGGTGAAAGTCCCGTCACCAGTACCAGTCCTGACTTCGACAGTACATCAAACCATTACACGGGTGCATCCAGACCAAGCGGCAACCTCCGTGGCTGTGAGGCGAAGCCAACGCCCAAAAACTGCAGTTCCTCAAACGTCCACTTGAGGCTGGCTCCAGAAGTGAGTCAGTCTCCATAAGTCCCCATGTTAAAATGTCCAACTTCACAGCAGAAATAAACATGTTTACAGCCTGGTACAAAAAACAGTTTTGGTCTCACCTGTTCAAATTATATTAAGGCTTAAAGTTATGCAGAATTAAGAGCCAGAGCGACCACACTGAGCTTCGGCTCTTGAGAAACCTGTGGGTGACGTCACGGATACTACATCCATGTTTTGATTAGTCAATGGTCCAGATATGATGCTATAGGGGTACTTACAGCGTCATATTTTGGAGCATAGGGGCACTGACCAAGCAGAAGTTTTTCAGAAGCAGAAGGTTTGCAATTTTTCCATGGGCCTTGTAATATATTTTTTGGCTGAAACCTGTAAAATCCTGTCACCATTGAAGTCCCTTTAGGAATTAAAAAAAAACTTTGATCTTACCAGTTTCTCGTACCTGAACACATCTGAGTCCGTGCTTATTAATTACTGAGTCACTCCGAGTTGTGTCTTTCCCGGTACAACGGGATGCACCATGAATGCAGCATCAGTCAGAGGATGATTAATGAAACGGCAGATCGTTGGTGTCGCTCAGGTCCCCCCCCCACCACCACCACCACCACCACCCTTCGGCGCATTGGCACCGCCATCTACGAGACTCATCCTCCAATGGGAGAGTTTAGATGCATCTGGAGGCAGGCCAGCAGCCCACATCTGACATCATCTTAAGACCTGGCACAGTTTGGCAGCATGACACCGGCTGTCTCGCACAAACACATACACAAATAGCACACTCACACACACACAACTGTGATGGAGATAAGATTAAGACGGAGGGAGAAGTGGGAAGTCTTGGGAAGGTGTTAAAGTCAAGTGCGCGAATGCATTTATCTGTGTTTAAAGATGTGTGCGTTTCGATGTGTTGATTGGTCGGGGATCGTGGGTACGGTATACGCGAAGCGGGTTGTGTGTATGCGAAAGGCAGGGTGGCAGGTGAGAGGGAGAGAAGTGTTAAAACAGAGTGTTAAAATGACACAGATGGGCTGCAGGGAGGAGGAGGAGGAGGATGAAGAAAAAACATTTTGTAAGCGAGAGACTGAGCTGGAGACGCTTTTAGTGCTTTTAGAATGACCGAATATCAAACTGAACAATTCATCGTTAGCTAATGTTAGCTTGGTTTCGTTAGCCGGGTTGCACGGACTGTGAGTTCAGAGCACAGAGGGAGTGTTAGTGTTTGTACCACAGGAGTTTTGGACCACTGGGAAGAAGAAGAAGAAGAAGAGGAGGTGGTTAATGGGGAGTCAGTGTTGGGCCAGAACAGGAGCTGGACAAGCGGGCAACGATATCGCAAAAATACCTGTGTATCTACACAATGTTGCTTGATGGTTATAATGCATTATACAGTAAGGTGCTTCTGTTATTTAGCTTACTATCATTGATATGAATGGGGTGGACAAAATAATGGAAACAGCACTACAACCTCCAAAATGACCATTAAGTTGACTCATTAAAACTGTCACATAGGAGGATTTATTGCAGACCTGTTGTATCAGACTGCATTGGTTTTAGTTCGGTGTACCTAATATTGAGTCTGAGCTGTACTATGTTGACTAAAACCACAAAGACACATGCGTTTGTGTGAACTAAATAACCGGGTTATTGTTGGTTTTTTTCATGCAGAAACATGAGTTCTCACATGTAGTATATATAAAAAACCTGCTTCTGATGGGGGGAACCTATTTTCATGGCTATGTATAGTCATACGAGAGCACACATGCATGATAAAGACCTCAGACAGGAAGAGGAAAAGTTCCCTCTTGCAGCAATGGCTGGTGAAAGTGAAAATCATTACTTAAAGTGGTGCGTCCTTGTATCTGAAATGATTAAAGTCACTTCACGCAAATTAGAGAAGCAAAGCAGTGGTACACGTTTATTTTTCTCGTATTAAAAACAAAAAAAACATTAAAGTCAGCCACTTATATTTCCAGAAGCGATGTTCCAAGCCTCGCCATCAACAAATTTCAAGGAGACTGTTTCTTTCTTTCTAATAAAAACTGAAAGCACCCAGAGGAGCACGGTCGTTGTTTCTGGAAATGTCATTTTCTTAATGCCACAAACACAATTCATTCATCTTGATTGTACCTGTAGAGGTAGAAATCTATCTAGCCTGGCTCAACAGTGCATTTTGGGTGAACTGACCCTTTAAACCAAAAGTTCCAATCAGAAATTGATACCAAGAAGAAGAGCGATAGCTTCCTGGTTTCCGCAGCAGAGCAGTAAAGTTCAGCCTCGTCGTGCTGCAGGTTTTTGCAGTAACCAGGTTACTGCAGTGCATGTGAACTCATTCTCTGATTTCCTTCCGTAACCTGATTTCTTCCAGTAACCTGGTTTTCTTGTGCCATTGATAATGGGTTAACGCCAATCCCATGAGGGCATCAACACGGTATCTTGTGTTTCACACGATAATAGAAGCATCCGTGTCACTTCCAGTATCAGTTTGTGTTTATTAAAGACAGAGACAGAGAGAGACAAAGGAGGGAAATCACTTTAAAAGCTCCGACGTGGGAATGCTCTTGTCATCGATGGTGCGACAGCTGCCTCATAGTGTCTCCCTACATGTCTTACTGATGCACAGTGTGTTCACATTTGTGTCAGATAAGTGTGTGTCCAAATACGCCGGTGGTACTCGGCGGGTCCTGCCACCTGCTCCGTCTTCGCAACGGCTCTGGCACCGTCACCCGAGGACTCCCTCACGTTTCAGCTTCGTTTTACGTCTCCACCAGGCATGCAGCGGCGCTGAGGCCTGCAGGAGTTTGTGCTCGGGTTCACGGCCGTTGCCAAAAAGCTGTCCGTCGTGAAACATAAGTCTGGCTTGTTTCCACCTGGACGCCGTTTTTCCCATCTGTCTCCATCCCGGTGATCAATTCTGACCCAAATCTTGTCGGCTCGAACTAAAAAAAAAAGGAGCAACCGATACTCTCCAAATCAAACCTAAAAGCTTTTTTGTTTTCAACCAAATTATCACTTGCTCTGTAAAGAGACGTGCTTATTTTTTAAGTGGCTCTGGAAGCGAGGCAGCTAATAAGATTCCGGTCGGAGGAAAACGTTGAAAGGGTAAGATACTGTTCAGACCTAAAGTGGTCTGAAAAAGTCTTTGCAGTAATTTAGAGTTTTGAAAAAGCTTTTCAAGACATTTCTACACAAACAAATATGAAAATCTGAAAATGTCAACCTGTTGTGAACCAGGACAAACAGCTTTGTTTTCAACTTTGTGCCATTTTATCTTTGAGGCAATAATAATAATAATAATAATAGACCTTGGAACAACCAGGGACGATGCAAGAAGTAACATAGGGCACTAAAAGCCAGTTAAGTAATCAGTAATATCTTAAAAGAGTAACTGTAAGGAAGCCGACATCCGTGTGACGTGATTATGTTTCTTAGTCCTGGTAGCAGAGTAACAGTCTGATCCTTGAGATGTTTCTGAGTTGATGAAAGCAGGATGGAACCGTTGATTTAACGTGTTTGTCTAAGTTAAGATTTTGAGTTGTTGAATTGGACAGAGAGCCAAGACCGTTTGAGATTTTGGTACTTAAATAATGTGGATTTATGATCCATATCTCCGTCTTTGCCTTCCACTTGTGGGAGTTTATCAGTTTAGTTAGTCCTATTAGTTTTTAAAGAGTACTGGGAAGAAGCAGAGGAGGGTTATTGCTCCAGAAAATGTGTGTTAGCAAATGGCTAACACAGCTAAGTTACTCAACAATGTACAGTAGATGAACAGTTGGCATTACGCTTTTTTGAGATTCCCACAGTCGCACAGCAGAGGCCACGGTGTTTGACTGACAGGTGAACTCTGGGAACAAAAGGTGCAAAAACAAACCGCGTTAACGAGTTCTTATATTACCAAATATAGAGATTAATTTTTCAAAACAACTCTTTAATATTAAAGCAAAGTTTCAAGACGCTGCATGAATCAAGACGCTGTCAATGCAGTTCCGCTTCTTCTTCTTTAAACAAAACAAAAGAGATTATTGTGTAACTAAACATGACAGTAAATTAGTTTTTAAATGAACAGACACAAAGCTGGCTAACACGCCTTGAATCTAAGATCACAGATTCATCAGATTTCATCATCCTCGACTCAATATCGCCTAAATAAGACAAACTTGTGGTTGTTTGTGTCATCACACTCATGAGGTTCCTCTAATGAAGTTTTATGAGTCTCTGTTACATTTATGTAGCATCCAGCAGTAATATATGAGCTAATAAGTGATAAAGGTGGAGCGAAGATGTTTTGTATGTAACAAATATGACGGATGGTGTGTGTAGGGAAGTTTATGACGGTGTGTATGTAAACCTGTGAGTGCCAGAAGTGTGTGTGTTTGATGTTCCATTTACCCTTTTTTCATAATTCATGGCGTTGGGAAAATGGACTAAAGCAGACGTGTGTGTGTGTGTGTGTGTGTGTGTGTGTGTGTGTGTGTCGCAGGATAACAGGACGAGCGTTCAGTGGTTCGGAGATGAAACAGACAAGAGTGCGTCTTTGAAATGCAAAGAGTGGCGATAGGAGTGATTGGCCTCTGTGTTGAGGAGGAGCAAGGATTTTTTTCTCAGCATTTCATCATAATACACACACACACACACACACACACACACACACATTCTGGTTATTAATGACACCATTGTTAATTCATTATTATTTTATTTACCTCTGTGACATAAAACCCGGGCTAATTCGGTGCAGCTCTAAGCTCTGGAGGGGTTGTGTTTGTGTGTCTGTAATGCTGCCTCACACACACACACACACACACACACACACACACACACACACACACACACAAAGTGACTAGTGGTGGGGCCTGGGGACCAATTTATTTACATGCAGTGGAAGAGGAACAGAGGTTTGGAGGAAGGGATGAAACAAAAAGGGGAAGGAGAGAGAAAGAGGAAACAGCAGGGAATTATGGAGAAAACCCAGCGGACCTGAGTTTCTCTCCTGTTCCCAAGGACAGACAAGTCCAATTTACTATTTAGATGGCTCAGTGTGTGTGTGCGCGCGTATGTGTGTTGTTTTGCCAGCATCTTGTGTGATTTGTGTCGCTTTTCCAGAAACGCAGCCTTCATCGGCGCCCAACTGTTTTACTTCTGCTATTAAAAAGTAGCCAAACCAGCTACAAGCTCCTCTGCAGAGCCGTATATATATTCAGTTTGGAATCAGGCAGTGTGGGTGAGGTAAGGTGGGTAGGAAATGTTGCCAGGGCAGAACAGGGTTGGAAACACGGGGGCACACTGTGCAGTCTGTGGAGTTTATTGTATCATCTTGCAGCAACTTTACAGTGTCTATGTGTAAATAATGTAGTGTAGATATACAATTTTTTTGTCTTTAAACCAAATGTTCACTCGCTGCTGTTTGGGAGAGGTTTGAGTTGATTTGTCACGTCAGGAATGGAGGAAATTTCATACGGACAGCAGGATGTCATCAGCGTAGAATGAGAGAATAAGGGCTTTTATCCATCCATCCATTCATTTTTCGTAACTGCTTATTCCTATCAGCGTCGCTCGGGGCCGAAGCCAAGCCCAGCTGGCATTGGGCTAGAGGTGTGGTACACCCTGGACAAGTCACCTGTTCATAACAAGGCTGACACATCAAGTTTTGTCAAAATGAAAAAAAAAGCCAAACATTTCGCAAAAAAAACTTGGTGTGCTTATTACTTCCTTGAGGTCTTTTTAGCCTTTTTCTAAAAAGAGTTTATGCATTTCACGCTACATGGAAGAACTTATTCTGAATAAGTTGTGACATAGCAAACGTTGAAGTCACATGACTAATCAGCTGTTTCCCATGGCTCTGTAATCAGATCTGATGTAATCTTCCTCACATTAACACATGAAACAAACACAAATGTCTGATTCACTTCCTGTTGTCTGTTTGTTGTTTTTCACCTCTTGACATCGACCGGCACTCTTTTAATGACGTCATCTTGTTGCGCCCTCTTCTTTTGGTTTTCCGACTGGAGAATTGGCGCCACCTACTGCTCATTCATTTGCATTCATTTGCATTTTCTTTTGCTGAATTCCTCATCATGTTGTTAAAACTTGTGATACATTTGGATGGAAACAAAAAACTAAACTAAAACTAATTCCAATGTGTCTCTTAACAGAATATGGCAGAAATGGAATAGAATATCCAGAACTATGGTTTCATTGGTGATTCTGTTGGTAATCTCCTGAAAATAAGACTAAAATTAACCCTTTATATATCGACAGAGGGAGCGCATCCTCTTCCATGGTGTCCGCCGTGTTGCTCTGCCATGTTTCTATAGTTGCCAAGAGGTGACAAAATAAACACTGTCTCTAGAAAAAGGGCCTTTCATGTTTTTTTTTGCAAGTTTTGCAGCCACCATAGTTATCCTTTATGCTTTCAATGGGAGGATGAGGTGAGGGGTGTTCAGTTGGTTGCAATCTAAAGCCTTACAGCTAGATGCTAAGCTAAATCCTACACACCAGACCTTTAAGAGGAATACATTTCTGGTGACAATGAATGTTTTGGTGAACAAAGATTCACTTACTTTATATTCTTACATAAATTAATGTATATTTGTTTGATTTTATGTTTTTTTTATTCATTTTTAAAATAATTTTTCCTTCAGGTTTTCACACATCTTCTGTTTTTCTTCTTGTCTTGCAGGCAGGACGCCAGTGACCTCTCTGGACCGATACAAAGGTACTGTTACACATGTTTTATTCTCTTTCCCCTCCTACCCCCTCACTCCATCTCTTCCCTTTGGCCTCATCCTCAATGAGGCGTGCAGTGTATCTCCAGGCTTCAGGCCAAACACTGACTACATCAACAGGCGTTTTAGCTCCAGCACCGGAGTGATGCAGGCGGTGTTGTTTTTGGGGAGGGATGGTGGGGTGGCAATGTAGAAGGACAGGAGGAAGATGAGACGAGGTGGTGAACAGGGAGGGAGAAATGAAGGGAGAGAGAAAAGGGAAATTGGAAAGGAGAGATGTGACGCGACTCAGATCTACGGCCGAGGAGGGTCATTAAACTAAACCCTTCGGCGACGGAGCGACAGATCAAGCGAGGGGAGGGGAGAAGCGAGAAGAAGGTTTAAATAAGGGCCGATCTTAAAATAGCTGTACCTATTCCTCATCTGAGGCAGAGTTAACAGGAAAAGGACGAATATCCTGTCCTGAAAACCATCAACGCGCCCCCACACGTCTTCCAACACGGAGAGGAGAAAGAAGGAACACTTTTTCACCTGTTCGATCCATTTAACATCATAAGCACGCTCATAAAGACTTATAATGCATGTAACTATAATGCTTTATGACGTATATTATAATCACACATAAAGCTTACTGTTGCAACACTTGTTAAATATTATAGTTTGTATGATCTGCAAGTGTTAAGGCCCCTAATAACAGAGGGTCTCATAAACATTTATAGGATCCATAATGCATCAGCAGATGTGGCTTTAATCGTCGTCATTAACCATCATTTGTTTTTATTGTTGTTGTTGTTGTTTGTTTTTGGGGTTGTAATTTTGGTGAACTGACCCTTTAAATGTTTTTTTCGGGGGGCTTGCAGCCTGACGCTGATTTTTCTTGCCGTAACTGAGCAGATTATTCGCGTACATGCACTTCTTTGACTCGTTGAGATGAGCAGCTTCTCTGCAAGTGTTGCGCATCAGTGAAACTGCATGTATCAAGTACCGTGGCTTCATGATGACTCAGATATTGTAGCAAAATAATACATCCGTTGTGAGTTCGGACTCTTCTGGAACGTATTTTTGCTCGTGCGTACGAAGAAAACTCCCAAATTTGACAGTAAAGGTTGCACTGACGAAGTACGTCATCCAAAAATCAAAGTTAGCAGACATAATACAATACAGTGGCCAACCAAGGTGTCGAAATGTTCACAGTGATGGATGAACTGAAAGTTGAAGCAGCTTCAAGTCTACTGCAAGCTGATTTTCTTTCCTTAATGAAATGATCTGCATCTAATGGCTAATGGTAAGAAACCCATTTAAGAAGTCTCGTGTACGGAAAATATGCGGCCGTAATGTAAAGAATATGCGATTTTAATGGGCCGGATCATGTCTGACTGCTGATGTAGTCCTTTAAGTAACTCTGAAGCTCGATAAATTGAAGTTTTATCTCATTTATTATTGTTTTTTTATCAGTTTAACCCCTCTGTGAGAAAAAAGGGGATAAAATGTTGAGCTACGGTGATCAGACCAACGAAAGCCTGCATCTTTATCCCCTAACAGAGCTGGATGATATCGATTTTTATAATAATAAGTCCCTATATAGTATCAGTCTGACGGTATTCAGAGGCAAAAATCCAGCAGGTGAATCAGCTCACATCAAAAAAACAAGATCCAGCACCGAAAACGAGACGCCGGCGGAGACGAAGCGAAACACAAAAGAGACGACGACTGTGGCTGTGAATAATTAGGCAAAATAGTTTTGCTTTTTGTTTTTCCTTTCTGATTGGAGAAAAACAGGCGAGGATGTGACTGCACACACACACACACACACACGAGCGATGTGTGTTACGCGCTAATCCGACACACAGCTGCGTCATTCCACAACGTGTGTTTACTTCCTCTCTTCTGCCTTCACCACCACCATCACCGCCGCCCGCACCGCCCGCCGCCGACCCCCCACAATCCCCTGCAAACACACACACACACACACACACACACACACACACAAAAAAAAGAACTGGGCGTGTAATTTGATCCTGTGCGCTCTCCTCCTCTAATGAAGCTCTCTGGCGGTTTGACTGACACCAGGCTCGTTATTTAAGCGTCTGTTTTGGGCCAGGAGGAAGAAGAGGAGCTGGTGGAGGAGGAGGAGGAGGAGGAGGAGGACGGTGGAGGGTGGAGGGGGGAGAAGACAGAGATAGAGGAAAAGTGGAAACAAGGGAGCTGAAAGAGGGAGGATGGTGCTGGAATTGGGAGGACGGGGATGGATAAACGGACAACAGGAAATGAAAACAGGGCTCGAAAGATGAAGTAGGGATGGAGGAAAAGGAGGGTCATGGGAGTCGTAGTCATTTAAAAAAAACAAGTGGAGAGAAAAGGAGACAGTTTGGAGAGGAGGAAGAGTTGATGGCGGAAACAGGGGTGATAAAGGGTGTGAGAGTGTGGGTATAATTGCAGGTCTTTGTGCTGATAATGTTCTTTGAAGGCACACAGCTGATAATTAGCGAGCGCCTGCTCCACGGATGCCTTTCAGCGTCGGCCATTATGAGCCGCAAAACCCACTATTGGCTCTGACATGACCTCCTGAGACGGGGAGGACGGCGGCGGCGCGCACACGAGCATGTACCGCCCTCACGCTAACAAAAAAAACACCAATCGGCATAAACGAGTGTTGATTAGCGCGTGCATAGCGTCGGCTCACGAGTGGAACGGATACAACAGCCCTCTCTCTAAAGGGCCTCAAGTTCCTCTTTGGCACGAGGGCTACAGGTGTGTGTGTGTGTGTGAGATGCACAAATGCACACACACACTTCCTGTTTACAGAGCCAGCCACACACACACACACACACACACACACAGACAGCAGAGACTATAATTACAGGGATTCACACAATGTGGCGTCCCGGTACGCTGCGTCCGTTATTGCCTCCCCGGTTGCCACATGACAACAACGGCGGTCCCTCCGCTACGGCGGCTGCTCAGCGCGCCGCTTCTTGGCCCCGCCTCCCCCCCAACCACCCACCCACCCACCCTACCAAGTATTCCCACATCTGAATATTTATGAGAGGCTTACTGCAGTCAGAAGACTGAAGTATTCTCTCTCCTCGCCAGTGACAGTTATCAGTGTTAAAGGCTCCTTCCTGAGCTCTAATTTATCCCCCAGTGAGAAAATGTCCGACGAGCGCTGCTGCGGTCTGGAAGGCGGCGCTTTTTCCAGTCAGCATATCTGGCAAAAAAACCCAAAAAAATGTGCCGTCATTTGACAGCGAGGAGGAATTTTTTTTGGTCTTTTGGCGGCAGAACTTACATGAGCAGTAAAACATGATGACTGTGTGCGTTCTGACAGTCAGGCCTGAGAAATCTTTGTATTGAAGACGGAAAAAACCTCCAACATCGCTCTCTTCTTCTTCTTCGTCTTCTTCTCTTTTCACCGCCACCCTAACCGCTCACCTCTGGTGCTATGTAGCCTTGCAGATCATACGGGTTTTGAGATATCATGAACTTTATTCTTGACTGTGCAGCTCAAATTCTGCTTACGTAGCGTTCATCCTGGCTCGGGTAGGAGGTTCACAGAATCATCACCATCAACTGACAACGTGCATTGACTAATTTCTAATTTTCACGATGTGACGTGTTCCGGCTGCACCGTGGACACTGGAGCTGATTGCACCCGTTCTGGACAATGATTGTGAACCCACCAGAAGCGCCACAGCAAGTTTCAGAAGTGTCTTTTGACACGACTAGTCATGGCATGTGTCTAAAATAGACCAGCGGCTTCAACAAATCAAGCTGGCCGCTAGTCAGACGCAGAAACGGTGTTGAGGCTGCAGCCGATTTTCAAAATAAAACACCCTAAAACGCTGTATTCAGTCGTGAATGCCCCGTAGGCTCAGGTGCCGTTGTGTGTCCAAAGTGTGGATGTCGTTCACGTGGAAACGAGGTCGTATTCGCTTCAAAGATTAATCCGTGACACTGTGAGATTTAGTTGGAAGCTTTACTAGGTTAGCCTTGAGTTGAGATTATTCTGTCACAGCATTCCTTGCAGAAGTTTATGGCACCTCGATGTAACTGAAAGAGTCGGACATGGATCTGTTTTTGTAGCCAGCTCTCTCAAAACCAGAATTATCTGCATGGCACCATCAGAGGTAAGTTATAAAATCTGTGTTTTGTGATTCGGGTGAAGCAGCTCCTTCACCCCGTCATTCTCCGTCCTGGTCTCAGGATTCAAACCCCTCCTCTCGTCTTTCTCGCACATTTGGACTGTCGCAGGAAGAAAAAGTGGGATTGAAATTCTCATCGGGTTTTTTAATCGTGGGAGGCCGCCGCGCCGGTGTCGTGCTCGCTGTTCATCCATTTTTCATCAAAACACATGAATTATGAAGAACCGCTAATGACGGGGAGGGACAGAGGGTGGAGGGGAGTGGAGGGTGGAGAAAGGAGGAGGAGGAGGAGGAAGGAGAGTTTGTGTCTGCAGAGAGCATGGACGGACGTTTAGACGTCTTTTCTTCCTTCACTTCCTCACAATCGGTCTTCTCTCTCTCTCAGGAATGTTTTCTTTCTCTCTGAGTGACACGAGTTCAATTTGTGGACAAGACACACACACACACACACACACACACACACACAGAGACACACACAGAGACACACACAGAGACACACACACACACACACACACTCTCTTGGGGTGGCAGGTGAACATACAGTGGCTCAGGAGGGGCTTACTACTTTGTGTGTGATTCAGACCATTGACCTGGAACACATTGGGTACTGAGAGAATAAAAACTATTACACACACACACACACACACACTCACACACACACACACAGGTCTCTAACCTCAGAGTTTATTACTGCTGTCCAATAATAATAATGATGATAATCATTTTCAGAACTTTTTTCTTTTTAAAATATATTTTAGCGTTATTATAATGTTCTTTATACGTTAGTTTATTTCTTTGATATCATTCAAATAGATTTTATTATTTTATTTTAAATATATAATTTATTATTATTATTATTAGACTGCTCTGTATACTTAGTTTGTGTCATTTATATATATTCTTCTATTTTATTTATTTATTTTATTTTATTTTAAATTAAATTCTTTAAAATTTTAAATGGTTATTAATACTTTATACTTTTTATACTTTACTGCATATTTTTATTTTATTTCTTTTTTATTTCTATTTTTCTAGCATTATTATTATCATATTCAGTGTATATTAGATTATATATTCATATGTTATACATTTTAAATTTATGTTATTGTTATATTATTTTTAAATGTATTATTCTTGTTTTTACTTCATTTATTTCATGATAATTTATGATTATTGATTATTATTCCATAGAAATGATGACTACTATAACTAATATCACTCCTAGTACTAATAATAATAATACTTTTATTAAAAATGTTTATTATGTTTATTTCATTTTTATTATTTATGTCTAATATATCATATTTATATTTAAATAATTGTGTAATACTACAAAAATTATTTTATAGCCCTAATTTATATTTCATGTTTGTGTCATTATTTATTCATGATTTCACTTATTTTTATTAATTATTCATGTAATGATGATACAGAGTTTTATATATACATATTAAAATATTATTGGGGATATCTTTGCTCCCAAAATGGCGGCGGTGACGGAGGTTACCATGGTTATCAGCTACACATCCAGACTTTGTTGTGTTGACATCAGTCTGTAAATCAAAACACACACACACACACACACACACACTCCATCACATCTCCCATCCTTCTGAAACACTGCTGGTATGAGAGCATCCAAACCACCACACACACACACACACACACACACACACACAGGCAGAGCGGCGTGCCCCAGGGTTTTCTGGGATAGTGGAGTGTTTTCTCTTCCAGCTGATGCTCTCTGTGGTGGAGGTGGTGGTGGTGGTGAGGGAAGTCATGGGTGTGTCTTCTTCACATTCCAGCGCTGCTCCGAGAACAATAACAACATTTATTTATAACACATCATTTGTTATCGCTGCACATTCATCCTAAGTTGCACTTCTTCTTCTTCTTCTCCTCCTCGATGCCCAGCAGAAACCTCGTCGTCAGCGTAATTAATCATTATCACGTTAATTTTGAGGCGCTTGTAAGATTACCATACTGTAACACTCGGAATAAAGAGCGACGCGCCGCTTATTAAATCATCTCTGCAAGAGAAAACTCTCCAACAACGAGAGCGTGACGTGAAAAAATATCTTTAGATTTGCTCGCACTTCTCTGCTTAATTTACATTTGTCTTTTCCTGTATTTAGGCGCGCGTGTGTGTGCGTGTGCGTGTGTGTGTGTGTGTGCGTGTGTGTGTGTGTGTGATGTTGGGGGAACTCAGTGTGACGTTTTTTTTTTTTGTTTTTTCTTCTTTTTTTCCGTGAGAGGCTCCAGATGGCTGAGAGACAGGTGAGCCAATTAGCGAGTCTCACTACACGGCAACATCATCACACCGGCGGAGCACGACAGCCAAACACACACACACACACACAGAAAACATACCCACATTCCTCATGACTTCGCTGTAGTGTTTAACATCACCACCGTAATGCCGCCGTTGCGCGTCTCTCAGTCCGTCGATAAGCCATCATGAGTCCGTCGATCGTCGTCGCGGACACAGAATTGATTTTGCGATATGAAACCACGTTTGGGAATGATGACAAATGATCCTCTAATTTTAGCTCGTTATCGTCGGCCCGCCCTGCGAACACATAGCACCTATAGTGTGGCCCCATTATGCATGTTTCATCATACGACCCAGAAAAAAAAAAAAAAACGTGGCATAATGGGCAGATTTAAATTGATTTGCTTGTGTATTCATTTATTTTCAAGGAGCCAAAAATATTTCAGCGAGCCTCGCTGACGTTCATTATAATTCTAATGAAGTCGAAAATCTCCAACAAAAGAGGGAGAGAGCGGCAGGAAGACGGCAAGTCTAAACACAACAACAACAACAACCTCCTCTCTTCATCCCTCGTTCTCTCTTTCTACACCTCTTTTCTCCCCTTGCGTCGTCTCTTTCTGAATAGCTGATTATCAGACGCACAAAAACGCACGATTTTCGCCATTAATGAGCCGTCAGCCGCCGCGGAAAACACACCTGACCCCGAACCCTCCTCCTCTCCGAGCTCCTATACGCCAACTATATACCTGCAACCATCCATATGATGCAACACACACTCATGCGGTGGCGCTCATTGTTTGGATGGCTCCTGTTTGTTTGTGTGTTTTTCTTTTTGTTAAGGGATAATTGAGCAGCTTTCCCACCTAATGGAAGGGGGACAAATTAATCTGCCTGTGCTAATGTCTGCAAATGGAACAGGACCACTCCTGCCACCTCCATGCACAACCCAAGCTGCCGCGAGTGAGTGCGTATGAGTGAGTGTCGGGTTAAAGCTGATGTACAGTACCTGATGAGTGCTACGGTGCAGCTTGTTGAGGATTTTTAGAGCTGATGATGAGTGTTTTTAACGAACCTAAGATCCGGAAATGATCCTGTTTTTCTGGGGTTTCGTTTCAAGGTCAGTCTTACCTGAATCTTACCTGAGTCTTTAGTCTTTCACGCCCGTCACGGAGTCATCATAGTGTCTCAGATTTCTTTTTAAAATAGGTAAACAGATACTTAAAGAACTATTCACAGTTCGTATCTAGCAAAGTCGAAGGCACCTGCAAATGTCATGGAGTATTAATGATGCACTGATCCAGTCTTGTGGTTGTCAGTGCTGATACCAACCTGTTGTAGTCGATAGGGTATCGACTGCGGTGACATTAAATAAAGTTTCTTCATTAATGTTAGAAATCCTTTAAGTCGCAGCAGTCTATGGCCTCATTTCAGCTTCAAAGTGAAACTTGGAGAAAGATAGTACTGGTATCGGAACAGATTGATACTCGGTAGGCGGTCTGTGAAGGTTCTCAGTCATTCAGGTCATCTTTCGAGAAGGTTAGATCTGGGGCAGCTGGACTTGCTACACCTACCTACAACTAAGTCAAGCTGCCCCAGATTCAACCTTCTTGAAGAAAGATGGCCTGGATGACTGAGAACCTTCACAGACCACCTACCCGAGTAGATTCGGTAGATACTTTGAGTTCCATCGTTGATTAATCGTACTTCAGTGCAGACTTGCACATAGACAGTGGATATGCATGCGCACTAGATGCCGACATCCCGACAACAAAGCTTATGTTTGTTGTTCACGATGTGTGCGACTACATGATGAGAAAATGATCAAGTATAGGGTACACGAATTGACCAAATTTATGGAAACCGCAAATTGTGGTGCAGGGAATCGTTGCCTGTCACCTGCGATGAAGAAGTAGGTGGGAATACAGATTGGTTTTTTTGGAATCTCTTGTCCGTTAAAAGCTGAACTATTTTCAACTTATTTCACCTCGTCTTGGAGATACAGATTTGCGACTTGGACTAACCTTGGTTAGGACTTTGCTAAGTCCCTAAAGACACAAGTGTAGACCTGCCAAAATCACAATCAATCAATCTGTTGAATCAAAAGCAGAATTTTCAGATGTTGATGGAGGGTGTCTTGCAGTCTGCTTATGAAAACATGCACTATAATAACTAATTAGCAGAATCTGGCACTGAAATTTAATTAGTAACGTCACAGATGACTTCGTCAGCATTGTTGGTTAACCATCGCTAAACATCTCTGCAATTATATCCGTCTATTCAAACACAAGGCATGACATCGATCTGACTGCAGTATCTGTTCATGTTTGTACGTATACCTAACGCCTCGCAGAGGAGAAAACGGGATGGGAGGCCGGGTGAATGTCATCCTATTTTCCCATCTTAATAGCCCATGATCCGGCAGCCGACTCCCTCCTAAGCCCCCTTCCTGTGGATGACCTCCAGGGAAGATTGTGTTGCTGCTGTTGGAGTACAGAGGAGTTGATTACGCGGCAGTGTCGGGGCTTTGTTCTAAGCATATGCCCGTCCTTGGCTTTGGAGAGCGAGCGAGAGAGAAAAGAGATAGATGAAGAGGAAGAAAAAGTAGAAGAAGAGGACTCTTATCTCTCCCTCGGGGTCTTGCATCCTTTCATTTCAGATTGTCTTGGCGACCTTCTGGCACCCCCATCCCGACCCTCCGCTGCATCGCTTGTTTACTGTCCCATAATGACATTGTCAATGGCAACAATACGTCCGCTTATCGCGAGGTGTTGGCCGCCACAATGGTTGAATGGCAGCGTAATGGGAAGGAGAATTCGTCCCGTTGTCATCTTGAAGTCTTTGTAGGCGCTCTCCTACTTGGCCGTGTGTGCCGGTGAAAGATAAGATTAATTCTTCATATCGCGGGGCTGATTGCAGAATCTTGTATCTAATGCAATTTTTATTTCTCACCCCTCCACCCTCCCTTCTTTCCCCCCTTTTCTTTCAAACTGCAGAGTCAAGCTTTTTTTTTCTTCTCTCTTTCTTTGGGGGGGAAAAAAAATCTAAATAATTTATCTGTGTTTTGGTGCATTTTTTTCTCCCTCCTGTACTTAGAGAGAGAGTGGAGAGAAATGGAACAGAGACAGACAGGAGGGAAGGCAGATGAGAGTGTTTTTTTTTTCTGAATGGGATGAACGTGAGCGGCATGCTGAGGAGAGTAAGAAAAAAGGCGAGCGAAGGGTGGCATGCAGGAGGGAGGTGGGAGAGGGGTAGAACCCTTCGCTTGGCGCTCGGCTGGAGAGGGGCCAGAGAGGAGCCTGCAGACTTTTGGTAATCCCTCTTTTATTAATGTGAAGCCAAGCTCAGCAGAATGCAAGCTCACAGACATAACAGAGCCGCTGCACAACTGACTTGTCTTTAGGCCTCTCGTAACATGCAGATCTACTTCACTGGCATGACTGACCAGAGTCCCACCCCCGCCATTTGCCCAGGCCAGTAAAACCGCCAGTCAATTAAAGCGCCATTCAGGCGTTCAGTCCGGTGCATTTCCGCCCCGGCGAGTCGATCTCTCAAGTCTTTTGATCCCGCTCGGGTCCCGGCCTCGGTGTTTGGCACGAAAAGCATCCTGCGTCCTCACAGAGCCCTGCACGTTACCATGACAACCCCCCCCCCCCCCTCCTCTTTACATCACTCAGTGCCCCCCGTGTAGCCAATGGGCATTGACCTTTCGCTGTCAGAGCGTGTTAGGGAGCGAAAGATACAGAGAGAGAGGGACGGCGAGGGGAGAGAGGAGAAAGAGAGAGAGAAAGAGAGAGGGAAGCAGCCACTCGCCGGAAACAACAAACACAAATAGGTCATTAAATTGTAAACACAATTTAAAAGAGACAGAGGCTGCTCTGTTTGAGCCGTGGCCTCGAGTCACTGCGATGTCAGCGCCGGAGTTTGGTGTTTTCGCCGCGAATGACGAAAACAAGATGCTCGTCGTCACGAGGCATGATGTCACGGCTCGGCAGGGAGGCGAGGTGGCTCCAAACGTACCCGACGAACAGGGGGCTAAATTTGGCGTACAGCACAAAAAAAAGGGGGGGGGGGGGGGGGGGGGGGCTTCCGGATGGCACCAGAAGTCGCCCCCTTCCCTCCAACCCTGAGCTTCTGTCTCTCGCAGACGCTGCCATATGTCCTCTGCTCTCCAACGGTAGCCCTTCAACACCGAGGCACGTGCAGAGACGTCCTCGTTAGAAGAAACGAGCGCCAGTTTTCAAGGCTGACTGGACCGGATCACGTCGAGTTGAGCTCAGTTTGAGTATTTTTGCAGATCAGGTGCTGGATTTGCTGTTTTATTTAACAAATCCAGTTGCCATTGACATCGTTGGTATCGACTTTTGGCTTTTATGAAAAACTTGAAGACAGTTGTTAGATCAATTTTTAGACTACCCAAGTTGACCAGGAGGAATCTTTTACCTGAACTGACTCTGGTAAGAAGTCTGGATCCAGTTCTACACATGAATAAACATTCCTGTCATTCCAGGTGTAGATTTGTATCCCATGTTGTAAAATATAGCCTGAATCTTGGAAGTACAGGTTCTCCAGGTTCTTCGTCAACGTTCAGACGGACTTGAACGATGATGTCAGGAAACTGTCCGGGACTCGCTCGTGTTTACTTCCCCACATCTGACGTCTGATCCCAACAAATACAGAGAGAGGCACAAAGTCTAAAGGGCAAAACACACACAGGCTGTGTCACTTAGCATCACGTCATACGGCACACTGGATGTGCTATACAGACAAGGCATGCTAGATGTTATAGGGCGATTCGAGCAGTGTCAATGCTAAAAACTGATGTTTTTTCTGCAGAGTCATGTACTGGAATTATCACCCTTCTGATATTTAGACATGGTGTAGCCTGATGTTGCGTAGAAGATAGGGGTATTGGGTTTTGATGCATGCTGAGGGACAGTTCAGGTATTTTGAAGTGGCTAAATATTGGTCCTACTGTCTGCTTTGCCAAACTAGGGGCACACTGACCGCCGTTACTGTGCTTAAGATTGTGTTTTTCTTCTCAAGTTTTATTTTTTATCATCCTGTGTGTCAAAAGAAGAAGAATCTGACAAATTAATTTCTGCATCCCGGCTGGAACTATTACAGCCCCACTTTGAAGTTTCAGTTTTTATTTTCTGCAGAAATACTGCCATGTGCACTTTTAATATCTTAATATCTGCAGAAATATGAGCTCGTCGTCTGCGTAAATAACACATCATCAGTCATCGCTGTCACCCCTCAAAGATTCAAACATTTGTACGACTTAATCGTGTATGTTAATTTGAAAGTGACGCTCCATTCATCACTCCGTTTGCTCTTTTTATGCTCCGCATTGTTACGCCGTTTACATTCAGCTCTCTCTGTAATAAACAGATATCAACATATGATCGGTGGCCGCAGCATCTGTTTGAATTGAGTGAACGCGCGAGATCATTACATCACGGAGCGCTCCGCGGCCTTTATTCACCGCTTCTGTCGACACGCTCGCCATGTGCCAATATTTGTTATGGTCGCGCGGGCCGCCGTCAGTTTTGGCTGCGACAAAGTGCAATGAGAGGCCGAGCCGATCTGAATGGTAAACAACGGAGGCGGAAATGGGTAATTAAGTTAGAAGTTAGCAAAAGTGTGTCTGCTGCATTTTAATGGCGATGGCCCGTGCACGGCGGATAATTTAGGATTTCGATTGTTGTTGTTGTTTTTCGGTGAAATGCAGGTGTTTTGTGAAGACAGACGATTTTGCCCTGTATGCCAAACATTCTAATGAACCTCACGTACAATCCATAATTTTAACTATCCCCCACCTGCCAGCTAGCCAGCCACACACACACACACTCACACAGTACACACACAGGCCTAGGCATAGTACCCACACACATACACACAATATGCACTAATGAAGCTGTTCTCCTCTCCTCTCTTTTTCGTTCCTGGCTCAGTGAAACATGCATAAATCATAATAAACAGAGAGATGAATTTTTAATCAGCAGCTCCCCTGCCTGTGTCTTCAGCCCCCGTCCTCCTATGGGGAGGAGACGCTGTGATGTGCCAGGTATATGGAGCAGGATCTGGCAGCGCCTCCTCCGGGAGGGCTACTCACTGAGACATGCCTGTCTGGGCTGCCTCTTCCCGGGCATGATCTGCTGGACCGTGGGCCCGTCTCTCTCTCTCTCTCTCTCTCTCTCTTCGGAGACGTGACTGGGCCCGGGCCCGGGCCCGGCGACGCCGTTGATGTCTGTACCTGCAAGAGGTCCAACGCAGAACGGGACATCTGAGGAGAGGGAAAAGGCTTGAAGCGGGCGAGGCTGTACGGCTGTGATAAAAACCCACATCAGTCCATCGCACCGTCACCTGTTGGTGCTCATCAAAATGCATGAGCATTAATAAAATATATATTTATTTGGTAGTGCAGGAAGACGGAGGGAAATCCAACAAAACAACTCGAAATATCACTTTAAAATTTATCGGAATTATTCAGTTTTTCTCTTTATCTCTTCTAATTTTGATTATTATGTTAATATATTTTGTAGTTTGATTTTTATTATTCATAAACTGGAGGAAAGTGACTTTATAAACTTTGTAAATACTTCAAAAAAATTCTAGCAGTGCCACTGTTTCCCACAAATCATTAATTTATGATTTTCCTCTCCTCTCTGGAGACGTTTCCTCCATGTTCTCGTTGCCGTCGTCTGATTTCACCAGAATTTAACCACAAATACACTTTCGGTGAAACTCCAGCTTCCGGGGATTCTGGATATTTACAGTTTGAGGCGCCTTGAG
This sequence comes from Sciaenops ocellatus, assembly GCA_033000465.1. NCBI lineage: Eukaryota > Metazoa > Chordata > Actinopteri > Sciaenidae > Sciaenops > Sciaenops ocellatus. Next base: position 19,349,816 of record CP136889.1, read on the forward strand.
AGTGCTGATTTCTCGAATCCCAGAATTTTTTGCAAAGGATTAATTTAGTCTTTTATTCCATGAAAGCCTTTTTCTTTGGAGAATAGTCTGACATGGTCCGACCATTTGCTCGATATTTGTGGAAAGCTTAAGCGAGAACGGGGATGCCTGCGTCGCGGGGAAGGCTTGTTAATGTTGCAGCCATTGACGTAGCTGCACATAATAAGGTCTAGTTGGTTTCAGCTAATATTATGAGGCGCTGAACTGGTCAGAGGTCTGGGAACAAAGTCAGAGGTTTGACGTATTATGTATCTTTGTAATATACTAATATCTTGTTTTGTGGTTTATTTATTCTCTCACTTAATAAACTCTGAAAATTCAGCACACGCTTGACTTGATGTTGAACTTGGTCTCCTTCCATCGGTTCAACAACATAACTTTACTGTGATGTACATGATTTATTTACCTCATAAAAACTTCATGAAACGACGGCAAAGCCGAGTTAAGGTCGGTTTATTTCCCTCTCCCCGACTCTCCGGCTGCACATTTTCAGTCTGAGCTGTACCAGTAACAGAAATGATGTGCAGTAAATGTGAATAGTTGGGCATTGTTGGTATGGCGCCGTGCCGAACTGGACCCGGCCCAGCGGGCCTTTGCAGGCAGTCCAGCAGCCGAGCTGGAGCTGGAGCTGGACCGGGGCTAGGCTGTTCCAGAGCTGTAGTATTAGACTCAAATAGGCCCACAACATAACAACATGAGCTGAGCTGTCACAGGGGATTACTTCAGCTAGGCAAGCCAGCGGGGTCTCCACTGCTCTGCTGCTCTACCAGAGAGAGAGAGAGAGAGAGAGAGAGAGTGGAGGGGGAAGGAGGTGATGGTGTTGGCGGTGGTGGTGGAGGGGGTTCCTGCATGAGAGAAAAGGGAACAACGGCAGAGGCTGAGAGGAACAAGGCGTAGAGACAGAGAAGCGAAGAGAGGCAGCTCGTTGAAAACGACAAAAAAGAGGACAAAAGAAGAAGAAGAAAGAGTGTGTGTGTGTGTGCGTGTGCGTGTGTGTGCAGCCTGTAGCCCGATAAGAAGCATTTTGCTTGTTTTGCAATGTTGGAGCACTCATCCGAGCTCGGCTTTGCGGGGAGAGCGTGCGTCGATTCGCCGTGCTGCCCCCCTCCTGCAGCCGTCAGCGCGGGAACCATGAGGACCGACGAGCTGCTGCTGAGGTACATACACACACACGTGTATGCACACGCACACACACACACACACACACACGTGGGTCACCCATTTTTTTTCTGGCCCAGATGCTGCATCCCTCCTGGGGATTGTTACACTTCCAGCTGAGGTGTTGTTGAACGGTTTACGAGCATTTTTATGTGCAGGGGAAGGTGGTGGTGGTGAGGGCGCTAAACAAAGTGCAGGTGCCAGCTTATGGAGAGGCTTTGACGTCTGGGATGGGTTGCTCCTAACAGGTTTTTACTGTAATGCCTCCTACCTGGCACTCTGTCTCAGTGTTGTTGTTGTTGTTCGATGGTGGGAGATTTCTCCCTGCTTCCCTGCAACTGTTTGCCCGGTCAAGCGTGACATCCGACGCTTGTACTCGCACTCTCCGTCTCTCCGTCTCTATTCAAACCTCCTCCTGCTGTGTTAGCAGCATTGTGTCCAGGGCGAGGAGTTAAAGCTGAAATATTAGGAACTGACACGGGTACCAACAGCAGCTTTTTCCTCCCCGTCTGCTTTTAAAATTAAACATCCAGCACTCCTTTTGCCTTTGACATCCTGGTTTTTTATTTATATACAGTATTTTATCATACAGTTGTGTTTGCGCTTCTGCTGCTGATTTACATTTTTTGTATTATTCCACCCACGTTTGCATGAATATGTATCATTTTATATTCTTTTTCTTCTGCTCGGTGTCAAGAGTTGTAGTATCTCATGGTGTCGGCGCTCATTCTGAAGCTTCGGCTAATAAAATCTCGTATTTTAAAGTTTTTAAAGTGCCGGAAAACAAACAATTTTTCCATCATCCGAAAAGTGATGGGGTTCTACACGCAGACAAACGGACTGCTGCTATAAAGATACACGACAATTTAAATGATTTTCAACCCAGATTTTTGTGGTTTTTATTTGTTTTGTTTTGATTTTTCTGTCATCACCGGTCTGGAAGGGGCGGGACTCTGTTGGTACAATGTGATGTCACATGTTTCTAAATATGCAAATCTCCAAAGAGCAGACTTTAACAACATTTGGCACACATTTGTGACGTCACCTGATGCCTGGAGTTTGGCATTACGGCCGTCACCATCTTGGTGACCATTGCTGGGTCTCAGTTTGGATACTCCCGTTAGCACGCTTCTGTGTAGTACACTGTGTAAACTGTGTACTTCCTGATATGGTGTGCTCATTTTGGCAGGGTAGTAATTCGAGTACGGCCATTGTCTACTTACCGGAAAGGACTATCGCAACATTTTATAGCTCTGGATTGCAACCAGGCGGCTGACACAGCACTAATTTGACTGTCAAAATATAGATATAAAACTCATGTACAACTTACTTATAACCGTCTTTGTATATAAGGGTATTCACTGCAACTGCTTCAGTGCTGGTAATCCCCCCACCCTTCCGTCAAGTAACCAAAATGGCGACCATTGAGGGCCCATGGCGCTGCTGCCCCCCTGCTGGCCATTAGAGACAATGCAGGATTTACACACTCAGCACTCTGTGTTGGCTTCACTTCACAATACATGTCGAGTTGTAGAGACAAATTTTGAAGTCCTCAGCTGCTTTAAAACACGGGGAACGTGTGTCAGATTTAAAGACATTGATTCATATTTCTATCAGCATTCACCTCCAAAGGTGGCAAAGACACATTTATGAGATTTTATTTAAGACATTGATTATTTTAAGAAGAAAGACAAAGAGATGCAGAGGTCTTCCTTATTAAGACCGGAGGTAACCACTCAACCGGTGTAGGATTTGACATTTTCCAAGACAACTAGCGGACCCTGAATTTGTGTCTTTGTTATTTATTTTCATTTATTCAGGTCTGTCTCATCTCTTGCATTTTTATGTACACAAACAGAGGGATGATGGATGAGCAGCAGGTGATGGAGGAATGTTGTGCATGTGTGAAACTGTTGAGAAACGAGGAAATGAGTAGAAAAGGCGGTGACAGCAGTGAGGAGGGGGGTAAAGAGGCATCCCGGCTCTAAACAATGGCAATAACCAACGTACCGCTCCAGTTTTACTGTATTCTTTCTGTTCTGTATTCTGTAAATTGCACACTTTTATTTTTAAGGGACCCATTACTGATACCCCACCAGTCACAATTTGTGTGAACTCCCCTCCTGTTGCATAAAAGATTGAGACAAGCGTTCGCCGCGCACCTGATCATGAAAAACAGTCATGCTGAGGTTGACTTGTTTTGCAATGAGTGAACATATTTCATTGATGTTTGCAGGTAGTAATTTATTGCCCCATAATTTACTGACTGAATCTGTGAATGCTTCATTGGGTGACAAATGAAACTGCTTTTGAGGCGTGCACTTCATTTGCAATTTCCCGATGAAAAATGTGACTTTGAACGGTTTCTGCATCAGGCGGTCGCTCCGAGCGAGAAACACGGGGGAAATTTTCCAGAGGTTTAGCCCTGTGTGCAGGACACTATACGGTGACTGTGGTTGGGTTGATGTAGCGGTGTACATCAGAGGAAAATGCCTTTTGTAGTGCAGAAATATTCAATACAGCAGAAGTAAATAATGCATGGTGCGTCCAGGAAGATTAAGGTCGTTTCCATTGTTTCGAGTCTGATATAAGATGAAACAACGACTACGAGGTTAAAAATCGGACTTCTCTATAGTCGATCAACAGCTTTGCTAACAGCGAAACATCAACAAGGTCAACAACAGCAGACATAGCAGCCAACTAATATTACTGACTAGTCCAACAGCAGTCAGCCCAGCTCGGCGTCTGTCTTTCAGCCTTTTATTTCACCAAGCTCTCACCAACCACTAAAAGTCAGTCCCAGATTTACTCTTGTCCGACAGCTTCTTGCTCGCTCACGCTTTACTTTTTTTGCCGCTTGCCCAGCTCCTGTTCTGGCGCGACACTGGCACAATTCCTGTAAACCTCCTCCTCTTCTTCTTCTTCCCGGTGGTCCAAAACACCTGTGGTACAAACACTAACACTCCCCCGGTGCTCTGAGCTCAAAGTCCGAGCAGCTCGGCTAACAAACTGAGCTAACAGCAGCTGCAGTTGGCAGCACTTCAGCAGGAAACTCTGTAAATCACTGAGAAATCAGTGAAATAGTTGGTGGCGTGTGACTTAGTGCCGTAAAGCGTTACGTACTTCTTGCGGGTGATCGTACCCGGAGCACAACTTTACATAGTTTGAGAGCATCAGCGTGATTTTAAATGTGTTATTTTAATGTAGAAAAGTTAGGTAGTGTTGCTTTAAAGTTCATTTTAATTTGTTCAACTGTCCCCTGAAGCTCATGTGTTCATGTGCTGTGGAAGCAAACACCCTCAGAGGAAGCGGACTGATTTTACACGTCAAGAACTGTTTTTGAAGTGCGGTTGTGAAAACAGCTGTAAAATGTTGTTTGTTGCTCTGATGGGACCTTTTTACAAGTGACTTCATTCCAGTATGGCCTTGGCTTGGAGGAGATTTCAAAGAGGTCTGAAAGACGTGGCGTTTACCCAGCAGGGAGGGTCCAACAAAAAGAAACCCATCAGGTTGCAGTTGACTCAAAGTCCGGGTTTCTCGGCCTCTGCTACTTCGATTTTTGACGATTCCCCTTTTAATCTTGCTCTTGCGAGTCCCCCAACTTTATGGAAAGTTGGAACTGCATTCATCATTCAGTCATTGTTTCACTTCAAATCCAACGTGCTGAAGTGCAGAGGGATAAATATGTCAGTGTCTTGTGCTGTGCTGTGTGTGTGTGTGGAAGCAGGGAAGGAAGTGTGTCTGAGGACGTTTGGCGAAAGCTGAGATAATCGGCACATTTTCCTCTGAGAGTTTTTGCTTCTGTGAGTTGATAATGGCCTTCTTTTGCGCCCCTCCACTTCCCTCTTTCCCTTCCTGTCCTCTCAGGCTTTGCTGGCAGTTAAACCAAGCGTCCCCTCCCACTCACCCCACACATTGTGCCTATCTAATGGTGTGGAGGATATTAGTCTCCTATTACAGATATGACCGTCGGTTTAGAGTCACTGCCTCGCTCTGCCGTTTCCCCAGACGGGTCAGGGAAATGGGCGTTAAAGCAGCCTCTGCCTTCCCCCCTTCCTCACCCCGATCCTTCCTCACCCCACCCCCCCTCCAGCCTTCTTGAATCTGCGAAACCAGCCTCGGCGAAAGGGAGCGCACCCCCGTGTCTCCGCTACAACGATTTAATCTGCCGGAGCACCTTTTCAATCAGAGAGTGTCAGGCAGGGCCGCTCTCGAACACGACTCTAATACAATGCATGGACACACACGTACAGGAAGTGGAGGGCGTAGTGGTGCGAAGGTGGGCGAAGGCGCCTGGCGACAAAAAATAAAAATACTCGCACGCGTGCGCCGCACATGCCCCGCCGATCGATACTCGCAATCATCCAGGTGACGATGGGCGCGGGTTTATCGTCCCCCTGATTCACACCCTGCTATCATCACCTTCGCACAATCACACAATCAAGGTGGAGGAGGGGGGGGGGGGGTGGGGAAGGGGAGAGGGTGCATACGTGAAAGAGGAGGGGAGGGGGACGGAGCACGGGAGCTTGCAGGTACATGAAATGTGTGAATATGTGCGTGAAATGAATTGAAATGGGTGTGAAAGTGCATCTATTTGCGGGCGGATGCGTGTACACCACCCTTTGTGTTTGTTAGTGTGTGTGTGTGTGTGTGTGTGTGCAAATGCTTACTTTCCATTGTGTGTGCGTATAGCATGTGCGGGCGGTGTGTGATCCTTCCATTTTTCTGAATGTGTGCGCGCGAGTTTGTGCACATAAAGTGCATCTGTGTGAGAGTGTGTGTGTGTGTGTGTGTGTGTGTGTGAGGGTGTGTGTGTGCGCGTCAGTTGTTATCAGAATGACACCATCCTGCTCTCTCTCCTGCAGCCCCAGAGGATCAGTGGAGCTGCACCAGTTTCAAATGAAAATAAATGAGAGGCAGTGACCGCTACTGCCTGGGTCCCACTTTAATGAGGAAAAGGAGCAAGAGAGGGAGGAGGAGGGAGGAGAGGGAGGAGGAGGACAGAGGTGGAGGAGGATTGGAAAGCGAGGGAGGGGTCGGTCGGAGTTGGCGATGGAGGTGCAGAGAGGAAGAGAGAGAGAGAGATGAATAGAGAAGGAGGGGTGTTGATGAATGGAGGGGGCCTCTCTCTGTCACCGACGCGATGGCCAATTACAGTTGGAGCTCGCTCGGATGCACCGCAGGTGGAGCGTACGGTGTTTCGAGTGGCCGGGAGAATATCCCTCCGTCCTTCCATCCCTCCATTTGCATCGAGGGGGAGAAATCACTGCGGAGTGCCCAACTTTGGAGCGGCTTTTTGGGGGTTTACCGTGCACTTCAGTGGAACTGCATTAATGACGCGCGCCATTGTAGGTCTGGAGTGTATTCTCCACACCGTGCTAACCCAGTACTGCTAAATATGGCAGCTTTTCAGGTGCATTATATGCTCCATTAAGGATTTTTCTTCGACTACTGCTCTGTGTAATTAAACTCTCTTAAGAGCAGCCTGACCCGACCTCTTTGCACATTTTAAAGATCAACCAAAGCGCGATGTCGCTGTATTTTTCATTCTTTCCTGTATTTCTTTATATATTTTTATCTATTTCCTCCTTTGTTTGTTTCTAAATTTATTTATTTAGATTTTTTATCTTTTTCTGTATTTCTGAGGCTGTCACGCACATACACCTAGCCTGAATAGATATAAGATACATTTAAGAGTTTGAGAGCGTTGAAGTGGGCAACACCAGAGAGGTGAATAAGGAGGGAAGATCCAGCGGAAACACTGACTCCTCTTCCACCTATGTCGGGGGGGTGCATGGCTCTGTGCTGAACTAGCTCAGCAGCACCCCTCATTGACTTGCTAACAGTATGGAGAGTCCAAACACTCTTTGCTTTGCTGTCTTCTAAAAATCTCTTGAAGCTGTTGACATTTTGGAGATTCGCAGGTTTTACATTTTGTAAAGGGCAGACCGCCTAAATACAGATTTTTCTTTTGTGGCTAAAAGAATAGAATAGATACTTCATTGATTTATTTTCTTAACGTGCATTTTTACCCGAAATACAACCAAACAAAGGGCTCACATGCAAATGTGGAGAAAGATGGTGGAGTGGAGGGCCGCCGCACAGAGTGGCGCCCTGAGAGCAGTTGGGGGGGTCCGGTGCCTTGCTCAAGGGTACCTCGGCAGTACCCAGTAGGTGAACTGGCACCTCTCCAGCTACCAGTCCACCTTCCATACTGGACTTGAACCGGCCACCCTCCGGTTCCCAGGCCAAGGCCCCACGGACTGAGATACTGCCACCCAAATACTCCGGATACTGTTCGGGCTCTTTGTTTTATCATTTTTTGCACACCAGTGATCCCAAACGTCTTTAAGAGGTTGCTGTTTTAATTGAATTTAATTTATTTCATCAGGAAAGGTCCCATTGAGATTAAAAATCCTGGGAGTCCTGGCTGAGACAGGCGGCAGCAAACACAAACTTACAGACACGTAACATACCACAAGATAAAAATGCAGCACAAGCTGTGAAATATCAGTTCAAGCTTGAGGATCTCCAGATCTTTTAATATGATTTAAAAGACTTAAAAGAAATCAGATCTTGGAGATTTAAAACTTTCTGCAGTGCGTTCCAATTTAAGTCTTTTGATATATAAAAACATATAGACAGAATAAAGCACTATGTTCTTGCTTCACTGCAGGTTGTTGGAGTTTCATTTTGGCATCTCCCTCAAAAAGAAAAAAGCTTTTAACTTGCGTGTGATAATTTTTACAATAGCGCCACCTGCAGCAGGAGCCTGTCGTGGTTTGAAATGAATGATCACCAAACACACGAGCAGTCGGAGCGACAGCGTGTTTCTTCTTTCTGGTAAAGGCTGAAGAAATGCTCCTGCGTCAGAGGAAATGTGAAGCTAAAGACTCTTTAAAAGTTACTTTATTTGGGTTTTACTTGTCTTACTTTCGGTTTGCCTTACTTTGCAGTTTTTTTACAAAACTCTGCTTGATTAGATCCTTTTAAAAAAAAACAGATGCCACGTTCCCAAAAGAACACGGTGCTCCAAACCAAAACCAGGGCAAAGTCATCTCGTTCGAGAGTTTGGGAGATCCGCGGTTCTCCCTCGACAGCGGCGATATGTTTCTACTTCAGTGCAGCTGAGCGTTGTCCAGTCCGGTCTAGCAGAGACCATTAAAACTAGCAGACAGCAGCGCAGCATAGCCGGGAGGCCTCTTCAGGGGCAGAGGACATCAAGTGTGTTTGTGTCTGTGTGTGTGTGTGTGTGAGTGAGCGACCCACACTTTAAGTCATGTCGAGACCACCGGTGCAGACATTAGTGTGTGAGGGTCAGTGAGCAGGTCAGGAGGTATTTGCTCGACAGTGTTGGACTTGATCAGAATGTCCTGTAACGCAGATTGTGTGTGTGTGTGTGTGTGTGTGTGTGTTGGCGTGTGCATGTCGACATGCACATGTGTGTGTGTACGACGGTCAGGCGGACAGGAAGGGCTTTTTTAACCCCTCTGAACCTGTCAAAAATCGCACCAACTGAGTCGTAACTCTGCCAAACGGGAGTCTTTACCTCACAGCTCCAGACTTTTACAGTACAAACAGAAACTTCTAGATGCATGATACTTCCTGTTTATGTCACCAAAAGCATGACGGGAATCTCTCGATTCATCCTGAGTGGAAATAACAAGAAGAAAACCAACAGGAGTGACAGAAAAACCCACAAAAAGTACATTATTTCTGGTTTTATACTATCAATATTTGTAAGTCTTGCTCTCTCGTGCACAGATATTCGCTGCGTGTTGAAAAAATACATTTTATTTTTGCTTTTTTGTTCACAAAAAACTCGTTGTACGTCTCATGTGACAAATCATGCCTGACTTATGAGCTAAGACAGAGTTATAGTGACATGGGAATGTAAATAAGAGAGTTAAACATGGTCACGTGATGTGCTGGTGGTAGATATTATGGTTCCCACAGGTCCTTGAAATCCTTGAAAGGTCGATGTTCCACTGCCTCATGATGAAAATTCTTACGTCGAAGCGCGTCCGGGTACGTCTCCGTAACGTTGTAGGCACGGCGCTGTTTTGGTCCGTTCTCCACGCAACTTCAAACCCCATCAGGAGCGTTTCAGCACAGGTGTGCTTCTAAATATGTAAATATGCTACGTAGTTAAAGTGTTTTTACGATCAGAAGTTTGCATGGGGTGTTTTATTTTGAAAATCGACCAGATTCTGTATGTCGTTTGTGTGTCTTCTTGTCAGCTCGAGCTGCTCTGTGCAGATTGACGCGAGCTGCTCGCGGCGTCCGTCAAAAAATAGAACAGCCGCGTATTCTCGGTGGGGTTGACCGGAGACCCGATTCTGAAACGGACCGCAGTGCGTCCGGTGGGGTTTGAAACATCAACTAGAACGTCCCCTCCGTGCCCGGTGGAATTTAGCCCTTTAATGTGGCAACCGTACACAACTTTGATCCGTGTCTCAAACTCCTTGAATTCGAGGGGAAATGGGCCTGCAAAGTCCTTGAAAGGTCCTTGAATTGGATGTTTAAGAAAGTGTGAGAACCCTGACTCACATTTAACCAGAGTTCTGTCCCCGATATGATCAAAATAGACATTTAATCTAAAATAAAAAAGCACTGAGCCGACACAGAAGCGGAGTCAGAGTTCATGCGTCGTGTCGGAATGGCGTGCAAAACAGGTCAGCGAATATTTAGAGGCTCGCGGCCCCACAGGTAGAGCTGGGATCCACGTTAACTGGAACACGGTGTCCTAACGCAAGAGGACCAATAACAAACTGGCAGAGAGAGACGAGAAGTGGAGAGGATGGAGTGAGTGATGGAGGAGAGGAGAGGGAGCGAGACAGAAGAAAGAAAAAAAAAAGCGTGAAAATGGAGGCGAGGAGAGGGCTGGAGAGAAATATGGGAATGAGATTTGAAGATTGAACAGTGAGTGACAGCGAGAGTGATGGAGAGAGTGTTGGAAAGAGATGTGGGGGAGTATCCATCCACTCCATCTCTATTTTTGTTTGGTTTGCAGTCTGGGCTTCTGCCGCTTGACAGAATAAGAAAGTGGAGGAGAGACTGGAGTAGATCGGGGACTCCTCCATCATCCTTTCATTTAAGAAGTGGTTCATCTGCAAACGTACACGCGTGGCATGGAATACACGCTGATCAGAACGTGCGAGGATGAGCGGTAGCAGTCAGGGTCTGTCTGGTTTTTCGTGGGCTCCTCACATGTCCACTTAGGCTCAAACGCAGCTGCTTGCTTTTCTGAATTATTCATGAGCTCTTCATTAAATATTCACGTGTGAAAAGCCGGCGCCATCAGCTACCCACAATCCTCTCCTCTGGGTGAGATGCGAGCGGGAAGCATCGAGAGGCCTGGATGATGAGTTTACAGTCTGATAGGCAACATCGTGGCTGCTTTATTTTTTTAATTTGCTCTGTAAGACCACCTATTTTTGGTCCTGTCTCTTTGTCTCTTTCTTTTTCCTCCACCACCTCCTCCCTCCTCCTCCGCCCTCCTCCCCTCTCCTCCTTTCTAAGTGATCGATTTGTATTGTTCGGGCAGCTGAGCCCCCCCCCCCCCCGCCAGCCCGAGGTGAGAGAGAGAGATGAAGGCGGAGAGAAGACAGAAATAACTAGACAGGGAGAGAAAGAGGCGAGAAAGACAAAAGTAGGAGAGCAAGCGAGGGCAGAGGCAGACCTTGCCGTGAGCGCGATCTGGGAGAACATGGCGGGGCCTCTAGGGTGAAAGAGATGGAGTGATGTGGGGGAGAGGTGATGGGTGAGGGTGGGGGGTAAAGAGCACAACAACAGCAACAACAGGGAGAAAACATGGCGCAACACAATGTTTGAAATGTTCGCCGGAACTGACCGCTGACCCTGGAGTGAAATACAGGTTCAGGGATGCATTTGTTAAGGTGTCTCGAAGACACGACCATGAAAAGCTGAGCGTCACTTTGTGCAGGAAATATCTTCAAAATACGGTGGTGCCAGTTTGGGTTAGAAAAGAAGAAGAAGTGATGATGTTTCAGTTTTTTGAGAGGTACACGTCGGGTCCTCTGGCGTGCTGAAAAGAATTTCATGAAATCTCTTCAGGAAAAGTTGGCAATGAAGCAAAAAAGATTCGAAAGGTTTGAGGGGGACTGAGCAGATGTGTCATTATGTTCCCACCACCTGCCAGACTTCTGCAGTGAGACGGAGGGTTTCATTTTTTAATTTTTAGTGTGAGAGTTTAACCAAAGTCTGACTTCCATGCTTAATTATTATTATAGTCCATTTACATTTGTCAAAATTTGGAAAATCCCAACAGGACCTTTGAGAAAAACATGATGACATCCTCTTTGCTGATAAATTTAAGCTTTAACATCAGAAACATGTTCCCTCTAATCTTATTATTTCATCAATCTTGTCATTTTTCACATTGACCACTCGTGCTGATTACTGATAAATCATTTAAGCCGTAGAAAAAAGAGCAACATTTTGTTGATTCAGCTTCTCAGACTTGAGGATTTTCTTCTCCTCTCTGTTCTGTATATGTTTGAATTGAACATATTTTAGGGGTTTTGGACTAAATAACCAATTTCAAGACAGTTTTCTGATACTGTACATACTACATGATAAGTCTGGCAGGGTTTACCTCCATATGTCCAAGACAATTGGGGCTGGTTTAAAGAAATACTGTTTTTCACCCTAGCAGAATGATGATGGGTACAAGCATGTGACGACTAAATGATTAACTAATTACTGAAAAACAATAAAGAATCATGAGTTGAGCTGGCCCTGTGATGAGTTGGTGTCCCAATCTCTGCTGGGATCGGCTCCAGCCCCCTGCATCACTGATAAGGATAAACATGTTAGGATGTTGGAGTTGATCTTCAACAACCATCCAAAAGTTCTGGCGGCGCAATAACTTGACCTGTGCATGAATCCACTGAAAGCACTCAAAGGAACATGACGCTCGCTCTTTCACCGCGATTCTCTCTCTGAAACTAAAAATTATATACGTCTCCGTCCTCATTCTTGAATGTCGCCATTCGGAGTGTGTCAATAAGCAACCAAAGCTCCAAGGCTAAAACTTGGGTCTTAATTATAGAGGTATGTTATTCTCTGTTGTCACATGGAGGGCATGAGGTCAGGATTCATCCTCCATAGACTTCACTGTTAAGACTACCTTAAGCCAGTTGTTCAGGGTCATCAGGGCTGTTGTATATAATAAATATAAAGTGTGCCTTTTGTATGGGAAGAGAAGTAAAAGTCATTTTCAGCCTGCATCTTCTGGAACTGGATCTTTCATTCATCATCATTTTCATATTGTACTCAGGCACACATGCGTCGTATTAAATGCGATATTAAACAGCTGCGACACAAATTGCATATTAAAACAGTGTCACTTTTTCTTTTTTTTCCCTTCGTAAACTGTCGGTTTCACATGGCTACATTGAAAATTGAGCGTGTTCATGTTTTATTAATGGATGGATGCGTTTTGTTTGGCGAACAGGAGGGAAAAAGGATTTGTTCAGAATCTGAGGCAAATGAGGAGACTTGACTGCACGACTGTTTACCAGACGTACATGAGCACACGTGTTCCGGTCTACTTGAACCCGGCGCAGTTTTCGATGTCGCGTGACACGTGGTGGGACAGGTGCTCGTAAGCCTTTGGCAAACACATGCAGTTTCTCAACATACTTGACTTAACTCAGTGATGTTAATCATGTGGTAATAATAGAGAATGCTGCCGTTCGCAGCTTGGTGTTAGTGTTCGGGTTCCTGGTTCGAAGTCCCCAGTCGGTTGGGGCTTTTCTGTGTGTTCTCTCCGCCTTCCTCCAACTGTCCAACGACATGAAGGTCATCTGGTGACTCATGGGTGTGAATGAGAGTGTGAATAGTTGTTTGTCTCTATGTGTCAGCCCTTTGATGAAGTGGCGACTCATCCAGGGTGTACCCCACCTTTCGACAATGTCAGCTGGGATCAGCTCCAGCTCCCTCCCCCCCACGACCCTGATAAGAATAAGCGGTTACAGAAAATGGATGGATGGTTGAAATTTACAGGTTTGTGCCACCTGATCGACCCGTCCTGACATGGCCAAGTCAGTCATAAAGGGTCAGTGCATCCAAATTACACAAACACAACGGTATCGTCTCGGTTTGTCAGTATTGTCAGCAGTTTCTCGACATACCTCCATCATCACCTGTGCTGTTCAATGATGATTATAATGTGGTAATAGAGAGCACTGTTGTTCTCAGCTTGGTTTTTAGTGGTGTTATAGGTTCCTGGTTTGAAGCCCCCAGTCGACTGGGGCTTTTCTGTTTGGGGTTTGCATGTTCTTCCCATGTCTGCGTGGCTTCTCTCCGGGTTCTCCAGCTTCCTCCAACAGTCCAAAGACATGCAGGTTAATTGGTGACTCTGATAGATGAGATTGTGAGCATGAATGGTCATTTGTTTCTATGTGTCAGCCCTGTGATGAACTTGCAACTTGTCCAGATTGAACCCTAACCTCCTGCCCAGCCCCCCTGCAACCCTGAAAAGATAAGCAGTTACGGAAATTGGACGGATGGTTGAAATTTACAGGTTTGTGCCACCTGATCTACGCGTCCTGACACGGCTGAGTCAGTCATAAAGGGTCAGTGCACCCAAATTACACAAACACAGCGGTTTCAAGAGCAAGAAGACATGGTCAGCAGTTTTCATTTGGACTATTTCGTCAGTACAAAGTAATTTTAGTGAAAACTATTGAAGGTGAGGTCTGTGGATTATCCAAGGTAAGAAGGACACAAAGGGTCCCTGTTACCTTGGATAACAGGTTAAGGCAAATGGCTGCTGAATTCTTCTTTAAAGGTAATTTTTTAATGCATACAGCGGCACAATCCACCTCCACTGTGCCGCGGGGGAGGCAGAAATCTCTGAGAAAGCCGCATGTAGGAATGAAACCGAGACTATTTGCATGCTGGGATTCCATAGGAGCAAATTTAGCGTCGATTTGTGTGAATTCTGACATGCTTGAAAGGAGAGTAAAATAGGCTACCTGATGTGCCACTTAGAGAAGGAACTCGATTCAGACAAAACGAGGTGGCGTGCCTGAAAATCTGTCGGAATAGAAGGCACACAAATTACCGTGATGTCTTCTTTTTATTGTTACCTTCTGTGACGCCGCTGTCACTTCATAAACGTGTTGGATTTGGGTTATGAACCTGTCGTCTGAAAAAACAACAGCCGCGAGCGTCAATTCAAAGACCCCGAAATCCCGCTGATGGGAAACGCAGTCGATTATGATGCAGCAGTTGGTTAAATAACATCCCGCGCCCAAACCGTTGTTCTATGAAGGGTTCAAGTGCGGTGAAAACATCCAGCATCGTCCGCACTCCTGGGACGCTGCGAACCCTGAGGCGCTGATGTAGGATCAGCCTTTCCCATCCACACTCTGACCTCGGCCCTTGCAAGCAAACATGCAAGCTGACCCACGAGCAGAGCCGCGAGCCAAGTCCCACCCACGCCATACACTTACCGTGCTGTATGTGTATACCGAGCACTTTTTTTTTTTTTCCCATTGACCCAGATACTCATATTCTTCCCCCAGAGAGCCGCCTCTCTCAGTCTAAGAGAGGCTCATTATTTTACTGGAGTGCCTCCCCTCTTTTCTCCTCCTATGGAGGAGGGAGGAAGTGGGGCAAACCTGGTAGATGTGCTTGCACAGGGGTGCATTCAAGCCCGCTCCAGTTCCACAGGGAGGCATACTGGATCCACACAATTAACGCAGCATAAAATAGAGTCAGCAAATTTGCAAGAAAATTATGGGCTGGTTCATTATTACCAGGCTATCCCCATGCGTAATTGCACCTCTCCGAATTTGGCCAACTCATTTGATTGTAAATCACCTAACTGGCCATGATTTTATTACACCGAAGCATGTGTGAGATTCTAACAGTCTGCAGTTCTTATGCTCTGAATCATGATTGTGCAAAGTATTTACCGGACTGTCGGTGTAGGAGTGTTAGTGTAGCGTTCACGGCCAGTTTGAGACATGACGCATGAGTTTAAACTTTTATCGGTTTGTTTTAAAAATGATATTGAGGATGCAATATAACACGCACATTAGTAGGAGTTACACACACCTGGAAGGTGTTTACTTCCTCAATTGCGGTGTCTGCAATAGCTCAACAAACCATTGTGAAAAATAACAGTGAACACAGAGAATTACGGCATTCTCGTTACAGAGTAGTATATCTGGAGTGCACGCTCCCAACAACAGGAATTATCCCTTATGTGAGGAGGACGCACAAAGAACTAGAATGGATATTCGTGGATGTAAAGAGGGGCCCGTCGAGGATGCCTGTGTTCAGAGTCTGGAATTTTGTGTTACGGCCCTGGTTGGATGATTTCACCTGAAGCCACGTTCAACTTTTTGGTCGGACAAAAAGAAAAACAGTTTCTTCTGCCTCGTGGCTAATCTAAATATCAGCAAAGACGTGGATCATCATAAGGTGGGCTGAACGAAGCCTGATTGCGAATCTGTAAAGGCACTCACCTGTTAATCTCTTAATTCTGCATAACTTTAAGCCTTAATATAATTTGAACAGGTGAGTTGTATAAAAATTCACCCTCAGTACAGTTGTCATGAACGGGGAAATTAGCTATAGAGACCAAAACTGTTTTTTGTACCAGGCTGTAAACATGTTTATTTCTGCTGTGAAGTTGGACATTTTAACATGGGGACTTATGGAGACTGACTCACTTCTGGAGCCAGCCTCGAGTGGATACTCAAGGCATTACCGCTTTTGCCACTTAGGCATTGGCTTCACTTCGCAGCCACGGAGGTTGCTGCTTGACAACGCTGCGTTTGGTGTTTTGGCGTTAGCAACACAGCGGCCATATTGTTACTATTTGTACATAAATGTACATTTCACATTTTGGCATCACGCATAGTCCAAATTTTCGACTATACACTGTCTACATCAGTTTATATATCGCTAACTTCACATAAGAAGCGCATGCTCATGGTTGGAATTGTTGGGTCTCTATAAATAATATTATAAAGAGTTCGGTGTAGACGTTCTCTGTGTGGAAAGTGTCCTGAGATAACTTCTGTTATGATTTGGCGATATATAAATAAAACTGAAAAAGAATCTGATTGGATTTAGATTTTAAACATGTATTTTTCATTAAATTAACACAAAAAGACCAACAATAAAACGTATTTTTGACTAAATAATAAGTCAGTCAACATCAATTGTTGCTTCTTATAGTTGAAGCAACTTTTAGGGGAGCCTCTTTGTCCCTTTTTAACGTTCATGACAAACATGTCAGCACCTTTAAAATTATATTTAATGGTTAAACTATCCTCACGTGTAGATGTATGTTAATTAAGGTGTTCATTATGAATATTTTGTGTTTGGAGGTCGGTTAAGAACATTTAAACGTGTCTGTTTTAAAGAATCCGCGCAGCTCACACGGTTAAAGACATGAACATGTAGAAGCTGAGGAGCCCGAATAGTTAAAGATCAGCTGCAGCAGCAGCGTTATGCGCCACGCCTCCACGACTCGGCACCTGGTTCTCCAGCACAGTCCGTCAGTTGCGCTGTTGCAGAGCGGATTTTCAGACAGGACCGGAGCGCGGCGGCGGCGGAGGAAGCAAAGAAAAAAAAAATCAGGAGGCAACAAAAAAGAAAAAAGCGAATGGGGGAGTGGAAGAGGAGAATGTGACAACTGCTGGATGCGGACAGAGTGTGTGTTGCGGCTGGCTACACTGCCTTTAGGGGGAGGCCTCCCCTCGGCTTCTCTTTTGCACCTGTCCCCCTCCGTCTCCGCGGCCAGGCGCAGTTTGGACGAGAGAGAGAGAGAGAGCGACGCTCCTTTTTATTTATCAGGCAGGGCGCACAGCGGCGGAGGCGCACACACACACACACTTCCACACACACACACACACACACTTCCACACACACACATATACTGTACGCACACACACATTACACATACACAGGGCAGGCAGGCAGGCAGGCAGGCAACATGACTTCATCCTACAATCTGGATTTTCTGCCCGATATGATGGTGGAGAGCCGCCTGCTTGTTCCCGGAGACAGAATGTGAGTTATTTAAATTTTTTTTATTCTTCTTCACTCCTCCTGATATATTAAAAAAATTAAAAAAAAGAAGGAGAAGCGGCTGTCCGATGTTGGAAACGTTGCTGCTCCGTTGCTGGATGTGTGTGTGTGTGTGTGTGTGTGACTCACAATTAACGCGGTGTCTGTATCTGTGTATGTGTCATTGTGTTAGTTATGGCTTGTTGTTTATTAATATCCGTCGATAAATTTCGCGCATGCAGGAGCGCCCGGAGAGGAGAGGGGGGGCTGTTATCAGCTATAGACAGGATGGTGATGAATGAACGCCATTATTGGGGGGGAATTAACGCCACCGCCGTCTTTATGAAGCTCTGTTACATGCTGCATGTCGTCAAATTTGAGACTCTTTGGAGCATTTCGAGCTCCGTGGAGGGGCGAAGTTGCCTTTTTTTGTGATTTGCGGCAGCCGCCCATTCTTAATTTCTCCGAGTCTTTGCTGCTGAGGGAGAGAGGGAGGGAGGGAACGGTTGGTTCGGGACTGTGCAGCCGGTTATGGGAGCGCACCATGCTGAGATACCATAAAGACCAAAGATCTCTCTATTCTCTCTCTCTCTCTCTGTGTCACATGAGACTGATTTAACTCGCATTTTGCAGCCAGGAGAGGAGGAGGAAGGAGGAAGGAGAGAGAAAATGAATGTGAAGGAGAGGAGAAGCAACACAGAAGGTTTTTGTGGACACGCAGGAATGCATGGATGACTGCTATCCCGTGTGTTTCCAATTGGATTTGCTGTAATTCAGTTAAAAGTCCGGAATTTCTAGAGCAGGGACACAAAGGGAGGTTTTCATTCCGACATCATGGCCATGCGCTTTTTTTCTCCACAGTGCGTGTCCCACTTATGTCCCCTCAGCTCACAGCGCTGAGTTCTTGATGGATCATTTTTATTCCCTCAGCAGTGAACATGTTTACTGTGCTGTACTTCTTCTTCTTCTTCTTCCTCCTTTCATCTTCTTCTGAAGGTTTCTTTCTTTGCACTTAACTTCTGGTGACTCATGATGAAAAGAATAAAGCAAATGTACAGAAGTGTGGAGATGTGTGTGCGTTAGTGTGTGTGTGGGAGGTGTTATGAAAAACACATTTAGTAGACTCATTATGCAGGATACTGTACAAATATCGCTAAAACTTATAAAAAAATCAATCATCGCAGCAGCAGCAGCTGGAGATCAACATGTTCCTGCATTAGATGCTGCGGATTAAATGCTGTGTTTTCATTGTAAACTCACTGATCAGAGGATAAAATGTTGTCGGGAAAATGTAAATAAAAGCCTATGGAGGAAGAAACCGAGCTATTATAACTCACTTTGAGGACATTATTGAAACAAATCATACCTAAAATAAAGGGAAAAACCTATTTTTAGTATTCTGTGTACACAGAAATACAGATTTACTTTGAATATAATGTATAAATAGTCTAAAAAGAGTGTTAAAATTCCATGTAGAAACTGTAAACCAACTATTTATTACCTCAGACTCAACTATGAGAATATGACATGTAGCATTTTAAAGTAATTATATGTTTAAGACTGTCCTGTGATGAACTGTCCAGGGCGTACCCCGCCTCTTGCCCATGCCAGCTGGGATTGGCTCCAGCCCCCCGTGACCCTGATGAGGATAAGTGGTTATGGAAGATGGATGGGTGTTGAGTAATACGTATCTAGTGTAACACTCTAAAACAGTAGTTCTATAAGTATGGTACGTGTACACAACCTTGCTCTAGTGGTACATGAAGTAATCTCTTTTAAAAGTGAACTTATTTCTATTAAAATGTGACGGTACGTTCGTAAGCGGAGGTGAAATGAAACGGTTTAAAAACTATTTCCCAAACAGGAAATATCAAGAATTGAGGTGCAGATCAGGAGTGACCTCCTTTAACACACAAATTTAGCTCTGGTTCTTGAACCAGTCCCGTTCAGGATTCAACCACAGTCAACAAGAAATAATCTGATTATTAAGAATAAACCTGCCTCCTTTGTGAGTAGCCGAATGAGGTCGACCTACGCCGTTGGAGAGCCGAATATTTTTCCGAGGTGTAAAAAGTGTAAAAAAGAAACACTGCACGAAAAGAAACATTATGATCATTCACAAAAAATGCCACAGGCACACTATAAATCAGTCTGAGATTATTACAGGAGCGTCATTGATTAGGCCTTTAAAATGCGATTATTGAAATTATACGGATAAGTCACTGAATCTGTAGTTATGTTATGATGAGATTGTACATCTTTGACCTCCAACTATTGAATGAAAAAATGTTCTTTGACACATTTACTTGTGGATTTAATGACATTTAACATTTACGGTATTTAGTATATTTATATTTAGCATATTTGCTCTTAAATCTACATGTCGTTTTCTGATGTTTTACCTCTTGAGATGGTGTGGATGTACCTCTGGATTTCTTGGTATTATGACGTCTGACAGACTGGGCAGTTCAAGCCGTGATCACCTGTCGGACCAGACTTTCAGTCCCCTGATTGGCTGATTAAATGATTGAGGCAGCTCTGATGTGTGTATAAATATCTGGAAGTGTTGTGATGCTGCCCGTGCACCTGATGAAGCTCGGACAGGCTGAAACGTTGTGTAATCAATACATGTTTTCAGCAGTAAGCATCACCATAAACTCACTATTAAGAAGCATGGAGATGTTTCATGTCAGCGCTCCCCAACCTGTAGACGTTTGCTTCTTTTAAACACCAAAGAAAAAGAAATGTGGGGCATCCAAAGTGTTTGAATGAATCCCAGAATTACTTATTTCCACCATGATGATATAAGGCCGGGTCGTGCACTTTACCCTGCGGTGTCTCCCTCCATTGACTCTCCATGTAGTCTATTACCCAGATGCTCCAGTGATGAGACGGCTTTCTCATTAATCAGTGTCATCGGCTCTGACGGCGTGGGCCCCTGTGTACAACCGGCGGGGGTGGACGAGGAAGCCATCACACTTCCAGCCACCCTTCCATTTCTTCCTCTGATGTGTCTTGCATCACCGGTTGCGGGTATATCTGCCCCCAGGAGTGAAGGATTTATGAATTATGTGTGTCGCCGGCATTAGACAGGCCCTATCTGTGCCCTCTTACCCAGCCGGCAAGGAGGCGGACAGGTTGAACCAGATAGCGCTTATGGAGATGACACTTTGTATTTACGCGAACACGCCTCTCGAGCTCGGGCTGTTTAAGCTCGCTCGAGAGGGCTCTTGGTGATCTTTTGATTAAGTTGTTTGGTGTGTTTAACGGCACAGTTTTCCAGTAGCGATGTGTAAAAAATTTGCATTCATGCTGTCCATCCCCCCTTTAACTTCCTTCCACATGATCCCTCGCGAGTGTGTTTAGTTCTGGAAATTGGCTGCATTCCCTTTTCCAGGCCTCACCGCTTCCTGTAGTGACTCCCCCCCCCGGCTGACGCTGACAGCCCCTGACAACATCAGACTTGACAAATATTAGCTGAGATCATATGAGAACTAAGTGGAACTAACAGTGTAATCTCTCTCTATCCAGTCCTATCAGGGCCTGAAAGCATGAAAAGGGGGTAAAGTGAGAGAATCAGGAAAAATGGAGCAGGACCTCTGCCCTTTACTTTCCACTCTAGCTCCGACTGTGAAGTCTAGACCCGGGTCGCTCTCTGGGAAATATGTGACCCCCCTCACCCCCTTCGACTCTGTTGAATCCCCATCTGGTACCAAACTATAAGATTCTTCAGGGTCTATCACACTTCCAGGCTGCAGAAGCGACTATTTTTAGGAAATGATTTCTTGAAAGTGTGTAGCCGAAATCAAAGTAAACGAGGACGAGGTCGCTAACTTTAACAAGTACGCAGTGTGCAGAGGAAGACAGACTCGCAATAATGCTTGAAAATGCCACATTCTTGCCAAGTGT
Organism: Sciaenops ocellatus; assembly: GCA_033000465.1. Taxonomy (NCBI): domain Eukaryota; kingdom Metazoa; phylum Chordata; class Actinopteri; family Sciaenidae; genus Sciaenops; species Sciaenops ocellatus. Next base: position 19,370,978 of record CP136889.1, read on the forward strand.
GTACACAACCCACCACCTACAACCCATCGCTTCTCTCGGGGGGGAAAAAATGTATATCTGACCGCTGATTCTCTTTACGACCATCCCTTCCTGAATCCCTGAACACAAATCATGAACCCAACAGCTGAAAGGCTCTTGTGACATACAGCATAGGGTTCTCATGAGAAATGTATTTAAGTGTCTGTGTGTTTAGATGAGGGGGTGGGATGGGCCAGACCTTTAGAGTTTTTAAAAGAAGGGGGGTGAAAGAAGGCTTGTCTGCCTAGCCTTGCCTTTAACTTTGGTTTGGCTGATAACCGCCGCAGACACTTGTTTTAAATCATTTCATTCAAATTCCAGGAACATCATTTGATCAAAACCCACCGAAAGACTTCAATAAGACCTGTCAGAAATAGTTTAGATAGTATAGTAGAGGAAATACAGGACAGGAAATTGCAATCCGGTGATCGCCAGAATTGCAAAACTCAGACATTCCCTGCAGCATTTCAGCAAAACAAATAGTCAAATTGGAAGCGTGTCTGCAGATTTTTTTTCCAATCAACGCTACATATCTAAGATAATGTTATTCATAATGGGCTCCGGTGAAACAAAATCACTCCTCGTCCTCAACAAAAAGATTGCAAAATAAGAATAAATTTGCCCCAGATTTTGACTTCTCAGGCCAACTTTAGTCCAAGGCTGCAGATCAGGAGTTTAACTCCAAATGAACTCTGGTTCTTGAACCAGCCTCGTTCAGGATTCAACAACAGTCAACAATAAATAATCTGTTTTATTAAGAATAAACTCGCCTCCTGTGTGAGTAGCCGAATGAGGTCGACCTACGCTGCTGGAGAACAGAATATTTTCCGAGGTGTAAAAAGTTTGAGAAACACTGCACGAAAAGAAATATTGTAATCATTCACAAAAATGCCACAGGCACACTATAAATCAGTCTGAGATTATTACAGGAATGTCATTGATTAGGCCTTTAAAATGTGATTATTGAAATTATACGGCTACATCACTGAATGTGCAGAAAAACAAACAGTCAAATTAGAAGCGTGTCTGCAATTTTTTTTCCAATCAACACTACATATCTAAATTAATGTTATTCATAATGTGCTCTGGTGAAACAAAATCAGTCCTCGCCCTCAACAAAAACAAAAAGCAATAAATTTTCCTCTGATTTTGACTTCTCAGGCCAACTTTAGTCCAAGGCTGCGGATTGCCTTTTAAAAATGACGTACATTTCTTGCAATATAACACAAAAAGCCACTAAAAATATGGTCAGCAAACATTCTGCAAAGATCCTGATGGCTCTGCTATAGATCAATTCAGGTTAAGAGCTTCACACAATCCATTAAATATATCAATTGATATATGCAATATCGAGATATGCGGATTAAACACGTAATCAAACAAAAATTGAAGGTAAATAACACTCTGGGGCTAATTTATGGCCGGTATAGATGATCAAAATGATACAGGAAACTAATCCTAGGAGTGAAAAAGAAGAAGAGAAAGGAGCAGGGTGTAAATTGACATGGGTAGGCTGGGAGCGGAGATATAAAAGGCGGGGAAGGGTGTGAAAGAGTGACGGTTTGACAGACTCCCTGGACAGACAGCTGGTCGGATTTGAATTGTGTTTTATCTGATGTGGAGATTAAGAGAAAATGTGAGTAAAAAAAAGATGATGGAGGTGGTTTTATCTTTCTTTCAGGCAACAGTGAGGATGACATATATACATATATATAGATATATAGAAGAATGAGGCGAAATGCATCAGCAGCAGTCGAAGAACCTCTCCGTCATTTCTGTTCCGACTGTTTTTGTACATAATATTGTTATTTAGGCAGAAACACGTACTTTATGTGTGATGTATGATGTGATGGAGTCGTCTCCACGCATCACCAGCTGCAACATTGTTTTATGTCGCTTTCTCTCAATGCGTGCATGCGTGTGTGTGTGTGTGTTATGTCATAATGATGAATGTCTTTGCTCTGCTGGGGCTCAGGAGCAGTTGTCTGTGGCTGACACCGCTGTGTGTAGGTGGTGATGTATCACGACCGTGTGTCTGAGGTCTTGGCGTGGATGGCAGGGGTGTGGCTGCGTATGAGCAGGTATATGTGTGGATACATGATGGAGGTCAACAAGCGTCTTTATATGTCATGATTGTGCGAAGAGGTGCAGGTGTATGTGTGGGGGCTTGCTTGAATTTTGTTTAGCAGCAGGCCCCGTCACACCAGAATTCATGATTTTGACATAAACACAACTCCTTACTTCCTCTTTTCACCTAGCTAGCATCTGGAGCTTATTGGGTTTCTCTCATTAAACTAAGCAGAAACACGTTCCTGTGGTTGTCTCTTTATATTTTAAGCTAAAAAGGGTTTCTATTACTGATCTAGGAGTCAAACAGTATGTTAGCATTCAACAAAACAGCTCCCAGCCCTGACAACGCTTCAGTAGCTTAAACTCATCAGATATCTTGTTGAATACTAACAAACTAGTTTGTATTAGTTCCCATTTAGCTGACAATATCGACAGAAAATGTCCTTTAGCAGCTGTAGCTGGTAGATATTAACACAATAATTGATTTTCTCGGTTAAAAAGAATGTTTTTATGTTACAGATGCTAGTGGAACAGAAGCTAGAAAGAAAGATGGAGCAGGGCTTTAGCTAACAATGGCAGCTACGCACGAAGGAATTTTGACGCGTCCTACTATTAGCATTCATTTGACACGTCTAAATTGACACTCGATGTCTCGCATTTGTGCAAAAAATGCTGCTTTTAAGGAGATTTGACGACGACGGTGTGTTTCGTAGCACTTGCTTGAACATGCATCTTGTCCCAACACTCTTTTCTATCCGTCAGCCATGTTGGGTTCAAGGTCTGCAGAACATCCTCGTCTCTTTTGTGTGGTACTCTCCATCGTCGTACAGTTTTACTTGTTAATTGATTTCACTTCTCGAGAATGGTTAGGTGAGCGGTAGCCTCTCTCTCTCTCTCTCTCTCTCTCTTGATTCTTGTTCCTACAGTACAGTTATTACATTAGTCTCCAGTTCTTTGCTTTGCTTATTCAAGTCAAGTACACATTCACACACTCGAACACACACACCTTATGAATTGAGTTGTGCAAAGAGAGTATTTTGTGTGCAACTGTGTGTGTGTGTGTGTGTGTGTGTGTGTGTGTGTGAGAGAAAATCTTCTGTTTTTCATCACTTGGCCTTGAAACGAATGAAGCATGCACATGCTTTCAGTGCTGCATGCACACATTGCCACCCACATAAATACGCAGAATATACATCACGTGACACACAGATATATACACACTCAGACAAACACAAACACACTCCCCATGTTGTTCACATCGTGTCCTTGGGCTGTAGTGACAGGCAGAAAAATAACTGAATCCTGAGAGACTAAGAGAACACAATGATGATCTCTCTCTCTTCGCCCCTCTTATGTATATCTCTCTTCTGCACCACCCATTCTCATCTCTCTCTTTTCTCTCCTCCCTTTCTTTCCTCTCATTCTCAATAGTCAGCCATTGCATTTGTACTGTGCAGCAGCAGCGGTGTTACTATGCCTTGCCAGAGGGAGAGCTTACCTCATGCATGTCTCAGTAGATTTTTTTTTTCAACCCCTTCTTCTTCTTCTTCTTCTTCTTCTTCTTCTTCTTCCCCCCCTCCATCCTTCGCTTTATCCCTGTTTGGCCTGTATCTTCCACTCCTTTCTCTCTGCACTCCCACTCTCTCTCTCTCCCTCTCTTCCTCCATTCAAGCGTGCTAAATGCTTTACCTCTGTCAACTCTTGAGTCTGAGAGGAGCTCATTATTGTGGAGAAGGAGAGGAATTTGGATTAGGAGCAACATTCGTGGACTGAGGCTCTTGTTCGGCTAAAAGAGCCATCAGAATTACAGCGAGGGATAGACTTACCTGCATTAGTTGACGGTATTATTCACTAGTTGCCAGGGTTGAGGGTTTTATTGTGACTTTTAAATTATTACTACCTGGAAATGTATTAACTCTTTTCCTGGGAAAACAGGATTTCTCGCCATAAAGGAAATATGAGTTTAAACATAGACGGACGATTAATTATTAAGCTATGATGAGCACATTACTTAACGTTATTCTTTGATATATTGTACGTTAGATTATGCGGTGATCTGTTTTATAGAATTCCTTTTAAAAGTACACTTTGAGCACCTTCATAGTGATGAGTTTTTACGTTATAACACACACCTGTAGGTATTGAAAACCATTGTGCACAACTATTTTGACCTGTTGTTTCAGTGGTTTGGTAGTTGCACCATTAAGTAGTCAGTATGCTTAAAATGAGTTACTTGTCGGCTCATCAAACAGCGTCTGAAATCTCCCATCACAACCCTCCAACATCGGAATTGGGATTGAATTGCAACCAGCAATTTTTGTAACTTTCCGAAAACCAACAATCCAACAATCGCAAGGTTTGAAGAGGTGACGGAATAGGCAGTGCTTGAACTTGAACAGTTGATGCGCCACCTGTGGAACGCCGTTCTGCAGTCTCATTTCTAGGTGGACGTTTGTTTAAGAAACATAACTGGAAGCAACAGTGAAAGAACAGCAGAAAGTTGATCAAACTGTGTTGCCATTTTGGAGATCGGACTTGCGTTGGTGGCATTAATGAGACGTCTTTGTTTCAGTACGTACAACTGGCGGTCGGTCTGGGATGAAGGCAGTCACCCCTGGCCTTCAAACGTCTCCCTCATGCAGAATGCACACACAGGCCTTTTGCATTGAGTTGTTGGGCTGGTTAGCTTGCATGAGTGTAACCGCTGGACCACGTGAGAGCCGGCCCGGTGACATTAGACAGCATAGAAACTTCAAGGCTCCGATCACACGGTATCAAAGGTCACAAAAAGGTCAGCACCACCTGCCATCGTTGGTGTGTGGAGCAGCTCCGGAGTACAAATCATACTGCAGTTTTCATTCCACACACTTCAGCAGCTGTTTTGACTTTTTAAAGAGATAATCCTCAGTTTCTTTATTGTTTGATTTTGTTTCCAGTCATTGATGCTAATTGGTTATTTTCTGCAGCATCTTTCACTTGTCAAACAAACAGCATGACCAGCGCTGTGAAGTCTTTTTCTTGGATTTATGCTTGATTAAGTTCAACTTGGTGGCACTCTTGCACACGCTAATGATCCACTTCTGCTTTTATTTATTCAAAACAAGTCGAGATTGTGAATCATATCAATGCACGAGCGAAAACTGTCATTTTCATGAGAGATGATTATTTCTTTAATGTGTCTTGAAATGCTGGCAGGAGGAGTAAGAGGGCGGGGGGGTAACTTCAATCAGCTGGAGACCTGCAGGCTCTTGGGCTTGGATGGCACTCAGTTATCTCTATGATGGCGTACGGGAGAGAAAAAGATTTTTTGATGGGGTCAAACTGTCCATTAATGTGCTATTTCTTCCATGTCTAACCTTTTAAAAGTTGAGCATAAGTGGACAGACTACATTTATCGCTGATAGAAGTGGGCAATAAACAGTACCCAGATTGGCCTTTTTTTGTGAAGCCTGCAATGAAACCTGCCTGTTTAGAGGAACATTTAGTTTGTCTTGGGTTTAGTGGAGTTTAAGGGTCAAAAGTTCTAGATTTGGTTTCATTAGCTGTTTAATTATGTTGAAATCTTTAAAAAAAGACACAAATGTTAATTACTTCCTCTTTTTGGTGATGAAATATTCAAGTGAAAGGTATAAAAATGACTATTACAACATCCCATTAGCCTCCAAACACCTTTTAACCTGACCTTATAATGGAATCTAACTAGGAATCAAACCTCCAGCCATGCACGAGGGATTAATCCGAGTCTTTCACCCAGACCTCAGGGTGCCGCCCCGGCCTCATTGACAGAAGCACAGACTGTACTTCCTACCCATAAATCTCTCTGTCTTCTCAGTCTGACTCTCTTCATTTCCATCTTTGCCCCCATCTGCTTTATATGGGCGCTGCGAAACATAACACGTGAGCACACACACATACACAAAAACACACATATCCAGCTGCAGAGCTGTCAGGTCTAACCTTGACTCGCACAGAGAATGAATTGTAATGCAAACGGTAGGGCGGTGCGGCGAGGGTTGGGGGGGCACAAACAGGATGTCAAAGAGCTGCTGCTCGTCTCTGGCCGACCTGCCTCGTTCTTCCCTGTGGAGTCCAAGTCTGCACAATCTCTCTGTTACAGGTTTTTTTTTTCTCTTTCCTCTCACTAGACCACAATAGTTACCTTTCCCCCTTCCTGTCTTCTCGCCAGACAGATCCCAGGAGTTTAAAAGCAAAAATACAGTTTTGGGAGATTAGCACTTTGATCAAATAATGTTAACAAAGACACCAAAGACTGTAAATACACGGTACATAGCTCTTGTGCTGCTTGCTAACACGTGTAGTAGGTCGTTTGAATTACATCAAATGTAACAGTACCTGCTGTGGTATTAAATTCCAGCTGCTTCTCCACAGGTTTCAGTGTTAGGAGATTGTTAACAGGTGAAACAGTGGATGAATTTGTGGAAAACCTCTACCTGTTCAAATTAAGGCTTACACATGGTCCCCACAGGTTGTGTAAATCCTTGTAAGTTTGGGAATTTCATGGAAAAATATCACGTTTTTGAAGTTTAGACATTAAAAGTCATTAAAAGTGCTTGAAATTTTACATTTAATCCAAGAATATAAATTGCAGTTCTTTTGATATTTCTTTACTCAACATTAGTAAATAGGCCATGTTCTGCTGTCTGTGAGCTTCTGCCAGTTCTCATTATAGAAACCCTCAATGTTGTAACAGTAATTAACCTTGATCCATGTCTCAAACTGTACCGTCCTTGGCCTGAAAAGCCCTAGAAAAATCCTTGAATTTGATATTTATGAAGATGTGGGAACCCTGCTTCTATCTTTGGACAGTGTTGCCGGTGTACTTGTGCTCCGTACGATATGGTAAAATGTTTGCATGTTGCCTTGGGCGTAAAACGCAACCTAGGCATCTGTCCAAGTAAGGGCGATTCCGGGCCGAGTGCCGGTACGCTTGGTTGTATTCTGGCATGGAGGACCAAATATGAGCTTGTCCTTATTATGGCCTCCAGATTTGGATATGTTCTGTTGGTGTGGACTCCAATTTGGTTTAAGAATCAGTTTCCCTTTAGCAGCACTCAGCCCATCTTTGTGCCAAATTTGTGCTGCTTTTGGGGAAACTCATTTCGGCTTCCTCGGAAAGTTGAAGTTTTAGTATGGAACCTATTTAAATTGATGAATACTTAAGTGTTAGAATAAACTGAAGCTGGCAACATATAGACTATCCCTTAGCATGTGCATAAAGTTTAAGTTATTCCTTAGATATTGCTCTAATAGGGTTAATTCTTCGATATACCTCACGTACAGGTGAAGACAATCAAGCTAAATCAAGAAAGATGCTCCCCTCATGATATTTCCTCAACCATTATCCAGTTGGAATCTTTGGGGCACAGGTTTGTTGATTTGGTGTCCACGACATGAAAACATTTGAAAAGCTATATAGAGCAAAGCAATAGGGCTTCAGTGGCTGCCGAGCTTGTGGTAAACTCTCCGGTAGTGATAGATGTGTGTGTTCCAGATAGTGAAGTGATCGATGGGGGTATTGTTGGGAGGAGCGTTCCGAGTTGCTGTTATTGTGTTTCGGAAAGCTAAGGGGAGATGGGGTGCGGGGTGCAGAGGAGAGCTTGACGGGTTTATTGAGAAGCGTGATCTAGTGCACTGCCCCGGGACTCTTAGATGTAGTTAGAGAGGGCAGGAAAAGAAAGAGGGATGGAATGAAACAAAAAAGGGGGGGATGGAAAGAGAGGAAGTCAGCATCAGAGGAGGGTGGAAATAGAGGCAGGAAGTGAGGATGGTGCAGAGGTGGGAATAAATGTGTAGGTTATCTGTTGATGTTTATCTGCCATGTCCTGAGGGCTTGTGCAGTCATAACAGTGATCTAATCTGCACCTCTGGAGAGAGCGCACACACACACACACACACTCTCACTCTCAGTGCCCATGCCACCAATCATCCATTTAAACTGTCATTTATCTGCCCTTCATCCAATCCATCCATTCAACCCACATTTCCACTTTTTAATTTATCCTCCCCTTTATACCGCAGAATTCCTTCCATCCTTCAGTTCGTGCTTCCACTCCTACATCCTGCCGAAATCCAATTGGCCTCATCTCCCTCCTCCTCTTCCTACTCTCCCCCCTTTTACCCATTTACCTTCTGCTGCCGTAGGGTTCAATGGACTTTTAAAGGTGGAAACCGATGCCAAGTATTTCAGATTGAAGCTGCTGACTGCTGATATTTTGTGCTGATATTCAATAGCTTTCAAATTGGCCAATTTCATGGCACAAAATATCTATAATATTCAAAAGATTGTGCAGAGCCCCAGCGGATGTTAGGTTGGGGGGGTTTGGGGCTGGTCATGCAATCATGTCATTGTTGTCTTTTTTTTACTTCTACCACTAGGGGGGCGCCAAATTTGGGAGTTTCTAAGCCGGGCACTTAGAGGCCTTAAAGAGCAACTGAAAACCAACTGAGGCGGTTTAACTTCTTACTCCACTGCAGTGATGTGGAAGTGTACTCCAGGCTGTGTCGGTACACCGTGACATCACTTATGGGCGTGGTCAACAGACTACTCCCCTCTGACTGACAACAACTGGTTACTTCAGTTCCTATTGTTAATTTGAGGGAAATTCAAAGAAAAAATATAGATTTTTTTGCAGAAGAATTTAGTCATCTGAGAGCAGATTTCCACCAATTAATAATTTAAAACAATCGAATGTGTTTTTAATCTCAGCGCAAAAACACCTTGTTCTCAAATTATCAAACAGATTTGCCCCCCCGCCCAGGTTTGAGTCCTGCAGCTGATGTTTTTTAACCTTGTGAAAGATTGTCAATCTTCTTAAACGTCTAAAAGACTTCAAATTCCAATTAAATAATTAATTTCAGTGCTGAAATTACTCATTTCCACTCCAATTATCAACCCCGACACCTTTCAGGCTGGGTAGAATTGGCTATTTGTCCCATAATTTCATTCTTGTATGTGTGGAAAATGCATGAGAAGAAATCTGTTTTAACCTTTTTACAGGATGAAAACGAACACACCGAAACTTTTTTACATAAACGTCATCATTTCAAGGCATGATTGACAATTTGTCATTTTTAATAAAATGCCTCTATTAGCTTGGTGAAGTGACATATTCGTCCTCTGTGTTGGAAACCACATTCCGGCCACACATGTGTGCCTTGCCTGTTCAGTCACGTAGCGTGCCGAGTCGGTATGGACGTATATACAGTATGTTCCCTATATGTGTGGTGTATATCACATGACAGGTGATAGTGGGGGCGGGGGATGAGTGGATGAAGTGTGTGTGTGTGTGTGTGTGTGTGTGTGTGGGTGTAGAGCAGATATACTGTATGTAATGAGACCATCCCCGCTGCCTGGGGGGATATTGTGTAGGAGTATCGGGCAGAAAGAGCATTAAAAAAAGTGTTTTTATGTTTATGTTAGCCACTCCCATGCCTTGCATTCACCTCAGGGAGATTATAGTGCGTTTCCCAACCAACACTGTCTCCTCTATTTATGTTTTCTTTTACATATGTTGTATTCAGTGCTATCGTGGCTAAACTGCGCTGGACGATTGAGCCGTTTTCTCTTTGTGAAATTGTTTGTGCAGTTCAGCACCCTCCGGGTGAATTGGCACAGGTGGGCATATCAGCTGTTTCACACAATGCAGCGTTTGACAGAGGTCGGAGCGTCTCGTGACGGTAATGGCCTGCTAAAGCCAACATCAGCTTCTCACTCACCCTGAACAAGCCAAGCCAAAAGGAAGAAGAAGTGAGAAAACAGAGTGTTTCTCCTCCTTCAAACACCGCCGCTTAGGCGAGGGCACTGTAATTTGCCACTGAGAAGCCGAAACATGAGGTGTCTTTTGAGCCATTGATTCCTGTTGGCCTAAGCCTTTTTCAGTGGCGAGAGGGAACAAGAGGATGGCGGGGAGGGGGGCGAAGAAAAAAAAGAAAATAACCGAAGGAGAAGCTGGAAACATCTGGTGCATTTTCGAGCTTTAGCTTCCCTCAGATAGATGTTGTAATGCTTGTGTGTGCGTCGATGTGTGCACAGAGCATGCCTGTGAGAGTAGCTGCTCATCCGTGCGTGCACGTGCCTCGCTATATTCTGTAATGTAGGCAGCGGAGAGGAGAATGGCCTCTCAACCCCTATAGGAAGTGAAGAAGGGCAGCGAGAGGAGGGAGGAGGAGGACGCTAGGGCTAACGTGGCTTCATTCCCCCGAGCTGGTGCTGATCAAACGGGCTTGATGGCTTTGGCAGACGGGGGGAAAAAACTGAAGGCACCACTGGAAAGACATTAACAGAAGCGGGAAAAGAACCTTAAAGGAGCATAGTGGCAATCTCGACTGTTTGGCTCATTTCCCTCAGCACAGATCTATTTTACAATGTCCCAGACCATTTCGCCCCATCTCGGGGCGGATGCTTAGCTCGTGTGATCTCCCTCTGCGTGTTTTGGATGTGCCGTGTGATCATGGCGGCCCCTTAAGTCAGCCTAATTTGTATAATTGAAAAACAGATCATCTGATGTGCAGTTCAAAGGTAGGACAGAGAGGCGGCGGCACCAAGATGTCACCCAGTGATACATATATTAGCACCTTAGCTTGTGCCAAGGCGGCGAGTCTATGAAGGGGTCGCAGCTTTTAAATGTTTCGTTCGGTTGCTCAAAACGAGATGATTGCAAGGTCAAAATATCTGTATTTTTTAAAAAATTAAAGAATTTGTGCTCAGAAAGTTCTCTGACTCTTCAGGGTCCCTTCAAGGATATGTTTGAGAAAATAAAAAAATTGTCATCCAGCCAGAAATAGTGCAGTTTTATTTGTCTCTTGACATTTTCGAGGTGTATTTTGGAGGTACAGTTTTCCCACGACCACAGCAACAAAAAAAAAAAAAAAAAAATCTAATTTTTGAACAAAAGTCTTATATTTCTCTCTGCCAGACACAGTGATTTAAACCCAACTTATCCAGCGACTTGCTCCCAGTTATCAAAGCTGCTGCCTGATAAGAGTACCAAACCTATTTTTCAACTAAACCCAGAGACATCATTTTTGTTTTCACATATTATTGCCGCCGTTTGATGGAGTAATCTGTCAGTGGAATTGCTGATATGGAGGCAGCGACACTGTGGTCCTGTAGCTGAGTGATTGAGCAACGGGGGCTAAATGCTGCCGGGGTGTTAGGGGTTGGATTCCCCCCTCTCCTGGGCCATCCAGGCTCTTAAAACATCTGAACCTGCTGTGCTGTAAAGCTCTGGATGAACTAAGACAGCAGCTGAGGTGATAATAACAGGTAATTTGCCAAATATTGTGATCATTCTCATTGTTTACACTTAGTCTTGATAATTGGAGGATGACAATCATTCTGCTTTTTAAATCTCCCACTGAAGGTTCATATCGATCTACGAGAAAGGAAGTCGATAATACGACATCAAGCATTTCAGTTCTCAACACCGTTTGTTTTCATCGTTTATGGTGAATATCATTGTGGTGGTACTCTTTTTATTTGGGTTAGGGTTGTCTGATGATTCATCCCAAACACCCAGGAATCCTTGAATTCATAAAACGACACAAACAGGAGCTCTGCCTGGCGCAAGAAGTGCAGGAATCTGCAAGAAGGATGTACGAATAAGTGAAGATACACCAAATAATCTTGGTAGCAACCAGGAAGAGTTATCTTCAGTCGGTTGGGGGCAAGAATGACCTCCTGTGCCGTGATCTTCATCCTTCCAAGGTTGTCGTGGCCTCAGTTGTTCTCGTATGAAACTAGAAGACCTACTGTAAAGCATTGATTGGTACCAACTGTGTCATGGTAGCCTGGTGTGGCTAGATAACGCTTAAAAGCTTTAGCGAGGGAAGAATTGGTATGACCATTGCTGTGTGCTGTGGCTCAGAGGTAGAGCGGGTCGTCCACTAATCAGATGATTGGCGGTTCGATCCCCGGCTCCTCCAGTCTGCATGTCGAAGTGTCCTTGGGACAAGATACTGAACCCCAAATTGCTCCCAAAGGCTGTGCCATCGGTGTGTGAATGAGCTGATGAGCAGTACTACACTGATGGCAGCTAATGCCATGTGTGTGAATGAATGTGTGTGAATGGGTGAATGAGATATGTAGTGTAAAAGCGCTTTGAGTGGTCAGAAGACTAGAAAGGCACTATGTAAGTACAGTCCATTTACCATTTTCCATTGTCAAAAGGGTTCCTTGACCTCTCACCTCAGGATATCTGAATGGAAATGGGTTCTTTAGGTGCCCATGAGTCAGGTTTTTGATTCCAATGTCAGCATGATTTCTGTTCTACGGTGTTCTTCAAGGTCTTTGGGTTTTAGTGTAGTATGTTGGAGGGATTTTGAGTGCACCAAATTGGTCTAACAAATGGTACCAACCCAAAAATGGCTATGCCGAGCTGCATCTCAATTTGACCTTCACATTTCCCAGCTTTCACATGATGTATACCACTTCTGGGTGCCCTATACTGTTGATCTGTTATCTGCCCCCCTTAGAAAAGACACAAAGTATTCTATGGTAGAAAACAGTTGGGGCCTTTACCTTTTGACTTGATATCGTGCTGTATTGCTGCAGATTTCCAACTAATTCTCAGTCATATCTGTCAAAACCAATGGATCAACAGTAAATCCTGAAGCTTTTCGGAGCTTCTGGAGTTCTCGTTTCCTTTGGCAGTTTGTTGGTAAACCAGCTTTGGTTATTCCTGGCATGAGCGAAACACGATTTTCACGCCAGTGATGATCAAGGAATTTCTCGATCGTGTCCTGAGCCACCTGAGTTTTAGGGAGCTTTGAGCTCTGCAGGAACTCGCTTTAAATTCTATTGCAGTTGTGTTGCAACAGCCGGTAATAGAAAGTAACATAGTGTCCGTTTAATTATATGGAAATGTCTCCACAATCCACTGTGCAATTAAACACAATTACACGTGCAATTAATTTTGAAACGATAATGATCCAGTGACAGTAGTGTCTGTTAAAAAAAAGGGTCCAAAAAAAGGAGTTCATCAAGTAACTATTACAGACAGATTACACATGAATCACCATCTGGGGGGATTTATAAACCATAAATCCAAGGCTATTTGAGAAATGGCCAACCTCCCTTTGTATATATACAGTGTGCATGTGTGTTTGTGTGCGAGTGCACGGCCTCTGGGCACATTGTGATGCCGTTTTGGACGGCTGCCCTCATTCTGATGTCCCTATCGACTCCCTGGCCTACATGGCCAAGTACAGGCCTGTTTTCCACTGCAGGTCGATACAGACGCAGTGCTGAGGGGACAGCCCGAGGCTTTCACACACAAACGCACACACAAAAACACACACGGATGCTCGCACTTAAAACACTTACAAGCATAGAAACACAATAGTATCCCCCACGGTTCAAGCAGTCCGCATGTTCCTAGAAACACCAGCAGGAGTAGGAGGAGGGGATTAATGTGTCCGGGAGGGGTGTGTTGCTGCATGTTCTGATGGGATTTCCAGATTAGTGTGTTTTAATCCAGATGTGTGATACAGGCAGTTATAAAGGGTCGACCGCTGTGGGGTTTTTGAGGATTATAATTTTAGATTGCAGCTGATTCCGAAACAAAATAGCTCGTTTGTCAAGGACGGCCCAGTCAGCTTGGATTCAGAGCAGGTACGGTGGATTTAAATGGGGTCATGGACATAAAACATGTCAAAAAAACTGTCATAATTTAGCTTTTTTATTTCCACAGCAACAGTTGTTTTTGACATTATCAGCTTAAATCCAAAAAGCTTAAATAACTGACCCTGTCACTGATCTGGATTAAAGGGGCACTCCAGTGATTTAGCGTTGCACTTCCATAAAGTTGAGGTGCTGACAAAAGACGAATGATAATAAAAAAAAAAGGTCAAAATCGATGGCTCAGAGGCCGATATGCTGATTTTTAAATCCTTGTAGGCATCAGGCTCCAAAACTGGATCATATATTTCCCATAATTCATCTTTTTTTGCTTTTTTCTAAGCCCAAATGGAGGAAACCAGAAACCCAAAACTAGATCCTGCATTTCCCATAATGCAACTTAGCATCTCTTTTTAGACCCTTTTCAACACCAGTGTCTGTCAAACGCCACACTTTTCTAACACAAAATTAGGTAAACCCAGAACCCAAGACTGGATCCTACATTTCCCATAATGCAACTTACCATGTTTGGACCCCTTTTTTTTAACACTAGCATCTTTTAGACGCCACACTTTTGTAATGCACTTTCCATTAAATACTCTCTAAGTCCAAACCGAGGTAGATGGGAACACCAAACTGGATCCTACATTTCCCATACTGCAACTTTAAAGTATCTTTTTAGACCATTTTTGACACCAGTATCTTTCAAATGGGACACTTTTGTAATGCAGACTTTCCATTAAATACTCTCTAAGCCCAAACCGAGGTAGACAGAAACCCCAAATTAGAGCCTACATTTCCCATAATGCAACTTTAAAGCATCTTTTCAGACCATTTTTGACACCAGTGTCTTTTCAGATGGCACATTTTGTGTGAAATATTTTGGCTCTCTAAGCCCAAACGGAGGTAACACACGATGACATCACTTGTGACATCATCAGGGTTTGAGCCGCGCTCCTCGCGACGATGATGTGTAAAATTGTTGAAGTGCCCACAGTAACACGTCAAGATTATACAGCATGACACTCCGAAGATAGATTTTTTTGGGGGTGAAGTATTCCTTTAACTGCAGAATTATCGACGTTCACAGCCCATTTTCTCAAACGCAGCGCCGCACGGCTCGAGAAGAATAAAATTCAGACTGATGGAGATTAAAGCGCTGCTTGTTCTTCTTCTTTCCTCTTGCGTTAGTTTACCCTCTCCAGACTCTCTTCTCCTCCCTCCTTCCTCTCACTCTTCACCCTAACAGCTAGAGCAGTTATTACTACTTAAAGTACTGCACTTGCTGACAGGGAGGTTCGTGGTTTTGTGTGTATGTGAGTGTGTGTGTGTGTACTGTATATGTGTGTGTGTGTGTGTGTGCTGTAAAACACTGGTCTGATGGCTCCCTTGGGTATTTCAGAAGCTGCAGTCGCTTCTCTAAAGTTCAAGCAATTACATTTTCCGACCGGGTGCCATTTGCCAAACAGTCTCTGGCTGTGTGTGTGTGTGTGTGTGTGTGTGTGTGTGTGTTTGCTTATATGGGCATCTGTGTTTGTTTATTATGTGTGTTTAAAGTCATATACAGCGCCGTATATGTTAAGATTCCCACAGTCAAGTGCAGGAAGCAGAGCTGCTGAAGGTGTGAGTCATTTCTTGTTTTCTCTTTCTCGCTGGTAAATTGAATAAATATGCAAATTTATGACGAGTGAAGCCGATCTGGGGTGCTCACTTACACTTTGTGTAGCTTGAAAAATGCATGTTTAGTTTCAGATCTATTACAGATTATTCGTGGGTGGACTAAACAGTGAAATAAATAACACCAGCAGGCTTGAAATTAATGATTATTTTTATTCTAAATTATTCCGTTCATGGCTTTTTTTTTTTTTTCCTGATTAAAGGTTTAATCAAGAAAATGTCAGAAAAAATAATGAGAACTGTCTGTCACAAGTTCCCCAAAAGCCAACGTGAGCTCTTCAACTCACTTGTTTTTGTCTGACTCGCGGCGTAAAACTCAAAAAAATACTCAAATTGCAACAATGCAAACAGAAAAAAAGCTGAAAAATCAGGAAACGTTTGGCGTTTTTTGCTTCCTCATTGACGGCCGATCAATTTACAGACCGAACTATCGACTCGACGGACTACAAAAGGCGCTTTCGTGGTTTTAAATTGAAGATCTGTTACCGGCCGGCAGATTGGGCAGAGCGATGTGGATCTGAGAGAGTAAATTCAGCTGTAAAGTCATTTTAAATGCAGTAATACAGCACTGGGGTCAGTGTACTGTGGGTAGTCAGAGCGATGTGTTTGGCATGCTGCAGTAGATGTGTACATGACTGGAATGTGCCCGAGCAGCAGGTTTGTGTCGGCCTGGTGTTGAATTACAGACTAGGATTGCACCAATATGTGCTTTTAAAGGCCAACGCGGATAATTTTGGATCGGAGCTGCCATAAAGCCAATATTTTATGTTTTATGTCTTTGAGAAAATGACGAGCAAACAGCGTCCAGCGTCCTGAATGTGACATTAAAAGGAAGCTCTGCTGGAAACTCAAGACGGTGATGACGAAGCAGATTTTGGCGTGTGCTGTACTCGCATGAAATTGGATTTAATTGTCATATGAGAAGTGAATCAGTCGTAACTGGAGACCAGTGAAAGAAAAACCAAAGACGCTAATCAGTCCAAACCAGTTGGTCTTGAAAGAAGACAGCTGAATAAGTTTACACAAGTTTAAAGCCGTCCACGGTGAGCCCACCCAGCCATGATGCTCTCGATACTCCATCTGCAGCCTGGTTGGTGCCATTAGCCGTTAGCCGTTAGCTCCTCCATCTTATCGGGGTGGAGATCTTACATTCCGCGTGATAACAGACGGTACGGATGGTTTGTATCGCCTTTTTCTGCTCCTGGCGCTTAGATCCAGCTCTGCAACCGCTAACAGCTGTTCTCGAGGGCTTTTTTTTGAATGGGTGAATCACCTGATGTATTCATGAAGCCATCCATACAACAGAAAGCCAAAAAAATATATATCTGGCTGCAGATTAGTGTAGAAAAAAACATGAAAAAAGTACTAAAAATACTAAAAAGAAGTGTTCAGAGCTGCTGTAACTGGCTGCCAACCACACGGCGCCAGAGCAATATCTGTATTTTAAAAAGAGGTTAATGTTTTGGTTCACCTTCACCACGTTCATCAACCTTTCTAGATGCAACAGGCAGCTGTTGTGTAGAGAAAAGGCTAAGGTAGCGACTAGCCGACTAGCTAATGAAGCATTTAGCAGCTAAAGAGCCAAATGTTTGCCACATGAGTTGGTGGGGACCAAAAACTGAGCTAAAAGAGTGTAATTGAGCTTAAGTAGGTACAGAAACGCAACACAACGCTTACATATTGTTTCAGTTTAGTTTGGACGCCATGAAGTTGACATTAATCAACACAAACATAGCCGACTGTATAAAATATGGATGTAGTCTCCGTGACGTCGCCCATACACTGTGCCCCAGTCTGAAAAGTGGCAAAAATGCTGCAACCAGCCACCTGTAACAGCACCCACCTGTCAATCAAAGCGTCCACGCTCTTAATCCTGCATAACTTTAAGCCTTAATATAATCTGAACAGGTGAGTTGTATAAAAATTCACCCTCAGTACAGTTGTCATGAACGGGGAAATTAGCTATAGAGACCAAAACTGTTTTTTGTACCAGGCTGTAAACATGTTTATTTCTGCTGTGAAGTTGGACATTTTAACATGGGGACTTATGGAGACTGACTCACTTCTGGAGCCAGCCTCAAGTGGACGACAAGAGGAACTGCAGTTTTTGGGCACTCCTGCTTCATGCTGCTTGTGTTTTGTTTGTTTTTTACTAATGCTGCTAGCTGCTAATTCAGCTTTGGAGTTGTTGGACGACGGCTAGCAGTTTCCCTTCACTTCCAGTCTTTGTGCTAAGCTAACGTCCAGGATCTATGTTTGTACCGGACACACACACACACACACACACACACACACACACACACAGATGAAACTGATATTGATATTTTGTGTGTGTCAGGAGAACAAAATGTCATTTTTTTGTTTGAATCTGTGTCTTCGGGGGAAAAGCAAGGAGCTGTTTGCCAGTTAGCACTCCAGAGTTGAGCGTTTCGGTGTTCTCGGAGATGGTCTGGTTGAGCTGAGTAGCGGTTTGGGAGATACAGAGCTGGATCTGCAGGGGCTGTTAAGTTTGAGCATTGGTGTGTATGCAATTGTGTGTGTGTGTGTGTGTGTGAGTGTCAGTGAGCAGAATGGGCTGCCATAGGCCTGACAGGATGACAGCTGTCACCAAGGAAATAGAGAGGAGGAGGTGGAGGAGGAGGAGAGAGGAGAGGATACTGCCTCAAGGGAACACACACACACACACACACACTCTCTCAGACAAGGCCTGGAAGTGGTGTGTGTGCGTGTGTGTGTGTGTATTTTAGCATGTTTGTACGTGCAGCCAGGTTTGTTTGCGAGGATAGCTGAGTGTAATTGGTTTGTGTTTCAGTAATGTAGTTGAAAAGGAACAAAGGGACGGTGTTGGTATGTGTTTACAAGGTGTGTGTGTGCGTGTGTGTGTGCACATGCTTCCCCTGTGTATGTGTTTGTGTGTATCGAGTTCGGTCTGCTTCATTAGTTTATATTGTAAAATCGATGTCGCCCATTGTGGTGCGACCTGCCTCTGTTCTTGTACACGGCGATGCTCGGTGTGTGTGTGTGTGTGTGTGTGTGTGTGTGTGTGCGCAGTAATAGTGACCCTGGGGAGAGTGTCTGACATGGCGTGGTGTTGAGGAGCCCCCTAAGTGACCTGGAAAGCAGACCCATCCATCAACTCTTTCTCCTCTCAATCCTTTCATTCCCTCTCTGTTGTCTGTTTTTTCCACCCCTTCCTCTACAGGGCTGTTACAGCAATCACTGCTCTTAAAGCTGCAGCGAGGACCTCGGCGTGTTCGAGTGTGTGTGTGTTTCTGGTATGCACCCCCCCACACACACACACTTCTTTGCTTTGGAGCTGTTGGAGCACTGTGAGGTTATGTGTATTTAACCCGGGCTAGCCTGGCCCCGCTAAGCCTAATGGTCTCAGTAAGATGGAGAGGAGAGCGAGGTCGAGTGAAACAGGAGACTAAAGAGTGACGACAGGGATGAGTGGATGCAAACAGAGTCTACACAGGCCTGAGATTAGTTAAACCTATCTTATTATCGCGTGCAGCTGATTGGGATCATCTTATGTGCAAGACGAGGCTGTAACACGTCTTAAAAGAGGAAGAGCAGGTGTTTTACTGCCCCCCTTTCAAGTGTGCTTTGGTGTGGTCAGGTGCGTTGCACCTACGACGTGTCACGGCGTACCGAGTATCACCACAGCAAGGTTCGGGTTTAAGTTCAGGGGGGAACTCCAACCAATTTCACACACATCAAAGTCTGTTTACGGGCCTCGGGGAGTCATGTTGCATATGTGGAGAAAAAAGTTATACAAAGAGGCTTCTGTGGCTCCACAGTGGAGTCGTTTGAGGCAACAATGGTGAAGGCTGAAGTTTGAAAATGGAGGAGAGCAAACTCTTTTCTTGCTAGAGCCCCGAACCCTCAGTCCAAAGCTCAACAGGCTTGTGCAATGCTATTACGGTTGCTAAGCTATGATTGGAAAACTGACTCTTCCTAAACCTGTCCTTAGCTTACTTAGATATGCTACGTGCTAGCTCCTCTATGTCGTAAATGCAGCCACGTTTTAAAGATGGTCGAAAGATAAAAGCAGCATATGGTCACATTTTTAAGTTAGCAAAACACTAGCTGAGTTGTGATTGATGTAAATTAGCTAGATATCAGATGTAACTGGCCAGCTAACAATCAATGTTGATTGGCTAGCTAGGGTTCTTCTCCGTAGGAAAATGCTAGCAAACTATCTAGCTAACTACTTAGCTAACAATTGATTGTAGACAGGCTAGCTAGTTAGCTAGTGTTTTGCTCTGTGGGAAAACACTAGCAAACTAGCCAGCTAACTGGCAAACTATTAATGTTGGTTGGTTTGTTTGCTCTGTAGGAAAATGCTAGGAAACTATCTAGCTAAGCTAACAATTGATGTAGACTGGCTTGCTGGTTAGCTAGTGTCGGAAAACACTAGCAAACTAGATTAACTAACTAGGTTGCTAACATTTTGCTAACTTAAGATGCGACTATATGTTACTTTAATCTTTTAACTAAAGTTTTACTTGGTTTTCTGTGAGTTGCTATTTGGCTAAGAGGTTTAGCTGCGGTGTTGCTTTATAAAAACCTCTGTGGATCGGCCATGTCTGGCTCATATTTGGTCTATTTAATGAGATCAGTATCAAACCTGACACCAATATTTATTTTTTCAGTCATTTTTTGATTCATCATTTAACGTAGAACACCTCAGTTTACATTGTATACAGAGAAAACAGAAAATCGTCCCATTCAGCAGCTGTAACAGTTTTTCATTTTGGCTTCATGAAAGCTTCATTAATCATCAAAATTGTTGGTTTATTTCTCTGTCGATTCACTTATCGTTTTGGCGTTAAGTAAAAAAGGTTTGTCGATTGTCATGCACTTCTGTGCAGTTCAGGTTTAATATGTATTTGAACAAGTTCCTCCATAAACAAACCACCAGAGAGACCGAGAGAAGCGCTCAGATGATTTTATCTCGAGACAAATCCTGGAGCCGCTCCATAGACGGTGAATAATGGAACGACTCCAGAGACACCGTGACAGCAGCCGGACTGATTTTCTTTTTTTACCAGGATATGAGGACATTTTCTCATTCACAGCTGGAAGTCATACAGTCAAATAAAACTCATTTGGACGGGATACCTGGAGCAAAAAAAAAAAAAAAATCTTTGAGCTCAGGTATTCAGCCGCTAATTTAATATCAGATATCACACATCGCATTAATTCACGTCTCGACGCTCGGATTAGCTGACTGTGATTGCAGATATCGAATTTACCGCCACGATGGTGCATTTTTGTGTTGCTTTCTTTGACCTCTGACTGTGTTTTTACATGCAGCGGCAGCTTGTTGCCGTGCATTATTGTGCTTTTCCATCCGGTGACAAATGTTAGTTTGTTTTGTGAAATAATGAATGTCTGCAACCTGCAGCCTTCCTCAAATAGAATAAAATAGAGGAAACGTAAATCATGGTTAGGTGTCTATTCTGCTGCTGTGCTTCGGAGCAGGGGTTCTAATATTCTTTTTGAGCTGCTCAAATCATAGAAATTATTTATATACACGCTGATATTGGCCCGTTTTATTATTGTCAACCTCTGCTATGAGTTTGACTTCATATTTACTGTTTACTCGCAGAGAAAACACCGTAATATACTGTTAGCTGACTCTAATCACATTTTGATCAGATGTCCATGAATAAACGTTAGTAATAAAACCATCCAGAGTCCAAATCTGTCCAGATTTATTGTGAATCAGCCGAGCGGGGGTCAAATAAGCTGCAGTATCAAACCGGGGACGGAAAGTACCAATCAAAATCAGGATCACGTCTCAGTCGCCCAGCGTGTTGCATGTATCTTGTGAGGAGAGGGAGGGGTTAAAAAGAGATGATTAATCAGGGGGTTTGCAGTGTGTGTGTGTGTGCATGCACATGCACATGTGTGTGTGTTAGCGGGGGGTGAATGGGGGTCTGGCATCCAAGCGGCAAGGTAATGAGTGGAGCCACAGTGTGTGTGGACCTCTAGCCTCTGCAGTGGATACGAGGGGATGGGGGGGCATGAGTGGAATACAGAGAGACGCTGTTTTTCCCGCTGATGGCTCTGTTGGTTATGGATGAAACAGCCCCGGCCTCTTTTTTTTCAGAGGCAGCCCAGCAATGCACTGTCTGTGGGAAGCTCTTCTTCATGGGCATAAAACGGAGGGAGGCCTTGATTAGATGCACATCGTCGCAAATTACACGTTTCTTTACCGCTGGAAAAAATGTAGATGTTTGTGTGTATGACATGAAACGAAAGTTAAAGAAAATAAGGAACATTTGTACAGAAATAAATATGAAATCACATCTATTGGAACACTTTTACAGTAAAGAAAAACTTTACACGTGAATGTATCTGACATAAGGAGGTCTTTCAGCACAAACATGGCAAGCTAAGAGGCCTTCCTTCTCTTGTTTTGGGTTGCTGTGATCAGTAATGTATAATTCTGCCAGTGGTTGCAAGTCAAGCGTAGCATAAAGTAGCATCTTAGCAACACATTTATTGGTCATCCATGGTTGTGACGTCAATATATAGGCGACTGTAGACAGCAATAACATCACAACAATATACATGCATGACAAAAACTCAACAGTTTTTCAAATATTCAAGGAAATGCTAACCCAGAGCTACAAAATGTTAGCACTTAGCTACAAAAAAATGAGAAAATGTCAAGAAATGGACCTGCAGCTGATGTTTTTTGATATCAGGCTTGACTCTAATTCTTAAATAACACTTTATAAACTCATTTAACACGTCTGCTGGAGCAAACTTTCATATTTTTCAGTGCTAACTCCAAGCTAGCAACCAGCTAGCAACAGGTAGCCTGTGACGATAATCAAAAAGCAACCAGCTGTGTCGGTTTCAGAGTGAAACTACTTAAATAAAACAGAATACGTATGGCAGATTATAGACTAAGACTACATTCATGTGATGACTTTAACTTCATAAAGCTCCTGTAACAAAGTACAGACTGGTCGGTGTTTGTTAGCTGTTAGCATTAGCGTTCTTGGTGCAAAATGTCCAAAATAGTGGCTGCTCATTGGCTTCTTTTAAAGAATACTGCTGTGTTTGTATCTTTCTTTAAAGTTGTCATACAGGTTATCTCAAAATATTAGCCAAAGGGCGCTATGCTGTTTAGCATTAGCCTCTTTTTTTGTTTACTGTTTCACTGGCATTGACTTGCACACGTTTAGCTAATCAAGCACCTTTTTCCAGACGATTTATTTGCTTCATCTTGTTTCTAATCAGCCCGTGGAGGCTGTGAGCTCGGAGATCAGTCATAATTGCGGTGAAGTCTTTCTGAATAGGCCAATCAACCCACCACTATTTCTTTACAGATTGTTCAACAACCTGCTAATGTATACATCAATGTGAAAAGTCACTCAATGTGTGCGGTTAGCTGTGTGTGGCTTCGATCCCCCCACCGCCATCCGGCCCCGATATCATGAGTCAGGGTAGGAGATTGTCAGATTGAGATGGAGAACCCGGCGGGGTGATTGCTCGCTATTCAAAATCGGCGAAGGTCACGCAGCAAAGTTTGAGTTCACATTAAGCGATAGCACCCGAAAGGATCTGCGAGAGGTGAGGATGCAGTGTTATTAACTCCTCCTGCTGTTCTGATCTCTTCCCACTTGACATTAGTGGGAGAAAATGACATGCTTTTAGCGGTGGCTTGCTCATATGAGAGGGTTACCTGTGTCATTTAGAGGCAAGAGTTTGGTGGGAGCTGACAGGAGCCCCGGTTCTCGAGAATAACCCGGTTCAGAAGATGGGAGGTTAAGGAGAGCGAGATAGTTGGAGGGGGACAAAGGCGTTCGGCGTTTTAAAAGAATGCCGTGACTTTCCTTTCTTTTCTGGGCATGAGTACTCCAACTTAACCTCAACCTATCCATCTTTGTCAGAATTCCCAATGACAAGTTAATTGATTCCGGTAACCTCCAAGCTAATGCTAATTGTAAGCCTGACACTGCACCTACAAATGCCAGCTGAAGGTAACAGTTGGACACCACGTGAACTTCACTTCCCAGAAACCCTAAAAGGGCGACGTCAATAAATGTCAAGGAGAATAATTCTTAATTGTATAAAGTTTTTGAGTTCTCAGGGTAAGCTGTTACGCTTCCTTTTAAGTCACAGTGAGTGATTATGCTGTTAAATTTTAGGGTTTACCCAAGCAGGCTGGCTCCAGAAGTGAGTCAGTCTCCATAAGTCCCCATGTTAAAACTTCACAGCAGAAATAAACATGTTTACAGCCTGGTACAAAAAACAGTTTTGGTCTCTATAGCTAATTTCCCCGTTCATGACAACTGTACTGAGGGTGAATTTTTATACAACTCACCTGTTCAAATGTGATTTGAAGTCAAGTAGAATCGTGCAACCAACTGAATACCACTCGCCTGACGCTCCTGTTTCCAATCATTAAATTCCATGTAAAGTCAATTCTGAGATTTCTTTTAAAACACATTAAATATGTTGGAAAATAGTTGCTGAAAACACGTGAAAAAACTTCGAACGACTTGTGGGCGGTCCTTAGAGGGTGGCTCGATGACACGCTGAGGCCACCCTGAGCTAGAGAGACAGAGATGAATTTATCTCAGCTCAGAGTGTTTCAAGTTAGTCATGTCTCATTTTCTGAACTCACCTGACACGTTTCAGTCGCTTCAAAATGGCCGCTCGACTTGCTCCCACCGGAGTGGGCGTGGTTTCAGCACCTTCAGAGGACACGCCCCCACAGTTCTGGAGCTGAGAGTTCATTTTTACCTGATTTTGACACCTAATTTCATAAACTTGTTGATATTTTTAATCATTCAAATTTGTCTGGGTGGTTAACAACACTTTCTTCTTTGGTCTGACAAACACAAAAGCGCAGCTTTGGAAAGTCACTCATGCTCTGTCCATTCTTTACGCTGTCATTGGGTTTACCTGAAGAAAAGCCTCTAAAATAGCTCTAATTTTCCCTCCTTTTATTCCCTCTGAGAGTCTGAATGTGGAAGAACACACCGCTTCAATCAATCCCCGGGCCTTAATTAGGGCCCCTGCCTCACCTCGGCCCCGGTGTAATGATGGCGCAGCGGCCACATAAAAAGCTTCCTCTACGCTTTGTTTTTTTTTTTTTCCCCTTCCACTTCAAAAAGCCGTCTCCTCGGCAGACCACCCCGCCACGATTTAGCAGCAGGTCTTTAGGTTTTGTTTGTCCTCGGTTTTGTTTAGTCATTAAAGTTGTCACACTCCGTTTGGATCAAAGCGGCTTCAGGAGCGGCGCAAATTAACGTCCTAAATATTAGCGGTGACACCTCGTTAATGGGATGTAACGTGTCAGAGGAGGGAGGCAGGAAGCCAACGTGAGGCCGAGGAAGGGGCTTCTCTTTTTCTTTTAGTTTTGGGGTTGCATATGTCTTAAACGTGCAGCCGAGTCGTGGTTTCTGGTCGGTGTCGTGCAGTTGGCAGCGAGCGGTTGCAATTAGGAGCGCTGGCTGGGTGCTACGAGACGTTTTGCAGGTTGTCAGGCGGCGGTGAAATGTGATTGACGGGGAGTGGGCACGGCGGTGGGCATTACGGCGGCTGTGGTTGGCTGAGATTGGCAGGCGAGCTCTTTGTAAGTGCTTTTTTCCTGACCGGCGGACATTATACGGCGTTTTGTGGTTCTCTGGGGTGCTTTCACACAACTGCAGCCGGTTAGTTTGTGTGTGTGTGTGTGTGTGTGTGTGTGTGTGTGTGTGTGCGTCACTGCTACGATCCCTCTGGGGCGGGTGGTTTCCTCCCTGAAATCTTTTGCCAGGCGCACAGATGTTCTTGAAACACTCACACTGACGGACGGACGGATGGATGGATGTGTTTACCTACTCGCTGGAGTGTGTTTAAACTGAGTCGCAGCCCAAACCGCTCACAAATCACTCGGCAGCGGCGGCGGCGCGAGCGGTTTAGGGCGCCGACATCCGCCGAAGAGACACACACTAATGAGAAAAGTTGCAGAGGTTTTTGTTTTAATGAGAAGTCCACGGCTCCGTCGCACCTCCGCTGGTAAACAACAACAACTCGCTGAACTCTACGCGTGTGTGTGTGTGTGTGTGTGTGTGTGTGTAAGTTAACTTTGTGCTGAGTGGTTGTCTTGCATCCCACACTCCGGCCCTGGGCGCTTGTTAGCATTATTGTCCAATTCCTTCATGAACACACACCCGCAGGCACACAGAGACACGCACAGATGCTCACAGCCAAATCAAATCTCAACTGGCCAGACTGACGTTGAAGGCTTTTAATGCAGCTGTCGCCGGCTAGTCTTTCTGTGTGTGTGTGAAACGAAAGGCGGGAAAAAGGAGCGAGTGACACGACGCGGTTAGCATTAGCCTCCCTTTTGCCGTTCCCGCCGCACGGCTGTCAGCCCGCGCTTAGCTTAGCGTCTTCATCTGCAGAGGATTAGCATGCAGTGGCGCTAGCCGGCGGTACGAGCCGAGCCTCCCTCCCTCTCTGATTAGGCGTGATGCATTTGAAGCCGTCCGCGGAGGGGGGAATAAGAGAGGACGGCACACACACACACACGCACGCACACACTCCACTGCTCGGCATATCGGCTCATTGTATTAAGCGACGTGTGTGTGGGGATGTTAAGCAGATGTTTACTGAACGCAGCTTAGCCGAGAGAGCGGCCTCCACGAGCAGCAGAAAGGAAGCGTTCCCCCGGCTGCACTGTGTCCACTTCTGGCTTTGTGTTGTTGCACGCAGGCCGAAGTTAACTTGCAGAGACGTACTCGAATTATATCAGAGCCGTTCAGAGGTTTTCAAATGAATACAAGTTGTTTTAAAGGACCGCAGTGATAAAAACTATTCCATATCTCTGTTGGCTCTGTGGCCAAAAGTATGTAGACATCAAAACTTAACACCCGTATGTGATTCTCATTCCTAAACCATTAATCTTCTGCTATAACCACATTTTCGGGAAGGTTTTTCCGCTCGATTTCGGAGCATGGCTGCAGGGACTCGCCCCCCATTTGGCTCCATTATCAACCCACTTAACTTTAAGGGTTTCCAGTTCACCCCGTAAGAAGTGTTTGGTGTTAGCGAGTTGAGCTCAGGGCGCTGTGCAGGTCGCTGAACGCCATTTCTGAGTTCACAAGTGTGTGTGTGGGGTTGATTAACACTTAAAAGTAAGCACACGCTATGTGGAGTGATAGCTGTACGCTAGCATTAGCCCAAATTGGAGAAAAGTAGGACTTTAAGCAGCTTAATAAGGGAGCTTTAATGTCTTTATTAGCAGGATTGGACTACAATACAATATAGTACAATCTATAGATTTGGCACTAGATGACTACAATTTAATTGAATTGTTCTCAAGTGCTCATGATTTATTTTGCAATGATTTGTTATGACGAGTTGACTTTTGGTCAACCTGCTTCTCCGTAATATCCGTTAAAACGGCGAAATTAAAGGTCCAGTGTGTAAGATTTAGGAGTATTTATTGGCAGCAATTTTTGTGAATTTCTCAGTCTGAGTTTTTCCTACACGTTTGGAAGGAGAGGGTGAGACGTGATTCAGTCGGGTTGCGATATGCAACTTCACCTCAAATAAAATCCTACACGCTGGACCTTTAAGTTATGTTTTGGTGTTTTTTTTGGGAAGACAAATCAATACAAAGTCTCCTTATACAGATGGTTTCTGATTGGAGGTTGCCTCACATTAAAATATTTGCACACCTCCCGGTCTTTAGCTATTTGGGGCTCGTTTTTTTTTAACTCGTGCCCCGCCCGTCCTTTCCGTGAATGAAAATCCCCCCGTGGGACAGAAGTGACGGTGCTGGTTTGTGAGTATGCTGTTATGGAAATGGCCGTTTAGTCTGTCTCAGGACTCTGGGGAGCATCAGCATGTATTCCAGAAGTCTGTGCAGACCTGTTTTTGAAAGAGAGTGCACTGCAACAAGTCCCTCGGGTGCTCATTATGGAAAATGTTTCTCTATGAAACAGGCCAAAAACTCTAAAACACACACACACACACACACATCTGGACAGGAATTTTCACTGTCTCACATGGTTCAATCACATAATTTACAACAGTGGTGAGTCGAGGGGTCAAGTAGTGGGATTTTATTCATATTTTAGCATATGGAGTCAAACTTGAGTTCCTGTGTAATCATAATGGGGAGCATAATATCAACCGGAGCTGCAGAAGATGTTTTTAAGCACCAGGAATGTAACTGAATCATCAAAAAATGTGCCCGCCGTTCCCGCTTTTTGTTATCCATAGCTATTTTCCAATACTCAATATGATTACTGACACATTTCTTTTCATGAATGCAGCTCAGCACATCATGCCCAGCAGCTGCTTTTAGACTGAAACTCCTCTAACAGCCTACACGCCAATTTCCTTGCGTGTAAGACTCAACTTTTAATGCCTTTCTTGGCATCTCTCAGATATACAAATTTTCCACCACTCTTCCACCTGCTGTTATCGTGTGTTGTTTGTGTACAATTACACAGCAAAAAAAACGGAGCTGAAAACATGAGGTTTGAATCATGGGGGCTCCTCGACTGATCGTCAATATTTAGATCCTTTATTTAAAGGTCCAGTGTGTAACTTTTAAGAAGATGTGTAGGCTGAAATGGAAATACAATAAGCATAACGATGTTTTCATGTGTGTATAATCACCTGAATATAAGAGTCATTGTGTTTTTATTACGTAGGAATGAGACTTTTATATCTACAGTGGGAGAGGGTCTACTTTCATGGAGTCTGCCATGTTGAACCGCCAACGAAAGCCAAAATGGACAAACCAAACATTGGCTTTAGATGGCCCCTGTAGTTTATCTTTAATGATTGGAACGGGAGGGTCAGGCGAGTTGGTTGCAATCTGCAATCCACTAGATTCCACTAAATCCTACACACTGCACCTTTAAGCAAAAATACTCTATTACGTGTCCTGCGTTCAATATCTACTTGACTAAAACTACATATTACTAGCATAATGTAATTTAAGTATCGTGAATTAAAGTACACCGTATACAGTGTTAAATTATGGAGCCACCAGTTATCCTAAGCATCAAGCAAAAACATAATTCTTCACGACTTTATGGGCACCTTTGTTAGATTTGTCGCAGGACAAGATACAACTCCATCTTTCCTATCAGTACATGGTGACATCACGTAAATCTGAGCTGCCTAAAGAGCCACATATATGTGAGAACACCGGACCTTTAATCTGTAACAATATGTCATATGTTTGCACTTTTTTCTACATATTGAATGAGCATATTCTCTTCCATCTACATCAGCATTTAGACGCTTATTGACCAATGAGAAGATGTTTTGTTACATCAAGTATATAGGATAGATTTGGATAAATAACACTCCGTAATCTTTGAACCGAGTCAGACTGAGTCACTTGGATCTCAATCTAAAACAGTAAAATAGCTTTGATTGGGACAATGTGCTCTGTGGAAACATGAAGCACGGCCTCGAGATTGATAATTTAGGAGCTGAGTTGGACATAAACAACATATAAGTACAATATTTCTTTCTGACATGTAGAGGAGAGTACAAATATAAAGTAACATCAATTGGAAATACTACAGTAAAGTGCAAGTACCTTAAAATTACCGCCTTAAAAAACCCTTTTCTGGAGCGTTCAGGAACAAGATTAACGTCTAATAAGCTGCGATATCAAGCTGCGATATCAAACCTCCGCTTGAAATGTAAATGATATAAACATCTTTCACAGTTTCTTGTCGGATATGATTTGATATGAATCTTTTCTTACAAGAGAGTTGTAAGAAAAAGAGGATGGAGGAACAGTCGGAGGGTGAGGGTGGGATGAACGGGCCGTCAGAAAGAAGAAGAAAGAAAGAGGTGAGAGAAATCGAGAGAGAGAGAGGCTGGTGGTAGACGCTTCCTACTGCACCCTTGGGTGGCGTTCTGCCGTATGTGTGTGTGTGCGAGTGTGTGCTGCAGATGAGTAATGGCCTCTGACGTGCATGTCTCTCTTGTCTCGTCCTCCATCCGTTTCATCATTACATGCCATCAATCTCCCCATCTCTCAATCTCCCTGTCAGCTCCCTCTGTTCCTCTTCCTCCTCCTCTTCTTCTTCTTCCCCCTCGCTCAGTTTCCTCTTTAACCCAGACAGACTTATTCCACGTCGTCTGCAAACTCCTCGGGGTGTTTAACTCCTCACCATCTTCTTCGTCTTCGTCTTCTTCTTCCTCCTCCTCTCTCCGTGTTGAAGCATTGCTCTGTTCCTCACCTGAGCCCCAGTTTAATTTCACTGTGAGAGCGCCGCTCGCACACTCAATCATTCACTCACCTAACACGTTCACACACACACACACACACACACACTGATTCTCAAACAAACACGTACACGCACGCTCAAAAGGAGCTGTCAAGAGTAATGGTGTTTAGTGTAATTCACTGTACCGCCGTTGTAGCCTCTGCTTCCTCAATAGGAATCATTATAGAGATTACATAATGGGGGTAATTTTTCTTCTGCCGTATACGGCGCTGTGATGGCAGTACAAAGTGTTTTGGAGGCAGGAGAACCCCTGTTAGCTGTAAGCTGAGAAGTAAATGGGTCCGGTGTAGCCCGGCTAAATCAGCGCCCCGTTAGCCTCCCTCCCTCCCCCCTCTCTCTCTTCAAATCCATGCCTATTACTCTTAACAAACCAGAATGGATCCGGAGTATCGATCTGTTGGAGAGGGAATGCTCTCTTTGTTCAAACACACACACACACACACACTGTAAGGAAAGAAAGCCGTGCACTTGCGTCGATGCCGAAATTCTCTCACGGTACTCGCCTACTTCCTCGCCTTCAACCTCATCACCAGACATGTGAATTAAGACGTAACGCGGCCTTTCACGTTCTAAATTTCGCTTTCAATCACTCACCTCGTGCAGCTCTGAAAAGTCTGTAGCTTGTTCCTTTCATGGAGGTAGGAAGCCGACATCAGATTGGATTCACAGCAGTCGTAGCGGATTCCAACGGAGACCCAGAGGCGCTGCAGAAAAAATGGTATCAAACCGTAATGTTCACCAGAAACCACCAGATCCATCGCTTGATTTGACGTGAGGAGCAGAAAGACGGCTTTGGTCGTGATGTTCTTTAATGTTTTGTGTGCGTATCTTCATTTCAGTAATCACAAACTGAGAAATCCGTCATACTAGGAGCTGAAATTCCAATTTGTCCTCCATCATTAGCCTCAAACGACCATAATCCAGTGCAACCACGAGATATGTCTTGTTTTGACCACGAGCGATGCTTCCATGTCCAACGGCGCCGAAACTTTCAAACTGTCAGGACTTCATGTTTTCATTGCTTCTTAAAAATTCATACAGTCTGTCTGTGTTCCACATAACTGTTTTCAATCATGGTAGTCAAAGCACAAATGCGATCCAGAGAAGAATGCGACGATTTAAAGGTCCAGTGTGTAGAATTTAGTGGCACCTAGCGATGAAGTTGCAGAACCAACTGAATACTCTCCCACGCCTCACCCTCTCCTTCCAAGCATGTAGGAAACAACCGGCAATGATGGACGTGATTAAAGATATAATGCATTCACCCTTGTAGACGGGCCTACATGTTGCTTACATTCAGAGGAAGTGTACACTACTTTATAGGAAACAAAGACACGTGGGACACACATGTCGTTTTACGTCCTGCTATTTCACAGGAGTTTCGTAGGTAAAGCCAAAAACACACAAAGTTTTGTTGTAACCTCGATGCGGTCATGATAGCTTCATCTGAAAAAAAAAAAAACATACATATGGTACATGTTAGCTTGTTTATGACTGCGAATGGAGGCCCCAGAGCAACTGGAGCTACTTTTCTAAGAGGTGTTCGGATTACGAGCAGAATCTGGTGTAAGCGTCGATCCAGTGAACAGCGACTGTAACCTGACTGTAACCTGTGAGAGTTACGCGAGGAGTCTTCAGTCGTGCTCCCGGCTTGAGCAAGAATTCAATTTGCAACTTTGAAAGGTCGCAACAAAAACGGTAAATTAAGGATTACAACAAATTAATGTTACCACGGTGCACGGCAAAGTCATAATAAGACTTCTGGAATGAGTAATAAATAACGTGTAATACTGCCAGGTTCTGGTATGATGGAGTAATTGACTCTGTGGTGCTCCGAGGTCATTACCTCCCCAGTGATGATTCATGTGTTCTCTAATTGCTCTGACATCATCCATGTTGGATACACACTGTCTCTTTAACACACACACACACACATCACTTCCTCTCTTGGCTCAGCAGCAGCAGCAGCAGTCGAGGCTGCCAATATTGTATTTACATTAAATGTGTGTAATTTGATAGACCCCGAGAAGAAATTTGGCTTTGGCGTCGGTATGGCTAACACAGGTGTCTAACCTTGACTTTCCACCCAGCATGGCTATTCATAGGCCATTAATTAGAGCAGGATCCTTCTAATTAACACACAGGCACATTCGCTTTCTCCCTGGCACACACACACACACGCACACACTCGTGCACACACTCTTCTTTTCCATCCCCCCATGCACTCCACTCTCTTCACGTTTGAGTTCCGTTTAATGCGCCCTGTTTGATTTGCCCTACTAACGTAATGAGTTTGGAAAGCAGACAAAAATTCTGAAGTGTGTTTTGGAGGAGCCTTGGGATAATTTGAAGTCCTGGGGCTGGGAGTAGAAGTACGCTCGCTCGCTTGCTTACACCCACACTAGCAACACAACCCTCCGAAATACACACTCGCAAGCACAACTGCGCGGCATCGTTTGTCTAGTGTATTATGTGTATATTCTCCAAGCGGAGGGAAAGGGTTTTTTTATTTATTTTACACATTTTAAATGTTGTTCAGAGGCAAAACAAATCAGAGACAGCAGAGAAAATAGCTGTCTGTCTGCTTCCAATAGTTTTTCATTCAGCGAGAATGAACCATTTGTGTTTTGAACTGTGAGAAACTAATCAGAGAGGACTTGTTATTTTATCATGGAGCCAGCCAAAGTCTTTTAGGGCAAGTCCAAGTACAAGTAAAGTCAATTTAGATCGGGTCAAGTCATGTCTGAAATCAGTGCAGACATGTCCAACTCAAGTCTTAAGTCTTCTTAAAAGTCTTAGGGCCACTAGTGGAAGAACAAAGCTCCTGTAAAAACAAGTCTTGAGTCAAATATCAAGTCTGTTCAAAACATGTCCAAGTCGAGTCTCAAGTTCAGCGTCTCAAGTCATTTGAGATCAGTTCATGTTCAAGTCATTTTTCAATGGAGACGTGCAACTCAAGTCTCAAGTCAGTCGTGACAAGTCCAAAACAGTTGAGTCTTGAGTCCCAAGACTTAAGTCTTATCAAGACGAGTTTCAAGTGTCAGTTCTGACAAGTTCAGGTCAAGTCACAAGTCTCCGAGCTGTGTTTCTATACAAGGTCTTCATATTTCTGTCCCACCTGTATTCATTTTATTTAATTCTATTAGTATTTTACTGTTCAAAACTTCAGATTTCTTGAATTTTTTTTGTCTTTTCGGGAGTCAAATCTCAAGTTCAGGTCATCATTCATGAATATTAAACTCTGCCTGGATGAAATCATCTCATGTGACAGATTTTCTGATGCAGCTTCCTGCAGATGAACATTAAAAGTTTAACCCGTAAAAACAATGTAATTCAGAGTAGATTAACAGACAAGGACAAGATTAACCGGAGCTGTTTAACAGGTAAAAAGCAGCTTATTGAGGACAGGTAAAAAAAAATTTAAAAAAAAGAAAGATAAAGGCAGCTTCTTGAGAATTAAGAGATA
Organism: Sciaenops ocellatus; assembly: GCA_033000465.1. Classification (NCBI taxonomy): domain Eukaryota; kingdom Metazoa; phylum Chordata; class Actinopteri; family Sciaenidae; genus Sciaenops; species Sciaenops ocellatus. The sequence goes on from CP136889.1 coordinate 19,404,129, forward strand.
AAGACAAGTGCAGCAGATTAGGCCTAATAAAAAAACAGAGCGGCGTTTATCCTGCTCAACCAAATCTTCTTGTCCAAACAATAAACAGCTGTGACTGCGGAGCTCACAAACAGCGCCGCTGCATTTTTCACATCGTTCCTCCTCGTGCCAAAAAAATATTTGCCAGTTACATTACGAGCACTTAAGAAGCTGGAACGGCGCCGCTGCACGCTTTTCCTCATGTGGCTAACGTGGAAACACACATCCAATCGGAACGCACGATACCGTCAACCCCCAAACTGTCCCGTCAGAGGAAAAAATGCTGCAGGGCTCCGCAAAAAAAAAAAAAAAATCAAAAGTTTGAGTGAGAACAAATGATATATTTGATGCAGGCCAGAGGGAAGTTGTGAGCTGTGAAGGGAAATAGGATGCAGATGAGCCTTCCTCGTCCTCCTCGTCTTCATCTTCTTCTGCCTTCCTCGTCAGCATTCAAACCTCATCCTGAACCAATATGTGGTGTCTGTTAGCCCGCAGGAAGAGAGGAGACGGACAAACAAGGATGAAGTGAGGGAAAAAGTAGATGATGGGTGAGGAGCTGTGCAAGCAGCGAGAGAGAGAGAGAGAGAGAGAGAGAGACGGGGAGGGGAAGACGGAGAGAGAGATGGTTCATTAAACATTTAGAGGGATGGAGAGCAGACAGGCCTCTCCATTTCTCCCCTCTTACTGTTCAGGAGATAGGAGATTGAATGTAGGTCTGCCCGTGCACCCCAATACACCGCCGCTCAGTGCATTGTGTGTGTCTGTGTGTGTGTGTTTTTTGTGTCCGCCGTGCTGAAATCCCTGCTTGTCCCCACAGGTCTCGATAATGGCTCGGTAAATGTAACAGCACGACCCCTAAACATAGCAACCTCAGTCATGCTGTAACACCGCGCTTAATCCCTATATCACAACACACACACACACATGCAAAGACAAACACGGTGTAATGCAATTCCAAGGTTAGCCAAAAGGAATTACGTGTTAGTTGAGCTTACCCGCAGTGTATCTGCCTCTCCATATAAACTGGAGTGTATTTACCCTTGTACACACCTCTGTGTATTGTCCCATTTAGCACGGTTCCCACTCATGCATCCTAATGGCCCCAGAGAGAGCCAGGGGAGCCTCTGCTGTCTGTTATTAGCGAGCGGCACAGATCAATGGGCTCTGGGACTGCGAGCGCTAACCTGTTAGCGCGCGCCCATTCAAACCCACTGGGCCGTGGCTAACGCCGCAGCTAAAGTGTTTGCTAGTATAAAGTCTCCGAAGTGGGGAGGCGCACCTGTACCCGCCCTCCTTTGCTTCTACAGATGTAAAGCTGAGCTCTAAAGCCGGCGAGGATGTGTAGAGATGAGGAAGCCGTACAAAGGCGGCCTTTTGATGTGGCAGTGTTTGGGTCCGGTGGGCGGGTGTTAAAAGACCGACTTCACTCGATTTACAAAAAAAAAAAGACAGACTCGGGTGATATCTATCCATGCAGATGATTTTTCTGGAGTTTGTTTGTCAGCTTTTTAGATATCTGTCTCAGAGATTTCAGCTGCCACCGCGACACAAAGGAGGTGAATTTCATTTGTTGTGCTCAAAGCGTAAAAAAAAACGGCATCTTTTCAGAGGCAGTGTCTCTGACAGTCCACAGACCTAACAGGGACTATTTCTTCTGCAGAAAGCCTTTTCAATGAGTGTTAATGAAGTGAAAGCACAGCTACAAAGAAGGCGGGAGAATGGATCTTGTATTTGGCGTGAACCAACCCTTTAAAACCTGCTTTAATCAGTATTTTTGATATTAGCGTTGAACTATTATCCAACTTTGTCGTATCGCAGCGCTTTGTAGCTGGTTTTGTGGCACATTTATAGTCTGGTATGGTCTCTCTGCTCGCTGGTGAACGTAGCGTCGCATTTAGCAGCCTCTCAGGAGTTGGTGGAAACCAAAGCAGAGCTAAAAGGAGAGCTCGTATTGATCATCTATCCATCAGGTTGACACAGATACATGGAAAGTGGGAGAATGGATCTTTCATTTGGCGTGAACCAACCCTTTAAAGCATGCTTTAATCAATATTTTTGATATTAGCATTGAAAATTGAAGAACTATAGCCGTCTTTTACCTCATCTTTTTGGTTTTGTGGCACATTTACAGTCTCATCAACACCATGACTCGCTGCGGCACATTTATTAGCTTCTCAGGAGTTGGTGGAAACCAAAACAGAGCTTAAAGGAGAGCTTATATTGATCGTCTGTCCATCAGATTGACATAAACGAAAGAAAACTGTTTGCTAATGTCCTAGCTATAACAAGTGAAATCTGGGGGAACAGTGCAGGCTGTCAGCTTGTATTGATGTCTTTCTGCCCTCTGGTGGTCTTTACAGACTGGATATTGAGTTGTCATTGAGTCATCCGTCTGATATGATGAGTATGACACAGATTTTTTTTGATTGCATAACTCCAGAATTGATCAATACAGTGGGCGGTTGTATCAAGGAAGAGCGCTGAACTGATGGAGCAGAGCATTTAGTTTGAATCCTTTTTAGAGATGTGCACTAAAAGCGTTTTATAATTATGATTAGGATCATTATTAGGTGGAAAATGGTCTTATTATTATTCCTTCAGCGCGCGAGTGTGTGTCTCTTGACGGCATAACTGCTTCGTCAGAGGCGTTTTTCAACTCTGACATGAATTCTGAGAAAAACGCTGACTCAAAACAAGAAAGCATGTGTGTGTGTGTGTGTGTGTGTGTGTGTGTGTGTGTGGAAAAAATAGATTTTTAGATACTGAATATCAGCCTTAAAATGTCAGCGAGATACAGACTATAAAGTGTCATTTTTGGGGGGCCCTTTAGAAACGCGTATCACTCAAACCTTTGTGTTGATTTGACAGTGTTTGCGACTGGGATCTCTGAGAGAAACCAGGCTGCATGCACACACAGACACAGACACAGACATGCATAATCAGGCGATCCCTCTCCCTTTCTCTGCTCCATCAGCATATGTCAGCATATGGCTGCCCTCCTCAGAGAGACTGCTGAACAGACTGATCCAGGTTTGATGTTGCTCTGGAGGTCCTGACCCGGGATGGAGGGCAGAAAGGGAAAAGGGGAAATAGGGAAAGGTTTTGCTCTCTCCTCCACGTTGACCGGCCTGATGCTGTCATCTGGATTGTTATACTGTCAGCACACACACACACACTCTTCAACCACTCGTGTGTGTGAGAGACGAAACATACAACCATATTGAGCCATCTGTTCCAGTGCTAATTGGTATGCATGACACTGTTTTTCCAACCCATAAAACCTAATGAAAATGAACACCCCACCCGCCCTAATATCCCTTAATGCTATCACCCCACCTCCCACCTCCATCCACCACCCCCCACCACTCCTCCTGTACAACATTATAGGCATAATTACACTGTAGCAGGCATTAGCGAGCCCCCTCTTCACGAGGCACTTTCAGGTCCAAAGATAGGAGATGTCCTGCTGCTCGGATCGTCAGCCATTCTGAGATCCAAGACCCTCCCGACCCAAACCCCCCGATAAACTTGGCCCAGAGTGTGAGTTGTTGTAATTTTATGGAGTAAGGCTATTGGAAACACAGCGCTGCAATGTGCAAGTGATTTTCTCTTTTATGCTGACTGCACGCTTAAAGAATCAGACAAGCATAAGGGGGGGGGGGCAGGAAGAAGGGAGGACGGGATATAAAAAGGCAAAAGAGGCAATGAATAGATTAACATAGACATGAAAGTCAAATGTGTTGAAGGTGGAAACATTATCAATTAATGAGTAATTAACAAATTAACCTCCACCTCTTTGTGTGAAATACAAAGTGTGTATTTAAAGGGTTTTGCAGATGTGCAGTTTCTTGGACTTCCATCCGACCTTGAATCTGAGATAAGACATGAGCCTCGACGTTGACTTGTCTAGACTAGACTGGAGACTTGACTTGGACTTGTCTGTACTGACTCGAAACTTGAATTTAAACTTGTTTTCAAAAGATCTGAGATCTGTTTTGGACTTCTGACAGCTGACTTGAGAGTTGTTTTGACAAAACTTGGACTTATTTCTATTTTTTTGAGACTTGCCTTGAAACTTTTGACAAGACTTGAGACCTGACTTGGATTTGTCTCGACTGACTTGTTTTGACCAAACCTGAGACTGGACTTGACATTAGATAGACTTGGCCTGGCCTGTCTTGATTAAAATGAGACTTGATTTGATACTTGGTTCAACCAGAATTGAGAACAAACTCTTGCTTCTCTTCACCAAACGTGACTTGGATTTGCCTTTTTTAAGACTTAAGACTTGGCTTGACAATCTGTTTGACAGGACTTGTAACTTAACTTCACACTTCTGACCAAACTTGAGGCTTGACTTGGACCTGTGTTGACTTCAGACCTAACACTGGGTTCAACCAGACTTGAGAAGTGACTTAAATTTGTCCTTTAGGATCTGAGTTTTGGCTTGACACTTGAGACTTGACTTGACCTTTGTTGTAGCCAAACTTAAGATCTAAACTTACGCTCAAAGACTTGAAACTTGACTTGACAGTTGAATTGTTTGATGAGACTTGAAACTTGTTTTGCCCTCTAGGACCTGAGACTTGATTTGACATTAGATTTAAGGACTTGACTCTTGGTTTGACCAGACTTGAGCACTGACTCTTACTTGTCTTGAAACTTAAGACTTGACTTGGATTTGTCCTTTAGGATCTGAGATCTAGTTTGACCTTCATTTTGTCCAAACTTGAGACATGGACTTGTCGTTTAAGGACATGAAACTTGGACTCGCCCCTAAAATACTTAAAATCAGCTCTGGTGATCACCAAGAGTTTGAATTATGGTTGGTAATTTGTGTTTTTCTATTTTCCAAAATAAAATGATTCATACTTGTTGGATGTCCCAAGACAAAAATGAAGCAGTGAAGGGAGTTGTAAAGAAAAGTGGCAAGAAAAGAAAGAAAACAAGGGATGAAGAGAGGAGTCGATGGGTTTGGCGTAGCATGGCTTCATTCTCATGAATCACAACGGGGGGAAACGTTGGATAGCAGCCCGGGTCGCTCAGTGCAGTTTGTGTGTGTGACGCAACACTGAAGAATGTGTTGTACATGTGGACAAAATGCCCCAGTTGTACTGTGTATCTAGAGGGAACCTGAGGTCAAACACACAAACACACTCAGTTGCAACCACCATGAAATGATCTACGAGGGAAATTACAGCGCGGACGAGAGCTTACAGATGTGTCCTCGCTGAGGAGAGCACAAAAACACCACCCGTGCCAGCCAATAAGTACGTTTTTTTTCCTCCAGCTGTCTCGCCTCCGCCGCGTTTGACTTCAACTCCCAGCATCGCCTCAACTCGTCCCACCACGACCACCACTCTGAGGTCGTGTGTGTGTGTGAGGAACAGTAATGGTGGTTTATTAAAGTGTCAAAGGCGGTTTCTGCCTGTCCTCGCGGCGGGAACACACTGAGCACCCTCGGGGGGAACAAGCTGCACGGACAATTTTGGCAAAAAAAAAAAAAACTCTTTTTATTGCCGTCATATGTGAAAACAGCAGCTTCGCCAAATGCTAATAGAGGTGATACCCGGGCTTTTGTAACCTTTGTGCTGTAAATAGCGTAGAGGTTTGCTCACAATGGGATGTAATTGTGCTGAAGCCAGTACAACAAATGCACTCGTGTTGTTAAATCAGTGGTGTTTTGTCGCTGGCAACCGGCTGCCTTTTCTCTCTCTCTTGCTCTCACTCTCTCTTTGTCTCTCTCCGCTGCCCTTATTACGCCATTTTCTGTCTCTACCCTGTGGTTTTGTGCTCAGTTGTCCCCTTTAGAGGTGTCACGACCGTTGTGCGTGAACACACCGTGGGGGATTTATTGTTCAAGCGGGGCGCACAGCGGTGGAGCTGTTGCATGTTGTACAGGTACACAGCATTGAGGATTTACTGTAGAAAAAACAAAACACATGAACACAAGGCCTGTTTTTTTCTTGACAGGCGTCCTAAATCTGGGTCGCTCGAATTGAAGCGGTACCAATCTGATATGATCCCACCCCTCCATCCGCTCTTTCTTCTGTTAGTTGGATCAGGAGGCGCTTATTGTTGGCCCGTTTCGTGGAGAAGCATTAGTCAAATGGGCCATCATCCCCGTCGGCGAGTCAGATGATGACTTTTGGCAGAACGCAGCCACAGCGCCATGCCAGACAATCAGAGCCGCTGCCATTTCATCACGCCGTCGCACACGGACGCACGGACGGCCACGCGCGGCAGACTCACACCACCAAAACAAGCTGTTTCTCATTAAGGCCTGCGAAACGTGTGAGATTGAGCAAGAGAAACATGAGGTGATGAAGAAGAAGAAGAAGAAGAAGAAGAAAAAACAGGTGACGCACCACGAATCCAACAAAAAAAAAAGAGTCGAGGGTGAGAGCATGCGCGCATTGTCATCCAAAGACACACCCGCTTACCCAACACCCAGCTTACCCTCACCCCATGCCCCTCCATCACTGCTGTTCCCATAGCAACAAGACACAGGGAGGGAGGGAGGAGGGAGGAGGGAGGTTTGGGTGGGTGAAGAAGAGAGGAAGTGTGCTGAAGATTAGGGTGAAATTTTGCTGCTGCTGCTGCCTGGATTTGACCAATCTGGTGTTGAGGCTTTAAGATGCTCTAATTCCTTCCCTCTATCACGTGCCCACACACACACACACACTTGCAGAAACTCCAGGTCAGGCCGATAATTCGAGGAACTGCACTCTCGGAGTAAGAGGAAGGGGGACGAACTGAAGCAGTTTTTTTTGCCCCTGAAAAAACATTAAGGTCACAATGTTTGATAAGAATTTTCCCTCATATGGGAATAATTTTATTTTTATCTTGAGCAGAGGTGATGTGATCGCCTCCATCTGCACGAAAAGCTCGCTGACCAGACGTGCATGAAATTTGCTTTGCTCGTACGGAGGAGGAAGAAAAACCATCGATTCTGGTGACCTTGCGACCTTTTCCTACGGTGCCCACCATTAAGCCGAGTGTTTCGATTTTCCAATGAGAAGATCTCCTCCAGTTGTAAAAACACAACGTTTATCGGCCACATTCACGCTCCCAATGGATACAAACCTATTGATTTTTTTGGGGGGGGGGCTGGATCAAATTTGGACGTTTATTCGTTTATCGAAGATGCCGGGAAAACGTTTCATGTCGTTTAACCGGCAGAAAAAGTGAATTTAAAGAGTAAATATGTCAACCAGAGTGCAAAAGATGTTTGTTTTCTGATTTTCAAGTGTTGTTCTGAAGGACCCTGCAAGATATTTTGTATATTTTTAGCCATTTTAGCTTAAATCATATACGAATACCCGTTTTTTTTGATGGCCATTGATTGCCATTCATTTTGTAATGTCAGTCATCAATATGTGTCCCAAATAGTACTTTTTTTAGTGAAAAAATATTGACCAATGTCCATTGTAGTCCTGAAAATGATGTCTGAGATTTGATGCAGTACGTATATAGCAGTAAATCACATTTGAGAGGCGGGCAAAGCAACTTTTCTCTGCATTTTTGCTTCTATCGTAACATTAACGATCACTCGATTATCATTTGTTCATCATCAGATCTTGAAGGTGAATTTTCTGTCTCACTTACTTACTGCTGCAACTAACAGTCGTTCTCATTATCAGTACTCATCTGTTAATGAATCCTTTTGTGAGAAAATAGTGAAAAATCAATTTTCTTGCTTTGTCCTCACAATAGAAGAGCTGAAATCAGTGGAAGATGAATTTATTTTAGATGAATCTATTATCAAAACAGTTGCAGATCAATTTTTGGTGATATTTCGATCTATTAATGAGTAATTGTTGAAACTCTAGACTGCTAGTTTGGCAAATATTAGCTAATTTAGCAAGCTTTAACTTGCTTGAATCGATGACAATATTTCTGCGTTAATTTTTGACCCTTCAGAAATGAATGGAAATCAATGGCTGCATCCAGAAATCTAAAACTTTATGACGTGCAGTTGAAAACATTCAGCACAAAAGTAAAGTAAACATGATTTGTAGTGAAGGAACTTGAACTCTGTGTGTTCCTTTTAATATTTACTGTATTCTACGTGTTCTTTTGTGGTTTAGATGTGCAGCTATAGAAAGCGTTCCTCCACAGTTCAGTTTGGCTTTACCGCGAGCCTGACACGTTTTAAGCGGATCTCCTCCTCCGCATGATGCTGTTCTTCACCCCTTGTTGTTTCTCAAGGCTCCTGGGAGTACATGAAATGTAAGTCTGCCTGTCGCGTGTACGCGAGTAGGCGGCGCGGTGACTTACGTGCAGACGTGGAGTAAGATTTGTGCCGGCTTTTTGAAAGGACCTCGTTCATCAAAAACGTGCTGGTTTAAATTAAGTTCAGGAGAACCTTCGGCTTGAATAGAGACGCAGCAGAGTTATTCAAACACCAATTTTCAATCTAAGCGTCGTGTCCTTCTTTTTTCGGGTCTCAACCGTGAGACATTTATTCATGTATAAAAGTTGATAGTGTTTTTAACTGAAAAATGAGTGTGTGTGTGTGTGTGTGATCTGTTTAAGATGATTCTCATCTGAATTTTATTCTGAAAAGCTGTTGTGTTTCCTGCTGACACTATTCACCACAAGGTCCACTCGTGATGAGAAAATGGAGAAAAACAACCGAGCTGCCATCTCTCAGTTTAATTAATCAAGTTACTAAAAGAAAATATGATTCATTGACAGACTCTTATTTATAGTTTTGAATGGCTTTATTGAATTAGGTTCAACATATGTAAATAAAGATTCAGTTGTATTGAAGTTTTATTTTGGCTCTTTGTTCGAGTGATATGAGGGATTAATGTTAAATAGCTACAGCTGACGTTTGATTGGATGAAATCACACTTGGTGATGAAAGACTTGACTTTGGCTGGAATTTATTTTTTATAGTATTTTATCAACCTAGAACTGAAATCATTGTTTGTTTGTTTTGTTTTTTATGTCTTGAAAAGTCAGAAAATTAGTGTAGAGTGTGGAGAGTCATTTTTTATCTTGAGCACATGTTTTTAATCACATACTGAGATTTTTCAACCAAATGCATGCTGGGATGGATTTTATTTTAGTTCCCTCTCAGACCCAAAAATTCAAATATTGAGCTGGATTGAGGTCAAGTTTTATTTTGGCACTTTGGGGGAAGTTCCATGCAGGATTAACATGAAGTAGCAGCAGCTGATGTTGGTTTTTTGAACCTGTGAACCTTTTTTGTGGCTTTCTTTACTTTCATCTGTTCTTTGTTGTGATTTAGTTTTTATGCATTGAAAGAAACATAAAAAGCCAAAAAAAAAAAGATCTTTATAGCGCTGAGGTCCATTTTTGACCCTGAGCACATGTTTGTGATCATATATTGTAAATTGATGGTTCACCTCATATGTTTTCAGCTTTAACGACCACGTGCGTACATGGATTGAATTTATTTAGGTCCTATTTAGACCAACAACTTTCTTTTCTTTCCTTCATCTCATCTTTTCCGTTATACACAAGGTTTTTATTTAATGTCCTTAATTTTCAATTCAAAGATACATATCAAGACATCTTTATTTGCCACAGATCCCGACGCTCTAACAAGGCAGCTTTATTCCTGTGGAAACAGTGTGGGCTCCTCCAGTGTTTTATAGATGCAGGAAAATATGAGACATGAGAAACGAGCAAAATGAGACCTATTTCACTTGCATCCGTGTGTGTGTGTGTGTGTCATGCATCCGTGTGTTTCCTTCATACTGTGTCTATATGTGTGTGTGTATAGGTGTGTGTGTGTCTCCTCTCATTAGCAGGCGGCAGCGTGTGGTGGCTCGTTAGCGCAGAGCTAGCTGAGCGTCGGGGCACTGGTGCAGCTTCATTAGCTACTGTGACATTTATCTGATCGTTTCCCCACGTTGCATGCGATGCCGCGTCACCATGGCGACCACAAACGCGCACACACACACACACACACAAGAAGGGAAGGCGATCATACAAGTCTCACCACTTCTTTTCAGCCGGTCACAGTTATTCATAGACGCTATCAAAAGCCGTCGTCGTCCTCCCTCCTCCCACAGCAAGACGAGTATCGATAATGAGTATACGAAAACGTGCCGTCTAAAGCGCGAACTCGTGGCTCACGTCCCAGCGCTGTACCCGAGGTGGGCGGAATATTGCTTATTGTAAAGTTCAAGTGAATCACAGGCAATATCACACTCCCTCGTTTGGCTCGAACAGGGCCCCCGGGAGCCGTTTTTTTTTTTTTTTTTTTTACCTCGCTGTAACTCAGTTACAGAAAAACTAGAAGCGTTCCAAATAAATCAGTCGATACAGTACGGCGCTCATTTACTTTGAGTCACTAATCCGCCTCGCACCGACGATGACAAAATCAGTTCCAGAGCCGGATTCAGGGGAGGCGGAGGAGGAGGAAGGGCGGTGGGGAAAAAGAAGGAGCACGGCTCTTATGGCGTGTTGTGGTGAAGTTGCTAATCTTGTTTACAGTTTGATACAGCGGCAGAAAATATTCAAGACTATGAAATGAATTGTGTGTGTGTGTGTGTGTGTGTTTCTAGATGTGTCTGCTCGTGGCTTTTTGTGTGTGTGTGTGTGTTGGTTTGTTTAGGTGTGTATTCGCCGCCCCCCCATCATCTGGGACTGTCTTGTGCCTTCAAGTGGGAATGTGCTTATCGTGTCGAGCCCATTTTAAACCCCAGGAAACTTCACTGTATTTCTCTGTAACATAAAATATTCATGACTGAAAAAGCAACAAAGTAAAAAAAAAAACATATATATGTATTTAGTTTTATTTATGACATGTTTAATATTCAAAAACTCCAACATGTGTCCAAACAAACTCACCGACTGTCATCAGACTGTGGATCAAATGTTTCTAAATCCTGATTGGTGCACGTTCTGATTACATTATTCATGATCAAAAACTAGCAAGTCGACAACTTCGCTAACAGCCAAACATCAAGAAAGTCACTCTTAGCTTCCTCCGCCAACGTCCTCTTCGGTCTTTTTGCCTCTGTCATTATGCCCGTTTGCCCAGCTCCTGTTCTGCCACGACACCGGCGCAACTCTCTGTCAGCATTCCTCCGCGTTCCCCCCTAAAAACCTCCTTCTTCTTCTTCTTCTTCGTCCCGGTGGTCCAAAACACTAACACTCCACCCGGTGCTCTGAGCTCATAGTCCGGGCAGCCCGGCTAACAAACTGAGCTAACATGAGCTAACAGCAGCTACAGTTGGCAGCAGTTTACTTCACCGTCCATCAGGACATCAGAGGGGGAAACATTTTCATCTTTACTGCCGTGAATCGTCATATACCAAACTTAAGTTACATGCTACATGTTTGTGGATTTGTTTCAGTGATTTCTAACTGTGTTTACTCGTGACCCGAAAACACCAAGCAATTCAAACTTTGGGCACTTTTTCACAGATTAATTGTATTGGGATTTCCCCTTTCTAGATTATATGATTTACATAATTTTTAGTAGCCTGAAGAGGTATAACTATCCAGTATTTCATGAGAAGATGAGAAAATAACAGATTTTTCCCCGTCATTTCAAACCACAGTAATTATCTTGCAACCCACTTGTGTGGTCTCGACCTCCAGGTTGGAAACCTCTGATATCTATACCTGTAAAAGGATAAAATCTTACCATAACATCATGAAAAAATATTGAATTATCGCTCGGCTCTTGGCGTCCAGACGTCTGCGCTTCTTTTTCAGCATCTCCCACGTTTTATGTTTATTTCCGCCTGTGTGAAAGTCGTATTTACAATCTGTCGAGGTGTGTACGTGTGAGGATATGTGACTGTCCAGGTCTGTCTGTCTATGTGTGTGTGTGTGTGTTACCGTGTCTGTGTGTGTGTGTGTTTAGCTGACCTTGGTCGCCCCGCTCCCTCGGGGGGGAACTGATGTTTCTCACTCTGCTTGTCAACAAGATTAGTTCCCCTGTGGGACGGTTACACACCCCGCAAACACGCTGCCAATGAGAAGAAGTGTGCGGCAGACAGCTCGGCCCTTTCCACGAACCCACTGAAGTGTGTGCGAGCGGCGTGTGTGTGTGTGTGTGTGTGTGTGTGCTGCGATTGAGGGGTTAAGGGATGTGTGTTTTAGAGCAGAAACAGAAGGGGAAAACAGCAGGGGGATCAACGCAGCCAGCCTGAACTGTAGCCTGTATGTGTGTGGATGCATGTGTGTACGTGTTGCCTGGTTTTCTGAGTGAGCTCATGCTGAGCTCTGAGCTGTGCTTACTCCTAGACCTGGCTCATCTGCATCCGTCTCCTGCACTCTCTCTCTTTTTTATGCCCACTTTTACCTGCCTCGCTCGTCCTCTCCCCCACTGTCTTTTTTGGAGCACATTCCTATCTGGCTGCCTGTTGGAGTCCAGCTGTGAACAAGGCAAACACAGAGGATAGCAGGCCGGTAATGTATTCCAGGTAGCTCGTCGTCGACTGCTGCTGCCGCTGTTTGCTGTTCATCTGTGGAGGCGGAGCTTTCTTTATTCCTTTTACCTGTGGCATCCACCCATTGAAGGTTATCGCTAGGCTTAGTTTCTTGAAGATGTTTTCGGCTTCTTTAGTTCTGACTGACTGGTGGGGAGTCTCAGGTATTTACCTCTGTGAGGTTGTTGTTGAATTTTATTCATCAGTGGTCAGTTCAGTCAGTGGAAATAAAGTGCACACATTCTTAAAGGTCTATTGAAGCGTGATCAAGGAGGATTTATCAATACGCTTGTCGTAGCATGATGCCGCCTCAATTGTGAAGTAGCTGTCCTCTCTGCCTCGTTTATGTCCTCAGAATAAAGCCACTATGTACACAAATGGTCCTTAGTCTACAAATAAGGAAATAGTTTTAAACCTTTGTGGTTCGACATTATCTGACCCTGTGGAGGCGTCTGCGTTATATACCTATCCGTTGTGTCAAGGGAGTCAGATAGTCCCATCATGTGACCTTCGTTTGTGTACATGGATTTTACAGTAATTTGGTTCCTACAGCAAATTTAATCAGGTCAACAACAGCTGCATCCGGAAGATGCAACTTCTGCAGGAATGTGCAGATCGCCAGACACGTGGATAAACTGTTGTTCGGCGAGAAATATCTCCAACAAATGAGCGTCTGAAATCATAGACTCATGCAGGATGTTGATATTTTTAAAAGCAAACTCAAGACCGATCTTTTTAGTCCAGCTCTTACCTGAACTATATTTATTTTTTTGCCTATTTATACATTCTGATCTGTTTTATAGTCTTTTTATACATTTGAATGCGCAGTCTTACCTGGTGTGTCCTCTTCTTCTTATTTGGAGGTTCCATCTGTTTTATTTTTATCCCTCCGCCGGTGTTTCCTCACGGCAAAACGATGAGCCAGCGTTTCCTCGGCTTCAGTGTGTGTCGGGGTGCGTTATTGTGTAAAGCACTGACACTTCCATTTAGTTTGTATGGAAAGTCCTCTACAATAAAGCCTGATTGACTGATTGATGCACAAACAAGGAGCATCACGTAAGCAAGACGCCTTCTTTCTCTATGCTAAGCTAGGCTAACTACACCCCGACAGACGGAGAGATTGATGCAGTATTGATCTTCTCAGCCAGTTTTAGCGCGCTTGCCAAGACGTCCAACAATTACTTCAACGGATGGGAAGGTTTGAGAAGCCGCGGATGTAAAGTGAAGATGATGAATGAATAAATAAATCGGCGTCGTAACATTTTATGGTCAATATCGTGCAGCTGTAGTTTGGATGAACGAGCCGGCTGTCTAATGTGAGTGTGAGGTGAGGGAATAACAGCCCTTAGCAGCTGCTTCAAAGACCCATCCAGACACTTTTTTTGCACACACACACACACACACATGCTCAGTGTAGATCAGCTCTCAGTCACGGCCCTGTGCTGCAGGGAGACTGGAGTGATGGAAGCAATAGTTAAGCCATTAAGGCAAACAATTGGCTCAAATTGAGAGGGAGAGAGAGAAAAGAAGAGGACGAAGTAGGGGGAAAGAGGGAGGGAGATGGAGAGGCCATGGCAGGAGTGGATCCACTCAACGACTTAATCCGAGCCCCAGGACACTCTCCTGCTGAGCTTCACACACTCGCACAAACATCTACACACACACGAGCGCTAAAGCTCTGTCTGCTTGCAATAACACCTTGTCAGTCTTGGCCACGGGGGCGATGGAAGAGGCGCTCATTCCTTTGTAGCGAAGAGAGTCACCTACTTCCAACCACCTCCGGCAAGGAGGGGTGTGGGGGGACGGGAAAAAGACGGAGCGTGCAATCTACACAAGACAGTTCTGTGAGCGTTCGTACGCCTTATGGCTCGCAAGTGTGAGGCTATTCATTGTCTTAGCGGGCTGGAGTGAATGGTGGATGGATGGGGAGCACAGGGCGGACAGTGTCCCAGAGAAGGGAGGCGCTACTCTGACACCGGCCATTGTATCGCCTCCCCCCCGTGTGGACTTGCTCAGTCCCTGCAGGCCTCACATAAACAGCCAACAATGAGGGATTGTCTCCAGCTATTCTTTCACACACACACACACACACATCAGTTGTGTGTGAAGGGATGATGCGCTGCAGTCTGAACCCAGCGACCGCCGAGGCTCGTCCGATACACTCGCCTATGTGCCTAAACATCAGCGATAGGGGCAGTAACTTGTTGCCGCCGCCACCGCCCTCCCTATCCCCATCCTCGGGGGCTCCCTCGGCGTCGAGGCCCCGGCGATTTATCGGAAAAGCTTAAGCGAGGAGCGCTTGTTTGCCCCGAGGACTGTTAGCACCGGTTTGGCTCGTTGACTCCTTCCTCCGGGTTCTGGCGTTTTTATTTGACATGTCCTTTAAGTCCTTTAAAGAATTGGGCGTTTCTGCTGAGCGCCTTGGCTCTTTCTGCAAAAGATGGATGGCCCGCGTTCAAAGGTCTGGATGTTTTTTCTCCCCTCCCTCCCCTCAGCCTCTCTCCCATATCTCTCTTTTCCCTCCCTCCCTCCTTCCTTCCTTCCCTCTTTCTCGTTCTCTCTTGCTGAGCTTTATAGCGTGGTATTAGTGTTGTCAGCTAACCAAGCTCGGGATTTGGCTTTGTTTTGTTTTTGCCTCTTAAGATAATGTTCTTTCTTTCTCCTGCCGAGAATAACAAAAGAGAAAGTGGAGCAATAAAACAGCACAGCCATCGACTTTGGTTTCATTAAATTGGTTTTCAGCCATCTTAAATAGACCACAGGCCTCGATGGCAGTGAGTGTGTGTGTTTCTGTGTGTGTGTGCGTGTTTCTAGCCGTTTCCTGTGCGACTGTCCTCAAAAAATCGCGGCCCGCGATTCGCCTCGCGTGTGCCCGCCCGCCCGGGGTGCCGCTCTCATCTCCGTCGGGCCTCGCCGCTGAAAGCCTTCACTCGTCGCCACCGAGTTTAGCATTCCAAACACGTGGACGGACGAGTGTGTTTGGTGAAGATAAGTGTTGTAGCTCTGAAAAAAAAGAGGAGGAGGGGGGTGAAAGCACTTCACCTCCATTTTCATATGCATTCCAGATGTGGAAATATAACCAAGGCCGAGCGGCGTGTAAGCATCTGTGTCCCGTTAGAGAGGCCTGGAGGTTTTTTGTTTTTTTTGCTTGCGCTTGGTTCTTGCAGCCTAATCCCTCGCACACAACCTCACATTAACACGGCGCACGCCGCTTATCCGACGCTCGTTCATGCGTGCAAACGTGCACAAACATTCGCACGTGCGGCGGCTCGGCGGACGTACATTCACAACACGAGTAGAGCGGATACGTGAGCTCAGGCTCGGCCTTCGCTGCATCTTTACTGTCAAACATCCACATCTTTTAAGGTCAGCGTGATGTGTCAGTTTGCTGATGTGTCAAGTCAGTATATATATATATATATATATATATATATATACACATAAAAATTGCCAGCTTCAGGGATGTCAGTGTGTAAAAACCTGGACTGAAAGCTGTCTCGCTCTGCTGTAAGGAGCTGCTGAGAGTTTTTTTATTAGCGTGGCTCAAGTCGAGCTCCCACGACGCTTTGATGGTCAGTTCAGTTTTTCTGAACTATATCAACACACAGGTCCCGTCATGCTTACCTGTAATCATCTGTCTTGTTATTGTGTGTTGGAAAAAATAAGATTTTAACTTGTCTGTCTGTCTGAAGTGGAGGTGATGACCTATTTTGTATTCCTCTCCCGTCACTCTAATTGTCTCTCTCCAGGAAAATCCATGTATCTTTCAAATTTTAGTGATTTTTAATTTTTCAGAGAAACCAAAGGAGTTTTTCCTTCTCAAAATATTCTCTTATTTTTAAAGATGTTTCATATTTCTTTGAAATCTATTGAAAAAATGCATTGTCACAAGCATAAACATCATATTTCACGTAACTTTCTGCGTCTGTGCAAATAAATAAAACCTAACGTGCCAAAGCAAACAGCACCACATAATGAATCCTGGGATCACGAGTCCGAAACAATCGGCGTCCCCGGTATAAATATGGTTTGTTTCTCAGCTCTTAATGTTCCGTCTCTCTCTCTCTCTCTCTCATTAACAGTAACGGCACGGCCGGGAAGATGAACGGGGCGCTGGAGCATTCGGACCAGCCAGACCCGGATGCTATCAAGATGTTTGTGGGGCAGATCCCGCGCTCCTGGTCAGAGAAGGAGCTGAAGGAGCTGTTCGAGCCGTACGGAGCCGTCTATCAGATCAACATACTCCGAGACCGCAGCCAGAACCCTCCACAGAGCAAAGGTACGACCACGCGACGCTACGTCCAGACTGTGTTTAAGTTTCACTTTCCTTCCTACTTTCTGCCCTTCTTTCCTTTCCTCCTTTTCTTTGCTTCCTTCTTTCCTTCCAAATGTACGTTATTGTTCCGTTCTCCCTCTTTCTTTCAAACTTTCTTCTTTCCTTTCTTTTTGCCTCCATTTCTTTTATTTCTCTTCTTCATTCAATAATTGTTTTCCTACTTTGTCTCCTTTCCTTCCCTTTTGCCTTTGTCTTCCTTTTTTCCTTCCTCTTTCCCCCATTACTTTCTATTGTTTTCCTTGAATCTTTCTGCTCATCCTTTTTTTCTTCAGTATTTTTGCCCATTTTCCTTTGACCTGTCTGTCCTTTTCTTTCAATATTTCCTTCAATATTTCCATCATTTTTTTCAAACTTTGTCCCTTTTCCTTGAACCTTTTTTCCTTTTTCCTTCAATCCTTCTGTCATTTTTTTCAAACTTTCTTTTTTCCTTCAATCTTTCCTTCAGTTTTCTGTGAATCTTTCTGTCTTTTTTCGTTTGTTTTTTCTATCTTGCTTTCTTTCCTATTTGCTTCCTTATTTCCTTTCCTTTTTCTTCAATTTGTCTGTCTTTCTTTCAGTTTTATTTTACTCTCTTGTATTCCTTCCTTCTTTTTTCCTCTTTTTTTTCTTTACATTCTTTGATCTGAAAGTGTGAACATCTTTTTTACTATTGTTTGACTTGAGAGAGTTTTTTCACTCTGTTGTGGCTACTTGAACTTAAGAAAATGATTTGAATGGACACAAATACACTCAAATATGCCAACATGCACATATCGAAACATACAGACATAAGACACATCCATGAAACACATTGTGTATGTACACTCCTGAAGACACACGGCAGTCAGAGGCTGAGTTGGCCGTCCCACGTACTTAATGGTGGAAGAAATGATATATGTGCAAAATTACAGAAGCAAACACACATTTCGTGCACCATTGGAAGACAAAGACTCTCCCAGGCAGACTTACACAGTCAATTGTGCGAAACCGCATGATTTGCAGCTATTTTCTCCCCATTCCCTTTTTCTTTTTCCTTTGATGAATTCGTCAAGTGTGAGAGCAAACAATAGCGACAGCAGCAACCAACGGGCAGACAATAGCGCTGCCATATTAACAGGCATCAACCGGAGTGGGGGCTGATGACACTCCTGATGAGACATGGAGAGTGGGAGGAAAGTAAAGAGAGAGGACGTCAGGAGACGAGGGGAGGGGTGTGACGCTTCCATCCAGCTGTAAAGCAGATTTCTACAGAAGTTTCAAAGTGTCACGCGAAACAAAATATGAATCGTTGATTTTCATGTCTGGAAACATTTGACGATGTTTTAATGTAGCGGCCAACGGTCATAAATCCACAGAGCAAAACAGTGTGTGCTATAAAATATATTCAAATACCGCTAATTTGATTTGTCAGTTACATTCTGGAGGAGATTTAATTGCTGTTTTATACTGTACACGCATACGTCATGAGGTCTGGATGAAGGATCGGCCACATTAATCCCACAACATTGGCACCATGCAGGGTTCATGTTCCACATGTTTAGTTTGAGCTACGAAAAACTGTTCAGATTAGTGAAAGATTGGGGTTCAAATAGTGAAAACATCAACGTGTCCCATTATTCAAGTGTTTCTGAAATTCACGACGTCACACCACAAACTTTTGGTCGCCAGGACTGACCTTCAGTATGAACATTTTGTGATTTTGTAACCCAGGAAAAGCAGGACTTTAGATCTCCATGGACCCCAAACGTTACTGCATGTCAACTGCTTTTGATACTTTAATCAATTGCAAATCTATTGGGTAATTTGCAGAAGTGAAATATATTGCTTATTAGCCAAAATTGTTGAGAAGTCTTTCAAAATCTAGTTTTAGGACTTTAAGAGTTCAGAAAACCAGTAGTAGAGTTTCCAATGCACAAACGGTGGGTGGTCAACAAGAGGGATTGTCATTTTAAGACTTTCCATGTCTTCACACTGAATTAATATGGAGTATTTGCAAAAATAAAGGGTAACAAACGGGTCTGAAATGAACACCCAAGCCAAAATGCTAATGGAGCTATCCAACCTCTCTTCACAGACTGTAGAGACTACCTGCAATAAGATCAATAATTCAATCATTTGGCTGGTTTACTTTTCCATGTTCAGACACCTTAACTCCAGATCAGCCTTCATCTTCTCTACACCTTCCTCCTACATCTTCTCCACTCTTGTGGTTGTTGCGATGGTAGCTTGTGCTCGTGCTCAGCGGTGTTGTGGAGAGTTCTAGTCGTCAGTGTTCAGTGCACGCAAATCTAAGATGTCCTGTGATGAAAGGTTTATTGAAGCTTGATCGAGGAGAATGGAGGATTTATCAATACACTTGTCATGACATGATGCCGCCTCAACTCTGAAGAAGCTGTCCTCTCTGGTTCGTCTATATGACCTCAGAAACTACCTTGAATGTCCATAAATGGTCACTAGCTAGTGGTCAGACATTGTTATCTAACTCTGCAGAGGCTTCTACATTATGTACCTATCCGGCGTGTCGAGGGATCTAAGACTGAACACTATTCCTACAGGGACGTCAAGACATATGCTTGACCTTGTGTAACCTCCATATGTGGCATGCTAGAATAGAAAATTCCCTCATGTACGAAGCCCTCACCTTCCCCAGAGCTTAACAGGAGCGTGTCTCCACCATTTCTATGAGCCGGCTAATCTTCTCTACGCTGGTAGCATCACGACGGCGTTTGCTAACACTGCTAACATTAGCAAAAGAGGTCATGAGAGGTTATCCGTTTGCAAATGGTTAATCGTCGAACTGGTTGTTCTATGATGGATGCACAAGTTTAATGTCACATAGCTTACGCCTGTCGTGTTAAATGAGTAACGCATGACTGAATGCGAGTACTCGATGCCTTGAACGAATAGTACTCATGTCCATCCCCAGTCAACAGAGACCCAAGGTGAATTTTTAAACGCAGGAATTGAATGTTTTCTTTTTTTATGGTGATAAAATTGTGACACGTGGTAAATTATGTATTTTCAGTGGCTAAAAGGTGTGGTGTTCTTCACCTTTCTGCACCCACGGACTCCATCCTCAGTCTGCAGTCTCTCGCTCGCTCTGTGTTTTTCCTCTCTCTCGTTCTGAATGAGTCATATGAGCTTATGAAAGCCTGAAGACAGCGTTCTGCCAGCACCCAAATCAACTCATTTTTGCACACCAACACACTTGTCATCCTCTTTGTGTTTGTGTGTTCTTAGCCTTGAGATGACTCCTTCTCTCTCCACCAGTATCTCTTCTCCATCCTCCTTTTCTGTCTCTCTCTGCAGCTGCTTCTGCGGAGTAAAAAAAAAAAAAAAAAAATAGGGCCAGAGTCCCTCCTCCTGTCCTTCAGCTCCCTCAAATCTCCTGCTTCATCTTCACTGCCCTTGAAATGAGTTGTTTTTATGGTTGATGAGTCAAGAGTATCACTCACCAGCACTTCTACATGGGGTATAAAAACACACACCTCCCATGCCTTTTATTTTTTCCCTCTCTGAATGACAATCTTTCTCCCTTTAAGCCTCATTTTCGCGGCCTCTTCTTTCTCTGCAGCGAGTGTTTTAAGAGGAAATGTAGCATTTGATTGGGCTTTTACAGGCCTTGTTACTCGCAGGCTTTGAGCACTGTTTTTGTTTTCTCACAGTTAAGTAAGCCGCCTCGCCTCGCCTGGCCTCATCTGCACCCGCTCAACTCAGGAGGAGCTGCAACGGCCCCCTCGCCTCGGCTTCGTTCTGTTGCAGCCGGAGCCGATGGTAATTTCAAACGGTGTCAGGGAAACTGTGGCCCCTCGTTTCCCTCGGTGTGTTTATTTTAAATTAGCGACGGTGTTGTTTGAAAAAGATCTCAGCCATTTGGGGCAAATGAGCCCACTCAGATGCCCCAGCGTCGACCCAGAGGCACTTTTTTCCTTTTTCTTTTTGCGCCGTAAAATAGCTGTTTGGATTCAAATGAGTTTGTTAGTCCCACTGAGACTCCGAAAAAGTTCCACGGCTGCAGCTGTGAACCTTTACAGCTTCAGTAACTTCTTTTTTTTGTTGCTTTTTTTGGTGTTGGATCCTTTGGTGCAAGATAACTGCTAAATGAAATGTTCAGCTCATAAATTTATGGAGGATATAAGGGCCTGAAAGACTTTTAAGCGAGACTGAGCCTTGTTGAATTCAGATTCGTTAGTCGGTGTAGATTTTCTTTGCGTGACTTGAATCAGATACAGTTTCTCGGGTCAGAACTTAGAAGTGGAATGCTTTTGACTTCATGTCAGGTTGAGTCTTTAAAGAGTCTCAGCTAACGCTGTTAGATTTCAGGTTGTCAGAGAAACATGGTGAAATCGTTGGTCATCGATCAAAAACAATGGAGAGGACTTTTCAGCAACCAAAGAGCAAAGCTGTTGGAAAAAAAGGTCAATCAGAATATGGCGTGAAATGATGCGGAATTCACTGTCGGGCTTTTGTAATGCAACTCCTAACTCACCAAATCTGCCTTTCATGTTGCCCTCTTTTTCCGTGGCTGCAACCGGCTTTGCTCTCTCCTCTCTTGAGGTTTTAACGTGCATAGAAGTTTTTGTTTTTCCATAAAAAGTTGGAGAAAAGTCTCTGCTTGCATCTGTTTTTTCATTCACATCGTAGCATGGCGAGGCCTTTCATGGTACAATCTGTATTGGTACGATGTATGTCTCAAAGTTAATATTGCACGATTACAGCCCTTCTCGTACAGGTCGACTTGCAATGCCACATATGTGGCACAGCCCTAGCGTGCCACATATGTGGTTACACAGAGTCCTCATAAGTCCTAAAGTCCCTGTAGGGATAGTCTTAGATTGTTATGGGGACACTGAAGACTTCTCTTTGAGACACAGAGCAGCTATATGTTTGTGCTCCATTTTTGCCACTATTATGATCACTCACTCGACACAACGGATAGGTACGGAACATAGAAGCCTAGCATAGACTCCGATAACAATGTCGGACCACTAAAATGGTAAACATATTTCCTTGTTTGTAGAGAAATTACCATTTGGGGTAGTTGTGGCACTATTTTGAGGTCAGGAGGCGAGGTCAGGGGATAGGGCTGTCTCACTCCCTCGACACAACAGCTAGGTACATAACATATAAGCCCCTATAGACTCCGATAACAATGTCGGACCACTACAATTTACACATATTTCCTTGTTTGTAGACTAACTGACCATTTGTGGACATAGTAGAGTAGCTGTGGCTCTATTCTGAGGGCATATAGACGAGAGAGAGAGGACAGCTTCTCCAAATTTGAAGCTGTATCACGAGCGTATCAATAAATCCTCCTTGATCGAGCTTCAGTAAACCTTTGAACATAAGACATCTTGGACTGACCATGGATGACAAGTCTGAAGTCCTAATTTTGTGACTTTTGAGCCAAACTGGAGTCCAATATTCAAGTTGTACAGCAGATCGACCCACAGCTGTTGCAGTCACAGTTATCTGTTCTCATTTTATTTCACCAGCGTGTCCGGTTTGTTGTAAATACTTGTTTTAAAATGCCAATAAGACTTTGGCAGACATTGGAGTAGAACATCTATGAATAAATTAATGATTAATTACAGGACGTGGAAGATAATAACCCAAGACTTTAATGCCCGCTCAGAGCTATTGCTGGAATACGGCAGTTTTAAAACGTCAAACCAAAATCTGCGGATCAGCGTAATCCAATCTGTTTTATTATTGTCGTCATCTGTTGTCGTGAGTGCCGTTCGAGACAAAAATGAAATTCCTCGAGCAAACACGAGTCATTTCCTGAATACTTTTTGGAACGAAATCATCATCAGGCTCCAAGAATCCATATTGCAAACACTTTTAAATGATCTCTTCAAGCCTGTTTAGGTGAGTTAGAAGCCAAAACTTGAAAGAAATAATTTGCTAGTCAGCTTGGTTTCCTTTAATAAGTTCCCCAGATTTTGTTGTCTTTGGCCCTAAAGCATTAAATTGTGTCACTTTTTCGTGCGTCAAGCAGAATCCATTTCGCAGTTTGACCCAGGTGTGTGCATTTAGGCTGTGTGTGTGTGTGTGTGTGTGTGTTTTTATTTATTCTGACTAGGACGGTCTGGGGAATATTGTGCCACTACTGTTGGTTTAATGTGTTTGGAGTTAATAACCAGATGAGTGGATGAGCAAGGGAGGAGGAGAGCCAGTGAGAAATGGAGCAATTTGGCATTTTGTGCTGAAAGAGAGATAGAGATGGAGGAAGAGATAAAGAGAGAATGAGACAAAGAGAGCCAGAGGGGTAAACAGAAAATGGTCCTTTTGCTAAAACACAACCTTAAGCGCCATGACGGGTATGTTGCAGCATGTGCATGTTTGTGTTTGTGTGTGTGTGTGTGTGTCTGTGTTTTGGCAGGGGACGCACTATGTCATTTATCTTAATGATACAGCCTGCCCACATGAGCTGCTGAGACACATTCACACACACACTTAAATTCACACATGCACCAGAATAAGTTTAATGTCTTCATTAACAGGCTACTTCCTACATAAGAGTCCCCCGTGCTCAACGTGGCCTCAATCATTCAAAATATTTTTAAATAATAACAACATAAATCAAATGAGAAATGAAACTGTGTGAAAATTGGTCCGAATGGGAAAGTGTCAGTAACAATGCAGGGACAAATATATAGATGACGTGGAGATGCTGAACGATTTTAGTTTTTCTATCGAAAGAGTCCAATTCGCTAAAAACTGCAGTTCCTCAAATGTCCACTTGAGGCTGGCTCCAGAAGTGAGTCAGTCTCCATAAGTCCCCATGTTAAAATGTCCAACTTCGCAGCAGAAATAAACATGTTTACAGCCTGGTACAAAAAACAGTTTTGGTCTCTATAGCTAATTTCCCCGTTCGTGACAACTGTACTGAGGGTGAATTTTTATACAACTCACCTGTTCAGATTATATTAAGGCTTAAAGTTATGCAGGATTAAGAGCATGGACGCTTTGATTGACAGGTGGGTGACGTTACAGATGGCTTTCTTGAGCAACCAGGCTTCCTTCAGCCCTCTGTCATTGGTCTTTAGCTGTAGCAAATGAAAGTTGAAGCTGCTGCTGCTTTTTAATGAAACCTTTAATCAGGTGAGTGGTGTCTCAGTCAGTCGTACATCTGTTTCTGCACTACGTAACTGCAAGGAGTACGTAACGCTATCACACACCACCAACTATTTCACTGATTTTGGTGGATCATATTTTATGGAGAAAATGTAGCTCCTGTTCACTAATGCTAGCTCAGCTTAGCTGATGTTTTTTAGAGACAGGATGACTTTTGTTTGTGTGCCTTCCAAAACTGTCACAAATCACCGCTCTATTACGTTTTATGATGTGACAATATTAGGGTTGGTTAGATTTCGGAAAAACTTCCAAGTTTGGATTAAAATTACTATTTTTTTTCTAAGGTTAGGGGACCCTGGTCGTCATGACTACAGCTATAAACACGTGGTAAAGGTTAGTGGTTGAGGTTAGGTTGTGGTCAAACCCAAAACTGACTGTTGGTTGGAAATCGGAAATGAACAGAGGTCTCCTATCCACTCCATCCTCCACCCTATGCAGACTTTTTTGCTCTATAATTGCTCATTCTTTCTATGCAAACTTGCCAAGTTTACTTTGAAGTTGACTTTACTTGGAGGGCTGAAACAACAAGAGCTGCTTTATCTGATTCTTTTCACATTAAAACCAGATGAATTTGTGATTATTTTCAGCAATTCTTCTGCAGACAATAATTGCAATTGAAATTGCAATATTGGTTTGACAAAGTCACAGTCAGATATTTTCTTCAAAATCACTCAGCCGCTCGCCAAAACCAACAATCTGACATATTCCATTTTCTGCTTCGTGTCGCTGATTATTGCAGCACAAAAGTGATTCAACCTACAGCCAAGACGGAGACAAAAAGAGGGGGTGCCACCTGTAGAAAAATCAAACCTTCAAATCTGGAAAAGAGACAACACGCCGCCAACCCACGCTGCTTGATTGACAGCTGATCTCTGGGGGATGGAGCGGCCGCCACAATGCCACAGCCACAAGCGTTTGGCACCAAAGATAGGCACAAAAGACGTTGCAACAGTTCATATAAACCACCTCGAAAACAAAAAGAACAATCAATACTGCCCATCTGAGAGGTGATTGACCTGGATGCCTTAAATAGATTTTACATCAACTGTTGTTTTCTCTTAAGAAATATGGTTCGGGTTGGTTTTATGTCTCGATGACTCTTCCCGTGTGGTCCGACAACTCACGTGGTTCTGGCACATGTCACTCAGACACCATATAAGGAGGAGAGGGTGAAGGAAGAGAGGTGTAAGGCATGCCGAGCCGGTACTTCTGTCACAGTGTCAGTGTTGGCTGAGATAATGTGTGGTGATGGGCGATGCCTCGCTTCTATTCCAGAGACTTGGCGGTTAGGTTTCGGCAAGAAGACAGAGTGGTTAAGTTCAAAATAGCCATCTGGGAAGGCGTTATGTTGGAGGATATCCAACGTACAGAAGCAGGTATGTGACGAGATGTCAGGATCTTTGGTACCCATCCCAAAGTGGGTCCTAATTGGGTACCCACTTAGGCTCCAACCCTACCACTTAGGCTTGGAGCCTAGGTAGGGTAGGTAGGGTCTGGATTAAACCAGAAACTCAGCGGTTACGGTTAGGCATGGAGCCTAAATGGGTAGGGTTAGGATACCCTTCTGGGAAGGCGTTATGTTTGAGGATATCCAACGTACAAAAGCAGGTGTGTAGACGAGATGTTAGGATCTTTGGTCAGCCAAATACTAGGTGGTTAGGGTTAGGCATGGACCCTCCAAGGTCCAAAGGCAGATATGTGGAAGTCATGTTTGGGTCTGGATTAAGCCAGAAACTTGGCGGTTAGGGTTAGGTGTAGAGCCAAGTGGGTAGGGTTAGGTTAGGGTTAGGGAAAGGGAACTGAGCCAGTCTCCTGAAGGGGACAGGAGGTGTGTGGTCCTTCCCCCAGTTGGTCTCGCCACCCTGGTTTCAGTTTCGGTTGCAGGAACGTTGGCGCCTTCGTCCATCACGAACCACGGTCCGATCTTCTGCATTAAAATGTCACATCAAAAGGAAGTTGTTAGGGTTTGATTACTGCAAAAGCAGCAACACAAAAATCCAATTAATCATTTCAAGCCTGGACATAAACAGAGATTATAACATCTGATCTTCGATCACTGCTCAGCTCGGGTTACTCCGATGAGACCCATGCCGCCGTCGCCCGGCGGTAGACTTTTGAAACGGCGAGCCAACTGCGTCCTCCCGCTCAGCTGTGGCAACGCAATGCTTTTCCGCCGTCCAAGACAATTATCTGCTCTAATGGATTCAGTTGAGACGGAGGGAGGGGGGGAGGGCGACCTGAGACGGAGAACTGATTTATTTCATTCTTTCCTAAAGCAGAGCGGCCAATTATATCGCCTTAACTAGACGTTAGTATTTTTTAGCCGGCTACCGAGGCCCAATTAGAGAGCAGCTGCAGGTGGATTTTAATGGGTGTGTGTGTGTGTGTGTGTGTGTGGATTCTGTGTCTTTTCCTCTCTGTGTTTATACTTTTGCATGCCTCAGCGACAGAGACAGTTGCTCGGTTATAAGAGAAGAAGTTGCAGAGCTGGATTTTTTTTTTTTTTCTCTCTCTCTCTCTCCGAGCACTTTGGGGTCGGCCAGAAAGCGGCTTTGATTTCCGGGAAGTGCTCTTGTTGTTGTAGCCGCGAGGGAGGAAAGGAGGGAGGATTTGGAAGTGTGGGGGGAGGATGACATTGGTGCTTTTCCACCAAAGTAACCAGTGGATTGTATAGATTTATGAAGTGCTTGCGAGTTGGACCAATTCCTACATTGACAGGATTAGAACATCAGCCAAATGCCCGTCAGAAATGCGCCATTGTTTGAAGCCATCCACTCATCCTCTCCCTATTTTTCCATCTGACAATCTGTTCTTTATTGCGCTGTCAAATTCAGAATGTGTTCTCTGTCATTTTTTTCCTCTCCCCTCCTCATCCCTGCTGTCACTCAGCGGCTCTCTGACACCCATAAATTATACACATTTAGGGGCATTTTTACAGCTGCACAGACAGCGAAGTGGAAGAGGAAAAAGAAGTGGTGGAGGGGGGGAGGAAAATGCAAGAAATAGAGAAGTGGACTATGTATCCCATGCCACCCAGAGGCCTGTGCGAGCAGTAATTGCAGTGGAGTGTAGTTAATGTGGGTCAGCGGTTGACTGGAACCTCCGGGGGTCAGGAGGAGTGATGGAGGGAGAAAGAGGGAGTCGCTGTGAGAGCTGTAGCCAGCCTCCGGTGGAAGGGCTCAGGGTGAAGCTCACCGATACAACCCCCCTACACCTGTATCTTTTTTTTTACCCCTTTTAATAAACCATACCTCCATTCTTCCAGACTGCAGGGCATTACTCCTTTCACTCCACCTCTACCTGCCCTTTTTTTGCCCCTACCTTTCTCAGTCTGTGCTGACTCAACCCCAGATATTTAAGTATTTAGTATAACTTGAATCTTCTTTTATTTCTATTGAATTACTGGATAATCTAACCTCCACAGAACTAAAAATATTAAAGCAACATTGTGTAGAAATTCGTATTTTTATGGTTTGTTGCCTCCAGTTTCAGAGTGTAATCCCACTGTGGTAAACATGTTCAGCTGTACTCGAGTATCTGTTTTGATTACATTACTTATGATCAAAAACTAGCAAGTCGAGCAAGCAAGCAAGGTCACCAACAGCAGACATAGCAGCCAGCTAATATTACTGACTAGTCCAACAGCAGTCAGCCCAGCTCGGCGTCTGTCTTTCAGCCTTTTATTTCACCAAGCTCTCACCAACCACTAAAAGTCAGTCCCAGATTTACTCTTCACTTGCTCACTCTCTCATTTTCTCTTCTTAGCTTCCTCCGTCAGCGTCCTCTTCAGCCTCTTCTCCTCTGCCATTATGTCCATAGAGGCTGCTGAGCCCGGTTACATTGCCTGCTTGCCCAGCTCCTGTTCTGGCACCACACTGGCTCCGCTCCCCCGTCAGCATTCCCTGTCAGCTTCCTCTTCTTCTTCCCCCGGTGCTCTGAGCTCACAGTCCAGGCAGCCCGGCTATGCAAACTGAAGCTCCCGACCCGGAGCCCAAAGTTACAGTGTGAGAACAGACGTGCGAATGACAGAGACCCCATTCACCTGATTACAAGTCAGTGTTCGAGCTTTTGTGGAATCAGTTGCACGAACAGATCTAGAAAGACAAGCAGAAGCTTGAAGATTTGGTGAGTAAAATCTTTGAATAGGACTCTAAAAAATAAAATCTGGCCATGTTACAATGCCCACAGACTGCAAATGATCCAGTCTACCAACATACTGGTTTGTTTTCCTGCTGGTGATTCAGACTTACCCACTCACTGCAGCCATAGCTGGGGTTTCTTTTTGGCCAATTAGTGATCGTGTGTTGGGCTGCAGTTGGTCGAACACACGCTCCAGTGTAGAAAATGCAAGCTAAGAGATAAGAAATGTAAAAAATCTGGACTTAAATAGTTTTACGAAGCAGTACAAATACAACTTTTCACTGCACGGTGATGTCTTCTTGTCAAAAACCAGACTGCTCATTTGGTTTGATGCTGAGCTTACACCTGCGGGCTCCACATGTCAAAGCTGATATTTTACCATCGCTCTAAAACTTCAACAACACGGCGGAATATAAAAAAGAAAAGAATCCAACGAATGCTTCGTCTGACGAGGAGAGAATGTCTCGGAAACACGGGACGCGCCGAGCTAATGAAAGTCTTTTAAGTAGATTAAGCTGCTGCTTAAGCTTAAGATGACCCGTCCACCTCTTCTGTGGCAGGGGAGACTCGGATGTTCCATTTTAAAATTACAATCAAAAAAAAATCATTAATTAAATGTACAAAGAAAGCAAAATTGCGGTCACCTCCGAGGCGCCCGCCTTGGTCTGATTTCCAACGATCAGACACGAACAACATGGCCTGACTTTAAATAAAAAGGTAATATCGACCTGAAATACCAACACTGGAGGCCGAGCGCGCCTCCTCAACACGCCGGTTCATCCTCCTCTGCAGCACTCGCTGTCTTGGGCCCGTGAAAGCCGGGGTCGACCTGTTGTCGGAGGGGGTAGATGTGTTGACAGAGGCGGGGGAGCCGTGGGTCTTCACTCAGTCAAAGGCCCCCTTCAGCATCCATAAAGCATTTATGAACAGGCATCTCCCTCCTCTGCTTTCTATTCCACTCACAGCAGCTCTTCTTCTTCTTCTTCTGTTTTTTGTTTTTTTTTGTCTTGCAAACACTCCTCTCCGTCTGTTTCTCACTCTTTCACTCCTTCACACACATCAGCGTCTAATAGATTTTCTTCCCCTTCGCTCCGAGTTTGTGCATTTGTGCGTCTCCGGTGTCGAGGTTTGTGTCCCCGTTCTGAGCCTTCCCGGCCTTCAGGTAAATGTTTGTGCTGCGAGACAAAAAAGGTGCACACACACACACACACACACACACACACACACACACACACACGCGCACACATAAATTGATAGAAAGAGCTTATTAACGCTAGTCCAAAGCAGTTCTTCCACTTGTTCAAGGTTGTGTCGTACAGGTATGTTTCTCTGTAAATAAAAAGGTAAAAATAATATGTGTGCGCTGCTATTGGCTTTCTGCAGCTTTGTGTGAGGCGCGAGTGTGCTGACTCTTAAACAGGTGGAAGTGGAACACTGCAGGGAAACGTGTGTGTGTGTGTGTGTGTACGCGCGTGTGTGTGTGTGTGAGGTCCACTCCACTGCTCTTTGATCCTCGTCTTGACAGCCCACCACCTGGGACGATCCGTCACACGCCGCATGGCTCCCGGGCCCCGGCTACACCATGGGAATCACAACACACACAGCGCGGCTAACGCAGCGCTAACAGCCGACCCCTCCCCCTTGCACATTATACACTGTCAGAATTGCTAATGCTAACACCAAAAGCTAACCCTCCCATATACGGATATGCAAAAAAAAAAGCCACTGGAATCATAATTCACAGCTAGCAGCTAACCCTCAAACACTGCTATTGGAATTGCTAATCGCACACAAGGGGCCAGAGCTTGAACACAGGTGCATATTGGAATTATAATGGAATTATAATGTACAATACTGAGGCAGTGCTAAAAAGCTCCCCCATGTGTACACATAGCATTCACTCTGCACCGAGCATGCAAGAAGTATAATGAACACAGTGAGAAGTTAACGTGCCTCACATGGAAATCCTGAGTCAGTTTGGCATTTCTCCATGCACATTTAGTCAAATCATTTCCTTAAAGGGCCAGTCCCCACACACATTGAAGAGTTGTAGTTATGGTGGAGGTGGAATGTTCTCTCTGGGTTGGGAGCGAGTTGCTGCCCCAAGTGAAGGTAGTTCAAGTATCTTTGGGTCTTGTCCACGAGTGACGGGAAAATGTGGCGCTTGGTGTGGCGTACGCAGAAATGCAGACCATTGTGTGGAAGAAGGAGTTGAGCCGAAAGCTCTTGATTTCGCCGTCGATCTACATTCCAACCCTCACCTGTGGTCATGAGCTTTGGGCAGGTAGCTCGCTGCTCCTTAGCGTTGAGAGGAGGTGGTTCGGATATCTGATCAGGATGCTTCCTGGGCGCCGACCTTTTCGAGGTGTTCCAGGCACGTTCAACTGGCAGGAGACCCCGGGGCTGATCTAGAACTTGCTGGAGGCTAAACCTCCTGCCACCGTGACAAAAGGAAATCAAAAGGGGTTGTAGTTAATCTTTAATTGATCATAACTGGAGATGTACGTCTGTTTTACTGATGTGAGCAAATGTTTAACTGTATGAGAAAGTATTAATAACCATTTTGTCTCACACTCATGGTACAACTGCACACGTGTTTTCACCATAAACTGTAAAAACTACGGACGTAGTTTCTATGACGTCAACCATGTAGCAGCTCTGGCCATCACCATCTCGGCATTGCCTGGCTCCATCTAACTCCCAGCTAATCTAAAATTGGGCAAAGACAAAACCAGGTGGTTGAAACCAGCTGCCTGTGACTCAAAGTCGACACATCCTTAATTATTGATAAGCCTTAATATAATCTGAACAGCTGAGTTGTATAAAAATTCACCCTCAGTACAGTTGTCATGAACGGGGAAATTAGCTATAGAGACCAAAACTGTTTTTTGTACCAGGCTGTAAACATGTTTATTTCTGCTGTGAAGTTGGACATTTTAACATGGGGACTTATGGAGACTGACTCACTTCTGGAGCCAGCCTCAAGTGGACGTTTGAGGAACTGCAGTTTTTGGCAATTTGATTTTCACGTATGCCTGTTTCCACGTCTCCTCAGGACTGTGCTGGTGTGCTTCATCGACATCCTCCTCACTCTCAGTTTTGTTTCACCTGTTCGGGTGGAACAACTTTAATGGTTTTTATTAGCTTTGCTCCATTCAGCTCCACTTGTTATGTTCAGAAACCCGTTTTAAACGGGGTGCAGGCTGCGTATGAGGTGTCAGGAAGGAAGTTTTATGTCTGTTGGCTGATAATTAAACAACAGGAGGTTGTAGAGATGGTGGTAAACTTTCTCACAACGTTGAACGAGTTCAGCACCTTTGGTGGTATTTAGTTTGTTTGCAGCGCAACTCATTGATTCAAGTTGGCGTAAGCATGTGTGGGTCGAGTTTTGGAGCACTTAGTTTATGGAGATCTCAGTAACCTTCACATACCTCTAAGCAAAAGTCAGTTCAATGTCGAGGTGAGTCTCATTAACCAGAGGTGAAAACACCTGTGTGGGTGTACAACTGTGGACTGTTTCTCCTTCTTTATTATTATTTATTATTATACTTATTACTGTGCTTCATTTATCTGATTGCTGGACTTCCTCGTACTTTGCAGATCAACTTGAATTAAAGAAGTTGTGTTTAATCTTCCCACTGGCCTGCAAAAGTCACATTCAGACAATTCAAAATGGGATATTTTTATATAAAAGTAAGAAGTTCTCATTTTGCAGATGCCCATTTTATTTGTTACCTCCAAATATTTCTCCAATTTTGATTAGAAACAGTTTTCAACACACTCAGAAAGGAACCATGCCTTGGAATTGAGTCACAATGATTCCCAGTGTATCAAAACATGGAAAATAAAGTCCTGATCTTTGTATTGTAGATAGTTTAAGTTGTCATCAATAACCAGAACCGGAAATATACATCATTACATTGATATCTATGATTTCTCTTTGTGGTTTTCCACCCAGTTTCCACTGCGAATCTAAAAATGGCTCTGTCGACAAGGTTTACAGTCTTATGGAAGTTGTAAGATTGTGTTGTGAAGGAGATCCTGACGTACAGACGTACCATAGAGGAAAGAGACAAAGACATAGTGAGTTCAAGTGTTTTGCTCACGTCATATCACATAATCACCATCAGTAAACAGCGGTGACAGAGGCTGTTTTTTGGGGGGTGGTTCGCCGAAGAGTCGGCAGGAAGGACTTACTGGGTTGCGCCAATTTTTCCACATAAATTTAAAGATCTTTTCTCTGTGAGCTGCCAAAGACACTACCTACTACCACATTACTGTTGTCACATAATCACCACGGACAAACAGCAGGACTTACATGGCTCTCACTGCCCGGATGGAGGCTGTTTTTGGGGGGTAGTTCGCCGAAGAGTCGGCAGGAAGGGCTGTCCAGGTCGCGGTGACTTACCATACATTCTACTGGGATATAGAGGGTTAACTTTATTTCTTTATTGCTCATATTTGTTTCATTTTATCTCCACTTGTACAGGAGAATTTGTCCACAGTGGTGCTACAAGTTAATCTAAGGATATGAGTACTTCTTCCTTCTTGTAGTGAGTCCAGTTTTTCTCAGAGATCTACAATGTGCAAAACACCACATTACCACTAACTTGTAATGGAATAAATCTTTAAATTTTTACCCAGTGATAGTTTGTCAGTCGTGACTAATTTCCTCTCTTATCTCAGTGCCTTAAACTAGTAGAAGCATGTGCAAAACTCCTGGTGGTAAATTAATACTGATAGTAGAAGTGGGGGGCTCAGGGTTTAGTGAAGTGACACCCCCCCCCAGCTGCCTTTCGTGCTGGGGGTCGTAGAAGAAAACACTAAGCTGTGGAGTTATCTCTACTAATACACAGGAACTGCAGCACTCGAATCACAACACCAATCACGTTGCTGACGCTAGGCTAAGGGCCAACTATTCAACAGCCGTGGCTCCCAGAGGACACCGCAGGAATTCAGATCCATTACGCTCCCAGCCCCATCAAAGGGACTCTGGGATTCGGATGCTAAATCTGCTCCAGATGCTCACTGTTGGATTTCACTAAGATGCACTGCGGGGCAAGTGTCATAAGGGCTGATGTCTGCGATATGGCCAACAAAACCACAACCGGCCCCGCCACATTCACACTGAGTTGATTTGTGCCATAAAACACAATGGAGAGGACAACAAAGCAGATGTAAACAATGGCTCACGCAGCTCACCTGTGGACAAATAAATACACAAGAAAATTAACAGATGAGCAAAAGCTGGAGGCAGAAGGTGCAAACCTGTGACCTGCAGCAACTGGAAGGAAGATGTTGACGCTAAAACGTGCACAGAGGGCTGATTGTGTTTCGTTAAATTCAAGATAGAGCAGAATCGTGTGATTGTGTTTCATGCTCGCCCTTGACTCGTACCTGTAAGCAGCCTCTACATTCATACGTCTGCATCAAGGTGACCTGTGACCAAGAACTGATCTGATTAACCGGCAGATATCCTTTATGATCATATTACAGGTTACCTCAAACAAGCTTCAGTCTTCTCTGTCAGGTTTATTTAACTAAGTACGCCACACACCACCAACTATTTCACTGATTTTGGTGAAACTGGATCATATTTTATGGAGAAAATGTTTTCTGGTTTTCCCTCTGATGTCCTCCGGCTGCTCCGCCTCAACTCTCTGTGATTTACAGAGTTTCCTGATGGACAGTGAAGTAAACTGCTGACAACTGTAGCTGCTGCTAGCTCAGTTTGTTAGCTGTGATGCCCGGGCTTTGAGCTCAGAGCAACAGGGGGAGTGTTTAGTGTTTGTACGACAAGTGTTTTGGACCACCGGGAAGAAGAAGAAGAAGAAGAAGAAGAGGTTTACAGGGAATGCTGACGGGGAGCAGAGCTGGTGTCGTGCCAGAACCGGAGCTGAGCAAGCAAGAAACATAACCAGAGCTTGGTGAAATAAAAGGCTGAAAGACAGACGCCGAGCTGGGCTGACTGCTGTCTAGCTGCAAGCCTCATCATAACAAATACACGTGTACAGCTGTCCATATTTTCCACAGTGGTGTTACACACATTAAATCAGTAATAATAATAATAATTATACAACTATCAGCCAATATTTTTGGCCTAAAAATCCCAGCATTAATACGGCTGTATCAGTTACATATTCACAAACGTTTGTGTTCACACTGTTCTGTTCTGCCTCTGCACAATGACGACTTGAAGGATCAAACGAGCAGCTTTACAGTCAAAGACAGATTCTGCGCTTTAAGGTCGCGCCATCACTTAAAACGCAGGTCTCCATTGCTCCTGATGATGCATTGTGAATCTGAGGGCTTTCAGTTTGACTGACTCACCGGTGCATCATCCATATTTTTTTATATAGTTATATATTTTGGCTCAAAGAGTCAGTGCCTTTTTTTATTTTATTCCCCTGTGAAGATAATAATTTTAAAACTGTCATTGCACATAAATACAGACTAGAGTCCATACTGTGACTTTTCCCGGCATTTGACAGAAATGAAATGAATAACATCTGCTGTTTATATGAGTAAAATCAAAGAGTCGCACCTCTGCGTCTGGCCCTAAATGTCCTCCTGCTGTTTTTTTTGCCTGACTGTGCAGGTTTGTGTGCAGACTGAGAATGGCCCACAACTGAAATGTTTCAGCCCCGCTCTGCAGGGATTACACACAGATTAATGAGGAGGCAGAACTCCCTCTCTACTTTCAGCTCTATGTGTGTGTGTGTGTGTGTGTGTGTGTTTGTGCATGCATTTGAGCGCAGATACAGATGCTGTATGTGGGTGAGAGAGTGAGTAAGCAACTTTATGTGCTTTTACTTAAACCTGGACTTAAACTCGATAAGTAACTATTTTATTAGCAGCCTGATAATCAGACTTAATTATTCAGTCTGACATTGACTAACTAGATTTAAATGCCTTACGGATGTTTTTCTTTTGGACGTGGAAACACAAAATTTGCTGTCGAGACGGGGCTACACATGACAGAATCAAAACTTTTGATTTCACATATTTATCATGCCTTGATTGATAGAAAAAGTTGATTTTCTTTTAAAGGAATCACAAAAATAGGTTTGGCACTGATTTAACGTGTTGAATATCAGATTTATATTGGACTAAGGGATGTGTTATTGAAACTGAAGTTGTTTTGAATCCAATGGTGCCAAACATTTGATATAAATCCTTGTTTTTGTTTTTGAGATACGGCCATTTCTGTAGTTGTTAGTCACATTGGGTTACCATAGACTGTAAAACATGGACGTAGTCTCCGTGAAGCTCCATGAAGCTCCATGAAGCTCAGTGTGGTGGCTCCGGCCACCGCCATCTTGGTAGTCCTCTCTCTGCCAGCTCCCGGGCAAAGACGTGGAGAGTCAGTGGAGCTGAGGCGGGCTGAATGAAGCCTGGTTGCTCAAAAAAGCCACCTGTAACGACACCCACCTGTCAATCAAAGCGTCCACGCTCTTAATCCTGCATAACTTTAAGCCTTAATATAATCTGAACAGGTGAGTTGTATAAAAATTCACCCTCAGTACAGTTGTCATGAACGGGGAAGTTAGCTATAGAGACCAAAACTGTTTTTTGTACCAGGCTGTAAACATGTTTATTTCTGCTGTGAAGTTGGACATTTTAACATGGGGACTTATGGAGACTGACTCACTTCTGGAGCCAGCCTCAAGTGGACGTTTGAGAAACTGCAGTTTTTGGCACTTCTGCATTGACTTCACTTCACGATAGGGAGGTTGCCGCTTGGTCTAAACCGACATTTATTTTCAATATCTTAGAAAGAGTGTGGAAAATCTTTCTGTTTGTCGGTGATGCCGGTCCGAGCCCTCAACGTTCGCACGAGGGATCGATAAGGTTTTGTTTGGACCGGTGCAGTCTGCAGCTGTGGCTGGCACAAACAGACAAAGAATGGATCCCATTTGTCTCTTTGAATCTATATTTTAACAGTCCAGAATATATATATGTATGAATAATAACTAACCTGTTGTTCTTGTGGTGTTTTCCTGGAAAACTGAAGGACAAGTCCTAAAAACGATGTTAAGAAGACCTCAACAGAAACATTTCAACGACTGTGTGCTCAGCTTGTGCTTGAATACTTCCACTTACTTTAATTCTGGGGTAATCTGAGTAGTTTTTAGATATAGGACTGCTGCTTCAACAGAACTCAAAGCTTTTAAAAGACCTATTTCAAGCATGAGCAATAAATAAATACTTTCTTTAGTGAATGAGTGAGTAAGTAACTGTTACAGATTACTCAAGGATTAATGAAGATGCAACCGCTTCCTCCACCACCTCACCTCCTCTTTCTCTGCGTCTTTGTATTGTGTGTGTGTGTGTGTGTGTGCATGTGCGCTCACTTCCTCGAGGCTCAAGTCATCAGCGTTGAAACGAATCCAAAAGCGTTCTCTTCCTTCCTCTCTCCGCGAGGATGTTTCGTCCTTAGCATTCACTCAGCGTCTGCCAGTGTCGACAGGTGATGCCAGGCAGATGAATGGAGAAAATGCTCTTTGTTGCTCCTTATGCTCACCCCATCTCTCTCTCTCTCTCTTTTCTCTCTCCCCAGGCTGCTGTTTTGTCACGTTTTACACAAGGAAAGCTGCCCTTGAAGCCCAGAATGCACTGCATAACATAAAGACCTTAACAGGGGTGAGTGTGTGTCCTCGATTCTCCTCTGCCTTACTTCTTTCTCCTCTAATCACACACTTACAGCAGCACCCTGAGGCAGTCCCACCCTCACCTGTGTGTGTGTGTGTGTGTGTGTGTGTGTGTGTGAATACACGGGTTTGAACATCAGTGTGTTGCTGCCACAAAGCATTTGTAAGCGTGCGAGTGACCAAATGACTAAAAGTGTGAACAGGTGAGCTATCGACTGTCAGAGTTAGTTTGTGGAAGAAAGTGCAGTCCACGTTAAAGACTGTGGAGTTTTCTTGAGGACATTTTCTTGGCCTTTTTTTCACTGGAGACATTATTTAAAATCATAGACTGTATAAAACGTGGACGTCGTATCCGTGACGTCACGTGACAGGTTGTGAAGCTTAGTGTGGTGGCTCGGGCCGCTGCCATCTCTGTCGGCTCCTGGTTAATCCAAAAATGGGTAAAGATGTGGAGCTGAGGCGAGCTGAATGAATCTGTAACAACACCGACCAACACAGCCTTAATATAATCTGAACAGGTGAGTTGTATAAAAATTCACCCTCAGTACAGTTGTCATGAACGGGGAAATTAGCTATAGAGACCAAAACTGTTTTTTGTACCAGGCTGTAAACATGTTTATTTCTGCTGTGAAGTTGGACATTTTAACATGGGGACTTATGGAGACTGACTCACTTCTGGAGCCAGCCTCAAGTGGACGTTTGAGGAACTGCTGTTCACTTATGATCCCTGATTAGACTTCTGGATGCATTTTCTAACTTTTCGAAAGCTGATTTATTTTGTCTACATCTTCTTCTTGCCACCTTTCACCACCATCAGTTGGTGATATGTGGGTGGAACTGCATGAAGTGTCAGGTTCCCTTTGATTTGACAGATGTAGTCAGACTTTAATCAACACATCAGGTAACTTGATGTGCAGAGCTCGCTAGATAACACAAGAAGAACCTCCTAAAACTTTATTGTAGAAGCTAAATTAGCCGTGGTAGCAAAATACAATTGGGTTAAATACGTTTATGGATTATCAGTGGTGTCATATTGTGGTGCTGTGTCATAGTTTTACAGATTTTGTTGCCCAAATTGATCATTTTGAACAAAATAAGTTTGGTTGCGTTGTGCCACAGCACCACTGGAGTTCAAAAACAGGTGTTTGCATGCTCGCTTGTGTCTGGTTCCTGCATATCAGGACACCAGTGAATGAGCTCGCCTGTAGCGGATTGTGTTGATGCTGCGGCACTACCTTTCGTTCATGCCGTCTGCTCCATTCTCCACTATTGTTTTCCCTCCTGTCGGCCCAGGAGAGCGATTTAAAAAAAAAAAAAAAAGTGGGCCTGAGCTCGCTCACTCTTTCAACCCTGGGTGGATATTTAGAGGCCCCTTGATCCCCTTCTGCTGGGGCTATTGGCTGCTTCCCCCGCCTCACTTCTTGGCTGCACCGGCTACCTGGAATCTCATCAGTTGAGCGCCTGCATTCGCTCGCTTTTGTCAGTCGGATAAGCGGATAGCTCGCTCTCACCTCCTCCCATCCCCATCCCCATCCCCTCCCCGGCCTCCCTGAGGGCAGGACAGGGAGGATACTGCGAATCCCACAAGAGCTACCCGGAATTTGCGCTCAGGTTCCCCGATTTTCGGAAGTGGAGCTTGTTGTTTTTGCACAGAGTCACCGTGTTAATTGC
Organism: Sciaenops ocellatus; assembly: GCA_033000465.1. Taxonomy (NCBI): domain Eukaryota; kingdom Metazoa; phylum Chordata; class Actinopteri; family Sciaenidae; genus Sciaenops; species Sciaenops ocellatus. The sequence goes on from CP136889.1 coordinate 19,442,489, forward strand.
TCGTGGAATAAGTCTGTTAAATTTGGTCTGTTTTTCCTACGCCGGAGAGTTAGTCACTTATCCCTTGTTGGAGGTGTGAAACAGCCCTGGGGAGGACACGTACTGCAGCAGTTTCAGGATTATAGGAACATGAAATCGCCTTCTTCTACACCATAACACCCTCCCTCTCCACTCCTTGTGTTCTGTCTGGTCATCCGTCGTTCTCGCTTGCTTCTCTCTCCTGCGGCGTCTTTATCCGGTTCTTATGTTTGGGGCTTTTTGAAGTCGCATACCAATAAGTTTGGGTTGTAGTTGCAAGGGCGTACGTCGTGGACGGGGACAGAAAGCGTCTGCCACTCGTCAAGGACAACTTACTTCAATGCAGTAGCTGTCTTAAACACGTCTTAAAATCAGATTTAGTTTGACTGATGAAGACTTAGATGCTTAGATGGAGTTATATTTACACTCAGTGTTCATACATTACATGTTTTATTGGGATTACTGGAGATTTGAAGAGTCATTTTTGTTGTTGGCAGTTCGGAAAAGCTTCTGAGAGCAGGGAGAATTAAAACTGTCCGTTAAAAAACACCCAGACGACATTGATCAAAAGCATAATACGTACGTAATTAAACCTGCATCATATTTATCACGTCAAAGCTGGACAATAGTGACTGGCTAACATCCAATTTTTAATAAAAGTCCGCTATTGACAGACGGATATGGTTTAAATATCCAGGCACGATAAATCCAGTACACACACGTACACACACACACACACTTGCAAAACACTGAATCAATAGTGGTGTAATGACAGATCATTAAGTGTTTTGTGCAGCATTTGTTTATAGTTTTTTTAACAGGGGGTTTTTAAAGCGGCTCCGCCTCAGCGAGTGGGGGCAGAAAAAGGTGAGGGGAGTCAGCTCGGGGAAGAAAATATAAAAACGGATGATGAGGACGGCGGATTAATTGCTGAACGAGGCAAGACAAAAGGAGAGCTGACACAGAGAGGGGGGGAAATTGAACGAGAGGTTAGCAGAGTGATCGGCAGATGGACGGTAAAAAGGTGGAGTGGAGCACTCCAGCACGCTCGAGGGCAAAGCAATAAACGGGCCGCAGTTAAAAACCAATACCTGCTTATTAACTTCCCCACTCTCCTGGCTTGTAAAAAGCCGGTGGAACAATGTTTGTATTGGCACTCTTCCCCTCCCTCGCTATATCTCTCCTTCCAAACCCGAGGCCTCTAACAGGGGGAGATGCAATCAGAGTGGAAAGCTGGACGGGCGCCAAATTGGAGAAAAGGGCAACTGGTGTTGGCAGCGACGACGGGCAGCCATGTTGGTTTAGAGCGGGAACAGTTGAACGGTCGATGTGATGCATCTCTGGCGAGCGGGGAAAGGGTCGAGGTTCAGGCTTTTTCTCCCCATCACTCCTGAGCTGTCTCTGCAGAGGATCTGTCAGCAGACCTGACAGCAGCACGCGCATACCAAATGTATGCATATGTGACTGAACGCATGCAGACAGTGTATATTCATGTCGGCTCCAGAGCTGTCTGTCATACTTCAGTGATGAAGTCATGCTTCCGCAGCATATGCGGGTCAGAGCAAGAGCTGGATGTCGCATTGCTGAGGCAGTTGTTACAGATTTGTATCAAGAGATACCTGGAGTTCTTTTTTTTTTTTTTGGTCCCATCACACCCACGACTTCTTGTGTCTCCGGCTGTAAGAAGACACTGATCACTGCAGTTTTCAGGAAAAGGTCGACTCGCGGTGAGTCAGAGAAGCTTGCGGATGTAGACGAATCTCGGGGAGCAGGGTGAAGAAAACAAGCTGTCGTTACTGCTACTGCGGCAGGACCTGAACGTTAAAGGTTTTTCCACGGACGCACATTGAACACATTGAAGTGTCAGTCCACAAGTTATCCTATAGTTTTTATTTATCGATTTGTTGTTGTGGTTTTGGACCCACGCAGGCGAGAAGATGTGACAGAGAAATCAGATTTCAGTTGGATCACAATGTAAATAACTGGACACACACACACACACACACACACACACACACACACACGAGGTGTAAATGATGATGAATCATATTGATTAGCGAGCTTTAGACGCGTACTTTGTTCCCTTATTTCAAACAACGCCGTCGTGATGCTGCTGTGCTCGTTCAGGTGTGAGTGTGTATTTTTCTCCTAAATCCAGCTTTAGAGCCGCTTTTAGTCCAGACATCATCGACATTCACACGACACCTTCATCTTTCGTTCATCTGACCATCATAAACCAACAAATATTCATACTTTAGTGCCAAACTAACTTCAGTTCATGAGCTACTAACGAGCCCAGTTTGATCTCTAGTGGGCACCTTCAAATTAAAGAAGCACATTCTGAAAATGCTCATAATTAATTAATCCATTCACCAAACAGATGATTAACAGACTGAGTGCCGAACAACAGTATTGTGTTTAACTTTTATTCAGAAATACTGCAGCATTTTATTGAAAAATTGGATTTAATCTGGCAAATTTCACACGTTGCAGTCATCCATTGGATCCTTTAGCGGATCATTTCTGGTCCCCAGGCCGTATGTTTGACACCTCTGAGTTAGAACATGCACAAACATTTAAATCAGTTTGTGGATTCAAGAAAAGAAATTTGCCAAATTTCCAAAACAACAAGTGACTCATCTGCAAAGAGCGAGCGACAGCTCAGTTCTCTCTAATGAAGCGGAGTCAAAGTGTGCGCGTGCATGAGGTCTAAATACGTTTCTTCAACGCAAAAACAACCTCAACACAACCGATCTATCGCCGAAGAACATGCCCCGTATCCCCGGAGCATTTTAAGACCAAACCACCCGCTGCACACACACACACACACACACACTTTAACGTGCACGCGAGCATATGCCCCAGCACAGTCTGACTTTATTACATTACGTTGCACATTATTTCTTTATTTATTTTTAATTTCCCCCTCCTGATCGACTCGGAGACCCGCCCACCCTCCACGCTAACATGGCACACACGCTGAGACACACACACACACACACACACACACACGGCAACAACAACAACACGCGGCGAGTTAAAGCCTGTCAGCCTGTCAGACAAGGTTGTTTGAGATTTTCCACTAAATTGAACTCTTTCATTAGTGGCTGACAGATGTCTAAACGCCCGGTGTCTCCCCCTCCTCCTCCTCTTCTCCTCACCCGCCTCCTGACGCCCGCCAAGAAGAGGGCCCCGGGGCCGCTCGCTCTCCCCGTCTGAAGCCGGGGTGGAGGTGATGGAGAGATGGAAGGATGAAGGGAAGGAGGAGGGAGGAGGGAAGGAGGGGTGAGAGCTAATCTAGGACGTGTCCTCTGGAGTGCCCTCCAGCTCGGAGAAGTTCAGTCCTTTATCCTCGTTTTCTTTCTTCTACCTCTCGCCCTCTCTCCGTCCCGTCCTCCGTCACTCTCCTCCTCTTTTGTCCGGTTGAATCTTCCCATCTTTTTCTCTCTCCCTCTCTCCATCTTTCTTTCTCCTTGTGAGGATGAAAAGCGCTTTGATTCACAGTTTCTCTCAAGGATATTTCATCCTGACGCTGAGGGGAGGGGAGGAAAGAGAGGGGGATGGATGGAGGGAGGAGAGGGAGGGTGATTGGGGTGGTGGGGGTGTGTTGGTGGTCGCGGCAGAGCTTCAGACGTGATCAGTCGTGCCCCGTCCTCTATGTGGGCGGATCAGAGCGTTTGTCGAGCGCCAAGCTTGATAAGAAGCGTGGGGCTCATTAAAAGCTACCGTCGCACTGAGACACCCCCACCCACCACCACCTCCACCTCCACCACCATCGCCTCCCTCAGCCCTACACACACACACACAGGTCCCCACCTCCCTTACCTTTCTGCTGGCAAGATAATTAGTGACGCTCGGCTGCCAGAATACAGACGCGAGGTTGTGTGTGTTCGTGCAACCAAAGGCGCATCATCAAAGTGAGTGTGATCTGGAGCGAGGTGAAGGTTTAAAAGCAGCAATTTACAATCCAAAGACGCCAGTCGTTTAATCGGTCATTTATTAATTCAAGTTGTTGGGCTGCGCCGCCGACTGTAAGCGATAATGTGCATTATCATTTTCAGTGATGTGAGAAATCGTATTCTTTCATGATAAAGCCCCCGCGGCCCCGAGACCGAGACCGGGGACTGTTGGAGGCTTTGAAGGGAAACTTCTTGAGCCCCTCGACTCGAGAAATGGAGTGGACTGAAAGACTCCATGTTTAGCTCACACACAGAAGTTCAAGTTTTATTCTTATAAAGCTCCACTTGACTGAAACATGCTGTAAAATTAAAAGAGAGCGTGCGTTTGGTTTAATGTAATAATGTAAGTTTGCTATACTTGTATCCAGAATATACGCATAAATGTCAAAACTAAAAAGATTTACCTTAAAGGTCCAGTGTGTAAGATTTGGGGCCTTTATTTTCAGAATAAGGCAGACATGGAATATAATATTCATAACTATGTTTTCATGCACGTATAATCGCCTGAAAATAAGACCACTAGACCACACCAATTAGACCACTAGATGCAACTAAATTCTACACACTGGACCTTTAAAATAAATTTAAAAAATTACAAAAATATTCAAGAAAATGTGAAATTGTTAGTATGGAGTTAAACTTTTATATATAATAAGATACAAATTATTATTATTTTACATGAATTTGTATGTAATTTAAGAAAGCAGAAAAATATTGTACAAATAATACATTAACTATTTAAAATAAAATAAAACATAATGCTTGAAGTGACAGTTTGGTTGTTAAGTTTTTCTTATTGACATATTACTCATCTATAAAGTGTTATTAAACGTCTCATTAACATTCATAAAGCTTTAATCTTTCTACATGCTGAGCTGCTTTTGTTACCTTCGACTTTCTAACGTGTCTGATTTTATGGTTGTAGTCCAAGTTGTATCGACCAATCGCGTTTGACGCTGATCATTGAGGCTAAATCATCATCAGGCGATCACCAGTGGGATCTGCTGTTCTATAAAAGGTGCATAAGCTGTGACAAGCGGCTTTATTATGAATTAAGAACAATTTATTAATACTTTCTAGGCGAGTATGCAGAGCAAAGACATTAATGTGAAGTATGCTTTATTTAACACTGTTTGATTTGGCCATCATTCCTCTCGGTTATGACTCTGTTTCTCACTGACTTCACGGCTGAGATCTGGGAGAGGAAATGAAGCGCTCCGACATGCAGACAGGTTGTAAACGAGCCCCCCGTGTTTGTGAGGCATTTATGTTAAACGCTGGCTGTATACGACATGCACTAAATGAACTCGATACTCCAGATACGCTCCCTAAATTTTGTTACGCTGCCAAGCGCTGCCCCTGAATCCCCAAATATGCTCCCAGCTCGCTGTTTATGTCTCTAAATCAACTGTGAACCGTGTTGAGTCGCGCAGAGTAAGATTTCTGCAAAAAGAAAGAAGAAGAAGAAGAAGCATCTCAAACTGAGTTTAGAGGCCACGCTGACGCTCTCAGCTGATGCCTGAGATGGAATCTGAGCTGTTGATCAATAACTGTAATAACTCGTGAATGTGATCAAAACAAATCAATCACGAGCCTCACCTCTCGAGTGTGCGGCGAGGGGGAGGACCGCTTCGTGTCCGCGGCCTGTCAGTTGATGCGTGCTGTTGTTTTTTTGTTCAGGTACGAGCCCGTTACACATTATCGCCGCCGCGCTCTCCACACCGGAGCAGTTTGTTTTCGGCGGCTCGCCACGTCACAGAGGAGCTTCTTGTGAAACACGAGGAGCGCCCGTAACCGCCCAAAGGACTCGGGGAAGCGGTTGTAGGTGGTGCTAAGCCTGAAAGAAGCGGAAATACGGCGGTGTAGGATATTAAATTTATCATGTACTAAGCCGTGTGTCATCAAACATTCATGTGTTATAGCCTGGAGGATATTATGCAACAAGCTGAAAGGTTAGACCTCGGACAAATGGGTTATATAAAAAAAAGAGAGAGGGTGGAGCGTGAACGGCAGCATTTTTTTTAAATGTGTGTGTTCTCGTCTTTTAAATCCCTCGCTCGGCTCCTCACAGATCATTTAAGTCCAGAAAAACAACAGTAGCTCACACACACACACACACACACACTCACATATATACACACACATTCCCACAGCGGTGTCATTACAGAGGCTCATTATCAAAATCAATTCAATTAAAGGCTGTAATTGCTGTAGTGAAACCCAAATGCTATCGCAAACAGCGCTGAAGGAAGGCAAACCTCATCGATGCACCGTGTGTGTGTGTGTGTGTGTGCGTGCTCTTATTTAACCAAAGAAATATTAATCGCTTGTTTCAAATTAACTTCCCTCACCCCTCTTTTCTCTCCGAGTTGGTGGCGGCGTTTAAGTGTATTGATTCTTCGAGGAGGGAGGAGGAAGCGAGAGAGAGGAGAGGGAGGAAGGAGGAGGCCAACTATGTTAAACACTCAGAGTAGTTAGCGCGGAGACGCGACGCAGCATAGCTAATGCCAAATCCCTCAATCATTGTGCTCACACGGCCGGGTTAATTGTTTACCGAGCTAAATGAAGTGGGGATAATGTAGGCTAACTGTGCGCTAAGCGCCGCTAAGACGAGGGGATAGTGTAAAGGACAATTTGATTTATGTGTCGCTTGTTTGCCCGAGAAGAGGGGGAGAATTAAAGTCGCACTTTATCTGCATGGAGGTGTTTGTCGAGAGGCAGAGGGTGTGTTTGGAGTGTGTCGAGTGTGTGTACAGTGTGTGTTGTGAGGGAGGGGAAACACACGTTTCTACGGAGTACATTCGAGGCTGGAACATCGCGGGAGTTTGTACGAAGTTACCGACGAGAGAGCGAGCCCAGATATTAGTCTGAGGCAGATGAAGATGATGAATCTGAGCAGAGATGGGGAGGTAGAGCATCGTGAACGTACTGAAGCCAGAGAGAGAATCATATTTGAATACTAACGCTGCTTTTAAAGGCTGCAGGAAAAGCAGAGCTGTTTTCGTGGCGTGTCGTGTACGGGACGGACTGTCCACTAATCAGACGATCGGCTCCTCCGGTCTGCACGTCGAAGTGTCCTCGGGCAACATGCTGAATCCCAAACTGCTCCCGAAGGCCTCGCCATCGGTGTTTGAACGGTTAGCTCCTAAAACTGATGAGCGGTTGGCACCGTGCGTGGCCATCGGTGTACGAATGCGTGTGAACGAGATACGTCGTCTCAAAGAGCTTTGAGCGGTCGGAAGACGGCAGGCAGAGCTCCGAATGTGACAACAAGAAGCTTAAAATGAATCCTAGTGGGAAGCTGAGAAGATGGGTGAGACGCGAGTTGTTCTCTCTCATAGACGGTAACAACGGAGGTGATCAGCTGATCCAGATAATGAAGGAGATTATGAATAAGCGTGCATGAGATGTTTGAGAAGATCAATGGATTGTATGTTGATCCATAGAAAGAAAACTACACCACCGATGAACGTCACACCTGAGAGGTTTGCTTTGACGTCCTCATGTGGATCTCAAAGTTCTGATCACTTTGAGAGACGCTTTGTGGACCGTTTAATCCATCTTATTTATGGATGACTAAAACATGACTGATCATCAGACGGAAAAGGAACCATGTACAGCCCACGGCTAGCACGATCTGGAGGGCGTAGGAGGAAACATGGGGCAGGTTGGGGTCGGGATCCACCCTACAGGTATAATATTTAATGATTTCTACTTGAGAAAGAGGAAAGAATATGGAAATGTGAATATGGAAATTAGACACTGAGAGACAATTAAACAGACAGACATGAGGACGTTGAGATAAATACTGCACAGTCCAACAGCAATGAGGTTTGTTTGGTTACTGGTACTGATGAAGAAAAGATGGAGAATAGTGAACACTGATGAAAGTAGACGTTGTAAATTCACCATGTACGGCCTCCGGCTAGCTCGCCATAGAGGGGGGCAGAGGGAAGTCATAGGGCCGACTCGGAGGACGGCGGCAGGGGGTAATAGAGCAGAGTCCACCCTGCAGGTATAATCTTTAATGAATTTTACTTGAGAGTTAGAAAAGAATATTTAAATGTGCCTCATTGAAATGAGGCTGAGAGTTTACTCACTTATTTCCAGGTCAGCTGTATCAGTCAGTGAGGGAGAGCTACAGTTTACCCATCTTAACGCCGCCGAACACGAGTAAAACACAGAAGTACAACACCCGGTGTACATGCAGAAACCAGACATGAACAGAAATGGAAGATGAATGTGGTAATTATGGCTGAAAATCGAGTAGCAAAGTGCAAATTATGGCTAAATACCATGTGCGCTGTTGGAAGTATAATCGTCCTGCTAACATTTGTCCGCTAACTGCCAAGCACCACTAGCGGACTGACAAAGTTAGCGACAAGCTGGTGAGGAAGGCTCCCTAAAGTGTTAGCGTAGACCAAAAACAGAGCTAGCATTTATCAGGTAGGGAATTCTAAATGAATGCTAATGTGTCAGCTTGTAGTGTCTCTACCCCCCCAAATGGCCAAAAAAACAATGAATGCTATTAAAGTACAAGAAATCTGTTCATCTGTCTTAGCTATAGCCTGTTTTTTACTAGCTAGCTGTGTGCTCTGTGTCCGGACAGCGGACAGACAATGTTAGCAACTAGCTGGTGAAGAAACATCTCCTTGAAGAGTTAGCATACACGGGGTGTCGATTAGCTCAGTTGGTGGAGCGTCCGCCCCATGTACGAAGGCTCAGCAGCGGCCCAGGGTTTGAATCCAACCTGCGACCTGATTGGTCAACTAGACGTTTAGAATGTGCTCAAATCAGCATGACAGCACACCTGACTCATCACTAAAAATATCACTCCGCCGTCTCCACATTATCGCGTCCTGAAATATATAACATGTAAAAAAATATTAACAAAATAATAATACATCTGAATTTACAATTTCAGCTTTCTTTAATGAATATTCTGCGTTACGGAGCTGTTAGACCGCCTCGTTAATACAGGTGTGCAGCTCGTTAACACAGGTGTGTACCTCGTTAATACAGGTGTGTCCCTCGTTAACACAGGTGTGTACCTCGTTAACACAGGTGTGTGCCTCGTTAATACAGGTGTGTGCCTCGTTTGTGTGCAGCACGTCTGAGATCAAACAGTTCAGTGAGCGCAGAGAAAATATTTTTAAAGACTAAAGGTGGACTAATCTGGACTGAAGAGGAATATTTGGTTAGATAAAAACATGTTGTTCATTTTGATCGATCTTTGTTCATTACATTTTGACTTTTGGACTCTGTGGAGTTACTGGAAATGTTTGGATCGTCCTCCATCAGCTGTGCAGGCGAGTCGCTGATACGGCGCGAGCTTCAAAATAAATGTGAAGTTCACGGACTGAAAAATCTCTTTGTCAGCTGATATCTGAGTCACTACAAGACTGAACTAACAGAGCAGTTTAGTGTTTATATGTGTGTGTTTATTCAGTTTGAGAAACTCACTAGAAAGTTTCTCCGTTGCTCGGTCCAGGTGTTAGTCAGGCCCCGTGTATCTCCATAGAAACAGCGATAAGAACAGAAACGGAGAGCAAAGAAATGTTTATTTGGAGAGCAAATCGCCCCAAAACATGAAAATCTTTTGATTCTGTATTTTATTTTACAAACATTGTTTCGTGTCTTGACTGTTGATTTTTTTTTAAATATAGGTGAGGTGTCTTTTGTGTTATTGGTGATGATCACCGTCTAGAGGTCATCCGTGTGCGGTGGCGCCTTTGTGGTTGTGCTACACACTTTCAGGTGTGTGTGTGTGTATGTGTGCGGTTGTACGGTCTCGGTCACTGGTATTGAATCCCGACTGTGAGGGCCATCTGTCTGACTTTGACCCAGCATCTCACCGTCACACCTTCACGGAGGAAGGGAGGGAGGAAGTAAAGGTGTGTGTTCGCCGTCTGTGTGTGTGTGTGTGTGTGGGTGTGGGTGTGGGGTTGTGGTGGTGTTTGGTACCATACAGTATGTGCGCTCTGCAGTTCTTGGCACACACACACTCCGGTCATGTGAACTTGGCTGTTGCTTTGAAGGTTCCAGCTGCTGGCAAAGGGCGCACACACACACATACACATCCACAGCGACACACACACTTGTACTATTCCCAGCGTGTGCCTCAAGTTAGTCCTCTGGCTCCGGGACAAGTCGACCTCTGACCTTTTAAGCATCGGGGGCATTGCTGGAAGACATCTCCGGGGCGCGAGGAGGCGACGGGGGATAACGGGAACCCAGGAGCAGTTAACATTTAGGAAGTGTAGAGTTTCCTGTACCCGATACACCAGGAGGAACTATTTAACGGCCTGCCGAGGCGGTGGAGGGGGGTTAGCAACGGCAGGTTGCCGGGAGTCTCCGTACACGATGAGAACATAAAGATAAAAAAGCTGAAAGGAAAAGAGGGGGGACACCTCGCCTCGGACAGGACGGACGAGTGATTGAAGAGACCTCGTCCCATAACTGGAAGGTCGTAAAATCCATCCTGGCTGCCCGCTGGACTCTGATCCCTCTGGTGTAACGTAATGTGGACCTTATGGTTGCACTCATCTGGGTTTTCACCGACATAAATATCTGCCGGTAATTAGAGAGTCTAATCTTGCATAGCCACAACTGTGACTTGTCATGCTCGCGGACAAATTAAGGCTCGATTACGCAATGTTTTTGGATTAATACTGGATCAAATGATGTGTGAAGTGCAGTGATAAACCCACAGAGAACCCACCAACGCTTTTAGACTGCTTTAGCTCGTTGTTTTGGTTTCACAGCTGAGTTTTACTGTATTATTATCAAACCTGTTTTAGCAAATAAGATGTCTGGCTGCCAAGCACCACCAGCAGACTGACAAAGCTAACTAGCTGGTAAAGAAAACTGAATGCTAAGTGTCAGCTTGTAGTGGCTCTGCCCTCCAAATGGCTAATAAATCAATGAATGTAGCTTTAAAGTGCAAGAAAACTGAAATCCATCCATCTCTCTTTGCTATACCTTGTTTTTTTTTGCTAAGTAGCTAGCTGTGGTAACATTTGTCCACTAGCTGCCCAGCATCTAGACCGAAAACAGAGTTAGCATTCATCAGGTGGACAAAAAGAGATGCTAAATGCTAATGTTTCTATGTGCCTGCGTAGCCAACTGTTTGTTTAAACGTTAGCCATATAAAAACTTCAAAAATCAGGTTTATGTGTTTGTCAGCTTCTTGCGTTGCCTCACAAATCCCCAAAAATCATTGAATGAAGCTTTGAAATACAAGAGTTGACCCAAAAAAACTGAAATCCCTCCATTTCGCTTAGCTATTGCCTGTTTTGTTTTTTTTTTTGCTAGCCAGCTATCTAGCTGCCGAGCACCATCAGTGGACAAACAATATTAGCGACAAGCTGGTGAAGTAACATCTAGCTCTTTAAAGAGTTAGCATAGACCAAAAACAGAGCTAGCATTTATCAGGTGGATGAAAATAGATGCTAAATGAATGCTAATGTTTGCTAATGTGCCTGCAGAATAAGTAGGCAACTGTGTGCTAACACGTTAGCCATAAAACAACTTTATAAGTGAATATAATATCAGGTTTATGTGTTTGTCAGCATCTTGTTAGTTTTTCTTACTCACTAATGGCAACTAGAAGTACAAGAGTCGACATAGAAAACTGAAATCTCTCTCAGCTAGCTCTGTTTTGCTAGTTAGCGGCTTTAGCTCTATCTCATTTCTACCTGTGAATTTGGAAACTAAACTAATTCCTTGGGTTTTCTGTCCATATTTTAAGCTAATTATGTCTCTACTGCTGTACAGTATAGTAAGGTGTAAGCACCAAATCATTTTAACCCTCTCATATGGTGGTACTTTATCCCTTGTGCCGAATTTGGACTTTTCTGGGATTTGTTGCATGTTTTGACTGACAGACTTCCTCAAAAATGACTACAATGGCTCAAATGTTGCGTCTAATGATACCACATACAATATATGGAACTTTACATAGCACTGGCAGTTGGTAAAAGCCGCGCTAACGTTCCCGCGAGTGGAAGATGAGGAGGTCAGTGCTTAACAAAGATATAATGCGCTAATGATTGTTTGGTTAGCAATCAACAACAGCAGCTCCCAAGCCTTTTTAGCTTTAGAACACTTTTTAAATGTGGCAATTAACATTGAACTGAGAGCCGAACTGAGCTGAGGAGAAGAAAATGAGATTTCCACCCCTGTAGGATGAATGAAGTCATCAAGTTAAATTTAATTTAGACAATCACCACTGATTCTGGCGCCCGTGTGTAGCTGCTGCTTGAGAAACTATGAATCCGGATAAATTAAACAATTTCATAACAGGCCTAATAAATGTAACACATTGCTTTGCGGTTATTGTAGAGCAACAAAAAAAAAGAAAAGGAGTTGTTCTTCTCAGCAATGTAACTCTTAAACAGTGGGGCAACATGGTGGCTTAGCAACTCGTTATTAGCGGTGGTGGTGAGTGGTGACTTTCAGTTTGCACATTAATATGTAAATTAAATGTTAATCGATTTTCAAAGGTGTGTAGCCTATTTATCATGTATTTTACAGTGCCGGGCCCAGCGTGACTCAGTCAATCAGAACTGAACTGTGTGGTTTTGTAATAAGGCAATTCAAGTGCTCGAAAAATAAAAATGATTAAAAACAAATGGTGACACTTTACTTGGAGTGCTGCGCGGATGCATTACGAGCAGATAATAAGCCCCCTTAAAGCACGGACGAAGTTTTACGACGTCATAATTAAACATCGGGGAAATTATATTCAATTTAACTTTGTGTCATTGACTGTACAGCTGCCCCGTAAAGCAATCAGCTCGTTTAATGTTTTGTAAATTGTGTTCTGTCCGCTAGCTGCCAAGCACCATCAGCGGACTGTCAAAGTTAGCAACTAGCTGGCAAAGAAGGCTCCTTAAAGAGTTAGCATAGACCAAAAACAGAGCTAGCACTTATCAGGTGATAAAAACAGTTGCTAAATGTGTCAGCTTGTTGTTTCTCTGCCCCGACAAATGACCCAGAAAATCTAAACTAAAATCCCTCCATCTCGCTTAGCTGTAGTCTGTTTTTGCTAGCTAGCTAACTAGCTAGCTGCCCAGCACCATCAGTGGAAAGACAGTGTTAGCGACAAGCTGGTGAAGTAACATCTGGTTCCTTCGAGAGCTAAAAAAGAGTTGGCATAGACCAAAAACAGAGCTAACATTCTTTAAGTGGACAAAAACAGTTGCTAAATGAATGCTAATGGTTCCCTTCCCATTCCCTTATCAAACCTGTTTTGAGCGAATAAGCTAATATCAGTCCGCTAGCTGCCCAGCACCATTAGTGGACAGACAGTGTTAGCGACAAGCTGGTGAAGTAACATCTGGCTCCTTTGAGAGCTAACAAAGAGTTAGCATAGACCAAAAACAGAGCTAGCACTTATCAGGTGGACAAAAAGCCTGTTTTTTGCTAGCTAGCTAGTTGTTGTAACATATGTCGGCTAGCTGCCCAGCACCATCGGTGGACAGACAGTGTTAGCGACAAGCTGGTGAAGTAACATCTGGCTCCTTTGAGAGCTAACAAAGAGTTAGCATAGACCAAAAACAGAGCTAGCACTTATCAGGTGGACAAAAAGCCTGTTTTTTGCTAGCTAGCTAGTTGTTGTAAAATATGTCGGCTAGCTGCCCAGCACCATCAGTGGACAGACAGTGTTAGTGACAAGCTGGTGAAGTAACATCTGGCTTTTTCAAGAGCTAAAAAAGAGCTAGCATTCAAAAACAGATGCTAAATGAATGCTAATGGTTCTATATGCCTGGATAAGTAAGCAACTGTTCGCTAACACATATAAAGTGATTATTATATCAGGTTCTCTTCCTCTCAATGGCCATAAAATCAATAAATGCAGCTTTAAAGTTCAAGTGTTGACATAGAAAACTGAAATATCTCTCACCTAACTGTTTTGCTAGCTAGCGGCTTTAGCTCTATCTCATTTCTATCTGTTCTGTAAATCATGTTCTGATTAATAATTACACAGTGGTTCTGAGTGGATATTTCAATTTAAAGAAAGAAAACAGAGTCAGAAAAGTGTTTTTAGAATGAACTCCCACTCAGGACGTAGCAGGTAAACAGGAAGTAGATTAAGCCAGACACATTTGTAAAGCTAAATGCCGGCGCAGCATCACGCCGGCTGCACACACGGCTTTACGTGGCGAGGGGCTTTTGGGCTCTCTGTGCCTTTTTTTTTTTACGAGCCCGAGCACAGTGAGTGACTTAGTAGTTTTTGCCGGGGCTCCTGCTGAGCGCGTAATGAATGGCAGGCTGGCGGGGCTGTGGGAAGAAACAACACTGTGGAATTGGAAATGGATGGCGGAGGAGAGTCTCGCGTCGTGCGTTTCGGCGGGAGCTTGCGGAGATCAAACGTGTCGACAGCGCCACCACCCACCGGGCATTACCGGGTAGACAGGACCTGAGGAGGAGGAGGAGGACGCCTGGAAACCAGGCAGCTCCTGTACCTGTGTGCGTGTGTGTGTTGTATACGTGTGTGTGTGTGTGTTGTATACGTGTGTGTGTGTGTGTGTGTGTGTGTGTGTGTGTGTGAATGACGGCCGAGCGGCGGATGCTGTCACGGCTTTTGTTTTTGTTTTTTCGCCTTCAGAGGACAGACTTTGAAATGGATTAACGAGAGCTGACTTGATGTGACTTCCAGGTTCGCTTTGACACGACTTTGCTTCTTTTGATCTGGTTTCAACACACACACACACACACACACACACACACACAGACACACACACACACCTCATCCATGTCCCTGCATCCGTCCTTGTGTCAGTGATACTGTACTGAGCTTTCAGCCTGAAGCGTTATCGACTGTTCCTGTCTGTCCAGAGCGGCTCTCACCCTCTTCTTTTCCTCTCATTTCTTTCTTTCTTCTCTTGACATCCTCAGTTTTTTATATTCTTCTTTCTTTCTTTCTTTCTCGTGCTTCGTGCAGAGCTTTGAGGCTGACGCGCATCACAAACTACAAGTTAAAGCATCGAACCGTCGCTGAGTTTTAATTTGAATTTTTGTTTAAACTTTCTCACGTCTTTCACATTTTTCTGTCATTCTTCATGCACGTCTCTGCAAACTGTGAGACGAAGCGTTCAATCATCACTGCTTTGTAGTTTTTTATGTTTTTATTTTCCCGTGTTGTTACGACTTACTTCGTTTAGAGGAAAGAAAGCAACATAAAACAAATAGTTCTCGGTGAAATAGTTATTTATCGCCAGCAGTTAGGATTAATAATACAAAAAAAGAAAAGAAAAGAAGTGAGGTAGACCACAGGGGAAAGGTTCAAACCAAAGAAAACATAATAAAAGAGAAAACTCTTTAAAAATCCTGAAGAAACCAAAGAAAAACATCACTGTGTCACCTTTAGGACGCATTCAGACGTGTATCCATGCAGCGACCTGTGGCGGAGAAGCTGATCCGGATCCAACTTTTGTAAGCAGCCAATCAGACGCTCAGACCGGTCAACCCTCCACAGTCAGCCTGAAATGAGATCTAAACTCTGAGACTCGACCTGTCGTGTTCTGACTTTGTTTCATGAAGCAGCTTCTGAATCTGAGAAGAAGAAGTTTAATTTGGTTTGAGAGAAAGAGTGAGCCGTGGTCGAGCGACTTAGACGGTGAATGAGAGCGAGCGAGCGAGCGAGCGAGCGAGCGCCGGCCTCGATGAAGCCGGTCAGTCAGAGAAATAAAGAGTTATTACCTGATTGTGTCTTAATGTACCCGCACTTCATCACCAGAAACAGGAAAACAGCAGCTCTAAACCCAGTCCTTCAAAATAAAAGCACTGCATGTGTAATTTCAGATGTCGAAGCTTCATTTTTCTTTCTAATGTTTACTTTCTTTGTCTTTTTCTTTACCCCTGCTGAACGCAGACCTGTGTGACCAAAATCCATCACAAACCACGAGTCAAAGTGTTAAATGTAGCTTCTTTCTTGCTTTTCCTGCCTCGTTTTCTTCCTCACTTTAGTTTTTCTGTCACTCTTTTCAAGCTTTATTTTGCTTTCTGCCTCAAAGGCATCATAAAAACACGTTACACCTTCAGAAAAGTTGAATTTCAATTTCATCAATGATTTTTGTAGTTTTTTTGGGGGGTTACAGTCTTATAAAACATCATCATCAGGTGTCTCTTTTTGTTTCTCTCCACCTCCACCATTGACTGCCCCCATCAGGCAGATTTGGGAACTAATCAACGGAGAGTATAAGTGTGTATTCGTGTGTGTGTGTGTGTGTGTGTGTGTGTGTGTGGGACAGAGGTAAAAAAAAAAGAAGAGCAGAGCGTGGGGATGATAAGGACGAGAGCAAGAGGGGAGAGAGAGTTGGGATAAAGGTGTGTGATAGAATTGGAAGATCAAAGCCTTCTGTCACAGCGTGACTGAGCCCAGGGGCATTATGGGTAAGACAGGGCACATACACACTCTTACGGACACACACACTCACACACTCACGGCTGGTATTTGACTCTGAGTGTGATTGATACCGGGCTAGATTTGGAGAATCACTGTCATTCGTCTCTCCGCAGATCAAACAGCCACATAATCTCCCATAAAGGAAAGAGAGATGGAGGGAATAAGAGGAGGAGAGGCTGAAGGAGGGGGAGGAGGTGACAAAGCCGCCTCCTCCTCCTCCTCCTCATCTGTGAAGTATTTTCTTGTTTTCCGTAAAAAAACGTTAACAACACATCCGTCATTCGGCGTCATTTAACTGCTTCTCAGAGATGTCGAGCGCCTGAAAGTGTGAATGGAGGCTCCTGCTGTAAACCTGCGACCTGCGTCCTGATATCTCACCAGAAACACAGCTTCATGTCGGTCTGCATCACATCGTGATCAAATCTCAGCCAGATGTCGTGACATCTGTACGGCTTGGTCGCATTATTAAGTCCGGAAGCTGCAGGAGCTCAACTTATTTCAACCCGCTGGTCGACATAAGTCGAGCTCCTGCAGCAATGAGACGGTTGATTAATGTCAAGGGGGCAATGCGAAAGTCATGTGATCAGATACAGATCGCGTGTTAATACCGTAACACCGAAACCCCACCGGGCCCGTCCACGGCGTGTTGCTTGAGCGTCGCGTATTTGGTCCGTCCTCCACGCAACATCAAACCTACCGGGAGCATTTATCCCGCCAGACTTTGTTTACTTGCTCATATTTGGCTATTTTCCCGGTGTATGTTCTTCTAAACATGCTTCTACATGTGTAAATATGCTACGTAGTTAATTAGTTTCAGTTTTGTCTGTTTTTACGACCGGCACAGGGTATTTTATTTTGAAAATCCACCGGATTCTCTTTGCTTTTTCTGTGTCTGGCTTTCGCCCGCTCGAGGTGCTCTGTTGACGGGACGCTCACGCGACGCGTACGGGCCCGGTGGGGTTTGGGCGTAAGATGGATTCCTGATCACCTCACAAGACATCCACCACCTCAGTGACCCGAGGTCCAGATTCTAGTAGCGGGCGTGCAAATCTAGTCTCACACGTGGCAGTTTGTCTAAGCTCTGAAGGAAATGAGGAGTAACTGAAGACCAGACGGAGAACATGAGGAGTG